>CM062810.1:607864175-609064175 GCA_031772625.1 Pinus tabuliformis
ATAAATAATTTAAGCCCCATGCTAACATTAAAACCCCTTATTAAGTTCTAGATATTGTGTTATTACATTTCTATTATGCTAGGACCTTTCATTATACCATTTTATTATAATTGTACCGTTTGTCTCCTATATATACATATATATATACATAAATATATATATATATACATATACATATATATATATATATATATATATATATATATATATATATATATACATATACATATATATATATACATATATATATATATATATACACACACACACACACCAAGGAGACCTAGAGTTAGAATCATAAAATATTGTATTATACATTATATTCATTGTAGATGAAGGTTTCCCCCTCAAAGTAGATTGTGGTTATTAGTTTCTTATCATTTTTAAGGCATAAGACTCATAACATAATTACATATCTCCATCATCTTGAATAACACACGCACACACACACACATTCACATCACTTTCAGTTACTTTACAAACACTACAGAATAAGGTCTTCACACAGGAAATGGAAAATAAAACAGACAAGGATAGCCCAGGAACAATGAAGAGTCAACTAAACATATTTTCATATCTTGCACCTTCTCACAGCAAATATGGAACGATATGGAAGACCATTTACGTTTATTGAACTTTTGAAAGAAAAATTGATTGGAAGATTGTTTTATCTGTTGGGTTTTCCTAAAAGGAGTTGAATCCCCTTAGGTCTATCTCATATTTGCTAAATCGTGGCTTATGACTAGCTCACATATCAACTATGTTTGAATGTAAATTTGTTCGAACTTTTTAGAATTTTGCTTATAGTTTGGGATTGCTTCCTTTTTATAATTCAATTACAAGAAAAAACACCCAACAGTTATTGGTGGTCTAAATGTGAACTAAATCTTGCCATGGATTTTCTTCAATGAAGGTTGTAATGATGTCATTTGTGGCTATGGAATAGTTTATCATCTAGATGAAAGAAACTATGTTTATCTCAAAAAAAATTGTCAAAATGGGGAAAATAACTATAAAGAATTCATGGATTTATACATACTCTTAAAGTTTACTATTAAGAAAGGTTTGGACTCATTTTAGATTTTTGGTGATTCTAGTCTTGTAATAAATGTTTTATCTAATGAATTCCAAGTACACAATAGCATATTTCTTCCTCTATTTGAACATATAAAAGAAACCTTTGGAAGTTTATTAAAGATTACATACAAACACATTTATAAAGAAATGAACAATACTACAAATAGGCTCTCCAAGGAAGGTATACAATTACATGAAAATCAAGTGTTTATACAAGAGTCTATAGAAGGGGAGGCTAGGGCTTACCAACAATTGTAACTACTTGACTTATAATTTCATTGTATCATACATGTGTTTTTTATGAGCTGAAACTATACAGTTTTGCATAAGTTCTGAGTTTCTTAGATTATCTATGAGTCCAAAAGGACTATGGTAGAGGTGTTGAAGCATCTCTTGAATGTATTTATGTTCATCTTGAACATAAATACATTTAGTTTTCTAAAATATAGACATCTTCCTCACTTTCAGTTGAAGCATCTCTTGAATGTATTTATGTTCATCTTGAATATAAATACATTTATTTTTCTAAAATATAGACACCTTTCTCACTTTCAGTTGTTGCAGACACAAGCTTAAAGTACATATTAAAATATTTTATAAATGTTTTAACCATAAGAAATGTGTTGCTTTGAATTTCTATATAGATATTTTCTTGAAATATGTGTGTGTGTGAATTCCACTTTTAGCATGGAATGAATTACATATTTCATTCATACTGAGCAACACACTATTGAAATGTTTTAACCATAATCTCTCTCTCTCCTAAGGATTATGTATAAATTATATTGAAATGTTTTAACTAAAAAAATTTATTACTTTGAATTAATTTATAGATATATTTCAAATTAAGGATGAAATAAATTAGATATCTTCTTCGGGTTGGAATATAAATAGTGTCCCTCTAATGTTTTTTTTAACATCATATATAGATATATATATATATATATATATATATATATATATATATATATATATATATATATATATATATATATATATATATATATATATATATATATATAATAGTCAATTGGATTTATCACAAGCCTTTGGGAGGAATGAGTGACGTTTGTATTGGCTTTAATCATATCCATGTTAAGGATTCATACTCATGGAGCTACACATCGCTCTCATATTTATATGTAGAAATAACTTAATAACTATTTTAGGAATAAGAATTGTATACTTTCAATTATTTTCTTTCTTTCTATGTATATATAAACTTAAATTGTACATTGAAATATATTTTTAAATGCCATTCCTTAATTTTATATTAAAGAAAGAATTTCACATCTTACCCAACCATAAATATTAATAACAAAAACATCAATGTTGGCTATAAGTAAGATATTTCCTTGTTCACCTTAAATAACATAGTTTTACATCAACTTTATATGGAGAGACAAAGTAATTGAAAGAAAAAAATTATAATCTCATCCGTAATTACTTTGTGCTTTTTTAGTATGAGGAAGATGTGTAATTCCTACACTGGCTATAAGTAAGATATTTCCTTGTTCACCTTAAATAACATAGTTTTACATCAACTTTATATGGAGAGACAAAGTAATTGAAAGAAAAAAATTATAATCTCATTCATAATTACTTTGTATGAGGAATATGTGTAATTCCTTCACTTCTCAATATAGAATTGACGTATGGCATTCCATGTTCAACCTATAGACATAGAGTTGACATGTGGCATTTTAAAAATAAATATTATTAATAAAAAATATTCAACATAAATAAAAAAATATCAATGTCCATATTAACAAACACAATTTTATATCAACCTCTCATATAGATAGATAAAATGATTGAAAGTAAAAAAATTCTTATTCCATCCATAATTGTTTTTTAATGTGTAATTCCATCCTTAATTAACAATATTTAATGTGAACTTTAAATAATACATTTGAATATCCATGTTAATTAATATATTTCAATATCAATTTCATATATATTTATATTGAGATGGAAAATAAAAATTATATATAATTTAAGTTGGCCATAAATAAATATTTCAATGCCCACCATCAATAAATAAATAAAAAACTGTTGATAGGTATTTTCTACTTCCTAGTATGAGGGAGATGTGTAATTTCTTTAATTCTTAATATGGAGTTCATAGGTAACATTTAAAAAATATTAATAACAAAAAAAATATAGAACATAGAAAATATTTTAATATGTATGTTAAGTAAAATATTTGAATATCAACTTTAGAGAGAGATCTTATTCGTGTATCTATTAATCAAGGATCTATCACGCTCCTAAGAGGGATCAAATGTGTCCAAATGCAAATCTTTCTTCAAGTTTTTCACTAAAAAAAAGCTATGCACATTGAGAGATTTCATCCCTCTTAACACTAGTGTATCTCAGTTAAAGTTGATTCTACACTAGTCTCTATGAAGTTGAGATTGAAATATTTTCTTTAACATAGACATTGAATTTTTTAAATTAATGATAATCTTTTAAATGACTTGTATCAACTCCATTCTAAGGGTAGAAAAAAATGTACATCTCATTCACTATGGAAGTAGAAGACAACTAAATACAAAAGACATTTTTTTCTTTCAACTACTCTACAATTTTAAAAATAAAAAATAATATATATATATATATATAATATAAAACGTTATATAAATTTGAGAAAGTTTTAGCTTCTCAAAATAATAATAGGAAGAGAAATCCTAATTTTATGTGTTAAAAGAGAGAAAAATAAATTTGAATATTAATTATTAATCCTTACAAAATCAAATTGTAATAAAAACTTTTAAGAAGGTTAAAATCATAATAATTAGAAAATTTTCTATCCATTTCAACAATCCAAAATTGCAACTGCAACAAAGGTTTTATGGTTTGCCAAACCTGAGTAATTCAAAATCATAAAATATGTAACGTTTTTCTTATTTGCTTGATTATATTAATATAGATGATTTTTAAAATAACTATTAAATTTATAATAAAATTAACACTCTATTAAACGAATATAAATAAAATCACTAACGAAAAAATTATGGTCATGAGAATACTTTTGTTTGTTTCATGGAAAATAATCAACGCTGCTTTCGATATTCACTTATGATGTACAACATTTTGTCATTCTCTTAAAGTCCATAATCAATTGACTCTGGATATTTAATATTATTTAATATTTAATATTAAAAATTAAAATGAAAATTGACTTAAAAATTTTTGATGTATTAAATTGCAATTTAATTTATACTTAATGATAATGATATGAATCAATAACGCAAAGGTGTTAGGTATCTACTGTTAAATTGTACTTTAATTTATAAGTTGTGATAATGATTTAAATTTCTTTAAATAAATTGATGTTTTCATTTTAAAAAAATTAAATCGATTTAAATTATAAACTTTAAATTCACATCATGTCATTCTACTTAAAGAGACAAACATAGTTTTATATAAGTCAAAGTAATGGCATGATGATAAGGTCCATAGATTCTATATAAGTCAATTACGTCTCCTCTTTTGTGACGGTTGATGTTTTGGACATCTTCTAGTGGCTTCTAAATACCAATAAAGTATTTTTACAATGGGCCCAAGAGGTATTATTACAAAAATGTGACTCAACACTTTAGTGAAAGCAGGGGATTCCCCATTCACAATTAGTTTTGAAAGACTCAACTTTTCATGGAAAATGGAAAATAGTGAGGAAATCATTGATGATTAAACATCTATTTACAGCAGTCATAAGGTTTTTTAGGCAGAGGAAATCATAGTGTTTGGAGGTAGATTACTATTAAGAAAAGGAAATGATATTTTTGCAGGTATTTTAAAAAAAAAAAATTTAACGTTGTGTGGGATAATTTTGGGTTGCAATATGGTTTCCTAGTTTTGGGCAGGGAAAAACCTAGTCCAGCAAGGTGTCAATTCAATCCAAACTTGGATAAAGCATGAATTTTCTTTAGGGTTTGGCTCTCTTTAAGGTTACTACTTTTTTTTGCTTCGTTGTTCTAGTATGTGTAGTTCTGGCAATGTTCATTCTGAGTTTTGTCACCCAATGGTCTATGTATTGTATTTAAACCTTATGGGAAGCCATATGGTTTCCTAGTTTTGGGCATGGAAAAACCTAGTCCAACGAGGCGCTAATTCAATCCAAACTTGGACCAAGCATGAATTCTCTCCAAGCTTTAGCTATCTTTAAGGTTACTACTTTCTTTTTGCTTCGTTGTTCTAGTATGTGTAGTTTTGGCAATGTTCATTTTGAGTTTTGTCACCCAATGGTCTATGCATTGTATTTAAACCTTTTGGGAAGCCATATGGTTTCCTATTTTTGGGCAGATGGCTTTAGCATCAAGCTTCCCAAGTTTTTTTTGTTTCTATGTTCACAAATAGACTCCAAGTTTTGTGGGAGACCGCCTAGTTTTCCAGGGTTTTCAAGTTTTCTTGTTTCTATTGAGAATAGCAACAAGAAATGCTAAAAATAACATTCAGAATATTCCAATTTTGATTTGTCCTTGAATTAGAATTATGAATTAAATTCGAATTTAGTCTCACCGGCTGCTTGGAAAAATAATTAATTAATTCATCTTGGATTAATTAGTTGGAGAAATTCAAGCTAAAAGTCTTTGTGAATTCATGCAATAGTTATCCCTTAAATTAAGGAGATTATCCCTTAATTAAGGAGATAAGGATGAGTTATAATTGAGTTGTAATTAGTTAGCTCAGTTAATTGAGTTAAGTCCAGTTAAATTAGTTCCAAACAGTTTGAAGAGCTAATTGTGAGTTTAGTCAGTTAATGCATGCATGCATGCAACTAGTGTACTCCAGATAATTGAAGATTCTCTCATGAATAACTCATGCATGTCAGTTCAGACAAAGACCCAGTTGAGATTAAATATAGGGACATTGTACTATCAGTTGGAGGAATTTTCCTATAAATGAAACTCATCCATGCAGAAGGAATAAGGTTCCTTGAGGATTCGCAATTTTGACAGTGTGTTGGAGCAGTGTGTGAGATCAGTGTTATATTGGGTAACAACTGGATCACCCAGGTGTTGATGGCCAAAAATGTCGACCTCAACATTGGGGGATAACCACTTAGTCCGGACCTTAAAGCAGTTTCTTTTCCGTTTGGAGTAGTGGCTTGGACTGGTTCAAGTAGGTCCAGTTACCTTTTCCCAATTGCTATTGGTTTAAGATGTATCTTTAACTACCAATAGCAAGAGATATCAGATCAATTCTTCTTGCTAATCAGGCAAGAGAATGACCCTTAAGCTTATTTGGGTTCAGCCAAGGCACAACTAAATTTTTTCCTCTTTGAAAGGAGGACTTAAAAGAATGTAGAACTTAATCTAAATGCAAACTTATTCTATAATGCAAGCAAAATGAACTAATTCTAATCCTATTTCAATTAAGCAGATATAAATCTAACCCAATTAAGAGTAAGATAATTAAATACTTGAGATTTAAATATGTCTAGCTTTTAATGAATGTCAAGTTAACGAAGTAGTTCAATTAACTAACATTATGAATATCGAAACACATCCTATTGAGACCTCTTAACTGAAATAGTCAATCAACAACACTCAGGAAATAGTTCACAAAAATGATATTGATTGTTAAATCAATAAATCCAATAATTAAACAATAATATGCGGAAATAGTTCACAACACATCACTATTTAATAAATTAGTTTTATAAGACAGATTTCTGAGTAAATAGTTACTCAGAAATCAGAATTTAATCCATAAGAGTATAGATAAATAATAACAACATTGAGACAAATTACCCATATCGACAATAGTGCACAAACATGAATAAAATGACACATTCCTGTTATCATAAAATGAAACTAGTATTTAAAATAATAGTATTAGAAATACCAATTTATTGAATCCATTTCTCTGGCTCTGGTCTCCAATAGTCTTTTACATTGCTTGAACTTCTGCTTTCAAAACAAGAGCTGCAATAGTGCAAACTCTGCCCATCATACATAATTCAGGATGCAAAAGAAAAATCCTCAATAATCCCCAGATCTGAGATTTTCACTCCTCCCATCTACCACTCCCAATTCCTATTAGAGTAGTGCTTTTAGAAGTCCAAAATTTGCAGAGGAGAGAAGCCCTTTATTACATTTTGCAATCTGTTATTTATAATATTTACAAATGAATTCTAAAAAAGGAAATATGTCCAATCAATTTTTATTTTCTCAAAATTCCAATCTTTAATTGTTGAAACATTCTCATTGATTGAGATCTTTTACTCCTCATCTCTTCAACTGTTTTCCTACAAAAACAAATCAAAACAAAATTAAGATGCAACAATAAACTCAAAATGCCACATTTGGCATTAAAACAAATCCAATCAAATGCAACTAAATAATTAATTGAAAATGAAATTTGAGATTTCTATTTATGCATGTCATGATTTAATTGGCCAAGGATATTATGGACGAATGGATCCGCACTCAGAAGAGGCTTGGGAAAATGAAAATGAAGAAAATAAAACTCAGAAAATTGATTTTGTTTAAAAATTCGGAGCTTGATTTTCTGCCTGATTTTAGATCCAATAAATGATCGAATCTATTAATAAAACTTCCTCATAAATGTTTTCCATGATTTTATCTTTCCAATGAGTCATTTTGGGCCTCATTGGCCAAATAAAACTTAATTTATGAGCCTTCAAAGTTAATGAGTCAAAACTGCGAAAATTCTAAAATTTCTGTTGCTAAGCTAAAAAATCAAAATTTTAATTAAAAATCTAATCCTAAATTAAACTCTATTTATCTAATAATTAATTCTAATTTAATTGTTAATCATAATCTAAACTAATTATTTAATAAACTAATTGTTAATTAATGTTAATCTAATTAACTAAAATATATAATTAATTTTAATATATTATATATTGATTAATTCAATTAATTTTAAAATCTAATATTAAATCTTTAATATTTAAACCATTCTAATGCACGTATGTTTGAATTCGATTTCTCTAACCTTATGTAAATAAGCTTTGATGTTTTAAAACAATGGAGAAGACACGGTTAAATAACCAAAGTAACCTTATGTAAATAAGCTTTGATGTTTTAAAACAATGGAGAAGACACGGTTAAATAACCAAAGTCGGAGATCGAAAAAAAAAAAATATCGGAGTTTTTTAAGATGTGTATGTTATGAAAATTGCGATGGACCCGATATTGCGACATGTGATCAAAGTGATCGCTAATGGATTTGATATTGTGACATGCAATCAAGTGATTGCTAATGGACTTGATCTTTTTATGAAATATGTTATATTTTCATGATATTTATTATTTGGTTAAGTTATGGGAGTAAAGCTAAATGACATTATTTAGAGCATAATTTGGCTATCTAAACTACAGCCACTTTGATATTTTGAGTCTTCGAGATTGGTAATTTATTTGAAAATAGAAAATTGGAATAAATTACTGAAATTCTGATGCTCCATAATTTCGCTGGGTTATGTAATAGAATCATAAGTGAAAAATAAAAAATGTTAATAATAACTAACTAGGGGTTAATATTTAAAATAAATGCAATATTGAACTAATTTAATTACAAAAACGGAATATTGTACATTTTACGCATTTTTAACCCAAACGACATAAGCGATTAAAATTCAAAGGAGTGCCATTTACAAAATAGTTGACCAAATGAGGCAAAACAAGTATCAATGGGAAGCTTGCCAAAAATCGATTTCAACAAAGAATCAAAATGAAAATCTGAAGAAAATGAAAAATTAACAAAATCGTAGGATAATTAACTTAATAAAAATTTTAAAATGTGTTTTAGCCAAATTTTTAATAGAAAGGATCCCCATTATTTTAAGTAAACAAGTCGAAAATGGGGGGGTTGTGTTTTACCACAACACCAGGGAAACTGCGCAAGGAAATAGGAGGCTTGGAGGGCAGAGGAGAAGGTTTGTGAGAAGCCTTGTTTGCCTGTGAGCATCCAGGAGGATTGTACTAAAAGCTGGCTAGCTGTGAGAGCTAAAGCTTTATGTAATATTGATGTATTTCCACTTTGTATGATAATACAGATAGTGGGGTTTTTAGCTAAGGCTTTCCCCTGAGTATTCTTCTATGTTTCATGTGCTTTGATTCTTCTTCTAGTTATATGTGTTCAACTCTGATTCATCTCAATCTTTAAGCTTCCGCAAGTTTGATAATAGAAGTAGATTAAAGTATTTTGCTTTAGTTATATTGCATTATCTAGTTAATTTATAGTCAGATTTTCAACATAGATCTCAGAGGTAGATTTGTAGAGAATTTGTAGGAAATTATACATGGTATCAGAGCTAGGTTATCTATAGAGAAATTTCTACATGGTATCGGAGCAAAGGTTATCGGAGCTATGAACAATATACTGAGAAGAGAATTCGAAGTTTGAAGTTTGAGGTTGCAGGTGCAAATCGAATTCATATCATACTTCAGGTTGGCCAATGGTGTTATATGGCTTGAGACTTGAGTATGCCTTGGAAGGCGGCGCGAATTACATAACATGGAAAGATCGCATGGAGGCTGTATTAGAAGACAATGGCTTGAAGGATTTCATTGATCAAGAAATCCCAAAGCCAAGTTCAACTAATGCACAAGAGTTGGTTGAGTGGAAGAAGTGTGTGGCGAGGGTGAGACGGATCATCCTTGAGGGAGTTCGAGACCATATCATCTCGAGTCTCCATGGGAAGGATACTCCATATTCAATGTGGAAGACATTGAAGGACCTCTACCAAAACAATAGCGACCAGAGTAAATTGGCGCTCAAGGATAAGCTTCGAAGAATCAAGATGGAAAATGGCGATACTATTTCCACATATTTGAACAAGGTCACCACCTATAGAGATGAGCTTAGAAGTGTGGGAATAACTATTGTCGATGAGGATATGGTGAGCCTCCCTCTCCTTGGCCTTCCAAAGAGCTAGAATAGCTACCAGGACTCTGTGAATGGAAGGGAGAAACTGCCAAATTGGGAACGACTGTGGTCAGATCTCATGCAAGAGGAGATCAGGAAGAGCACACGAAATGGTTCTTCATCCAAGGATGATGATGAAGAAAATCTGGCCTTATCAAGTAAGGCAAGGAAAAGGAAGGGGAAGGTGCCCCATTCCGAATCGAATTCTTCTCATGGAGGGAAGAAGGCTGACAAGTCTAAAGTGAGATGCTTTAATTTTCACGAGATGGGTCATTATGTGACTAATTTCTCATCGAACAAGTCCATGAAGGGATCCTCAGATGGATCGGAAGGTGACGCATTAGCCTCTCAGTTCGAAATGGACTTCACCCTCATCGCATGCATGGTGTCATCGATGATGGGTTGTGGTTGGTATCTTGACAGTGGAGCCTCATTCCACATGACCGACGATAAAAGTTTATTCAGTGCCTTAAAGGAGAAAGACCTCAAGATGTGCATAGAGATGGGTGATGACAAAAGGTTTAGTGTTTCAAGAGTGGGCACAATTGCTTTTCAGAGGGAGCATGGAGCTCCTATCACCCTGACCGATGTGAATTATGTGCCTAGACTGAAGAAGAACTTGGTATCGATCGCGATGTTGGAGGACAAAGGCTAATAAGGGAAAGGTTTTCCTTAGACACATTACCACGAGACAGGTGAAGCAGATCGGTTCACGAGTCAAGAACCTGTATGCTCTTGAAGTTCAAGATGCATGCACAACCTTGAGGAGCAAGGCAAATGTTAGAGACTTGGTGGTTGAGAGGGAGAGTAAATTACCTCTCAACATGTAGTCTCAGAAGAAGTCTCATACAATTGTGGAGGAGCCACAATTGGAGAAGTGGGCAGAGGGATCACATGTAGCCATACCTCCAGGTGTGAGGTGGGGCGATGTGAAGTGATAGTCCCAAGAAGGTTGAAATTGGGCAAAGTCCATTGAGAGGTTTTATCTCATGGATCGTACCTTGCTACGGGAGCCCAAAGTACAAAGTAGTGGGAGGAATCAGTGGGATTGATGTAGCCAGAAATCAAAGTAACAAAGGCTAGAGCAATCAGATACTTAAGAGCACAGAGAGGGATTGACAATAGTGCAGAAAGGCGGAGTCAATAGTAACGCAAAGTTTTTAGTCATAGAGGCAATAGCAGTCAGAGACTTTGATGACAAGGCATCATTCTGATTGAGGTTGGATGTTTTTTTTGTTTCTACAGTTGTTGGAGCAACAACACTTGAGAGAAGTGTTGCATGCAGAACATTCCAATGGTTCAGGATCAGGATCGAGTTGAATTTCTTTCTTGTTGAGAGGGAGTGTTGAGAATAGCAACAAGAAATGCTAAAAATAGCATTCAGAATATTCCAATTTTGATTTGTCCATGAATTAGAATTGTGAATTAAATTTGAATTTAGTCTCACCAGCTGCTTGGAAAAATAATTAATTAATTCATCTTGGATTAATTAGTTGGAGAAATTCAAGCTAGAAGTCTTTGTGAAGTCATGCAACAGTCATCCCTTAAATTAAGGAGATTATCCCTTAATTAAGGAGATAAGGATGATTTATAATTGAGTTGTAATTAATTAGCTCAGTTAATTGAGTTAAGTCCAGTTAAATTAGTTCCAAACAGTTTGAGGAACTAATTGTGAGTTCAGTTAGTTAATGCATGCATGCATGCAACTAGTGTACTCTAGATAATTGAGGATTCTCTCATAAATAACTTATGCATGTTAGTTCAGACAAAGACCCAATTGAGATTAAAGAAAGGTACATTGTACTATCAGTTGGAGGAATTTTCCTATAAAGGAAACTCATCCATGCAGAAGGAATAAGGTTCCTTGAGGATTGCGCAGTTCTAACAGTGTGTTAGAGGAGTGTGTGAGATCGGTGTTACATTGGGTAATAACTGGATCACCCAATAAAACTGCGCAAGAAAATATGAGGCTTGGAGGGTAGAGGAGAAGGTTTGCAAGAAGCCTTGTTTGCCTGTGAGCATCTAGGAGGATTGTACTAAGAGCTGGCTAGCTGTGAGAGCTAAAGCTTTCTGTAATCTTGATGTATTTCCACCTTGTATGATAATACAGATAGTGGGGCTTTTAGTTGAGGCTTTCCCCTGAGTATTCTTCTGTGTTTCATGTGCTTTGATTCTTCTTCTGGTTATATGTGTTCAGCTTTGGTTCAGCTCGATCTTTAAGCTTCTGCAAGTTTGATAGTAGAAGTAGATTAAAGTATTTTGCTTTAGTTATATTTCATTATTGAGTTAATCTACAGTCAGATTTTCTACATAGATCTCAGAGGTAGATTTGTAAAAACTTTGCAAGAAATTCTACAATTTCTATGTTTATAAACATGCTCTAAGTCTTCTGAGAGATTGTCTAGTTTCTCTCTCATGTGTAAACGACCTCTATTTCTCTCCTCACATTTTCGTGTTATACTCAGAAAAATACAAACCTACATTTTGGTTTTGCAATCAGAAAAATACAAACCTACATACATATAGTCTATATATATTTTTAATAATATAAAAAATCCAACTTGCTTTAAAAACAAATATTAATGAGAAAATCAAAATGTTAGAGTACATCAATGATTAAACCAAAATTTTCACAAAAATCCTTATATTTTGAGTGGATAAAAAATCATAATGGAAATCATTGATGTTCAAGCATTTATTAAATAATAAAACTATTAATGGTTAGGACCTAAGCCATTAGAAAGGCACTTAGTAGTTTTTTTTGGCGGGGAATCCCAAATTCCTCACTAATGAATAATAATGCTAGAATTTTAAATTTATATTTATATTATAAATTAATTGAAAATTATATGATTATTATTGTTTTATATTTATCATTTAATATTTTACATGCCATTTTACTTATTTAATTTAAGGTGGAAAGAAAACATTCAAAGGCATGACCACACTCATGAAAAGAGAGCAACTCCCCCAAAGTCTGTCTTTTTTTCTCCTATTTTTGTTGTTAAATGAAATAAAACTCAACAATAAATATTAATAATGATATGAAATGGTTATTTGATATGTTAACACTTAACAAACAATCGTTTGGGTGGCCAATGTGTAACAATAGCTACAAAAATTGTTTTTTGTTCTTAATTTAGAGAGGATGGGAGTTTTTTCATTATTTGGTTCTCTAATGGAAATAGGAAGAAGTCTTCTTCAGTTGTATTAATGGATTCTAGTAACTTGATCATTCTAAGGGATCAGAAGCTAAAATCATTTGGCATAGCTCTGGCCATATGGAAAATACATGGTTTCCATAATGAAGGTCAATAATGGGAACATGTTTTCATCGTGGAGGAACTCTTAGGCTCTGATTCCTTGGCCCTTCACCCTTCAAAAGGATCCAAATAGAGCCAATTCATTTGTCTTGATGTAGAAGAATCACACACTATAAGAGTAGAAGAATGGTGTTTGGAATTGCAAACTCTTCAACATTTGTCCCATGTTGTGGTTTAGTTACTAGCAACCACTATAATTTATGACATGGAGTTTGGATACTTGGAAGTTAAATTTATGGTTTCAAATTTATTTTAACTATCAACAGTGATGTTTGAAAATTTTGATTAGATGTCAAATACATTTAAAAATCTAAATACAATTTTGGTGGAATGTAAAATTCCAACCTCTGAGATGAAGTAGATTATTGTTGTTATGAAAAGCTTATAGATTAAGTTTCAATTAACATATAAACACTATGGATGCTAATCTAAATAGGGAAATTGGCATTTTTAGAACATTGATGATTAATCATGTATTTATAAAATTCCCTAGGTTTTCAATGGAGCAAAAATAAAGGTGTTGGAAGTACAATGATGTTGGGTGTGGAGTCTGATTATCTTCTTGATTATTTAGAGGGTTTTTGTTCCAGCCACATTGGATCCTTGTTCCTAATATGGTGGCAACACTGCTTGTTTAATTGTCATTAGGGGGGTCCAACAGGGGATAACGACGACTTTTATGAGCCCCTATTTCTACATGTTTAATCATCATCAAGGGGGTCTAGCGGGGGGCAATGACGATTTTTATGAGCCCCCCCTGGCAGGGGTTCAAGGGAAGTGCCCCAGAAGCTAAAAATAGATGAAAATTTTGCTTGTAAAATATTGTAATTTTGTAGTCAATTTGGGTCATTCATTAAGCAGACGATATGACAATAGAAGTTATGTTAATTTAGGGGTTTTTCCCCTAGAAGCAAACCCTCAGTTTATATGAGGGAATTGTATTGTGATTTTGTATTATTATTCTGAGTGTGTGTGTGAGAGAGAGAGAGAGGAGGAGGTTGTGTGAGATAGAAGATGAAATTACAGCGAATCTATTGTAGGTTATATCTCTTCATTTTGTTGGATAATATAAAAGGAAGGACTGGCTATTTCTCCATGGATGTAAGTCAAATTGGGTGAACCATGTATATCTGTGTCTCTATTGTTTTATGCATTTCTATATTTGTGTTGTGCGATATTTTATGTATTTCATTGCTTCGTTAATTAATTTGTAACAACTGGTATCAGAGCCAAAGGTTTATTTGGTTGATAAACTTACACGAGAGAATGGTTCCTAGTTTGAGTGTGAGCAATGGAAAATTACGGTAGTTTAGGGTTGAGAAATTTAACGGCCAAAACCACTAGTTGTGGAAGATGCAGATGGAAGATTATATTTATTAGAAAGATCTGTATCTACCATTGAGAAGAAAACCAAAGAAGCTGACGAGTGTGACGGACACAGAATGGGATATTCTTGACAAAAAGGGACTAGGAATAATACGGCCATGTCTGGTAGCATTGGTGACATTCAACATTTCAAAGGAAACAACATAAGGTTTAATGACAAAATTGGCCAAACTACATGAAA
The DNA here is from genome assembly GCA_031772625.1 of Pinus tabuliformis. NCBI lineage: Eukaryota > Viridiplantae > Streptophyta > Pinopsida > Pinales > Pinaceae > Pinus > Pinus tabuliformis. Next base: position 607,879,047 of record CM062810.1, read on the forward strand.
AACCCTCAGCCTCAAATAAGGTATTTCTTACGAAGTGTTTATTTGATATGAAGATGTCAAAAGGTGGATCTGATGATAAACATTTAAATGAATTTAACACAGGTAAGTTATGTAGGGGTAAATTTTGATAATGATGTTAGGGCTCCATTATTTCTGTGCTCATTTCCATACATTTTGAATGACCTAGTTATGGCTATAGTAAATCTATCTCTAGATCTAGTACTTTAAAGTTTGATGATGTTGTTGGTTCCATCCTTACTGAAGAAATGCGACATAAAAGCTTCAATGAGACATTAGGTAAACCTTTGACTACAACGACTAGAGGGAGAAAAATGGAAAGAGGAAGGAGCCCAAGAAATTGTATTAAGTTAAGAAAAGAAAGATCCAAATACAGATTAGGGATAGTGTGCTAGAAATGTGGGAGGAAAGAAGACCTGAAGAAAGACTGTAAATCTCGGAAGGAAAAAGAAGGAGATGGACAACAAGAGAACAATCATGAAGTGAATGTGATAAGTGATGTGTGGAAAGATGCTTTGATTCTTTCATTAGAGAATATTATTGATGTATGGGTGGTATATTCAAGGGCCTCATTCCATGTCACACTTGATAGGAAACACTTTCATGACAATGTTCAAGGAGATTTTAGACATGCTCATCTGGGTGGTGATAAACCCTGTAAAATCATTCAAATGGGTAAGGTTTTTATAAAGAAACAAAATGGAAACCAATGGCTATTGAAGGACGTAAGGGACATTCCAAATATAAACAAAAAATCTAATTTCAATAGTGAAGTTGGGAGGTTAAGTTTGTGTAAATTTTTTTAGAGACTAAACCTGGAAGATCACTAAAGGAGCCCTGGTAATAGCAAAAGGAGAAAAGGTTGGTACATTGTATTTATGAAATAGTATTTCTAATTTTTTTAATGCTTTAACCTCCATAAGAGAAGATACGACACTATGGCATCATAGGCTTGGGCACATGATTGAGAAGAGGATGCAAATTCTTCATTCAAGAAATTTGTTGCTAGGTTTGAAGCGTGTTTATTTGGATTTTTGTGAAAATTGTGTTTATGGAAAACAAAAGAGTCTGATTTATTAGAGTTGGGAGGGAAAAGAAGAGCGAAAAATTAAAGCTTATGCATACAAATGTATGGAAATCTGCTCAGGTATCATCTCTCGGTGATTCTCGTTATTATGTTACTTTTATTGATGATGCAACTAGGAAAACCTAGATTTATTGTATTTGAAATAAATATGATGTATTTCATACTTTCAAGAAATAGAAATATTTGGTTGAGAATGAGACAAGAAATAGGTTGAAGTGTCTCAAATCAGACAATGGAGGTGAATACTACAACAAAGAGTTTGATAACTACTATTCAAAACATGGAATTCATAGAGAGAAGGCGGTTCTAGGAACACCATAGGAAAATGGTGTGTCAGAAAGGATGGAGAAGACAATCATGGAGCATGCAAGGTGCGTGAGATTGCATGCATGATTTCCCTTACAATTTTGGGAAGATGTTGTAGATATTGTTGCTTATCTTATAAATAGAGGGCCTTCAAGTTCCTTGGAGGGTGGTATTCCAGAGGAGGCATGGATAGATAAAAAGGTAAACTACTCATTTTTAAAGTCTTTCGATTATGAAGCCTTTGTCTACACCAATAAATAAAATAGAGAAAAGCTTGAGGAAAAATCAAAGAAATGTACCTTTATTGGATATGGTGTAAATAATTTTGGTTATCGCTTATATGATTATGAAAATCACAAAACCATTAGGAGTAGAGATGTCATATTCAATGAAAAGGTCTTGTATAAGGATTAGATGCAGGGAAGGAGAAAAAGAAAACAAAGAATAGACGGTGCTTGATGGGATAAAAATAAAAAATAAAGGTGCATGAAAATCATAATGATCAGCAACCACAACAACAATAGACACCTCAAACACCTGAAAGTGGTGTTAGAAGATCTACTAGGATAAGTATACCCCCTGAATGATACTCTCCTTCATTATAGTATGTATTATTCACTAATTCTGGTGAACCGGAAAGATATGAAGAAGAAGTGTAGGTAGAAACATAGAATAAGTGGGAGCAAGCCATGGGAGAAGAGATGGACTCTTTGTTGCATAACCAGACTTGGGACTTAGTCAAGTTGCCTGCAGGTAAAAAAACATTGTAGAACAAAAGGGTGTATAGGTTGAAGGAATAAGATGGAGGTAAACAAAGGTATAAGGATAGACTTGTGGTGAAGGGGTTTGCACAAAAGAAAGGCATAAACTTTGATGAAAATTTTCTCATGTTGTTAAAATTCCTTGAATCAAAGCTATTTTAAGTCTAGTGGAAGCAGAAGATTTGCATATTGAGAAGTTAGATGTAAAGACAACCTTTCTCCATGGGGATTTGGAGAAAGAAATATATATGCATCAACCACAAGGGTATGAAGTCAAAGGGAAGGAGAAGTTAGTGTGCAAATTGAAGAAGAGCTCGTATGGCTTAAAATAGGCTCCAAGGCAGTGATATCTGAAAATTGATAGGTTTATGTATGAACAAGGCTATACTAGATGTCATTCTGACCATTGTGTTTATCTTAAAAAAATGATGGTAGTTATATTATATTTCTATTGTATGTAGATTACATGCTTGTTGTAGGGTCTAACATGTAGGAAATAAATGTGCTCAAAGGAAAATTCGCAAATTCATTTGCAATAAAGGATTTGGGTGTTGCAAAACAAATTCCTTGGTATGGGAATAACTGTAGACAAGAAAAATCACAAATTAACATTGTCTTAGAGTGAATACATAGAAAAGGTGTTAGTAAGATTTAATATGCAGAATGAAAAAATAGTTATTACACCTTCAACTATACATTTCAAACTAAGGAGATGTGTCCCAAGGCTCATGAATAGATGGATTATATGTGTAAAGTTCCATATGCATTAGCATTTGGAAGCTTAATGTATGCAATGGTATGCACAAGGCCTGATATTGCACATGCAGTGGGAGTTGTACGAAGGTATATGAACAATCTAGGAAAATAGCATTGGATGGCAATGAAGTGGATTCTTAGGTATTTTAGAGGTACCACTAATCAAGCATTATGCTTTGGTGGTTCAAACGTTTTTTCACAAGGATATATTGATGCATATATGGCATGTGATAGAGATAACATGAGAATAACCATAGGATATGTGTTTATTGTAGGTGGAACAAAAATTAGATGAGTTTCAATATTACAAAAAATTGTTTCACTTTCAACAATGGAAGCAGAGTATGTTGCTGCTATAGAGGCAAGAAAAGAAATGATTTGGTTACAAAAGTTTATGGATAAATCTGGTGAGAAGAAAGAGATGGGAAGGTTATATAGTGACAGATAGAGTGCCATTCATCTTGTAAAGATCTTAACATTTCATTCCAAGACTAAATATATACAACTCAAGAACCATTTCATACGGTCATTGTTGGAAGATGGGCAGTTGAAGCTGGAAAAGATACACACTAGCCAAGACACTGCAGATATGATACCAAAAGTTTTAACCAGGGAGAAACTGAGATCCTGCTTAGATTCAATTGGTCTTCAAGTATGATGTTGAAGATGAGAAACCAAAATGTCCAAGTGGAGTCATTTTCCAACAAGTGAAGCAACGATGAAATTTATACAATTAGTCTTCAAGTGGGAGATTGTTGGGTGTGGAGCCGGATTATCTCCCTGATTGTTTAGAGGTTTTTGTTTCAGCTACGTTGGATACTTGTTCCTAATGGGGCAGCAATGCCACCTGTTTAATCATCATTAGGGGGATCTAGGAGGGGGAGACGATGACTTTTCTAAGCTCCCCTCCCCCTTGGTGGGGGTTCGGGGGCAGTGCCCCTAAATCTAAAAATAGATGAAAATTTTCCTTGTAAAATATTGTAATTTCGTAGTCAATCTAGGCCGTTCATTAGGCGGATGATCTTATGATAGAAGTAATGTCAATTAAAGGTTTTTTTCCCTTGATGGTAACCCTCAGTTTATATGAGGGAATTGTATTGCAACTATGTATTATTATTCTAAGCGAGAGAGACAGAGGAGGTTGTGTGAGAGCGAAGATGAAATTACAACAAATCTGTTGTAGGTTGTATCTCTTCATTTTGTTGGATAATACAAAAGGAAGGACTAATTGTTTCTCAGTGGATGTAGCCCAAATTGGGTGAACCACATATATCTATGTCTCTCTTGTTTTATGCATTTTCGTATTTTTTTTGTGTAATATTTTATGTTTTTCATTGCTCCATTAATTAATTTCTAACAAATGATGATTAAGCATTTATTTTAGAAAAGTTATTAAAGGTGTCAGGGCATGCAATTTGTTATATGGATGTGACATTGATAATTCACCGAGGGGAATCCCCACTCAAATGGAAGTTATCATCATTTTCAAAGACTATATATTAATATTTCACTTATTATAGAAAAAATATAGAAGGTTAGTACGTACGAGGAAATCACAGTGTTGGAATTAGATTAATGTCAAATCATTTTATCAATCCCTACTCTTTTTATATCAGTGTATTGAAAATTGTTGTTATTGATGTCAAGGCTTCCCAAATGAAAAATAAAGGTATATATTCAAATAACATATTTCTTGACCTTTCCAATGGTATATGACTCTCCCTCTAGTTCCATAGGAATGAGGAGATATGAAATATTTTGTCAAGATGACCCAACAAAAATATAAGTTGGCCCCATTTGGATACCCCTACCTTTGAAGGAATTTTTACTCTAATTACTTATCTCAGATGGTAGAGTAGGATATATGGTTTGAAATATTATTCAAAGACCTTTCCAACTATATATGGCATGCCTTTTAACTCATTACAGTCGAGGATAAATGATTTTTTAAATATTGATTATACATTCTACTAGTTGCACAATTCAGCCCTACCCGTTGATAGTTCGACCATACCCTAGAATTTAGATGCACTATAAATAGGTATGCAAAATTAGTTGTTTCTCTCAAAGACATTGTGACACAGCAACCTGGGCTGGTTTTCCTGTCAATGTTGTTTCGAAGAAAGACAGGGAATGTAGATTAAAGATTAGGGTTTCCAGGTTTATTAGGAATTATTTGTCGATCTTTGAGGAATATGTTGCTAAAAAAACTAATCTCCCATGGTTCTGATTGAGAAAAGAGGCCCTCGTACTCAAAGAAGAGGAAGAGAGAATCCATCGACAACATGAATCAAATAACGCAAAGAAGATTTTTAATCTACACATGATGACATGACCAAAAAAACTTCACCTAAGCTTAATAAACGAGTTGAAATGGGATTTGGGTTTGCAAAATAATTATGTTCAGAGCTTGGTGCCCAACTATCCTAGCTATTTTAGCATCGTCAACATGCTTGATAATATATTCATGGATTGGATCTTGTATGATGTAATAATGAATTGGAAGTATCAATATTAGAGAAGGGAGAATCTAGCATTGGAAAATACATAAAAGGTATGCCTATGGCTTTTCCTATCAATTTTTCTAAGGGGCATCAAATGAAACAGAAAGTTGTGAAATGGTTACAACCATGGCAGAAACTACCCTATATATCTCCTTATGAGGATGCATATCATTTGGACCCCAATATCGATTTAGGGGAGAAGCAGATGGTCAATCTTCTATGTGAGTTGCTATGCATCATGGTTAACAAGAAAGTTCATAGGTGTACACTTCTCAGTTTGCATGAACTAATGGGTCTCTGACACAATATTTTGAGGTGTTTTAGTCGCCATCCTAGGATTTTTTACCAGTCTATGAAGAACGATGTCATAACCATCATCCTCAGAGAGGCCTTCAAAAGATTCGAGTTGGTCGAGTCACATCGTCTTGTAACCTTGAGAGGGAAGTATATTCACTTAATGGTGAAGGAGATGGAAGACGGGAAGAAAGGGCTCTACAAAAAGGGTCAATCACAACAAAAAGATTCGATAGATGGAGACAATGATTGTGCTCAGAAAAAAAGGTGATGATTGTGATAAGCATCATTATGAGAAAAAATAATCACATGAGAGGAGAGTTCGTATGAAAACAAATATAATGAAAGACTTTTCAATGAGGATGAAATTGAAACTGAGACTGAGATGAAGACCGACGATGAGGATGATTATGAAGATGATGAGGAGGAGGATGAATATGACCATGATGATGAGAAGGATAAAGACGATGATGAGGATGATGAAGATGAATATGATGATGATAATGAGGGGGAGGAAATTGGTAATGAAGTTAGAACATCTAGAAAGAGGAATGATAACTTCGTGCCATCTAGTAGGCAAGCTACTAGTTTGCAGTCACGGGGAAGTCGAGTTGGTAAATCCCAACTACTTGGAATAAAGGAGGGAAATTTGGGAATTTCCAAATTGAAATACAGTAGAGAAAAAAAATATGGATGGAAAGGTAGTCACTTCGAAACCTCTGGAACATGAAACACTAAATTGCATACATCTGATAGAGGAGGTATTCATTTTGAAACATCTAGAAATCTAGGCAGGAAGTTTAACTCCAAAACGTATGGGGTGAAGGATGGTAGTTCAAGAAATTTCAAAGAGGAAGACAAAAAAAAAATCATATGGAAGACAATGCAGTAGCTTTGAAGTGTTTGGAAGACAAAACAATAAGTTGCAGACTCCTGATAGACGAAGCAATCATTTTGAAACATCTGACAATCCAGGTTGTAAGTTTAACTCCAAAACATATGGAGTTAAGGATGGTTGTTTAAGATCTTCCAAACGGGAAGAATGTAGAAAAAAAACATCTGTAGGACAAGGCAGTAGCTTTGAAGCATCTAGGAGACAAAACAGTAAGTTGCAGACATATTATAGACAAGGAAGTGATTGTAAAAAATCTGGCAATCTAGACAAATTTTAGCTCCAAAACATCTGGAATAAAGAATGATAGTTTAAGAACTTCCAAATGGAATTACAATAGAAAACTAATATCTGGAATGCAAGGTAGTATCTTTAAAACATCTTGAATACAAAACAGTAAGTCACAGACATCTGATAGATGAGGCGGTGATTTTGAAATATCTAGCAATCCAGGAGGTAAGTTTGAAGCATCGGGTAAGCAAGGAAAGAAGTTTGAAATATCTAGAACTAAGAGAGTAGATTTAAATGATTGGGAAGGGGTGGTGGATACTTTTAAGCATCACAAATTCACAGTCATAACTTGAATGAATCATGAAAACAATATGAACCTCAACATCACTAAATATGCCTAGAGACTATAGGATCTTTTATGAGCAGGTATGTTTAGTGTGCATCCATACATAAACCAAGAGATGGAGAATTGCATATAATTTGTTGTATTGGCGGTGTTGCTAGCTGTGTATTAATCGTTTTACTTCTTGGAGTTTTGTCCTCCAATAAGATTATATTTTTTTTGAAAAAAATTGTAAATCACCCAACCACAAAAGATGGTACATAAATTGATATTCTAACAAAAACAAGTAATTCGTCATCCCTAAGAAGCAGAGAGGAGATAGAGTGGAACCATACACTCAAGAAGAGACCTCTAGTAGGGAGGAATTTTGAGCCAAGTGGGCAGTGGGAGCACAAGCAACCATACCTCTAGGAGTGAGGTGGAGCGATCTAGATCCTTAGTCCTAGAGTTGTAGAAATTTAGGCAGGGTCCATTGAGGTGTTTTTGTCTCATGGATAATTGCCTTGCTATGGGAGCCCACAATATTCAGTAGCATGAGGATCAATGTCAGTCAGATACTGAGGAGTGAAGAGAAGTGCTGACAACAGAGCATGAGGCTTAGTATCAGAGTCAACAGCAACACAGTTTTCCCAGTAGACAGTTGTAGATTTATTCTGTGATTTTTTTTTTAATGCTCTTCAATTGCAGATGTTGCAGTAGAAACAAAAATAGTGAGAAGTGTTGCTGAAATACATTACAAAGGTGCTGGATTGGGGTATATGTGAATCCCTTTATTTTTGAGAGGAAGTGTTGAAAATGCAACAAGAAAATCCTGATTTAATTTTCCCTTGAATTAAATTAGGAGAAAAAATGAAATTCGACATCAAAAGACAACTTGTAAGAGTTAACTAAGTTAATTTCATTTAGTTGGTTCAGTTAATTTGATTTGAGGGTCTAACTTGAGTCATGTAGACTGTCTCCTAATGTATAGGAGCCATGGTTGAGTTTATTTTGAGTTGTAATTAATTAATTCAGTTTAACTAAGTTAAATCCAGTTAAACTAGTTCCAACTGTTGGAGGAACTAATAAGAGTTCTAGCAGTGGGGTCCAACTTTAGTGGTCAACCAGTTAATTGATAAATTAGCCATAATTAACTCCTGCATGCATGAAATTAGAGTTACCCAGTTGAGATTGGAGTTCAAGGGAAGTGTACTATCAGTTGTATAAGTTTATGAGTTGTATAGGTGGTGCTTATAGTCAGAGAAGGGCCTAAAGGGATTGCGCACTTCTAATTGGGAATCTCTCTAATTAATAGGGGTCTAATTCCCAAGGAAATAGTGCAAGGAAATAGGAGCTTGGCAGGAAGCATAATTGGCTAAGTTTGGCCAGAGTTAGCTTGTGATGTGATGAGGTAAATAGAGATAGCGCGGGGCTTGCTTGGGCTTGAGTAATGCATTATAATCTTCTCATATTTTCTTACTAATGAAATATAAATATAGAAGGGGTTTTTAGTTGTGGCTTTCCCCAGAACATCATTGTGTAATTTGTTGATTGAATTCTTTCTCTTGTATGCTTCGTGATTTCATGATCGTTAATTTTTCCGTAGTTGGTAGAGTATATTAAAGTCTATTTTTTTAGTAAATTACAATTAGTTGTTTGGATCTACAAGGAATTTATACAATACTCACTTGTTCCAGGAGGATTTTTTCCACCTTTCAACAATTCCTTATGTAAATTGGATGCAAGCATAGCGTTGTTGGAGTCATGATTGTCACTTGATCCTTGTTTCCATTGATAACGTTTATAATATATAAAAATCATCTATTTCTTGTTATAATGTTTATCATTATATATGGTGCAATGGATTTACTATTCTTTTCAGCAATGTTCTACAAGTTTCCCCAAGAGGGTACATTCCATTAGTTTTTGCTATAGTATTGTTACTTGTAATGTATGTGTTTCATTATGTCCATGAAAATAGTTATGCCTATGAGATGAAGCAGAAGGTGACACCTAATTTCATGTTGAACCTAGGTTCGACACTGGGTGTGCCCAAAGTTCCAGGAAAAGAGTTCTTATACACAGAACTAGCACAAGGAGTTGTGGAAATATTTGCACATTTTGTCAAAAATTTCCCTACCATTCACTATGTTCTTGTATTCATCTGTGTCAAGTATTTAGCTGTGAATACAACTGCAACTAGAGAACTCTTCTTATTTAGCCACATTGATACCAAAGGAAAAAAAATGTAGAAATGGATTGCTAGGTATGGGTGTAGAGACAAACAGACAGGAAATGTGGGCTTTGAGAATCAGTTACTGAAATTCTAGAAATAATTTATAGTGTCAGATAACATATACACTCATGATATCAATAATTGACCTAAGACTCAAGAAAATAATTGCAACTGTGCACACAGTATCGTATTTTGATAGCCTCTTGGATATAGAAAAATTTAGTCTTATTTATTTGTTCTTTATATTGAGTTAGATCACTACCAAGTTTCTTAATCTTCTCATTACTTGTGTCAAAACTCTTGTTAATCTCTGTGCATAAGAAACACATAAAAGATAATTAAACTCATATGCATTTCCTGCAAACTATCATTTAAAAGAGACTTTTCAAGCTATATTCATGTAACAACTTGTTTAATAGGATATGATTCGATTATGATCCTAAACTACACATCTATTGGTTTCAAATAAGTTAAATGTGTAACAATAATGACAACAAGCAAATTATTCATTGAGCTTATTTTTCAACTATTTTTCAAACTAATTAAAAAAAATAACTTATAGTCTGAACAACAATCTTGATCCATTCACCAAATCAATTAAAAAACAAATAGCTTACACTTTGGGAAGCAGCCTGAAGCATTAGATGAGGGGGCTCTTGGTTTATATTTTTCTTAAAGGCAAACATATTCAATAGCTTGTCTAATACATAAAATTCCATGAAAAATGGGAAACACATGGATGAATAGATTGTAACAAACCCCCTTACCTCACTAAGGAAGGGGAGTCATTACTAGCGAATCTGGTTCCCATTATGCGCTCATGAAAATGGGATTAGGAGGGTTGCACCCTCAATTTTTTTCTTTTCTCTTTTCCATCCATTCTTGTGCATTTTGGTCCTTCCTTTCTCACTCACAAAGAATGGTGATCACTAATTACATGTTGCCACGTGGAGGCCCACCACAGGCCTGCCAATTCAACAGATGGGCGAATGGTTGGGGCATACACATCTCTTACTTCACGGCATCATATTTCTCATGACTCTTGACTTCCCAACCTAGTCTCGGTCGGTTCATCATGGAGCTTGTCACTTGTGCTCCCTTCGACCACCCAACCTCCGACCTTCAACCCAGTCGGTTTGACATATCACCCGCATGTCCTTCCACTGCGAATATGGCCCGAGGTCACAACCTCCAGCTAAGTTGTGATTGACATCGATTTTCTTATGTTATTATCCAAGTATTACTTCATCCTCTGATCTCTGGGTTATCTGCCTGGATGTGTGGTCCCCATAGATAATTCGTGTCTGATGTCCAATCGCGCAAGAGGAGAATCTGGCTACTCCAATAGGAAGCTTTCCAGTTACTACAAAAAGATAACTCTTATCCAATCCTTTCTTTAAGTTCGGGGTTTCGCCCCTCTGCTCCAAAATACATGACCTTCCTTATTATTCAAGAGTGGCTTGGGCATGGGTTTTGGGCTTTGTACCACACAAAGCCTTTAGTGGAGATTTTTTCACTCCTCCCAGAGATCGAGTTCACTACTACGCGAACTACCTCGAGCTAATCCTCTCTATTGCAACCTGCTCTCAGGGATTCATTCAGCTTCTAGATCTACATCAACACCACTCCACCCAGTCAAAGTCATACTAAGATGTTCCACGAAGTTACTTGTTTTGAGCTTGGGTGATAGCCACATTGAGAAGTTACTATCCCGCAAGCCTTCCCTACCTTCGGGTAGGGATAGGCACTCTTGCATCTCTTATCTATCAAAAGTTAGGCGCCACCTGACAACGAGCTTCCACCTCTCCTGTTGCACACCAACTATTCCATAATCCTCACAGACTCTCTCAGAAGCTCCTCGAGACTGCTCATGGTATCCAAAGCATTTGGCTATTGGCGGGGGCTTGTGACCCTCATTTCCAAATTCCCTGTGGTGGGAATGGAGGTTTGTGCAAGCAAGGCTAAAGCCTATGTAAGTACGACAACAGGTCATGATCGGCCCCGGTACACTCCCTTGATCTTTCACATATTGTTCGCTTGTCGGCACAACACTTTGTAAACAGATACCCTGATGTAAACATTGACTGACTCTGGCGAACAAAGGGTCTCTCTTATAAATTTGTACATTAATACAAAGGGTCTCAGAACCCACTTCTTCTAATTGATCATGGTTTGCAACTGGAATAGATCATTGAGCTCCTTAACTTCAATTATTGAATTATTTATGATACCGTTAAGCATTTAGGAAACATTGTTATGGGACTCTTCTCCACTCTAAACTCCATACACTCTGTGAATACCATTGTTTAGGATATTAACTTATTTACTTTTTTCATGTAAGAATAGCACACATATACCCTTGCATAATCATAGCCATAATCAATATACAAATCAGGGTAAGATCCCTTCATAATTACATCAGAGATATATACACAACAACACATATTGCAGTCCCTATGTATCCAAATCTATTACAATGACAATGTAGAATAACTCATTAATTGTAAACACTTTCGTGACAATGTTCAAGGAGATTTTAGACACGCTCATCTGGGTGGTGATAAACCCTGTAAAATCATTCAAATGGGTAAGGTTTTTATAAAGAAACAAAATGGAAACCAATGGCTATTGAAGGACGTAAGGGACATTCCAAATATAAACAAAAAATCTAATTTCAATAGTGAAGTTGGGAGGTTAAGTTTGTGTAAATTTTTTTAGAGACTAAACCTGGAAGATCACTAAAGGAGCCCTGGTAATAGCAAAAGGAGAAAAGGTTGGTACATTGTATTTATGAAATAGTATTTCTAATATTTTTAATGCTTTAACCTCCATAAGAGAAGATACGACACTATGGCATCATAGGCTTGGGCACATGAGTGAGAAGAGGATGCAAATTCTTCATTCAAGAAATTTGTTGCTAGGTTTGAAGCGTGTTTATTTGGATTTTTGTGAAAATTGTGTTTATGGAAAACAAAAGAGAGTCTGATTTATTAGAGTTGGGAGGGAAAAGAAGAGCGAAAAATTAAAGCTTATGCATACAAATGTATGGGAATCCGCTTAGGTATCATCTCTCGGTGGTTCTCGTTATTATGTTACTTTTATTAATGATGCAACTAGGAAAACCTAGATTTATTGTATTTGAAAAAAATCTCATGTATTTCATACTTTCAAGAAATAGAAATATTTGGTTGAGAATGAGACAAGAAATAAGTTGAAGTGTCTCAAATCAGACAATGGAGGTGAATACTACAACAAAGAGTTTGATAACTACTATTCAAAACATGGAATTCATAGAGAGAAGGCGGTTCTAGGAACACCATAGGAAAATGGTGTGTCAGAAAGGATGGAGAAGACAATCATGGAGCATGCAAGGTGCATGAGATTGCATGCATGATTTCCCTTACAATTTTGGGAAGATGTTGTAGATATTGTTGCTTATCTTATAAATAGAGGGCCTTCAAGTTCCTTGGAGGGTGGTATTCCAGAGGAGGCATGGACAGATAAAAAGGTAAACTACTCATTTTTAAAGACTTTCGATTATGAAGCCTTTGTCTACACCAATAAATAAAATAGAGCAAAGCTTGAGGAAAAATCAAAGAAATGTACCTTTTATTGGATATGGTGTAAATAATTTTGGTTATTGCTTATATGATTATGAAAATCACAAAACCATTAGGAGTAGAGATGTCATATTCAATGAAAAGGTCTTGTATAAGGATTAGATGCAGGGAAGGAGAAAAAGAAAACAAAGAATAGACGGTGCTTGATGGGATAAAAATAAAAAATAAAGGTGCATGAAAATCATAATGATCAGCAACCACAACAACAATAGACACCTCAAACACCTGAAAGTGGTGTTAGAAGATCTACTAGGATAAGTATACCCCCTGAATGATACTCTCCTTCATTATAGTATGTATTATTCACTAATTCTGGTGAACCGGAAAGATATGAAGAAGAAGTGTAGGTAGAAACACAGAATAAGTGGGAGCAAGCCATGGGAGAAGAGATGGACTCTTTGTTGCATAACCAGACTTGGGACTTAGTTAAGTTGCCTGCAGGTAAAAAAAGATTGTAGAATAAATGGGTTTATAGGTTGAAGGAATAAGATGGAGGTAAACAAAGGTATAAGGATAGACTTGTGGTGAAGGGGTTTGCACAAAAGAAAGGCATAAACTTCGATGAAAATTTTCTCATGTTGTTAAAATTCCTTGAATCAAAGCTATTTTAAGTCTAGTGGAAGCAGAAGATTTGCATATTGAGAAGTTAGATGTAAAGACAGCCTTTCTCCATGGGGATTTGGAGAAAGAAATATATATGCATCAACCACAAGGGTATGAAGTCAAAGGGAAGGAGAAGTTAGTGTGCAAATTGAAGAAGAGCTCGTATGGCTTAAAATAGGCTCCAAGGCAGTGATATCTGAAAATTGATAGGTTTATGTATGAACAAGGCTATACTAGATGTCACTCTGACCATTGTGTTTATCTTAAAAAAATGATGGTAGTTATATTATATTTCTATTGTATGTAGATTACATGCTTGTTGTAGGGTCTAACATGTAGGAAATAAATGTGCTCAAAGGAAAATTCGCAAATTCATTTGCAATAAAGGATTTGGGTGTTGCAAAACAAATTCCTTGGTATGAGAATAACTGTAGACAAGAAAAATCACAAATTAACATTGTCTTAGAGTGAATACATGGAAAAGGTGTTAGAAAGATTTAATATGCAGAATGAAAAAATAGTTATTACACCTTCGACTATACATTTCAAACTAAGGAGATGTGTCCCAAGGCTCAGGAATAGATGGATTATATGTGTAAAGTTCCATATGCATTAGCATTTGGAAGCTTAATGTATGCAATGGTATGCACAAGGCCTGATATTGCACATGCAGTGGGAGTTGTACGAAGGTATATGAACAATCTAGGAAAATAGCATTGGATGGAAGTGAAGTTGATTCTTAGGTATTTTAGAGGTACCACTAATCAAGCATTATGCTTTGGTGGTTCAAACGTTTTTGCACAAGGATATATTGATGCATATATGGCATGTGATAAAGATAACATGAGGAGAACCATAGGATATGTGTTTATTGTAGGTGGAACAACAATTAGTTGAGTTTCAATATTACAAAAAATTGTTTCACTTTCAACAATGGAAGCAGAGTATGTTGCTGCTATAGAGGCAAGAAAAGAAATGATTTGGTTACAAAAGTTTATGGATAAATCTGGTGAGAAGCAAGAGATGGGAAGGTTATATAATGACAGATAGAGTGCCATTCATCTTGTAAAGATCTTAACATTTCATTCCAAGACTAAATATATACAACTCAAGAACCATTTCATACAGTCATTGTTGGAAGATGGGCGGTTGAAGCTGGAAAAGATACACACTAGCCAAGACACTGCAGATATGATACCAAAAGTTGTAACCAGGGAGAAACTGAGATCCTGCTTAGATTCAATTGGTCTTCAAGTATGATGTTGAAGATGAGAAACCAACATGTACAAGTGGAGTCATTTTCCAACAAGTGAAGCAACGATGAAGTTTATATAATTAGTCTTCAAGTGGGAGATTGTTGGGTGTGGAGCCGGATTATCTCCCTGATTGTTTAGAGGTTTTTGTTTCAGCTACGTTGGATACTTGTTCCTAATGGGGCAGCAATGCCACCCGTTTAATCGTCATTAGGGAGATCTAGGAGGGGGAGACGATGACTTTTCTAAGCCCCCTCCCCCTTGGCGGGGGTTCGGGGGCAGTGCCCCTAAAGCTAAAAATAGATGAAAAAATTCCTTGTAAAATATTGTAATTTCGTAGTCAATCTAGGCCGTTCATTAGGCGGATGATCTTATGATAGAAGTTATGTCAATTAAGGGTTTTTTTCCCTAGATGGCAACCCTCAGTTTATATGAGGGAATTGTATTGCAACTATGTATTATTATTCTAAGTGAGAGAGACAGAGGAGGTTGTGTGAGAGCGAAGATGAAATTACAACAAATCTGTTGTAGGTTGTATCTCTTCATTTTGTTGGATAATACAAAAGGAAGGACTAATTGTTTCTCAGTAGATGTAGCCCAAATTGGGTGAACCACATATATCTATGTCTCTCTTGTTTTATGCATTTTCGTATTTTTGTTGTGTAATATTTTATGTATTTCATTGCTCCATTAATTAATTTCTAACAAATGATGATTAAGCATTTATTTTAGAAAAGTTATTAAAGGTGTCAGGGCATGCGATTTGTTATATGGATGTGACATTGATAATTCACCCAGGGGAATCCCCACTCAAATGGAAGTTATCATCATTTTCAAAGACTATATATTAATATTTCACTTATTATAGAAAAAATATAGAAGGTTAGTACGTACGAGGAAATCACAGTGTTGGAATTAGATTAATGTCAAATCATTTTATCAATCCCTACTCTTTTTATATCAGTGTATTGAAAATTGTTGTTATTGATGTCAAAGTCTTCCCAAATGAAAAATAAAGGTATATAGTCAAATAACATATTCCATGACCTTTCCAATGGTATATGACTCTCCCTCTAGTTCCATAGGAATGAGGAGATATGAAATATTTTGTCAAGATGACCCAACAAAAATATAAGTTGGCCCCATTTGGATACCCCTATCTTTGAAGGAATTTTTAATCTAATTACTTATCTCAAATGGTAGAGTAGGATATATGGTTTGAAATATTATTCAAAGACCTTTCCAACTATATATGGCATGCCTTTTAACTCATTACAGTCGAGGATAAATGATTTTTTAAATATTGATTATACATTCTACTAGTTGCACAATTCAGCCCTGCCCGTTGATAGTTCAACCATACCCTAGAATTTAGATGCACTATAAATAGGTATGCAAAATTAGTTGTTTCTCTCAAAGACATTGTGACACAGCAACCTGGGAATGGTTTGCCTGTCAATGTTGTTTCGAAGAAAGACAGGGAATGTAGATTAAAGATTAGGGTTTCCAGGTTTATCAGGAATTATTCGTCGATCTTTGAGGAATATGTTGCTAAAAATACTAATCTCCCATGGTTCTAATTGAGAAAAGAGGCCCTCGTACTCAAAGAAGAGGAAGAGAGAATCCATCGACAACATGAATCAAATAACGCAAAGAAGCTTTTTAATCTACACATGATGACATGACCAAAAAAACTTCACCTAAGCTTAATAAACGAGTTGAAATGGGATTTGGGTTTGCAAAATAATTATGTTCAGAGCTTGGTGCCCAACTATCCTGGCTATTTTAGCATCATCAACATGCTTGATAATATATTCCTGGATTGGATCTTGTATGATGTAATAATGAATTGGAAGTATCAATATTAGAGAAGGGAGAATCTAGCGTTGGAAAATACATAAAAGGTATGCCTATGGCTTTTCCTATCAATTTTTCTAAGGGGCATGAAATGAAACAGAAAGTTGTGAAATGGTTACAACCATGGCAGAAACTACCCTATATATCTCCTTATGAGGATGCATCTCATTTGGACCCCAATATCGATTTAGGGGAGAAGCAGATGGTCAATCTTCTGTGTGAGTTGCTATGCATCATGGTTAACAAGAAAGTTCATAGGTGTACACTTCTCAGTTTGCATGAACTAATGGGTCTCTGACACAATTTTGTGAGGTGTTTCAGTCGCCATCCTGGGATTTTTTACCAGTCTATGAAGAATGGTGTCATAACCATCATCCTCAGAGAGGCCTTCAAAAGAGTCGAGTTGGTCGAGGCACATCCTCTTGTAACCTTGAGAGGGAAGTATATTCACTTAATGGTGAAGGAGATGGAAGACGAGAAGAAAGGGCTCTACAAAAAGGGTCAATCACAACAAAAAGATTCGATAGATGGAGACAATGACTGTGCTCAGAATAAAAGGTGATGATTGTGATAAGCATCGTTATGAAAACAAATAATCACATGAGAGGAGAGTTCGTATGAAAACAAATATAATGAAAGACTTTTCAATGAGGATGAAATTGAAACTAAGACTGAGATGAAGACCGACGATGAGGATGATTATGAAGATGATGAGGAGGAGGATGAAGATGACCATGATGATGAGAAGGATAAAGACGATGATGAGGATGATGAAGATGAATATGATGATGATAATGAGGGGGAGGAAATTGGTAATGAAGTTAGAACATCTAGAAAGAGGAATGATAACTTCATGCCATCTAGTAGGCAAGCTACTACTTTGCAGTCATGGGGAAGTCGAGTTGGTAAATCCCAACTACTTGGAATAAAGGAGGGAAATTTGGGAATTTCCAAATTGAAATACAGTAGAGAAAAAAATCTGGATGGAAAGGTAGTCACTTCGAAACCTCTGGAACATGAAACACTAAATTGCAGACATCTGATAGATGAGGTATTCATTTTGAAACATCTAGAAATCTAGGCAGGAAGTTTAACTCCAAAACGTACGGGGTGAAGGATGGTAGTTTTGCTTCTTGTATTATCTCAAGCAAGAATGGGCCTGAGTACTTTCCTCACGCCATTTAATTTCAGGAACCAGTCCCTTTACTTTTTGCACCATCCAACCTTTAATACTTGTCCTCAAGTTCAGGTTTCTTCTTTTCACAATAAATTGTATCATCCCTAGCAGCGATTCTCCATCCCTGGCTCTCGAATCCATATCCCAAGCCTCAATCCCCTTTTTTTTGTTATTTAAATATTACAAGATATTTAGATCATTTTTACAATGTGGCTCATACTAGAACCTTGGGTGGGATTGTCACATAGATAATAAAATTTTATTCAACTTATGAAAACTAACAATCATCACAACCACTTTTTTTGTTGTTTAACTTTGTTAAATTATGAAAACTAACAATCATCACAACCGGTTTTTTGTTGTTTATCCTTGTTCCACGATCTGAAGTAAAGTGGAGCAAATGTCAAAGTGCTCCAACTATTTTCTTATTTGTTATAAGAAATAAAATTTCTATTAAAATAATAACTGGAAATATCAGTAAACAACCAAGGAAAATAGTGCAATGTTTTTGCCTATTTAAATAAAAGAAACAAAGACACAAATGTCATTTTGGAAAAGGCTAGGTAAAAGTCATTTTTGCAACAAAAAAATTGTTTTCCCATCCCATGTAAATAAATACCAATAAAAATAGATTTAGGTGGGAAAAAAATGATATTATCAAACACTGATGTTTTTCTTGGATTAAGAATAATCTATAAAATTACATTTAGAAATTAAAACTGAATATTTTGAAAATGAAAATAAAAATTGAATATTTTGGAATTAGTTTCAAAATACTTAGGTTTATTTTATCTTTGTTTTTAGGAATTAATTAGGCCTAAATTTTCCATATATTGTAATTATTTTCTTATTAAATTTAGTTAATATTTTTCTTTATGGGAATAGTGGTTTTTCAATCTGTGTTCTTGGTTTGACATCAAAGAGATAGGCGAAACAAAGTTGTGTAACTTGTGTGTGTGAGCTTGAGCTATATTTGATGTATTAAAAAGTTGAGTTGTAATGATTTCATCTTCATAAATATCATTTTAACTAAATAAACTAAAAACTATATACACACAATTCATATATACAAATAAGCAGTGACATGCCACCATATGACTCTTGTTATTATTAAATAAACGCTTGATTATCAATAACTTCCACTGCCACAATTTTTTATCCAATCAAAATATAAAAAATTATGTGAATTTTATTGTTCGAACATTGTGTATTTTTAATATTTTATTTTTTATTAATATTATCTATAAAAGAATTATAAAAGAGTTGTTTCAAAATAATAAATATCAATCATCATGCATCATATAATAATAAATATCAATCATCATGCATCATATAATAAATTAATAATTGCGTTATTACTTTTTCATTCTATATATTCTTATTCCATAGAGAAGATAAAAATATAATAAACCAAACTTAATGTTTGACATTGAATATTTGTCTTTCAAATTATTAAAATATCCACATAATTGAGCATAAGATTACAATATTTGAATCCCCGAATAAATAAAGTACTAAGTACCCACAAACATTTTAATAGTTTTTTTTAATAAATGTTTAAACGTCAATTTACTTCCACCAATGATTTCCACTCCATTTGGTAAATAAATTGTTTTTGGTTTAGATTTTGGTAATATACTTTTTTTTTTTGGGGTGAGATTGTTATATTTTATTGCTTGAAATATATTTTTGAATATTTATATTCTAAATTTTTTTGGACACTTAATTTATATAGATTTAATAATTCAAATATATAATTCTAATAATTTTTTATTGGATTTTTATTAAATTTATTATAAAATATTTATACTAAAAATATTTAAACAACACCTCTAGTATTATAATTTCTTTATTAAAAATTTTAAATTTTTTTAAAAAAATATTGAATCTTAATATAAATATCTTTTAAAATAGCTATATGTTTCAATTATTTATTTATTATATATTTTAATTATTAAAATAAATTAAAAAAAATAAAAAAATTTATTTTTAAATTAAAAATATAAATTAAGTAGTTTCCTATACCATCATAAATGATAAAAAATAATTATTTAAATTTGTCAAATAATCTCTAACTGAAAAATCCAAGAACAAACCACCAAACCACAAGTCCCATTCTTGCCATACCTCCTTGCCCATCGTTGCCCTTCATAGTTTTAAAAACCATGAGAAGATCCGAGAAACATCAACCTTGGCAAACGAGGAGACATACTTCACTTTTATAAAATCAGCGGACCTTATCATCACATGATTCCTTTAATATATGATATAAAATATTGCTATATGCAAAGTTATGCCCTCATACCTTTTAATTCGTTTTCTTAAAAGTACTTCCAAAATATCATTTCCTTTTCTCAAGAAAGCCGAGGAAGTTTGTAAATAAATTCTTAATCAATAATGTAACCCGAAACACTATGGTTTTTTCTCCATAGAAAACTTTAGGACTGCTATAAATAAAATTTCAATCATCAATGTACTTTCAACATTATGATTTTCTCACATTCACCTTCCAAATATAAATTGTAATGCATTAAAATTTGAGATCAAATTTATTAATATAAAATAATATTTAATATTTAAAATTAATTGATTATAGAATTTAAGTGAATGACAAAATGGTGTAAACTAGTACTATTAGAAATAATAATAATAATTAGTCATTTTATTTATATTTTTTTGGGACGATTCATTAATGATCTCCCCACCCTGAGGGCCATCTCCCCACCCTGAGTAGTTGGCCCGGTTCATTAATGATCTCCCCATCCCGTTGAATCACAATATACACGATATGTTGTTGCGTTGACACACCCCTTTTAAAAAATTAATAATGTGTTAATTCAATGCTTAATTGTAAATTTATAAAATATTATTAAAAATAAAATAAAAGTTTATAGTTATTTTATAATTCAAAGTAATTGTGAAATGAATAAAATTTAATATAAAGGAGATGTTGATATGTTAATTTTTTAAAACTTGACTATTTCAGATTTATTTTAAATCTAGATTTATTAAGCATAAAAGATGATTAATTTTTTTTATATTTAAATTTTTTTATTCATCATAGAATTAAAAGATAAAAATATGCACATTAAGTAATTTGATCTTTTTAGGTATTTGATAGATCCACATTTAAGATAAATTTAGGTTAGTATGATTAAGTGATTAAAAAGAAAGTCAAAAATTCTATGATTTGGACCTATTTGAGTCACATAAAAATTATAGAAATTTATCTTGAGATTTAGAAATTTTGGAAAATCTTACTATTCTTTAATATGCAAATTGTAAAATGTCGATGATATTTTTATAAAAATATTTAGATTTTTAATTATTTTATATTTGTTTACATAAAATTTTGGCCTTTTTTAAGGTAAGATAAATTTATACTATAAAATTTAATGTAAATCATTTTTACAGAAATTGACAAATCTTTCTTTTAGAAAAGTATAGAAAATTAACCCACGTCAAAATATTAACCATTAAATATTTTCATGTTTTAAATTTAACACACCATAATTATTTTAATTTTAATTACAATTTTAAATTGTTAAAATAAATAAAATACTCTATAATCATTGATTTTAATGTATAAATTATTACAACACCTTCAAATACACCACTAATATTCAAATTGATTCTTCTCCCTTTTCACACATAAAATTAAGTTTTCCATTCCTATAATTTTGTGAGCTAAAAATTTATCAAATTTATAAAGCATTTACATTATGATAATAAAATGCACTTTTTCAATATAAATTTATATTATCCCATAAAAGAACGACATAAATAAAAGATTAATGACAAATTTGAAGGTCTAAGGTAATAAATTCAATAAATCTAACATACTTAGAATATCAATATAAATTAAAGTAACATAAGGTAAATTATGTATAAAAAAGCATAACTAAATTTAACCATTTTGGATAAATAGAACTAAATAAAATATGAAATAAAATGATATTATTTAAAGATATGTTTCATTTAAAAAAAAGATGGCGGATAAAAAACATACATTTCAATTTGGATTATAAATAAAAATAATTTGGCATCTATTTTAGACATTTATATAGTGTAAGAAAATTATTTTATATTTTTTGATTGGGAATAATGTTAACATAAATTAATTTTGATTCCAAATCTATTATGTATGAGAGAGTTTTTTGTCATTTATTATGTTTATTTTGTTTTTTACATTAAGTATTTAACTAAGATTTTTCTAATCATATCATGATAATGTTGAAAATGGCAACAAGAAATGCTAAAAATAGAAATGCTATAAATAACATCTCAGCTACCAGTGTTGATATAGCAACAAGGAATGAAAAAATGGAAATGTTAAAAATAGCATTGCTATAAATAGTATTTCGGGATAGATTCCAATTTTAATTAGTCCTGAATTAAAATTGAGAATTAAAATTCGAATTTAGTTTCACCAGTTGTTTGAAAAATAATTAATTAATTCATCTTGAGTTAATTTGCTATATGCAAAGTTATGCCCCCATACCCTTTAATTCATTTTCTTAAAAGTACTTCCAAAAGTATCATTTCCTTTTCTCAAGAAAGCCGGAAAGTTTGTAAATAAATTCTTAATCAATAATGTAGCCCCAAACACAATGATTTTTTCTCTATAGAAAACTTTAAGACTGCTATAAATAAAATTTTAATCATCAATGTACTTCAAACACTATGATTTCCTCACATTCACCTTCTAAATATAAATTGTAATGCATTAAAATTTGAGATCAAATTTTTTAATACAAAATAATATTTAATATTCAAAATCGATTGATTATAGATCTTAAGTGAATGACAAAATGGTATACACTAGCATTGTTAGAAATAATAATAATAATAATAATAATTACTCCTTTTATTATTATTAAAATATTGCTTTATTGCTTTATTAGAAATAATAATAATAATAATTAGTCACATGATTCCTTTAATATATGATATAAAATATGGCTATATGAAAAGTTATGCCCCCATATCCTTTAATTTGTTTTTTTAAAAGTACTTCCAAAAGTATCATTTCCTTTTCTCAAGAAAGCCGGGGCAGTTTGTAAATAAATTCTTAATCAATAATGTAAACCCAAACACTATGATTTTTTCTCGATAGAAAACTTTAAGACTGCTATAAATAAAATTTTAATCATCAATGTACTTCCAACACTATGATTTCCTCACATCCACCTTCCAAATATAAATTGTAATGCATTAAAATTTGAGATCAAAATTTTTAATACAAAATAATATTTAATATTCAAACACCCCGGTTGAATCCCGATATACACGATATATTGTTGCGTTGACACACCTCTTTTAAAAAATTAGTAATGTATTAATTGAATGTTTAATTGTAAATTTATAAAATATTATTAAAAATGAAATAAAAGTGTATAATTATTTTATAATTCAAAATAATTGTGAAATGAATAAAATTTAATATAAATGAGATGTTGGTATGTTAATTTTTTAAAACTTGACTATTTCAGATTTATTTTAAATCTAGATTTATCAAGCATAAAAGATGATCATTTTTTTTTATATTTAAAATTTTTTATTCATCATAAAATTAAACGATAAAAATATACACATTAAGTAATTTACGATAAAAATATACACATTAAGTAATTTGATCTTTTTAGGTACTTGATAGATCCACATTTAAGATAAATTTAGGTTAGTATGATTAAGTGATTAAAAAGAAAGTCAAACATTCTATGATTTTGACCTATTTGAGTCCCATAAAAATTATAGAAATTTATCTTAAAATTTAGAAATTTTGGAAAATCTTACTATTCTTTAATATGCAAATTGTAAAATGTTGGATGATGTTTTTATAAAAATATTTAGATTTCTAATTATTTTGTATTTGTTTACATAAAATTTTGGCCATTTTAAAGTAAAATAAATTTATACTATAAAATTTAATGTGAATTATTTTACAAAAATTGACAAATCTTTTTTTAGAAAAAGTATAGAAAATTAACCCATATAAAAATATTAACCATTAAAATTTTCATGTTTTAAATTTAACACACCATAAATTCTTTATTGTAATTACACTTTTAAATTATTAAAATAAATAAAATACTCTCTAATCATTGTTTTTAATGCGTAAATTATTACAACACCTTCACATACACCACTAATAAAATTAAGTTTTCCATTCCTATAATTTTGTGGGCTAAAAATTTATCAAATTTATAAAGCATTTACATTACGATAATAAAATACACTTTTCAATATAAATTTATATTATCCCATTAAAAAATGACATAAATAAAAGATTATTGACAAATTTGAAGGTCTAAGGTAATAAACTCAATAAATCTAACATACTTATAATATCCATATAAATTAAAGTAACATAAGATAAATTATGTATAAAAAAGCATAACTAAATTTAACCATTTTGCATAAATAGAACTAAATAAAATATGAAATAAAATTATATTATTTAAGGATATGTTTCATTCTTAAAAAAAAGTTAATGATAAAAAACATACATTTCAATCTCAATTTGGATTATAAATAAAAATAATTTAGTTTCTATTTTAGACATTTATATACTATTTATATAGTGTGAAAAAATTATTTTATATTTTTTGATTTAGAATCATGTTAACATAAATCAATTTTGATTCCAAATCTATTATGTATGAGAGAAAAAAAATTGTCATTTATTATGTTTATCTTGTTCTTGTACATTAAGTACTTAATTAAGATCTTTTTAATCATATCATGATAATGTTGAAAACGGCAAGAATAAATGCTATAAATAGCATCTCAGGTACTAGTGTTGGATATAGCAATAAGGAATAAAAAAAATGGAAATGCTAAAAATAGCATTGCTATAAAAAGTATTTCGAGATAGATTCCAATTTTAATTAGTCCCTGAATTAAAATTGAGAATTAAATTTTTAGTCTCACTAGCTGTTTGAAAAATAATTAATTAATTCACCTTGAGTTAATTAGTTGGAGAAAATCAAACATGAAGTCTATGTGAAGACATGCAACAATTATCCCTTTGATTGTGGAAGTTATCCCTTAATTAAGGAGATCAGGATGAGTTTTACTTTGAGATGTAATTAGTTAGCTCAATTAACTAAGTTAAGTCCAGTTAAATTAGTTCCAAACAGATTGAGGAACTAATTGTGACTTTAGTCAGTTAATGTGTGCATGCATGTAACCAGTGTTCTCCAAATAACTGAGTATTCTCTCATAAATAACTCATGCATGTCAGTTCAGACAGAGACCCAGTTGAGATTAAAGGAAGGGACATTGTACTATCAGTTGGAGGAATTTTCCTATATAGGAAACTCATCCATGTTGAAGGAATTATCTCCTTTAGGATTATGCAATTACTTTTGAGTTTAGTGAGTAGTGTGAGAGATGAATTCACACAAGTGGTAGCGTTGGACCCCAAGAGAAATTGCACAAGGAAATAGGAGGCTTGGAGGGTAGAGGAGAAGGCATGTGAGAAGCCTTTAACTGTCTATGAGTAGTAGTTGGATTGTATTGAGAGCAGGATAGCTTGTGAGCTAATGCTTTGTGTAATCCGGACATATTTCCACTTGTATGATAATACAGAGATCGGGGTTTTTAGTTGAGGCTTTCCCCAGAGTATCCTTCTGTGTTCGTGTGTGATTGATTTCTATTCATCTATTATATGTGTTCTATTTGATCTTGCTCAAATTGATGAAGCTTCTGCAAGTTTGTTGTAGAAGTAAATTTTGTATTATCCTTTAGTATATTGCATAATCTGTTGATCTACAGTGGGAATTTGTACATGGTATTAGAGCAAAGGTGATCAAAGGAGAGAACAATATACAAGAAGGGAGAAGTTCGAAGTTTGAGGTTCTTGAATATAGAAATCGAGTTCTTATCACTCAATTTCACCAATGGCATTCAATGGTTTAAGACTCTAGTATGCCCTTGATGGCAGCTTGAATTATATAGCCTGGAAGGATCACATGGAAGCAGTATTAGAGGACAACGATTTGAAGGACTTCATTGATCAAGAAGTCCCTAAGCCAACAGCAACTAATGCTACAGAATTGGTGAAATGGAAGAAATGTGTGGCTAGAGCGAGGAGAATCCTTTGGAGGGAGTTCGAGACCACATAGTCTCAAGTCTCTATGGGAAGGAGACACCGCTTTCAATGTGGTAAACATTGAAAGATCTATATCAGAACAACAACGATCAGAGGAAGCTGGCGCTGAAAGACAAGCTTCGGAAAATCAAGTGTGAATAGGGAAACACGATCTCTACATATCTAAACAAGCTCACCACCTGCAGGGATGATCTTGGAAGTGTAGGGATCACAACAGGCGATGATGACATAGTGAGCCTTTCTCTCCTCGGTCTTCCTAAGAGCTGGCATAGCTACCAAGACTCGGTAAATGGAAGACTGCCATATTGGAAATGACTTTGTTCGGATCTGATGAAGGAGGAGATGAGGAGAAGCACCAGAGATGGCTCTTCATCCAAGGAGGATGAAGAAAATTGTGCCTTGGCGAGTAAGGAAAAGAAAGGAAAGGAGAAGGATTCTCATCCCAAATCGAGTTCTTCCTATGGTGGGAAGAAGTTTGACAAATCAAAATTGCGATGCTTTCATTGTCATGAGGTGGGCCATTTTGCTACGAATTGTCCACAGAAGAAATCCAAGAAGGGATCCTTGGAAGGATCAGAAGGTGAGGCACTAGCCTCACAATTCGAGTTGGATTTCACCCTCTTCGCATGCATGGTTTCATCCATGGTGAGATGTGGTTTGTTTCTTGATAGTGGAGCTTCATTCCACATGACCGGCAATAAGAGTTTGTTCGGTACCTTGGAGGAGAAATATCTCCAGATACTCATAGCAATGGGTAATGATGAAAAGTATAATGTCTCAGGAGTAGGCATAGTTGTTTTTCAGAGGGAACATGGAGCTCGTATTACCTTGACAGATGTGAAGTATGTACCAGGACTGAGGAAAAACTTGGTATTGATCACAATGCTGGAAGACAAAGGCTATGATGTAGTCTTCAGTAAGGGGAAGTTTTTCCTTAGACACATCACCACGAGACAGGTGAAGCAGATCGGTTCACGAGTCAATAACCTGTATGCTCTTGAGGTTCAAGATGCATGCAAAGCCTTGAGGAGCAAGGAAACTATTGGTGACTTGGTGGTTGAGAGGGAGAGTACATTACCTCTCAACATGCAGTGCCAGAAGAAGTCTCAGACAATTGTGGAGGAGCCACAATTGGTGAAGTAGCTTTAGGAGGTTGTGGAGCAGCCACAACTAGAGAAGCCGAGAGGAGACCGAGTGGAGACATCCACTCATGCAGAGGCCTCCAGTAGGGGGAAATTTCAAGCCAAGTGTGTAGAGGGATCACATGCATCCATACCTCCAGGTCGAAGGTGGGGCGATGTGGAGTGATAGTCCCAAGAAGGCTGGAATAGGGGCAGGATCATTGAGGTACCCAACCTCTTTGATTAAACCTTGCTACAAGAGCCCCGATGAGGAGTAACAGGATTGGCTGAGTGGGTAGAGGCAGATGCGGATAGAGTGGCAGAGGGAGCTACAGTGCAGGAATCCCAGGACAACGCAGAGCTAGTAGGTTGTAACAATGCGAGAGGCACAGTAGTGTTGCACCAGTTCAGGATGGCACAAAGAGCTGTGCAACAGTGCGAGATGCATGAGTGTTGCAGTAGCTCAGAGGTCACAGAGGGAGAACTTGTCAGCGGCAGAGGGAGCTTCAACATCAGAGGGTGTTTCTAGCCGAACAGGGAGGTCAGTTGGGAGATTTTTTTTTTTTTGTTTCTAAATGATATGAAAATGGAGCACTTAGGCTTCTTGTCTAACTTACAAGAACCTCTCCCACTTCCAAAGCTTAATTATTCCCAAGTCTTTATGATTAACCAGTGCGGAATTAAAAATGTGCTTGAATAGGAGGTGTATGTTGGTGTTGCTTATTAAAATTGTTTATGTGTTGTAATTTAATGTGATCAAACTGATATATAAATACATATAACTGCAAATGAAGCAATAGAGACAATGCAGTAATAAAACACACACAAAACAACAATATTAATTTGGAGTTCACCCAAAAATCTTGGGTGATGTCTCCGTGAGCTCTAGTTAACTCAACTAGGCTCTCTGGGATTATGGAAAAGTCCTTTTACAAGCTCTTGGCTCAATTCCACTATTTTACACAGAAACAATGGGTTTAGGCACCATTTTATCCCTAGCTCTTAAAGCTGTCAACTTTCTAGCTCTCGACTTTGGCTCTGGCTCTTGTCTTTGGCTCTTGGCTCAGGCTCTGGCTTTGGCTTTGGCTCTAGCTCTTCAGCTCTAGCTTCTTTGGCTCTCTAGAGCTCTCTGGCTTTTCACTTGACCTCCAAGTGACTCTCTCGGCTGCTCTGCACAGTAGCTTTCGCTGTCTTTGCTCTCTCGGCTCTGCGACTACTTTCAGCATTCAACTCGCTACTCAATTGAGCTCTCTGCAGCTCTCTCGGCTCCTTTGAGGCCTTTTCCCAGCTTTTCGACTTCCCCAGCCATTTCCCTGCGTTCAATCATTCCCCTGCAGCTATGTGGCTTCTCTGCGTTGTCTGTTCAACTGGCCATTTGGTTTTGTGGCTTTCAAACACCTCATCGTCTGCCAATAACACCCGCTGGTAGTGTGGAATGATGATTAGGAGTTGTTACAAGGGATCGGGGCCGTTTTCCAGGAAATAAGCCGAAAATAGAGAAAAATCCATTACATAGGCATTTTCCTGAAAATACACTATCGGGTGTGTTTTTCGGACTTGAAATCCCATTCAGTTGCCCCTAAATCCCTATCGGGCCCGCCATTAGGCGTTATATCGCATCGCAGAAGTGTTTTGGGTAAAATCCCAAATACAAGGGAAATCAGTGAAAAATCCGTTAAAATCCTTTTTATCGAACTTCAAATATTATCGCATCTAGCCTATAAACATTTCGAGTCCGCCTTTGGCTACAGTCGTAGTCTCCACCGTTGATCTGCAGGATCTTTGATCCAATGGTCAATATCCCATTTCAAGTGGCTTAAGAGTTCGAAGGTTACCCACCCAAAAAGGCGGTTTTCCTCTCTCCTCTGTCGGCCACGTGTCGACCAGTGTGTGGAAACGGGCGAAACTAGCCAAAAACCATTTACTGCTTGAGACCCACTTGAAATCCATTGTTACAGAACTCAAAATCTCTGCAATCGAGCTTATAAATCTCCTTCGGGTCCATTTATCGCTTCGGGCATCATTTCTTTGTATTTTGGGTTTTTCACCAAAAAACATTAATACACAGAAAGTTTGAATTTCCGGATTTCAAATTTTATACAATTGGGCTTTGAAAACTTATCGGGTTCGGCCTTTTTATCATCATGGGGGTTCATCGATCGCCGATCATCGATATCGGCGATCGCAATGTCGCTCGACCCGGGGTTCTGTGCATCGCCGATGTCGATTCGCTGATCGGCGTATCACATGATCATTGATTGCTGATTCCAGGGTTCCGATATCACATATGTGTCTGCCTTCGATCCAATCAAGCGGATCAGAGTTTCCTCCGCCTCCACTTAAATCTGGCCTTTGCCTTTTTCCGATGCGATTTCCCTTTTTAAGGGTTATTTTCCATTTTTAGGGATTTTTGCCTCTTTTCCAAAGAAACATGGCATCTTCTTTTGGTGATAGCTTTTGCATCCTAAACCCATTTTAGCCCATTCAAGTTGCAGTAGATTCAGGAGGAGACAATCTCTACAATGGGTCTATTTCCAAGAACTTCCTTGGACTTTCATTTTCCTCTGTGAGGAACACTTAGACTTATGAGTCTATCCCAAAATCCATTTTGGATCACACCTTCCCACTAAAAGAACTTTTGGTCTCCACAAGACTGATATACTATCTGAACAGTACCTGAGAGTAACAACACCATCTTTTTTCAGCCTTCCACACTTGCCTTACATAGTGCCTCTGAACCAAAGTCTCTGACCACTTCCCTTCCTAGATGGGCTAGTCTTCCTGGGATGAACTATCTTCCTCCTTGCCTTCCTGCAGAACTTTTATTGAAATGGTCATAGAAGGTGGTTTGAACTTCTTTGTCTTGATCATTGATCCGAGGTGGCTCAAACAAATGTGAAGTTCATCTGCTCCACAAAAATTTCATTTGTATCTATTTGACAAGCTGTCAACAACAACTGTTAACAACAACAGAAAAACAGACAACAACTGGATGGCCTAAACTCATGCTTCAACAAAAGAAATAGATTTCACAGCTTGTGAACACCTCCATGTCTTACATCTACATACAAATGATGGACTAGATAACAATCCCACAAAACAAGCCTTTAAACAAATGACTCTTCAAGTCAAGCATGTAGAAAAAGACCATTAGGACTCTTTTCAAGAGAGGAAATACTTCATGATTATCTCCATCTTGGAGACCAAGTTAACTTCTCCCAAGTCAACATTGCATCACATGCAAGTCAAAGCAATCAACCCTACAAGTTGATTACACATACATGTTCAAAACAAGGAAAACATCAACATCCCTGTGTCCATGCACATCATGCTCATGCATGCATTTCATCCTTCAACTTTCACTTAAGCACATTATACTTTTGAAGTGGAAATGAAATATAATGTAGATGCAACAAAGTGAGTCTCCTACTCAACCTTTTTCCATTCACCTTCTTGGTAGGAACCTGCAACTTACATCTCATAAACAAAGAAATGCAAATAGATGCATCAATAGACATGCAACCTTAATTGGGTAAGAACTCTAGCCATTTCTCACCAATCCCTTTCAAGGGTGCAACCTTTGTCTACACATCAGCATCAAGATGTGAATCATCCTGAGACACATCAGTCATGGAATCTTCCTTTCCATTTCTGCCATCTTCTCTTTCCACTTTCTTCAGCTTTTGTGGAAGTGTTGTTGGATTCAGAGTCCAACATCTTTCAGCAAGATTCCCTTGCTTATGGTAGTAAGTGCAACACATGTGCATCCTCTTGATAGCATGATTTGCCTTGTCTAATGGACCTTTGGATTTTTGCTTCTTTTGCTTCAAAAATTTCTTGTATGTGGCCATTCTCTTCCAACATCTAGAAACATGATGGTTATCCAAACCACAAAAGGAACATGCAATTTTTTTCCCATGCTTATGTGGAAATTATCATGCTTTGCACAATCAAAAGGAAAATGTTTAGAACCAGATTTATACCTTTCTCTTTCACCTTTATTACCTTCATCAGGAGATGAATTGAGTGAAGAAGTAGCTCCATTTGGAACACCATCAATCTCTTCAATGCTTTTAGAGTTTCCACAACTCTCTGGTTCAAGTGTGTGCTTCTGAACACCTGCATCCTGCAAATGATGTTTCAAGCTATTGCATTCCTCCTGAATACAACCTTCACACTCTTGAAGACCTGCAATGCAACTCCTTCTTGGAGCTATTTTAATGGTCTTTATGGTAGCTTTGGAACTTTATCCATAAGCTTGTCCATAGCTAAGACCCAAATACTTAGGCCTTTCCTCAATTATTATTGGCTCAACAATACCTTTTGCATGCTTACCCAAGCCTTTTTCTTCATAGCCCATCTTGGGCATTAGCTTGGAACCTATGCCTCTAGTATGTTTTTCAAAAGAACCAATATAAGCATTCTCAGAAGAATTTGAAGAAAAACTGGAATGGTTTACCCCTTCTTCAAGCTAATACTTGACCAAGAATTCTTTGGAAACAAAGAGCTATGACTCTAACTCATGCATCCTCTTCAGGTTCATATTTGCAATATGAAGTTGCCTCTCGATTTCCTGCAATTTGTCAGTAAGCAACTGCTTCTCTTCCTTCATGGAATTCAACTGATCTCTAAGTCTGTTACTCTTCCTTCCATCCTCATACATTTCTCTCACCATATCCATCATGGTGGACAAGTCTTACTCCATATCTTCATCAAAGAGTCTTGTGATGAAGAAAGAAGAGTTTGAGGACTCACTTGTAGAAGTTGTCATTATGCCAAGGAATAAAAGAACTTCAAACAAGATAAGAGCTTATTCAGCAACCTTTTGCAACAAACCTCTTGTGCTCCAAGGATTTCTTTGAGGTCCTTTGGGATAGAAGAATGCCTTCGGCCCTTCTTCCTTCATGCCCTGCCTGGACTGAGCTATCAACATATTTTCCTTTACCTCTGCAAACTCAAACAATAGTCAGTTTGCAACAAGCATACAATCAACCTCTGATTGTTTACACACCTTTCAGAAAAGCAATCTTTTCTTTGTCAATCAATCATTCTAATATAACCTTCTTTGAAGGTGTGGTTAATCAATCTCAAGCTCCGATACCACCTGATTTGAAAATGGGACACTTAGGCTTCTTGTCTAACTTACAAGAACCTCTCCCACTTCCAAAGCTTAATTATTCCGAAGTCTTTATGATTAACCAGTGCGGAATTAAATATGTGCTTGAATATAATGTGTATGCTGGTGTTGCTTATTAAAACTGTATATGTGTTGTAATTTAATGTGCTCAAAATGATATATAAATACATATAACAGTAAATGAAGCAACAGAGACAATGCGGCAATAAAACACACACAGAACGACAATATTAATTTGGAGTTCACCCAAAACTCTTGGGCTACGTCTCCATGAGCTCTAGTTAACGCAACTAGGCTCTCTGGTATTATGGCAAAGTCCTTTTAAAATCTCTTGGCTCAACTCCACTATTTTACACAAAAACAATGGGTTTAGGCACCATTTTATCCTTGGCTCTTGAAGCTCTCGGCTTTCTGGCTCTTGGCTCTGGCTCTGGCTCTCGGCTCTCACTCTTGCTCTTGGCTCTGAATCTTGGCTCTAGCTCTTGGCTCGGGCTCTGGCTTTGGCTCTTCATCTCTGGCTTCTTTGGCTCTCTGCAGCTCTCTGGCTTTTCACTTGACCTCCAAGTGACTCCCTCGGCTGCTTTGCGCAGTAGCTTTCACTCTCTCTACTCTCTCAGCTCTACAACTACTTTCAACATTCAGCTCGCTACTCAATTGAGCTCTTTGTAGCTCTCTTGGCTCCTTTGAGGCCTTTTCCTAACTTTTTGGCTTCCCAAGCCATTTCCTTGCATTCAATCATTCCCCTGCAGCTTTGTGGCTTCTCTGTGCTGTCTGTTTGACTGGCCATCTAGCTCTACAACTCTGTGGCTTTCAAATGCCTCATCGTCTACCAATAACACCTGCTACTAGCGTGGAATGATGATTAGGAGCTGTTACAAGGGATCGGGGCCGTTTTCAGGAAATAAGCTGAAAATAGAGAAAAATCCATTACACAAGAATTTTCCCGAAAATACACTATAGGGAGTGTTTTTCAGACTTGAAATCCCATTCAATCGCCCCTAAATCCCTATCA
The DNA here is from genome assembly GCA_031772625.1 of Pinus tabuliformis. Lineage (NCBI taxonomy): Eukaryota > Viridiplantae > Streptophyta > Pinopsida > Pinales > Pinaceae > Pinus > Pinus tabuliformis. Next base: position 607,912,350 of record CM062810.1, read on the forward strand.
GGTTTGCCATTAGACATTATATCACATCACATAAGAGTTTTGGGTAAAATCCCAAATACACGGGAAATTAATGAAAATCCTGTTAAAATCCTTTTTATCGGACTTCAAATATTATCGCATCTACCCTATAAACATTCCAAGTCCGCCTTTGGCTGCAGTCGCAGTCTCCATCGTTGATCTACAGGATCTCTAATCCAATGGTCAATATCCCATTTCGGGCGGCTTATGAGTTCGGAGGTTACCCGCCCGAAAAGGTGGTTTTCCTCTCTCCTCTGTCGGCCAAGTGTTGACCAGTGTGTGGAATCGCATGGCGCTAGCCCAAAACCATTTACCGCTTGAGGCCCGCTTGAAATCCGTTGTTACGGAACTCAAAATCTCTGCAATCGGGCTTATAAATCCCCTTCCAGTCCATTTTATCGCTTCGAGCATCATTTCTTTGTATTTCGTGGTTTTCATTGAAAAACATTAATACACAGAAAGTCTGAATTTCCGGATTTCAAATTTTATACAATCGGGCTTTGAAAACTTATCGGGTCCAACCTTTTTATTGGCATCAGGGGTCGTCGATCATCGATCACCAATATTAATGATCGCAATGTCGCTCGGCCTGAGGTTTTGTGCATTGCCGATGCCGATTTGCCGATCCGATCATCAGTGATCGGCGTATTGCATGATCGTTAATCGCCAATTCCAGGGTTCCGATATCGCATATGTGTCTGCCTCCGACCCGATCAATCGGATTAGTGGATCGGAGTTTCGTCCGCCTCCACTTAAATTCGACCTTTGCCTTTTTCCAATGCAATTTTCCTTTTTAAGGGTTTTTTTCCATTTTTAGGGGTTTTTGCCTCCTTTTCCAAAGAAACAGGGCATATTCTTTTGGTGATAACTTCTGCATCCTAAGCCCATTTTAGCCCATTCAAGTTGCAATAGATTTAGGAGGAGACGATCTCTGCAATGTGGATATTTCTAGGAACTTCCTTGGACTTTCATTTTCCTCTGTGAGGAACACTCAGACTTAGGAGTCTATCCCAAAATCCATTTTGGATCACTAGAGTTGCTAGAGCAACAACACTTGGGAGAAGTGTTGCATGCAGAACATTCCAAAGGTTCAGGATCAGGTTCAAGTTGAACGTCTTTCTTCTTGAGAAGGAGTGGTTAAAATGGCAACAAGAAATGATAAAAATAGAAATGCTATAAATAGCATCTCAAGTACTAGTGTTGGATATAGCAACAAGGAATGAAAAAATGGAAATGCTAAAAATACATTGCTATAAATAGTATTTCAGGATAGATTCCAATTTTAATTAGTCCCTGAATTAAAATTTGAATTTCGTCTCACTAGGTGTTTGAAAAATAATTAATTAATTCATCTTGAGTTAATTAGTTGGAGAAAATCAAACATGAAGTCTATGTGAAGACATGCAATAGTTATCCCTTTGATTGTGGAAGTTATCCCTTAATTAATTCGATCAGGATGAGTTGTACTTTGAGCTGTAATTAGTTATCTCAATTAACTGAGTTAAGTCCAGTTAAATTAGTTCCAAACAGATTGAGGAACTAATTGTGATTTTAGTCAGTTAATGCATGCATGCATGCAATTAGTGTTCTCTAGATAACTGAATATTCTCTCATAAATAACTCATGCATGTCAGTTCAAACAAGGATCCAATTGAGATTAAAGGAAGAGACAATGTATTATCAATTGGAGGAATTTTCCTATATAGGAAACTCATCCATGCAGAAGGAATTATCTCCTTTAGGATTGCGCGGTTACTTCTGAGTTTAGTGAGCAGTGTGAAAGGTGAATTCACACAGGTGGCAGCATTGGACCCTAGGAGAAACTATGCAAGGAAATAGGAGGCTTGGAGGGTAGAGGAGAAGGTTTGCGAGAAGCCTTTGACTGTTTATGAGCAACAGTTGGATTGTACTCAGAGTAGGATAGCTTGTGAGCTAATGCTTTGTGTAATCCAGACATATTTCCACTTGTATGATAATATAGAGATCAGGGTTTTTAGCTGAGGCTTTCCCCAGAGTATTCTTATATGTTCATGTGTGATTGATTTATCTTCATCTATTATATGTGTTCTATTTGATCTTGCTCAAATTGATTAAGCTTCCGCAAGTTTGTTGTGGAAGTAGACCTTGTATTCTGCTTTAGTATATTGCATAATCTATTGATCTACAGTGGAAATTTCTACAGATAAATGTAGAGTTCAAATGAATGTGAATGTGTAATTCCTTCCTAATTAGCACAAAGTTGACACATTTCATTTTAAAAACTATTGATAATGAATTTTTATTTTTTTTACCATAAATACAACCATATATATATATATATATATATATATATATATATATATATATATATATGGTTTTATATATAAAATGAGGATGAAGCCTCATATAAGTAGGAGCCTACAAAAATTGATGTACCAAATAAGAGTGGGTGCTTCCAACAAGTTGTAGCTTGCAAAATAAAAGAGTGGTTGAAACCTCTTGTAGGTGGGCGCCTACAAAAGCTGATGTAGAAAGGGAGTGAGTGCTTGCATTTACATCACAGCAACAAAATTTTTGGTTTTTCCCTTTATGGATTTCCATATATATATATATATATATATATATATATATATATATATATATATACGGTTTTATTTATGGTAAACATTGATTATTGATGATGATGATGACGATGACAACGGAAACATTTCAAGATTGTCATAGTTTTGATACCTAGAAGTTTAGGAAGGTCAAGTGTATTTTGTCTTCAACACTCTTAGTGTCACAAATATGACATATTCTTGCAATCCATGGTGTTTTGGGGATTTTCCAATGCCTAGTTTCACTATGTAGCTCATGGGAGTTGGTTTCTAGTTGGACTTGAAAGGTACTTTCAATATTGTGGATTAGGGTTTCCCACCTCTATATTTTATCTTAGATTCATTTTATTTTATAACTCTTTATTGCACCAAAAATATCTTTAAATTTAGATGTAATAATATTTTTAATATTTGTTGGTATCGTGTAGGATGGCATCTTCATGTATTCCCCAATGATTTAGTTACCTTGGCATCTTGATGCCATCCTTTCTTGAGCCATTATTGGTTATGGCTAGAGTTGGAAGCAATTTTGGGGAGCCTCTTGTCATCCAATATGTTTATATTTTTCATGTACATTAAGAACCTAACCATGATTGCCCACTCAATAGTAGAGAGACTCACTTTTATGAGAAGGATAAGATTGAGTGTATTTCTGTAAATATTAAGATTATAGGAAAATTCATTTGGATTTACTCTATCCTTCTCCATGATTCTTTAGAAATGTATAGTAGTTTCCTTTTATTTTATAAATTTTATTGCACCACAAAACTCTTTAAATTTAGAAGTAATAATATTTTTAATAATGTTAGTATCATATAAGATGGCATATTCATGTATTCCCCAACGACTTAGCTGAATTGGCATCTTGACGTCATCCTTTTTTGATCCATTGTTGGTTATGGCTAGAGTTGGGAGCAATTTTGTGGAGTCTCTTGTCATCCATTATGTTTATCTTGCTCTTGGACATTAAGTGTAGAAATTATGATGTAGATTTGTAACTACTCGTGAAGTTTTAATCAAAATCACAAGACACAAACCTACTTTACTGCTCTACAGAATTCAATTCACAATTTAGAACATCAATCACAAACATGCCATGAGTAATAACACACATGCACACAATATGTTTTCCAAGGGAAAGAAATATTCTAAAAACCCCTTGTCTACTTGGATTAATCTGATGAATAGAGATGTATTACAATTTCTTTGCTCAAATGAGCACAACCTACAAGTGAATAACCTATCTCTCTACTCACTTAGAAGATCTGAACCGAACTTAGTCAATTTTTACCTTTTCTTGAGCCCCTATTTCCTTGTGCAATTCCTTAAGAAATTAGGCCCCTATTATTTAGGAATTTCTCCAAAATGGATTGTGCAATTCCCAAGGTTGATCATTTGACTGCATGAAATACTTGTACACTCAAGACTAGTCTACAACTAGTGTTACACTACCTTGGAATCTCCACCACATCTGGGGAACTCAAATTCTCTGCATGCACTACCTATTTTGGGTCAATTGATAGTTAACTGGATGATCACTAAGTTACTGAAGTCCCACTGCACAACTGACCTTCCACTAGTTCCTCTAGTAGTTGGAACTAGTTTAACTGAAAACAATTTGAGATAACTGAACTTGATTGCTACAAATTAGCAATCACACATTCTTAACTGAACTCTAACTCCCCCAAATTAAATTTACTGAGTAAACTGTGTGCCACAAGCCATGTGACACAAGTTAACTACATCCAAGATGTTTGTTGATGTGAAAGTTCGAATTTTCTTAATTTAATCAAGGCAAAATCAAATTGAGAATTTCTTGCTTCATTTTTTAACACTCCCTCTTAGCAAGAAAGGGATTATCAACCACCACTATCCTGCACCTGTGGAACTCAAACTTCCCTCTTAATAAGGCCTTTATCAAAATGTCAACATCTTATTCCGAATGTATTGTAGCAAAATTTTCTGCCTCTGCACACAAACTCGTATATGGTGATACCATATATCTATATGCTTGGATCGATTGTGAAATATAGGATTCTCATAGAGCTTAATGCAAATTTGAATATCATAATAGATCACAATTGGATCCATCATTTGACCAAACAATCCCACAAGTATCTTTCTCATCCATATCACCTCACATGTTTCTTGACTTGCAACCATGTATTCTACTTCTGCTAAGTTGAGCGCCATTGATCTTTGCTTTCTGCTATATGAGGAAACAACTGCACACCTAACACTGAAAATCGGCCTAATGTACTCTTTCATTTTGATGGAATCATGCCCAATCTGCATCTGTGAAGCCACACAACTTCACTCCTTTTGTCCATTTGTACCATAGTCCAAACTGGGTAGTTCCTCTGAGGTACCGTAAAACATGCTTTATTTCCTTCCAAAATAATTTGGTTGGATTAACCATAGGTTGGCTCAACTAGTTGACTGCATAGCACATATCTGGTCATGTGTTCACAAGATATATCAATGAAGCCACTAGCTGCCAATAAATGGTAGCATACACTTCCTCACCCGAAGTGGCATCCTCCTTCCTCCAATTGGTCGCCAGAGGTGTCTCCTTTGGTTTGCAGCTCTCCATGTGGAATGCTTGTATTATCTCATTTTCATACTTTCCTTGAGAGAAAAATGGTTCCCCATCACCTTTCCATACTTTCAACTCGAGTAATTAGTGCATGAGGCCCATGTCCTTCATTTCAAATTCCCTTGCAAGATCCTCCTTGAAATATCTAATCAACTACTCATCACCAATTAAAATAAAATCATAAACATATAAGACCATAATGAGAAATTTACCTTTCACCAAGATATTATAGAGGTTTGCATCCACTTCACTTTTGGTGAAGCCCGAAACAGTTAGATAACTATCGATCCTGGTATATGAAGCACGAGGTGCTTGATTGAGACCGTACAATGCTTGCTTGAGTTTGCACACATGAGACTCTAGATCAAATGTCTCAAAACTTTATGGTTTCTTGATGTGCACCTCCTCCTCAATACCTCCATTGAGGAACGTTGTTTTTACATCCATCTAGTGGATCTTCCACCCCATCTGCATAGCCAGAGAAAGAATTGATCTAATGGATGAGTACCTTGCTACAAGAGAAAAGGTCTCCTCATAGTAAATTCCCTCAACATGAGAGTACCCCTTGGCCACAAATTTAGCCTTATACTTCTCAATGATTCTGTCTACTACATGCTTAACCTTGAAGATGCATCTCAAACTCACTACTGATTTTTTCTGGTCTTGGGACCAGTTCCCAAACACTATTCTTTACAATGGATTCATATTATTGCACCATTGCATCAACCCATATAGGTTTTTCTACTACTTCCTCGAAATAGGATGGTTCAATCTCTACAAGATCATTCATTAGAGCCATGTATCCAGTGTATTGATTAGGTGACCTTCTTTGGCTGCACAAATTTGAAGGAGATACCACATTCTCCCTAGCATCCTGCATAATTCTATCAGCTTCCCTGGTTATTTGTTTACCTTCTCTGGATGTTTTTGCTTGAGTGGATGTCTCCACTCTCTTCTCCTCTACTTGTGGGTACTCCACAACTTCCTGAGGCTCCTCCTTTGGAACTAAAATCTCCTCTTCTAGTGGGATTTGAAGCTTCCTCTTAAGCGAGCAATGCATCACTTTCTCCTCATCAAATTTTATATCCCTTCACACAACTGTGATTTTGAGGGATGCAAAGTACACACGGTAGTTGTGTGGATTTTTGTGTGACCCACAAATACCCCCAATTATGTTGTTGACTCAAGCTTCTTCCTTGATTCTTTGGAGAAATGGTAGTAAACAGAGGCTCCAAAAATCCTAAAGTGCGACACATCTAGCCTTCTCCCTAAGAAAGCATTCTCTGGTGTAATCATGCCCAAAATCTGATGAGGACTTTGGTTTTGCAACTAGATTGTTGCATTGCATGCTTCATCCCACCAATGTAGAGGTAGACCTTAGTCATGCAACATTTCCCTCATTGCTCCCATAATGCTACGGTTCATTCTCTTAGCCACCCCATTCTGATGTGGGTTATTGGGTGTTATCAACTCTCGTTGAATGCCTTCTTTCTCACAGAATTTGTTGAATTCATTTGACAAGTACTCACCTCCATTATCGCCCCTGAGAGCCTTCACCTTCTTGTTGATTTCTTTATTAACCAATGCCTTGAATTCTACGAACTTGGAGAATGTCTTATATTTCTTCTGTGTGAAGAAGATCAAGCACTTCTGTGAGAAGTCATCAATTAAAATGAAAAAATACCTGTGTCACGTAGTGGAGGTTGTCAAGAAAGCACCACAGATATCAGAGTGTATTCTTTCTAGGACTTCATGTGCTTTGTTGTCTCGATCATGGAATGTGGATTTTGTGTACTCCCCCAAAGTACATCCTTTGCATACATCCTGATGCTCAAGTGATCCTTTGGGGAGGCCAATTTTTTTGTTGTTGTATAATCTTCAAGGCACCATGAAGAAAATGGCCAAGTATTTTGTGCCAAAGTTCACCAACATCATGGCCCAACACTTTCTCTACCTTAGTGCTTAATGAAACACAATGATCCGAATTGGATCCATGAAAATTATCAAAGTGCCATGACTGTTTCAAATCAGGACAGACTTTGAATTGATGAACAAAGAGCTATCAAGAAGACCTCTGGACAATGGTAGTTTGCAGCCAGCAAGGAATGATGAGGACCTCGGTCAAAGCGCGCTGACTAAGGCCCATGGAGACTGTGCAGGAGGCAAATTGGCAATTAGGAAGCCCAGATCGGGAAACAGACACCATTTCATCGCTGGGAAAAACCCTTCAAGAAGGAAAAGCCCCAAGCGCTCGGTCGCATGGGAAGCTGGGAAACTGTAGGGAAAGCGCTAAGGCAAAAGGTGGGTCCCGCGCTCCAAAACTGGCGGTATATCTAAGGCACATTGGGGTGGTAAGAGAATTTGGTAGAAAACGAGCGATTCCATTCATCAGACGATGCATGTCTGGTGGATGAGAGAGAAAACCGCCTCTCATGATGTGCTAAAGGTCAAGCAAGTCAACTGCGTGAAATGAGCAAACACCGTAGGATTTGGGGGCTCCAGATCTGACAGCGGAGATCGCGCCTAATGGAGGAACCGGATTTAACAGGGGAATTAAGTCGCAGCATATAAAAGTCTAAAGTCTGATTTGACCGTTGAGTTGGCAGATGAATCATTCCACAGTGTAACTAAAATATCGAACCATCGAGGAAGAGCTGGCACAGTTCGTGAGAGGACAAGTGGCCACCTCCCTATGAGACGTTGGCGATGACGCAGAGGTAGGGAACTCCAAGCGAACAACATTAGGCAATCCGAAGGGGCGGAAGAGGAAGCGAATAGTCAAGGAAAGATTGGCTTTAAGCCATGAACGGATAGAGAAAAAGACATAGGGAAAAGAAAAGGAAGAACCAGAGAAGAAAAACAATGACAAAAGAGGCGAAAGAGACAGTGAAGCAAGAAGCAGAAAATAGAGAGCTGAGCTAACCTAAGGCAGCATCGAGTAGATAGAACCAGGCTTGAGAGGTTCAAGCCATCCCTGTGAGGATATCTGTCAGGAATTGAGCACCATTGGACTCATCCCATTAAAGACCAGAGAGGTCGAGACTTGGTAAGGAAAGAGTCTGTGCACTCTAGTGGCTTGGGGAATCCAAGAACCACCCTACTAAGCATCCTCTATTTCAGGAGACTCAAGTTGAGCTCCTCATTGTAAATCTCTGCTTTAAAGACATAATAAAAGAAGGCCACCACTGAAAGCTAGACCGGAGACGTAGCCCTGGAGAATAGGGTGAACTCCTTATTAATGTGTTGTGTTATTGTATTTGCTTACTGTGTTTCCCTTACTATTTTCCATCTTCCAGTGTCTGTGTATTTTGCAATCTGATCAATCCATTGCCTAAAATAACATAGACACACACTAGCACATGAGTCTATAATACCTTCATTCATTATCTAATTAACTGAGATCACTCACGAGTGATTTTCAGATCAAGTGGTATCAAGGCTTTAGGCTGTTAAGGTTAGACAATCTTGTGTTGGTTTCTCTGTTGAATGCTAACTAGATCAAAGCTCAAATTAGGAGAAGGAAAGTTGGTCGAAACTAATCCTGAAATTGGGAGAGTCTATCCTCGGAAGACAATGTCAGAAGAAGGTTCTATGGGGCCAGACCCTCAATTCATAGATAGTTTCCTAGCCATAAAGTCCATGGTAGAAGAAATGTATTGTGACTTTAGAAAACATAAGGATGAAGATTCATTAGGCTCTAAACAAGACAAAGAGAAGATGAGTCTCACTTCCATGACCACTCAAAAGGCAAAGGGAAAGATGAAAGCTTTCTCACACCTCCTAATAGCCCTAAAAAGAAAGCATCTTTGATCAAACTAGATGTTAAATTTGATCTACCTATATATGATGGAGAGTTGAATGCAGAGAAGTTGGACAATTGGATTAGACAAATTGATGTCTATTGCAGAGTACAGAATATCGATTTAGACAAGAGCAAGATTCAGTTGGCAAGCCTACGCCTTGGAGGCACTACCTTGGTTTGGTGGGAAGGCAGGACCCAAGTGATGAGCCCCAATTTTTGGTACAATTTGGGCTCATTTGGCCTACTTGCTCTGCTCAAACCATTCATTTTTTATTGCTTATGCATTCATTTCTTGGTTTATTCGTGTTGTTTGTAGGAAGAAGGGTAGGCATTCTATCTACGTGACTAATGCATGATGCTTTCAAGTTTTTGGCATTAAAAGGGAGAAAAGACCACGAGAAAGGAGACAAGGAGACAATGAGGTGGCACTGCTGGTTTTTAGGAGAGGATGTCCACAGTCTTGGGGACCTTCCTCGTGATTCCCACCATAGCTCCGAGCTCCAATCCATCTCCCCACCGAGCTTAGAAGCAGCCAACTGTTCTACAGGAACAGCAGTTATAACTGTTCTACAGGAACAACAGTTATGACTGTCCTACAGGATCAGCAGTTTAAACTTCAGTTGGACAGCCGAGCTCCACAAATCAAGGACACCTGTTGGATGACCATTTTGCATAAATACTGAGGCCGTAGCCTTGGATAGAAGCTTTTTGAACTTTTGTATTGCTCTTGTAATTGGGAAGTATGAGCTACAGCTCGGTGTTTGTTCCTTTTGTAAGCCATTTTGGCATGTCATCAGACTTTCGTTTATGAATAAAGGCAGGCAGATTTTGATCTCATTCTGAGTTTCTAAGGGAGCTATAGCTCTCAGGTTAGGGCCCAACCTGAGAGCAATAGATCTCCTCGGTGTTGTAATGTTATTTGCATTTCGTTCCAGCACTTTGAGTTTTTACTTTGACATGCAATTTGAATTTACAGCCTGTTAATTTAGTCTTTTTCATGAGCTGAGATAGGATTAGTTTATGGTGATTTGCTTTCAGTTGCTTAGGTTCGATAGGAGGATAGTTATAAATTATTGGAGCTCCAGCAAAAGGTTGTTAAGGCTCACTGCCATCTCTGTTAGGGATTGGGGTGCAGTCCATAACCAACCACCAAAAAGAAACGCAGTTCTTCTCACTTCCATGCAAGCTGCAACATAGACATTTTCGTCGAAGATCCATCCATGCACTCTTGATATTGAACCATGCTTCTACATTTCACTTCCATGCACGAGTTTCATTTCTTGGTTTTCCATTGCTGTTCATAGGTATAATGGCACAGTTATCATAGGTTAATGAATTCTCATTGTTGATGCAATACACAAGTCATTTGTTTCATTTACGCTGCTCCATATCATTCCACTTTCTTCTTCTTCTTCTTGATCTCTCCTCAATCCACCTACTCAGCCTCTGTCCAGCTCATTTACCCTCCAACTCATCCATTAATCACTTAGCTCCATCTACTTAAACTTTCGTTGCTCCCATCCTCCCAGCCATCAACCCACTGCATGCACTCTTCCTCCATCTGATTTCTCTGCTCCTGAGCCATCACCAGCTCCATCTCCATCTCACCTATCTCCCACACCACTCCAACACTTCACCATCCCCCAAAACTTCCACGGCCAAACATCCTGTAGAATTGCACAGACTTCCTGTAGAAACCCCTGAGTTTCCTGTAGGATCCCCTGCAGACTTCCTGTAGAAGCCTGCAAACTCGGTTGCTGAGCATCCGAACGTGGTAGACTTCTGTGGACTGATGCTAGAGACCCTCTGGGACCTCCCCTAGCCATCCTGACCTTGCCCATGCTTTCCTTCCATTCCAACCGCTCCTGCACAACCAAACCCTAATCAAAAGCATCATCACAATAAATCCAACCACTTAATGAAAAAATACAAAAACATGTCTTTTCAGATGCAAGTAGCTTAGATGCATGTATTTCAGTTCACTGCAAGTAATGGCATTAGTGGTAGTAGTTTCATTCACAGTTTTGCATTGTAAGGGTCTAGCTAGTCAAATTAGGGTTTACTAGGGTTTTCATGCTTTATTGGCCTTCAATTTCTTTCTGCAATTAGACTAGTCTCCTTTGAGTTAGCTTTCGTCCATCATTCATAAAGCTTCTTCTGTGAGCATATAGAAGTTGGCTTGAGCCCTAGCGGACTTGTGCCAGCTGACCAAGTGACAGCTGCGACAAGAGCTAGTACTTGTGCATACAGCACCGTCGCTTCCAAGTTTGTACGAACTACCGGGTTGATAAAATTAGAGATAGGAAGCTCCAGGAGTTGTAGCATTATTGCTACAATACTGGAGCCCACCATCTTTTTGGCGCCGTTGCCGGGGAAGCGTCAGAGTATTAGTAATTGTTGCTTTTCTTCTACTTTCTTACTCTTGCCTTCTGCTAAGTAGTTTACTTCATTTCCATTCTGCAAAAGTAGCATAGACATTTCCTGCTTTCATAGATTAGCATTTCCTGCTTTCATAGATTAGCATTTCCTGTTTTCATAGATTAGCATTTCCTTTCTGCATGCGTAGACTAGCATTTCCATTCTTGCAATTTCATTTGAGCAAAGTAGATTAGTTCTTTCCTGCTTTCAGTTTAATTCTGCATCTTTCATAGTTAGTTGTAGATCAATCTGTCTCAGTTTTGCAGGTACCAAAAAGAAAAGCAAAGCAAAAGCAATCAAAAGAAAAAGAAAGTCTTTTCCATTTCATGCCTCGTAGGAACCGAGATAGATCAGGCAAATTCCTACCAAACACCCCCACCACATCACTAAGTCACTCTTCTCTCTTCTTTGGTGACAGTGACCCAGAAGAACCTATAGGTGAACATCCTGAGATATCCAAAGACCCTATAGTAGAAGAAGAGTTAGAGACCACTCCATCTGAAGCTATGGCTGACAATAGAAGAGAAGATGAGAGAATAGAAGGTGCCTTTCCCATCCGAGAGACCAATGGAGAGATGAAAATGAAGAACATTAGCCCCTCCGCCTTACCTCACTTCCATGGGATGACCACTGAAGATCCGGATACCTTCCTGTTTGAGTTTGCTGTCCTTTGTAGAACCTATGACTATACTGAAGATGAGCAAAAGCTGGAACTTTTCCCTTCCACTCTTAAGGATGCAGCACTACGCTGGTTCATGGGCTTACCTGGGAATAGTATCACCACTTGGGCTCAGATGCAGCAAGCTTTCAATACCAAGTACCGGGATTACTGTAGGTCCAAGGAAACAAAGGGGGAAATCTTTCAGATGTCCATGGGAAATGATGAGTCCTTAGAGGATTATGAGGAGAGGTTCCAACTAAGCTATAAGCGGGCCAGGTGCACACTTGACCCTGAATCCCTCAAGTTGGTCCTGCTCCGAGGAGTCCCTGAAGACCTCTTAGACACCCTTCACATGTTAGCTGGGGGGGACATTTACCAACTGCCTTATGAGGACATCAAGACTGTGTTTAGAAACCACTCCAGGGCAGCTCGGAAACGAGGTAGAGGAAACCACCTCTCAACTAGTGTCCCTTTCTCCAAACATGAGATTGCAAATCAATTAGAAGATCTTAAGAGTGAGGTGAGACAAACCATTGCCATGCAGCTTGACACATTCAGGATTCAGCAAAAGAAAGAAGAAGCTGAGAGAGCCTTGGCTGTCTTCTGCCCTAGGTGCACAAGGAGACACCCTAAGAACGAATGTCCATTGCATTCGGTTGAAGTGTGTTTCGTTTGTGAGGAGGACCATCCCACAAATCAGTGTCCAACCTTACCTGGGTTTAAAGCCATGTACCAAGGGACAGAAGCTCCCACAGAGCCTCTCTATTACCTCAACCAAAGGAGGCCACAGGGATCTAGACCTTATCAGCAGGGGATGCAAGGGGCATCTCAAGCTTATTACAGCCCCAACCAATCGACTCCTATGCCTTCCTGGGGTCCCCCTGCTCATCCTTCATGGTCCATGCCACCTCCATGGTCTTATCCACCTCAGTACCCCTCTCAACCTACTTCTCATTCATATCACTCACATGCCCAGCCACAGCCTCAATGGAATGCACCTCAGTCGGGGTGGAGGCCCCAATACAACACTCCTCCTGCCATCTTGCCTCCACCACCAGTTCAACCTCAGCCATTACCTCCTGCTCCTCCAAGGCAACCTCAAATGCCTGCTCAACCGAACCCGAACCCCAACAACAGACAGGCCCAGCAGGTATACACTGGGGAAACCTCATGCCCTACCTATGCTGTGGAGATCCAGGAGATCAATCTTCGATCTGGAAAGACTCTACCAGATCGCCAACCTCCTCCCCCAGAGGATGAGGAAGATAAACAGGAAAGTGAACCAAAGGCTATTCCACCCTTTCCTGAGAGACTAACAACCACCACACAACCCAACCCAGAGGAGGATGAGCTTCTGGGTGAGCTCAAGCAGTTGTGTGTAAAAATACCACTTCTCCAAGCCATCAAGGATGTGCCAATATACAACAAACTGGTTAAGGAGAAGTGTTTCAAACACCCAGGCAGACGGAAGAAAGATGCCTCAACTATCAATGTCATAGGACAACTGTCTGACCTTATGTTAGGGCAAGTCATCTGCCCAAAGTACCTAGATCCTGGAAGTCCTGTAGTAGATGTTCACATCAATGGCACCATTATACCTCACACCTTGATTGATCTGGGGGCTGCCATTAATGTGATGACCAGGGATACCATGCTTAAGCTTAATCTTCAGGGTTCCTTGAGAAAGACCTCGACAGTACTGCAATTAGCAGATCGCTCCACCGTGACTCCCGAAGGGATTGTGGAGGATGTCTTGGTCTCTATTGACTCTTGGGAATACCCTGCAGACTTCCTGGTTCTGCAACCAAAGGCCAAGCTTACTGGATATCCTCTCATCTTGGGAAGGCCTTGGTTAGCTACTGCAGATGCTTACATAAGTTGTCGTGCAGGAAACATGACCATCAAAAATGGTCCCATGTCCAAGCAGCTAGTCCTATACCCTCCTGCCCAACCCTCCTTAGAGCATGACTTACCACTCTGGTTGGAAGAAGGAGAGGAAGACGAGGTGTACTCAGCACCTCTGTGCACCTTAGATACCACTAGAAGAGACCCCCCAACCGAGGATGACTTGATCGAGACCTTGATCCAGAATCCACCTTCCAGTGCACTACCCTTAGAGAAATTGGTGGAGGATGCCCAAGCTAGCACCTTAGTGGATCTTTGTACAACCAACCCTGTTACTCCCAGAGTCAAGAATGTGGAGTTCGGCCCTGAGAAAGCATTGAAGATCAGCTCCTCCCTATCTCCTTCCCAGGAAAAGGAGCTGTGTAGTCTGTTGGCAAATCACTTAGATGCTTTTGCTTGGAGCTATAAGGAAATGAAAGGAGTCCATCCTTCGGTCTGTACCCATCATATATACATCAAAGAGGACTGTAAACCCTCAGAGGAGAATGAATCCAGCCCTTAAGGACATTGTCAAGGAAGAATTGCAAAAACTGTTGGATGCCGGATTCATCTACCCCATCTCAGATAGTGAATGGGTGTCCCCTCTAGTGTTGGTTCCCAAGAAAAATGGGAAATGGAGAATCTGTGTGGACTACCGAGAACTGAACAAAGCTACCAAGAAGGACCATTTCCCTCTACCTTTCATAGATCAAGTGTTGGATGGACTGGCAGGAAAGAAGTTCTTCTCTTTCCTGGATGGGTTTAGCGGGTACAACCAAATCCAAATCAGCCCGGAAGACCAAGATAAAACCACCTTCACTTGTCCTTGGGGTACCTTTGCCTATCGAGTCCTTCCCTTTGGGCTATGCAATGCTCCTGCTACCTTTCAGAGAGCTGTCTTAAGCATCTTCTCGGAGCTGGTCCATGATGCAGTAGAAATCTATATGGATGACTTTACTCCTTATGGGGCCAACTTCCAGGAAGCATTGACCAACCTAGGAAAAGTCCTAACCAAATGCACCGAGATGAACTTGTCCCTTAGTCCTGAAAAATGTGAATTCCTAATGACTGAAGGGACCGTGCTAGGCCATACCATTTCTTGCCAAGGATTGCAGGTGGATCCTAACAAAATTGCTCTCATCAAGAGGGTTCCACCTCCTCAAAAGGTCAGGGATGTCCGGAGTTTCTTGGGATTAGCAGGATACTACCGGAGATTCATTAAAGATTTCAGCAAGCTAGCCTCGCCATTGTTTGGCCTGTTGGCAAAAGATGTGGAGTTTAATTGGACTGACGATTATCAGAGGGCTTTAAATGAATTAAAGGACAAGTTGGTGTCAGCCCCAATCCTGAGAGGTCCAAACTGGGCCCTACCTTTCCACATCCACACTGATGCCTCCAACAAAGCCATAGGTGCAGCTTTAGGACAAGTTGAGCAAAAACTTCCATATGCCATTTACTTTGTTAGCAAAAACTTGTCCAAAGCTGAGCTGAATTACACTGTAACCGAGAAAGAATTCTTGGCTGTGGTCCATGCATTGAACAAGTTCCGACATTATATTACTGGTTACCAGACCTTTGTACATACTGACCATGCTGCTATTAGATATTTAATGAATAAACCAGATGTGAATGCTCGTATTATTAGATGGTTACTTTTATTGCAGCAGTTTGATTTGACCATTGTTGACAAACCAGGTAGAGAAAATGTTGTTGCTGACTTTTTATCTAGATTGGATTTGTCTGCAGATGAGGATGGAACCGTGGATGACCAGATGCCTGATGAACATCTGTTTGCTATTTCAGTACTCTCTCCATGGTTTGCTGATATAGCAAACTATCTTGTTTCAGCACAGTTCCCTCCACACCTATCTTCCAGAGAGAAGAGCAGAATCATCAGAAAAAGTGCCTCATTTACTTGGATCGGGGGCAATCTGTTCAAGCTTGGCCCCAATCAGATCTTAAGGCGTTGTGTAAGGGAGGAGGAAGTCTTTGATATCCTCCTCACTTGTCATGATGGGCCTTGTGGAGGACATTTTGCAGCAAAGAGAACTGCCTTCAAAATCCTGCAGGCAGGCTACTATTGGCCCACACTTCATCAAGATGTCAGAAGATATGTCAGTCAGTGTGACCAATGCCAAAGAATGGGGAAACCGACCCAAAGGGATGAGATGCCTCTCCAACCTCAAGTGACTCTTGAGCCATTTGAGAAGTGGGGCATGGACTTTGTGGGCCCAATCAACCCCTCTTCGAGGCAAAGGACTTACATCATTGTGTGTACTGACTATTTGACAAAGTGGGCCGAGACCAAAGCAATCAAAGCAGCAACAGAAGAAAAGGTGGCCGAGTTCCTAAGAGAGAACATCTTCTATAAGTTTGGCTATCCAAGAGAGCTGGTCACCGATCAAGGGAGCCAGTTCACCTCCAACCTGGTTGAAGATCTCCTAGCTCATCACAAGATCAAGCATAGGACTTCCACCCCTTATCACCCTCAAGCAAATGGGCAGGTGGAAGTCACCAATAGAGCATTAGAAGGGATCTTGACTAAGGTGGTGAGCAGCAGCAGAAAGGACTGGGCAGATCGCCTGGTTGAAGCCACATGGGCTTACAACACCACTTGGAAGACCACCACCGGCTTCACACCGTATGAGCTGGTCTATGGGAAGAGAGCTTTGTTGTCCATTGAGTTCGAATACAACACTTTGAGGATGGCAGCTCAGCTGGACCTAGATCTCAGCCATGCACAACAAGAAAGGCTACTGCAGCTGAATGGACTGGATGAGCACCGAATGCAGGCCCTCCTTCACTCAGAAGTGGTTCAACTTCAGAGAAAGGTGTGGCATGACCAACATCTCCATGACAAGCAATTTCAGCCGGGAGATTGGGCTTTGTTGTATGACTCCAGATACAAAGACTTCAAGGGGAAGTTGAGAACCAGATGGCTAGGACCATATGCAGTGGAGAAATGCCATGACAATGGATCTGTCCTCATTCGAACCATTGATGAGGAAGCCATTCCCATGCTTGTCAATGGGCATCATTTGAAGATCTACAGGAGACCTCTCTCAAGACAAGAGTTCATCAAAACTATGGAGAAATCTGTATTGGTCATAGAGAAGGGTTCTGCCTCTGCTTTTGGCATACCCTGAGGGATATGAAAAAAAAAAAGAAAAAAAGAAAAAAAAGAGAAAAAATAAAGATCCTTGGGTGAAAACCTCTCTGAGGCGCCCAAGGCAGGTAGTAGGGGTGAAAACCTCATTGAGGCGCCCCTATTGTCTTTCAAAAAAAAAGAGAAAAGGTGAAAAAGATCCTTGAGTGAAAACCTCTCTGAGGCGCTCAGGGCAGATGGCACGGGTGAAAACCTCTTTGAGGCGCCCCTGTTATCTTTCAAAAAAAAAAAAAAGGAAAAAAAAAAAGAAAAAAACAATAAGCAAAATATGGTAAAATTGCATGCAGGTTGCAGATGTTATATGGAGGAGAGGAAGCCTTCAACTCAAAGCCAAGGGTCCTTATCATGCTGTCAAGGAACCTCACCAGCACCTCCTCCAAGGGTACCCATGTTTTTTCAAGGTATGTGCAATTTTATCATGGTTTGAATCTTCTACAGGAAGATGCTGTCTTTCTACAGGAAGATGCAGTCTTTCTACAGGAAGGCGCGGATTTTCTACAGGAAAGTACAGACTTTCTACAGGAAGGCCGAACTTTCTACAGGAAGCTCTGTGTTCTACAGGAAACTTCCTGTAGGAGTTTTGGACGGCCAGAATTCATCTTAGAAGGAGATTTAGCGACTATGGATTGGTTTGGATGCATGCAAGCCTCTGTTGGCACCCTTGCACATTGCTGTCACCTTGCTCCACCATCCTTGTCGACATGCGACCAAGTCCCTGCACCAACAAAGAAGATCGATGAGTTCTCGCGGGAAAGCCATTTTCAAAGTTAAACAAATGATGGGATCTCATACCGCAGGCATCAAGAGCTCCGGGAACGTGATTGAAAAGCCAGAGCCTCCGTCGTGCAGCATGCACCCAAGGAGAAAGGACTGTTACGAGACACCTCGCGGGAATCCTGTAACAGTTCAACCTGCTCGAGTGGATACCATTCACAGCACCGCCATCTGAAATGAAACGCGGGCGCATGCAAGCAACACATCCACTCCATCGTTGGCAGCCTGTAACCACGAGCCTCCGGGTCTGTGTAAGTCGCATGCAGCAGGTAGATCCACTCACCATCGCCCAAGAACTGGAAAAATCGTGTGCAGCCACGCAGGTAAGTGTCTCAACCCTTCCTTCCATCAAATCGCATGAATTTTACTTTGAAATTGTTTGCATAGCGTAAAATTGAATGGTTGAGCGGCCGTATGGCCAGTCGACTGGCCACGTCGGCTAGTTAAAGTGTAATTGGAAGTTTGGGTGGCGGCCACGACAAAGAGAATGAGCGGCACGCACGTGAGAACACTCCCGTCAGAAGCATGAGTTTAACAAGAAAAGGCGGCGGCAAATATGTGGGAATGGATGCGGCAGCAAGTGAATACGCAGGCGAATGATGGATGACGTCGCCCAACGGTCCGGCGGGGACAGCTCATCCCCCGCGCCACGGATTGCGCCGATTCAAAATCTAATCGGCTAGATCATGCGCATGCATTTATCATCCAACACTTCAAACTCGGGTGGCTATTCTGATCTCCTCTGCACTTTGATACGCCGAGCTGTTGGCTACCAGAACGCCGGTGAAGCACACCTTGAACGCGGGCCAACTACAGTCCTCCCCGAGAATTGCGCACTGCTTCTACAGGAACGCAGTTCTACAGGAACGCAGTCTACAGGAACGCAATCTTCTACAGGGAAGCGGGTGCCTCACGAAAAAGGTGGCCAATTAAAGAGGTAACCCTGAACTCTTCATGCAACTGGTTAGTAAAAGTGGCAAAACCATCGTCCACAGTCGGGTCATAAAGATATTGGTGGAATTGTTGTTTGCTGTGCCTATGCTGTCGTTCTACAGGATGTCGGTATAAGTAGACTGTGTTGAATTTTGTGGATTCTGTGCATACTCTGTCTTAATAGACCAAATCTCTTTTGCATTTGCCACCTTTAATTAAAACGACCGTGTTCATCATGCCGGGTGGGTTTATAAGACGGGAACCCACTGATTCAACCAAACTAAGGGAAAACCTGGCAGTGGTAGAGCTCTTCACCAGAGCACAATGGATGCCTTTTTGTGATAAGCTGCAGGGCTACGATGATGAAGTGGCCGAAGAATTCTTGCAGGCTCTGAAGCCTAAATCCCAGACACTGGCCACAGTAAACTTCAGAGGTCTAAGCCTCAAGCTCACCCCAGAACATATCAGTCGGATCACAGAACTTCCTATGGGTCTGCCGTGGGATAAAGAGGAGAGAAAGCTGAGTCAGCAGGTGAAGAAAGAATTCTTTCCACCTGAGGAAGAATTCTCGGAGGACAAAAATGGGGTGCGAAGAACGAGCCTGTTGCCACCTTGGAATGAAGTCAGTTTGCAAATCATGAAATATATTACTTGTGAAGGTCGTTTCAGCATCGTGTATGCATATCACTTTCGGCTGCTCACTGAGTTGAGGCACCGAATTGACCTTCCTGTAGAACAAAAACTGAGCATCCCTTATTACCTCCTGCAGTCTCTAATGGAGTGTGCTACAAAGCTGAAAGAGGGTATACCAGATCAGATAGCCCACCACGGGTTGATCAAGCTTCTTGTGGAAGATGCATTGCACTCATATAAGGTCCCTCTCTCATGGGAATCCTTCCGAAATTTAACAAAAGATGGGGACATTAAGATGTTGATCGAAGAAACGGGCTCCTCCAGCAGTGAGGAACAAGAAGCAGTGGCCGAGAGACAGAGAGAAGAAGGCCAAGAGACCCCGACAACAGTACAGAAGAGAGAACAAAGGAAGAAGCATGAGGAAAAGGAGGACAAAGAAAAAGGTGGCACACCAATCCTGTCAGCAAGGGAAAAGAGGATGAAGAGCAGAATGGACAAAGCTGAGGTGGTCCACGTCAGCCCAAGTACCTCAACAGCACCTGCAACCAAAGCAAAAAGTAAAACTCAGGCAGGCAAGCAAGCAGAGGTGGAGACACCTGTGTCTACAGGAAAGCAAAAACAGGCTTCTACAGGAAGCCCAAAAACAAAAACAAAGGCTTCTACAGGAAGCCTGAAGATTGTTGAGAAGCAGGCTTCTACAGGAAGCCCAAAAGCAAAGACCAAGGCTTCTACAGGAAGCCCGAAAACAAAGACAAAGGCTTCTACAGGAAGCCCGAAGTTGCAAAAACAGGCTTCTACAGGAAGCCCGGAAGTGGGCAAAGCAGGGTCTTCTACAGGAAGCCCGAAATCTGAAAAGGAGGGGCCCTCTACAAGGAGCTCTGAGAGAGCAAAACGCAAGAAAGAGAAGGCTGGTATTCTAGAAAAGGAGGCAGCAGCGGCGCTGGCCGCCCTCAGTACACCTCCAAAGCCAAAGGAGAAGAGAGAGAGGGAGACCCCTCTACCATCTGAAGCCAGGAGAAGCAAGAGGATAACCACGGGCAAGCCACAGCCTCCACCCGGCAGCCAAACCATTTTAGGGGATGTCCCTACTTTACCCAGTGCAAGAACCCCCTCTAAAACAGCAGCCACCCCCGAGAAGGGGAGCCCAAAAATAACTTCCTGGACACGAAAAATAGGCCAATCGCCTTCCGAAGCCCGGCTCAAGGAAATAGGAAAGGGGGAAGAAGCATCACCTTCGTCACCACCAGGGGCAGCAAAGGCAGGGCCGCCAAAAACGGGAAAGGAAGAAGCGCCACCCTCGGCAGAAAAGGCAAGGCCACCAAAAACAGGAAAGGAAAAGCATGCTCCAGGCTCTAGTTCTCGGCCAAAGACGAGGAGCCAGGGCAAAGTTGCTCAAGGATGAGCAAATAGTTTAGCTGGGGGGTGATGATGAGCCCCAATTTTTGGTACAATTTGGGCTCATTTGGCCTACTTGCTCTGCTCAAACCATTCATTTTTTATTGCTTATGCATTCATTTCTTGGTTTATTCGTGTTGTTTGTAGGAAGAAGGGTAGGCATTCTATCTACGTGACTAATGCATGATGCTTTCAGGTTTTTGGCATTAAAAGGGAGAAAAGACCACGAGAAAGGAGACAAGGAGACAATGAGGTGGCACTGCTGGTTTTTAGGAGAGGATGTCCACAGTCTTGGGGACCTTCCTCGTGATTCCCACCATAGCTCCGAGCTCCAATCCATCTCCCCACCGAGCTTAGAAGCAGCCAACTGTTCTACAGGAACAGCAATTATAACTGTTCTACAGGAACATCAGTTATGATTGTCCTATAGGATCAGCAGTTTAAACTTCAGTTGGACAGCCGAGCTCCACAAATCAAGGACACCTGTTGGATGACTATTTTGCATAAATACTGAGGCCGTAGCCTTGGATAGAAGCTTTTTGAACTTTTGTATTGCTCTTGTAATTGGGAAGTACGAGCTACAGCTCGGTGTTTGTTCCTTTTGTAAGCCATTTTGGCATGTCATCAGACTTTCGTTTATGAATAAAGGCAGGCAGATTTTGATCTCATTCTGAGTTTCTAAGGGAGCTATAGCTCTCAGGTTAGGGCCCAACCTGAGAGCAATAGATCTCCTCGGTGTTGTAATGTTATTTGCATTTCGTTCCAGCACTTTGAGTTTTTACTTTGACATGCAATTTGAATTTACAGTCTGTTAATTTAGTCTTTTTCATGAGCTGAGATAGGATTAGTTTATGGTGATTTGCTTTCAGTTGCTTAGGTTCGATAGGAGGATAGTTATAAATTATTGGAGCTCCAGCAAAAGGTTGTTAAGGCTCACTGCCATCTCTGTTAGGGATTGGGGTGCAGTCCATAACCAACCACCAAAAAGAAACGCAGTTCTTCTCACTTCCATGCAAGCTGCAACATAGACATTTTCGTCGAAGATCCATCCATGCACTCTTGATATTGAACCATGCTTCTACATTTCACTTCCATGCACGAGTTTCATTTCTTGGTTTTCCATTGCTGTTCATAGGTATAATGGCACAGTTATCATAGGTTAATGAATTCTCATTGTTGATGCAATACACAAGTCATTTGTTTCATTTACGCTGCTCCATATCATTCCACTTTCTTCTTCTTCTTCTTGATCTCTCCTCAATCCACCTACTCAGCCTCTGTCCAGCTCATTTACCCTCCAACTCATCCATTAATCACTTAGCTCCATCTACTTAAACTTTCGTTGCTCCCATCCTCCCAGCAATCAACCCACTGCATGCACTCTTCCTCCATCTGATTTCTCTGCTCCTGAGCCATCACCAGCTCCATCTCCATCTCACCTATCCTCCCACACCACTCCAACACTTCACCATCCCCCAAAACTTCCACGGCCAAACATCCTGTAGAATTGCACAGACTTCCTGTAGAAACCCCTGAGTTTCCTGTAGGATCCCCTGCAGACTTCCTGTAGAAGCCTGCAAACTCGGTTGCTGAGCATCCGAACGTGGTAGACTTCTGTGGACTGATGCTAGAGACCCTCTGGGACCTCCCCTAGCCATCCTGACCTTGCCCATGCTTTCCTTCCATTCCAACCGCTCCTGCACAACCAAACCCTAATCAAAAGCATCATCACAATAAATCCAACCACTTAATGAAAAAATACAAAAACATGTCTTTTCAGATGCAAGTAGCTTAGATGCATGTATTTCAGTTCACTGCAAGTAATGGCATTAGTGGTAGTAGTTTCATTCACAGTTTTGCATTGTAAGGGTCTAGCTAGTCAAATTAGGGTTTACTAGGGTTTTCATGCTTTATTGGCCTTCAGTTTCTTTCTGCAATTAGACTAGTCTCCTTTGAGTTAGCTTTCGTCCATCATTCATAAAGCTTCTTCTGTGAGCATATAGAAGTTGGCTTGAGCCCTAGCGGACTTGTGCCAGCTGACCAAGTGACAGCTGCGACAAGAGCTAGTACTTGTGCATACAGCACCGTCGCTTCCAAGTTTGTACGAACTACCGGGTTGATAAAATTAGAGATAGGAAGCTCCAGGAGTTGTAGCATTATTGCTACAATACTGGAGCCCACCATCTTTTTGGCGCCGTTGCCGGGGAAGCGTCAGAGTATTAGTAATTGTTGCTTTTCTTCTACTTTCTTACTCTTGCCTTCTGCTAAGTAGTTTACTTCATTTCCATTCTGCAAAAGTAGCATAGACATTTCCTGCTTTCATAGATTAGCATTTCCTGCTTTCATAGATTAGCATTTCCTGTTTTCATAGATTAGCATTTCCTTTCTGCATGCGTAGACTAGCATTTCCATTCTTGCAATTTCATTTGAGCAAAGTAGATTAGTTCTTTCCTGCTTTCAGTTTAATTCTGCATCTTTCATAGTTAGTTGTAGATCAATCTGTCTCAGTTTTGCAGGTACCAAAAAGAAAAGCAAAGCAAAAGCAATCAAAAGAAAAAGAAAGTCTTTTCCATTTCATGCCTCGTAGGAACCGAGATAGATCAGGCAAATTCCTACCAAACACCCCCACCACATCACTAAGTCACTCTTATCTCTTCTTTGGTGACAGTGACCCAGAAGAACCTATAGGTGAACATCCTGAGATATCCAAAGACCCTATAGTAGAAGAAGAGTTAGATACCACTCCATCTGAAGCTATGGCTGACAATAGAAGAGAAGATGAGAGAATAGAAGGTGCCTTTCCCATCCGAGAGACCAATGGAGAGATGAAAATGAAGAACATTAGCCCCTCCGCCTTACCTCACTTCCATGGGCTGACCACTGAAGATTCGGATACCTTCCTGTTTGAGTTTGTTGTCCTTTGTAGAACCTATGACTATACTGAAGATGAGCAAAAGCTGAAACTTTTCCCTTCCACTCTTAAGGATGCAGCACTACGCTGGTTCATGGGCTTACCTGGGAATAGTATCACCACTTGGGCTCAGATGCAGCAAGCTTTCAATACCAAGTACCGGGATTACTGTAGGTCCAAGGAAACAAAGGGGGAAATCTTTCGGATGTCCATGGGAAATGATGAGTCCTTAGAGGATTATGAGGAGAGGTTCCAACTAAGCTATAAGTGGGCCAGGTGCACACTTGACCCTGAATCCCTCAAGTTGGTCCTGCTCCGAGGAGTCCCTGAAGACCTCTTAGACACCCTTCACATGTTAGCTGGGGGGGACATTTACCAACTGCCTTATGAGGACATCAAGACTGTGTTTAGAAACCACTCCAGGGCAGCTCGGAAACGAGGTAGAGGAAACCACCACTCAACTAGTGTCCCTTTCTCCAAACATGAGCTTGCAAATCAATTAGAAGATCTTAAGAGTGAGGTGAGACAAACCATTGCCATGCAGCTTGACACATTCAAGATTCAGCAAAAGAAAGAAGAAGTTGAGAGAGCCTTGGCTGTCTTCTGCCCTAGGTGCACAAGGAGACACCCTAAGAACGAATGTCCATTGCATTCGGTTGAAGTTTGTTTCGTTTGTGAGGAGGACCATCCCACAAATCAGTGTCCAACCTTACCTGGGTTTAAAGCCATGTACCAAGGGACAGAAGCTCCCACAGAGCCTCTCTATTACCTCAACCAAAGGAGGCCACAGGGATCTAGACCTTATCAGCAGGGGATGCAAGGGGCATCTCAAGCTTATTACAGCCCCAACCAATCGACTCCTATGCCTTCTTGGGGTCCCCCTGCTCATCCTTCATGGTCCATGCCGCCTCCATGGTCTTATCCACCTCAGTACCCCTCTCAACCTACTTCTCATTCATATCACTCACATGCCCAGCCACAGCCTCAATGGAATGCACCTCAGTCGGGGTGGAGGCCCCAATACAACACTCCTCCTGCCATCTTGCCTCCACCACCAGTTCAACCTCAGCCATTAGCAAGGAAGGCTAACACTGCACAGATTTTGCAAGACTTCATGCACTCACTGTAAAAAGGATGGGCATGATGATGAGCATTGTTGGATTCTACATCCAGAGCTGAGACCTAAGAAGTTTGAGGGTAAGAAGAAGAACACTGCTGCAGCTATTCAGAAAGATTTGGGGTCAGACTCAGGAGATGAAACAACCATTGCAGCCACAGGTATAAGAGGTAAGAATTCTGAAGCATCTACTAGTAATTATGCACAATGTACTATTGGTGAAGAAAATGAGAGAAAAAGACATGAGATTTTCCATATTCGAGTTATTTCCAAACATCAAAAGATTGATACTTTGTTTGATAGTGGCTCACAAGTAAACTTAATTTCTGAAACAATTGTAAAGAAGTTGGGATTAGTAACTACACCTCAGAAGAAACCATACCCATTAGGATGGTTTAATGAAAAAGCACAACTACAAGTGACTAGACAGTGCAAACTCAAGTTTTCTTTTGGGTCAGCATTTGTAGATGAGGTTGAGTCATAATTCCTTTGGATATATGTGGAATTGTTTTAGGAAGTCCTTACTTGTATGATAGAAAAGCTATTTTCTATAGAGCTGAGAACAAGTATCTACTTGTTAAAGATGGAATCGAATACTTTGTAAGAGCTCATAAGCTCAAGAATAATTATACTCTCATAAACTCAGGGCAGATGAAACAAATGATAAATTCATGAAAAAAATTCTTACTGATGGTTGTAAAGGAAAAAAAACCTGATAAAACCAATGTATTTGAGGGCTGTAATGCTAAACAAGAAGCTGATTTAGAAAAGGTTGTTTCAGAGTATGATATCTTGTTTCAAGAACCTAAAGTTCTGCCACCCAAAAAGGAAATAGTGCATGGTATTATTTTGCAGCAAGATGCTATGTTGCCTAACATTGGAATGTACAAGTTGTCCGCTTTAGAGAATGTTGAAATCAAGAAGCAGGTGCAGGAGTTGCTCGAGAAAGTGTTCATCAGACCTAGCACATCACCATGTGAGGCACCAAGCGTTTTGGTGAGAAAGAAAGATGGCTCGTGGAGAATGTGCATTGATTACCGAGCACTGAATAAGCTAACAATCAAAAATCGTTATCCCCTTCCTCGCATGGATGATCTTTTAGATCAATTGAAAGACGTTATTTATTTCTCCAAGCTAGAATTACATAGTGGATACCATCAGGTCAGAGTTGCAAAACAAGATGCATGGAAAACTGCTTTCAAAACAAAGCAGGGATTGTATGAGTGGCTGGTTATGCCTTTTGGCTTAACTAATGCTCTTGCTACTTTCATGAGATTAATGAATGATGTACTTAGACCTTTTCTTGATGATTTTTTTATTGTGTATCTGGATGACATTATGATATTTAGAAAAACATGGGAAGAACACTTAAAGCATGTTAAGCAGACACTAGATGTTTTGAAAAGAGAAAAACTTTATGTTAAACTCTCAAAATGTGAATTTGGCGAAACATCTCTGAATTATTTGGGTCATATAGTAGGGGGTGGTGAATTGAAGATAGGTCCCTCTAAGGTGGCAGTCATTGTGAATTGGCCTAAACCCAAATCTGCTACAGAAGTTAGAAGCTTCTTAGGAGTAGCACAATATTGGAGGAAGTTCATTTCTAACTTTTCCTTAATTGCAGCTCCCTTAAATGCTTTAACAGGATTGAACAAGGTGTTTCAATGGGGAGGAAAACATCAGAAAGCTTTTGACACCTTGAAAGAAAAGATTAGTACATCACCTGTACTAGCACTGCCTGATCTTCAAAGACCATTTGAGATCCAAACAGATGCTAGTGATTATGCCATGGGAGCAGTGTTGACACAGCACGGTAAACCCATATGTTATCATTCTGAGACATTTAATTCTGCAGTAGTTAACTATCCTACATATGATAAAGAATTGTATGCATTAGTACAGAGTGTGAAAAAGTGGAAACATTACTTAATGGGAAAAGAGACAGTAATACATAATGATCATCAACCACTTCAATATCTACACTCCCAAACTAAGTTGCAGCAATCAAGACACTATAGATGGATGGGTTTTCTGCAACAGTTTCATTTAGTCATTAGATATAAAAAAGGCATACACAATAAAGTTGCAGATATGTTATCTAGACCTATTATAAATGCATCTACTATACTTAAGCATAATTCTGTGTTACATGAGAGTTACATTGAACAATATGCTAAAGATATAGAATATAAAGATGTATATGCAACTTTAAGTCAAGGCAAACGAGTAGAAGAATTGGATTATCATGTAAAGGATCGACTCTTATACCACTGTGGGAAGTTATGCATTCCACAAACTGAAAGAGTAAAGATAATTCGAGAAACACACACTTCTCTAATATCAGGTCACTTTGGGGTAAGTAAAACAGCTGCACAGCTACAAAGATTTTGTTATTGGCCAAAAATGAATGAGACACTTTCTAGATATGTAAGAGGGTGTACTATGTGTGCTAAAAGCAAGCCCAACAATAGAAAACTAGGCTTGTACACTCCATTACTAGTTCCTTCTCACCCTTGGGAAAGTGTTTCCATGGATTTTGTTGGAGAACTGCCTAAATCTAGGAAAGTTCATGATTATCTGTATGTTGTTGTGGATAGGTTCAACAAAATGTGTATTTTGATACCTTATAATAAATAGATTACAGCTGAACAAACTGCAAAATTGTTCTTTGAACATGTATGGGTTCATTTTGGATTAACCACTTCCATTGTATTTGATCAAGACACCCGATTTGTGGGGAAGTTTTGGTCAAGTCTGTGGGAACTAATGGACACCAAACTGAAGAAAAGCACAGCTTTTCATCCACAAACTGATGGCTAAACAGAAGTAGTTAACAGGACAATGATCCAGTTACTCAGAGGATATAACAGCAAGCATCCTAAGCTTTGGGATGAACATTTATGTTATGTGCAACACACTTACAACAGAGAAAAACATTCTTCTACACAGAGATCTCCTTTTGAGACCTGTTTTGGTTTCACACCAAGGTCTCCTTTGGATTTTGTCTTTGGTAAAGATACCACAGTTGAGGGACAAAATGATGTGGACAATGCAACTAGGTTCATTGAACAAATCCAAGATATCCACCAGGCAGTACAGGAACAACTGGAAAAGATCCAAGCCAAATACAAGGCAAGGCATGACAAGCATCGGAGGGAGCATAGTTTCCAAGTTGGTGACCAATTCTAGCTATATATCAGCAAGGACAGGATGTAAGGAGAAGGTAAAAAGCTAAAGCCTATCAAGTATGGACCCTTCATGATACTTGAGAAGATTGGTGAGAATGCTTTCACCTTGATCTTCCAGCTTACATGCACATCTACTCAGTCGTAAATGCAGATTTCTTGAGATTGTTTGAACCTTCACTAATTGAGGATCCTGAAGAGCAAAGTCAATTTCCTTCTATAGATGACCTATTACCTGAATATCTTAATGAATTGCAGGAAGACACAGTTCTGGACAGGAAGGTGAGGAAGATGTGTAGAGGAGATGTTTAGTACCTCAGAATTGGGCTCAAGGGTTCAAAGCCGAGCAGTGCAAAGTGGATAGAGATTGGACAAGTGAGACAATTGTACCCTCACTTAGTTAATGCTTGAAAACCAACTTTTGGTGGTCCAAAAGCTTTTTCAGTGGGAAGGCCATGATCTGAATTGGATCCATGAAAATTATCAAAGTACCATGACTGTATCAAATCGGGAAAGACTTTGAATTGATGAACAAAGAGCTATCAGGAAGACCTCTGGACAATGGTAGTTTGTAGCCAGCAAGGAATGATGAGGACCTCAGTCAAAGCGCGCTGATTGAGGCCCATGGAGACTGCGCAGGAGGTAAATTGGCAGTTAGGAAGCCCGGATTGGGGAACGGAGGCCATTTCTGATGAGCGATTTAGCACTAATCACGCATCGCTGGGCAAAACCCCTCGATAAGGAAAAGCTACGAGTGCTCGGTCGCATGGGAAGCCGGAAATCGTAGGGAAAGTGCTAAGGCGAAAGGTGGGTCCTACACTCCAAAACCGGTAGTATATCAGAGGCACATTGGGGCGGTAAGCGGATTTGGCAGAAAACGAGCGATTCCATTCATCGCACGATGCGTGTCTAACAGATGAGAGAGAAAACCGCCTCTCATCACGCACTAACGGTCGAGCAAGTCAACCGCACGAAATGAGCGAACATCGTAGGATCTGGGGGCTCCAGATCTGACAGCGAAGATCGTGCCTGATGGAGGAACTGAATTTGACAGGGGAATTAAGCCGCGACATATAAAAGTCTGAAGTTCAATTTGACCACTGAGTTGGCAGATGAATCATTCCACAGTGTAACTAAAATACCAAACCATCGAGGAAGAGTTGGCGCAGTTCGTGAGTTGACAAGTGGCCACCTTCTTGTGAGACGTTGGCGATGACGCAGAGGTAGTGAACTCCAAGCGGACAACAGCAGGCGATCCGAAGGGGTGAAAGAGGAAGTGAACAGTCAAGGACAGATTGGCTTTAAGCCATGAACAGACAGAGAACAAGACAGAGAGAAAAGAAAAGGAAGAACCAGAGAAGAAAAATAGTGACAGAAGAGGCAAAAGAGACAGTGAAGCAAGAAGCAGAAAACAAAGAGCCAAGCTAACCTAAGCAGCATTGAGCAGACAAAACCAGGCTTGTGAGGTTCAAGCCATCCCTGTGAGGATATCTGTAGGGAATTGAGCACCATTGGACTCATCCCATTAAAGACCAGAGAGGTCGAGACTTGGTAAGGAAAGAGTCTGTGCACTCTAGTGGCTTGGGGAATCCACGAACCACCCTACTAGGCATCCTCTGTTTCAAGAGATTCAAGTTGAGCTCCTCATTGTAAATCTCTGCTTTAAAGACACAATAAAAGGAGGCCACCACTGAAAGCTGGACTGGAGACGTAGCCCTGGAGAATAGGGTGAACTCCTTATTAATGTGTTGTGTTCTTGTATTTGCATATTGTGTTTCCCTTACTATTTTCCATCTTCAAATGTTTGTGTATTTTGCAATCTGATCGATCCGTTGCCTAAAATAACATAGACACACAGCAACACATGAGTCTGTAATACCTTCATTCATTATTTAATTAACTGATATCACTCACGAGTGATTTTTAGATCACACAATCTTCCACATCTAGCTTATACAAGTTCTTCACA
Source organism: Pinus tabuliformis (assembly GCA_031772625.1). Classification (NCBI taxonomy): domain Eukaryota; kingdom Viridiplantae; phylum Streptophyta; class Pinopsida; order Pinales; family Pinaceae; genus Pinus; species Pinus tabuliformis. The sequence goes on from CM062810.1 coordinate 607,942,391, forward strand.
TGAACCCCGATCTGCTTCGCCTGTCCCGTGGATATATGTCTCAGGAATGCTTTTCCTTTGCTGAAGATCACATCATAACCACAGTCTTCCAAAACTGCAACAGAGATGAGATTTTTATTTAGACCCAAAATGAACATCACATCCTTGAGTCTAAGAGGGGAGCTTCACTAACTCTAAAAGGTGATTGTACCAACCCCCCCGCACCTAAGTCCAAGTTCCACACACCCCCCATCATTGTGTTGGCCAATGTGATAGGGGTAAATTCAAGCTCGAAATGTGAAGCCAAGGCTTCACTTGCTACTCCTCCTAAGGTCTTGTTTCTTGCCTTTTTGTGTGGACATGACTTCGTGGCATAGTGCTTGAATTCATGACAATAGAAGTATTTAATTTTAGACAAATCTTTCTTCTTACCCCCTTGGTTGGATTCTAGTTTGGCTTGAGATTTATTCCCTTTTCCATTCTTTCCCTTTCCAGCAAATGGAAAGTTTTCTTCATCCTCGCCCTTGGATGAAGTCCCATCTCTGGTATTTCGCCTTATTTCCTCCTGTACCAAATCAGACCATAAGCATTCCCAATTTGGTAGTTTCTCCCTCCCATTCAATGAATCTTGGTAGTTATGCCAGCTCTTGGGAAGGCCTAGAAGGGTTATGCTTACAAAAAATCATCTAAAATAGTAACACCAACTCCTGCAAGATCATCATGAACTTGTGTGAACATGCTCAGATACTGTGGGATAGTGTCATTCTTCTGCATCTTGATATTTCAAAATTTATCCTTGAGCGCCAACTTCCTATGGTCACTACTATTCAGGAATAGATATGTTAGTTCCTTCCACATTGCATAAGGAGTTTCTTTCCCATGGAGATTGGTGACAATTTGGTCTCGTACTCCGTCTAATATTATTCTCCTCAACTTGGCTACATCTTTCTGCCATTGAGAAAGGTATGGACATTAGATTCCATTGGTTTTGCAACATCTCTGTTGACGTATTCTTGCAATCCATTATCATCAAATATTGCCTCCATGCGATCCTTCCATGAGATGAATAGGGGTGCCTTCAAAAGGCATACTCTAACCTTGGCTCGTTGAAGGTAATCTTCTCAGCTCTGAAGAGATCCTGCTACACTAAACTGCAAATTCGAACATCCTGACAAACAACTTCAAAATTCCTGCTCTAATATGAATCTTGCTCTGATACCATGTAGAAATTATGATGTAGATTTGCAACTTCTCATGAAGTTTTATGAAAACCATAAGACACAAACCTACTCTACTGCTCTACGAAATTCAATTCACAATTTAGAACATCAATCACAAACATGCAATGAGAAATACCACACATGCACACAATACTTTTTCCAGGGGAAAGAAATCTTCTAAAAACACCTTGCATTCTCACATTAATTTGATGAATAGAGATGTATTATAATTTCTTCACTCAACTGTGCACAACCTGCATGTGAATAACCTATCTCTTTGTGCACTAAAAAGATCTGACCCAGACTTAGTCAATTTATGCCTCTGCTTGAGCCCCTATTTCCTTGTGCAATTCCTTGAGAAATTAGGCCCCCATTATTTAGGAATTTCTCCAAAATGGGTTTTGCAATTCCCAAGATTGATCATATGACTGCATGCAACACATGTACACTCAATACTAGTCTACAATTGATGTTAAACTACCTTGGAATCTCCACCACATTTGGGGAACTCGAATTCTCTGCATGCACTAGCTATTTTGGGTTGATTGACTAGTTAAATAGATTATGACTGAGTTTGACAGAAGTCCCATTTCACAACTAACCTTCCACTAGTTCCTCCAACAGTTAGAACTAGTTTAACTGAAAACAACTTGAGATAACTAACTTTGATTAATACAAATTAGCAATCACACATGCTTAACTGAACTCTAACTCCTCCGACTCAAATATATTGAGTAGACTAGGTGACACAAGCCATGTCACACAACTTAACTACATCCAAGTTGTTTGTTGATGTGGAAATTCAATTTTTCTCAATTTAATCAAGGAAAAATAAAATCGAAATTTATTGCTGCATTTTTTAACATTAAGCACCTAACCATCATTCTCCACTCAATAGAAGAGAGACTCACTTTTATGAGAAGGATAGGATAGAGTGTATTGCTTTAAATATTGAGATTATAAGAAAATTCATTTACATTTACACTATCATTCTCCAAGATTCTATAGATATACTATATACCTAGATTCTATAGAGATACTACATACCTAGACTTCACATTGGTATAAGATACAAGTAGTGATGAGAGAATTAAGTAGGACTTTTTTGTTATCCCACATTCAAAGATCTGCTAATTTACCCTTTTTTTAGACCCATAATAAGCCTTCTACTCTCTATTTATCATTCTCTCAACGCTATAGTTCTAATTAAACTATCATGACTATCGATTGCACGATATTTGTATGAAGGCATTTTCTCTAAGTTATTAGTGTCATAAGTGATCATATGGAATTTTATTATCATAACCTTTTCTTTTTCCATGTTCATGGTCATTTGCATACTAGACCAAGAGTCCTTGAATATTCTTAGATGATTACTAAGATCATAAGGGTTTTGTGCCATATGAACAATATCATTAGCATAATAAGAAGGATGATGTATACTCACAAATATAACCTAACACACACACACACACACACAAAGTTTCAATTGCACATTCTACAATAAAGCTTGTCCATGCATTGTAATATAATAAAAGAAAATGACTTGTGTAAACAACATTTTCGATTGGAATGCTTGCACATATGTTGGTACCACCATTCATTGTTCCTTTTTCTCCATGCCTTTTTTATGGGTTGCCCTAGTTATAACTCTAGGTGGCATCCTTTCCTGCAAATCACAACCTCATACATGTACATGGCAATTGGTTTCAGTAGGGTCATGTTTTAAGCAAGGTCTGTAAGGTTTATGTTGAGCAAGATAAATATTTTAGTTAGTTTTAGCATGAATCATTGGGGTATTACATATGTAACAATAACTTTAGTCTAAGTTAGAAATCTTGATTCTATTCCAATTCAAGAAGAAGCTCGGGCTTGTGTGGCTTCCCACATTCCTTCCCCGACACCATCCCATTACTAATTGAGAATGATAGGAAGAAAGGGAAATCAGATTATGAATATTGAACTTATGGGTCATGACTAAACTAGAGTATTATAGTTCAGAATTGAGTTAACAACGACTGTGCATTCTTATGCTTTTGCTCATGGCAATAGAGTAAACAAGATTATGCATGACAACATGGTAGAATCAAGGATTGTACATCAAACTAGTTTCAAAGCCCCAACAAGGATGCTCATAATGAATTTGTATTTGTCTCATATATTGGTGATGCTAGTATCTATTCCCTTTCCTTATAGGTACAAGTTCAAGTTTTGACAGGATTCAATAGTCAAGAGCTGCTCTGGGTCCATGATGACTTATATGAATTATTGATAGTTGAATCTTACCTTAAATATTGTGTACATGAAATGAATTCTTGAGATAGATGGGGCATGGAAATTCCTTTCATATAGTATATTGACTTTTGGGATTGTGACGAGTTGTTATGGAGGTTGATTTCATGTTCAAGACAAACTGCCCAAGTCGATTTATTTTTTAATATCCCATGATGGTAATGGGTAGGATGGATTATGGTAAAAACTTCACCAAATTGACAAATAGAGGAAAATTAAACCATGATAAGGAAACAATAGGTTGTTAAGTTTATTAGTTACTCTCTATTACAATCTTGCATCCCTACACTTTATTACTCATACTATAATTGTGCATTCTACACTGCTAACTATGCCTTAGGTGCTCTAGTATTTGCTCTATATACTTAGTTATCAACATAATTTATGGAATAAATAGATGCACTTTGAAAATATAGGATACCTAGCAAGCTCATGACTATTTCAACTACTATGGGAAGAAATTCATCTTGAACAACACATTCATATAGCTATTGTTACCCACTAAAAAATGGGTTACCCCTAGGAGAAATGTTTTCTCCACATTGGTCAACCATCTAGTCAATAGGCCTATGATAATCCATAGATAGCCTTTCATCAAAGCTCTCCACCCATGCTCTGGTTAGTTCTCTCTCCCATCTAGCACACTTCTTGAAGGAAGGTGGGTCATTTATTGGAAGGTACACTAACCATTTACATAATCACGTGGTTTCATTTAATTTTTTGGGGTATTACTAATATGATCACAGGCCAAGCTAGATGATTGACCACTTTTGACTATACCCTTGTTCCCATGCTGCACTTGGGAGGTTATCATTTTCCCCTAATCCAGTGTGACCTCACATAAGGTCATTCCTTTAGGAGGGGCACTAATAAGAGGCTTTGATTGATATAACATGCCCATGGTAATCCATACTTTCCACCTTCCATGTCTTCCTTATTATCCACACCTATTCTTTGGGTTGATTTTCATTGGTTATTTGGACTAGGACCCTATGTCCTCATCTCCTAGTTAAGGCTTCGAATGAGGTTGAGGAAAGTGAAATAAAGATAAAATCATATGAAGCCACAAATAAAGAAAATGAAAATTACAAAAGATGGTTGAGACATAATAAACATGTGGGAAAAAGTCTAGCATGAGCTCTACCCCCCTCATTATCCATCACCCACTTCCTCACCATTTCATGCTCTATCTAATGAATGTCCCAACATCGATGAACGATAAATTTCTACATATTTAAGGGGTATTTGAAAAGCATAAAGCAAGTTTGAATCCCCTAAGTTGTGTATGAAATAAAGAGAAATCATTAAGTAAAAGGCACACATAAGGGGTGGAAAAAGAAGGCCAAGCAAAGGGGTAACCCATGCCTCTATGATTACTCCCTCTTCTCATTATAACACCTAGAGATATTGGACCACTTTCAGAGCCCAGATGATGATGATGATGGAGGTCACTAAGATGGTTTGGGAGAGCTAACATACTATGCCTAGATCCTAGAACTTGCTCCTAGGTTTCCATGTAACCATACCTGCCCTAGAATGGTGATGTGGGTCTTCTTGATGACGATATCATGGTGGAGGAGATGTTAGTTAGAGACGTACCCATTCAATTTGATGATGTACCTTGGAGTGAGGATCACTCTTGGACCCACTTCGTCACTTGCTTGATGGAGATGTCTATTTTAGGAGGATGATGTCATGTTGGAGAGAATTTATGTCCACACATGTGGGAAATTGTTGATGTACTTTTAATTCTTTATCATTTTGTAAATCTATCTGAAGGTTGGCTTGTGACCTTTAGGCCTAGTTGGATGTCTTCATATAAATAGAGGAAAGTTAGTTTCACTTTATGATCCTCACATTTCACTCACTTCTTTCTCTCTAAAGGAGTGCACACTAGTTCTCTTATTCTTTTCTCTTGGATGAAATAAACATTTAATGGAGTGAACTGTCTTAAGAGGGATATTTTTGCATAGAGAGACTTTTTTGGGATTGATGAAGTGATTCTTGATGGAATAGTGTAAGTTTATTATCATTTTCTTCCACTCTACATGCTATTTTATGAAATTGGGGTTACTATTGTTCCGTGTTAAAAAGTGCAATACTTTCTTGAAATGTTGATTCCTTATGGTTGTACAAATATTTTCTTTCAAGAATCCATCAAAGGAACTTTGTGCATGCATCTTTTTACTTTTAATCTGCAACATAAACAAGTCACTATGGTTACTGAGAGAATAGTTTGATCTTCCACCCTCTTCATCCAAGCCCCTATATCATTGATATTGCCCTAATTAACTCCATTACCCAATTGAGTAAAGGAACTAGTCTAGTAGTGGTGATCATCTTAATTCTTACATCTTTTCCTAATTTCTTGGTAACAAAGGTTAGGGTGTGGTTTTTATTTGCAATTTATGGTAATTTTGCATCTATATGTCATTATCCTATTGATAGAAGTTACATTTAATAAATTAAAAAGGCAAGATCTAACATTTATTGCATTCCTCACCCCAAAAGTGTCGTTGACATCTAGATATTTATTGTTGTTTTATGCATAGAAAACCATTAAAAACCTTGAAGTTGCCTTATTTTTTATTACCTTAGAATATCCTTTGATCCTTTGTTGAATCTATCACTTATAGGCTATTTCTTGGTTGTTATATGTTATTGCATGATGTACATCTGCATATTATAAAAACCCTAGTTTATAACAGTCTTCTTTTAGTCTATCGGGGTTGGTGGAAAGTGTGCTTGATTAATTGTAATTCTTACCTTGGCCACGTGGCCTTGCTGGTACCTTCCTCCATAACCATTAGAACCTTAATGCCCTTGAGCCCTTATTTATTGAAGATCCTATTGGGTTATATTATTTTCAAGTCCCTTAGAGATTCATTTGCCTTAGATGAATACCCTCTGAGCCTTGTTAGGGGAAGACTCCCTTGTGGGGGTGACATCGAGCACTAAATAATATGAGAGAGGCCAACAAGTTGACAATGGTGGTCAATCTTATTTTTATCATAAAACCTCGATCACCTAGTGAAGCTTTGCACTAAGCTTACTAGATTTTGTGGTAATAAGTGCCTTTACAATTATTTCCATTTAATATGAAAATTCAGCTAACTAGAGTGCCATTTTCAAATTATCAATCCTTTAATTGGCTTTGCTTTTCTTTCATCCTCGTGAGAAACATGTAGTTTGTATTTAAAATAAGAAAAAAAAGTAATAATAATAATTACCAGAAGTAAGAATGCATGCAAATCATTTCATGAGGAAGAATTTAAATTAATTATTTAGAGGGAGAGTCTATTAAATTTCATTCTTCTTAGAGTGATGAGAATAAAGCAGAAATCCAACGTAAGAAGCTTATTCTTGTAATTAAATTTCATTCTCTTTAGAGTAATGGGAATAATTTACAAATCCAATGCAAAAAAATTGTAAGCAAAAGAAAAGTGAGATTATTCAAGGAAGACAAAAGTGACCCCAACCAATCTTCTACTTTTTACCATAACCATTTAGTGAATTGAATCTTTCTAATACTTGTTCTAAGGTTTCATAACTTCTGGAGAATCTTCCATCTTTTGATATTGATTTTCATTGTCATGTTTTTCTTGTTACAATAGTAGCTGTGGATAGAGCAAAATTTCAAAGCGAAACTTCTAGGGTATCTTCAATCTTCTAATATGGATTTTCATTTTCTTGTTGATAGCAGTAGAAGCATAGAGGAGTTGAATGTGCTCTAAGATGGTGAGTACGACACGTGGAAAGGACATGTTGAAACCTACATCATGAAAAAAGGGCAAACAAACGAGATTTAAATTATTTGAGGCAAAAAACACGATAACAAAAAAGGTTAACCAACTAATGTTATCTCAAAGATAGCACTATTTCATCTTTTAATCTCTTAGACTAAATCTTATCTTAAATTCCATGTTTTGGCCTAACAAAACATTATAAAATAATAAAATGTAGATTTATATATATGGAGGAAAGGCTAAATAAAACCTAAAAATTAAATGTTACACTAAAACATATCAATTTATATAAATTTTAATAATATCATAAAAGATTTCATTTTGTGTGTGAACACTGATATAAAAAGAGTAATTTGGATCTAGTGTATGGCTTAAAATTGTTTTTGTTTTTGTTTGGTTAAGAGTTCGTTTTTCTCGGATTTAAGGAAATGGGGTTAACCACCCAAGGCTTAGAGACATCTGGCGCCTTTACCTAGTGGGTTATTCCAAGAGGCATAATTTTCCTTTAATAGTAGTAATGGGTCAACTAGCAATGAATCAACTTGCATTCACATAATAGCTAGAAATGACTGCTGATTTGACAACTAAATTATCATAAATTTTCCCAAACTATAAAAAAAAATAAAATTTAACTAATAAAATAATTAATCATTTATGTAATTCTATTTCTATGATTTTTTGGTACGTAGTGGGTTTCCATAGTTTTTCTATAATAAGTTGAATCTTAATCTCGAGCCTTTCAAAACAACGATAAGTTCCAATTGATTACGAGTGATTCCCTGCATGAATTATCAACTGCCTAGTCACATCCATATAAGGCATCTCGTGCCCGACACCCTTTAATAGTTTTTCAAATCAATAATTGTACTTTCAACACCTTGATTTCCGCTGCATTGAAAGCCTATGGAAATTTTTAAATAAATGTTAAATCATCAATGCACTTCTGACACGTACCATAGTGTTTCTATGTAAATCTAATCTTAATCTAAAAAGCTCTGAACAACAGCGATAATCTAGTTACTTGTCAATGTGTCATTGACAAATTACCGCCAGCGATTAATGGTCCCAGCCATTAATGGATTTATTATTAATAAATAAATGCTAGGTCATCAATGACTTCCACCATCATGATTCTTTATCCATTGAAATTATAAGTTATGTGAATTTTATGGTACAAACATTAAGGTATTTTTATGGTATAGTCAGACTTTTTTTATTAATATTAATCTGGATAAATTTTCAAAATTAATATATATTAAGGAAGTTAAAGATTCTTTCATTAATTTTACATTAGGTATATTGAATATCATATTATTTTTATTTAATTAAAAAAAATTAAGAAGGGTAAAAACTACTTAATAGTTTAATTCCTAGTTTAAAAATGTTGTAAATTTGCTTAAAAACAATAAAAATTTTGGTAAGATTGTGATAAAATCTGACAATTGTTTTTAGAAATATTAAGCACAGTTTTCAAGGTTCAAGATTTTTGGTGTCTCGGGTTTTTTTTGATAGTGTTGAATCTATTTTGGCCATAAAAACAAGATTCAAACACTCCTACAATCAGATTTTTAAGAAAAAATGGCTAGACACTTTTTGGCTCTCCGCACAAATTTACTTCCTTGTAGACAACTACTTAGCTTAATGCATAATGCTAAATATTTATCTTTCAAAACAAATAAAATCTCCACATGATTATGAGTAAGATTACATACTCCAATCCTCAAAAAAAGCACTGGACATCCAACCACATCCTTATTTTACATATATATATCTACTTGTGATTTCCATTCTATATTGTAAATAAATGTTTAAGGGAAGTTTAACTATTTAACAATTTTATTTTTATTTTCTAATTTTGGTGATATAGTTTTTGGCAAGGTTGCTATATTTCATTGCTTAAAATGCATTTTTTTTTAATATATAAATACATTCAAAACATTAAAAAAAATTGAGGGCATTTAATTTGTATAGATTTAACAACTCAAACCAGGGTACTCTAACTTAATGAAATTAGCATTTTTAAAGCATTTTTTTGGTTAATTTTAATCAAATCTCTTGTAAATATTTTTAGAAACTTGAGTTTGAGTTGTTTAATTTGTAGAATTTGAGTGCCTCAAGGATTTAGACTAGGCAACTCAAATATGGGATTCCAACATTTTTTGGCGGTGACCTATGCACACATAAATGGATCAAAGCCCACCCCTTTTGTTCGACTTTATTTAAGTCCAATGATCTTAGCTTCAGTAGTTTGGTGAACAATTTGTTCTCAAATATGGGATTCCAACATTTTTTGGCGGTGATCTATGCACACATAAGTGGATCAAAGCCCACACCCTTTTGTTCAACTTTATTTAAGTCTAATAATCTTAGCTCCAGTAGTTTGGTGAACAATTTGTTTCCCCTGCTGCATCAATTCAAGCTTCTTGAGACATGTTGTAACTGACAATTTGTAGCATTTATGAAATAGTTGTATTTGGTGTAATATTGACATGTGATACTCTCCATAAAATCTTGTTCTTGATTTAGAATTCAAGAAAAAACATAGAACATTTAAAAAATTAAATTTTGGCTAGATTTATAGCAAAATTAATGAAAAACAAAATTTCTTTAAATTTATGACAAAATTTATAAAAAAAAATCATTTAAAAAACAAATTTTGACCAGATTTATAAAAAAATTCATAAAATATCCTCAAAAACAAAACAAAACAAAAACATATAAAGTTAAAACAACCATTCTAATACTATGATTTCTTCGTAAAGCAATTTAGATTTTTTAAAATTATAATAAATAAAAATTTAAAAAAATAAAAAACATACAAGGTTTAAATTTATCCCTTAATTGAATAACCCTTTCTGTATGGAGATGGTTGGGATGCGCTCTGCTAGGGTTTGCAGGAGCCGCCTCAGAAGGACCTGACCAGAGGACTCTGATAGAGTCACCGCGAGCAAGGCTGAAAACGACAAGTTAAGGAAGCGGACAAGGCAGGAGGGGCTGACCCGATTGCGGCGGTTCTTTCTCACTTATTGGGCCAGGATAACAACAGAGAGACAGGCACTGAGAGGAAATGGAAGAGCCGAAGGGGGGGGGAGAGATCCCCTCCTTCAAGAATGTTGTAACTGGGGAAAATAGCGGAAGTGGAATGAGGCACGCCCAGATGGACAGTCATGTTCCAGTCATGGGTAATCTATGGCAGAAACGGATGAAAGGGAAATGTCTACCACGGGCTCAAAAAAAACCACGATATGTCATCCCCTGTAATAAACTGGAGGAATACAACTGTTATATGAAGGACCATGCCTTGATTTGTAAATTCATTGGTTATTGGCCTTCGGAGAAGGAGCTACTTCGATGGATTGACCAGAAATGGAAACCTCGAGGTCATATTGATCTGAAACTGGGAGCCAAGGGATTTTTCACGGTAATCTTCACGAATGTGGAAGACAAGAACAGGATATTCGAAGAAGGACCATATTTTTTGAACAATGCAGGTCTGTTCATGAAATACTGGGAGGAACGATATAACCCAGAAAAAGAAAAGTTGTTGGAGGCGCCAATCTGGGTTAGGCTTTTTGGATTGCCCGATGAATGCTGGGACCCTGAAATATTAGAAGGAATCGGCAACACAATCAGGAGTTTTGTTAAGGCTGCAGAGGCTACAAAACGGGGTAAGTATAACACCTTCGCAAGAATTTTTGTATACATGAATTTGGCAGAACCCCTTCCTGATAGCATTGAGATGGAATATCATGATGAGGTTTGGGATCAGCCAATCGATTACGAACACATCCCTTTCAGATGCCGAAACTGTCATGAATACGGCCATTTATACAGGCAATGCCCGTTGAACAATGAGGGAGAAACAAAGAAAAACCAGGAGGAAGGGTCTGAGGGTTTTCAGCAGGTCACAAGAAGACGCAGGCAAAACAAGGAGGGCCCCAGATCGCAACCTCAGAGGAAACCAGCTCAAATGTCAAGCCAAAACAAATTTCAGGTACTAAAGGAGGGCAGTGAGGATTATGAAGTAAATTTAGAGGATGATGAGGACCCTGGGAATAGCCCAATGGAAATAGTAAAGGAAGGTAAAGGAAAGGAAGTAGACCAAGGGAAAACTGATGGAGAACGAACAGAGAAGCAGCTGGAAGATACCGCAATGCAATCACAAATGGAGGTGGAGAACCAGACAGAAAATGAGGTTGAGGAAGAGAGAATAATGAAACGGCTTCTTCAAGAATGGAAATACCTTGATAGAAGATTCATACCTGAAAAACAGAAACAGTTGTATAAGGAAGTATTTCAGAAATATAAGGAGAAAAAAGGAGAGAATACAGTCAAGCAGGTGATGACTGGAAATGATCAAGGGACAGAATCGATGGGAGTGGACAGCTCTGGCAAAAATAGTAGAAAGAGGGGTCGTAAGACAATGAATGAAACCATCCAAACGGTGGGAGAAGAGTTGATTAATTCAGGTAAAGTGATACCTCTGTCAGAGGTTTTTTTTCCCTCCTATCAAAAGTTTTAAATGATTGTTATCAGCTGGAATATTAGGGGTTTAAACAGTAAGGGCAAACAAAGGTACATGAAAGACAAGTTGAAAAAAGAGAAACCTAGCATTATGATTTTGCAAGAGACTAAAATATCGACTCAACAGCTTGAGGGTATTATAGGAAAAAATAATCTTCATTACGAAGTGATGGGGTTGGATGCTATCGGATCTGCAGGCGGTATAGCAATTTTGTGGAACCCTAATGATATCATCCTGGATAGATGGACTAGTACGAGCAGAATCCTTACTGGTCAAGGTAGGATAGTGGGAACCAAGGAGCAGGTTGTTGTTTCAGGGGTTTATGGCCCCTCCTCCTTGGGTGAAAAAGAAAACTTCATAGCAAGCATGAAAGGTATCCGTAGACTGTATCCTGAAGCTGCCTGGATCATAGGGGGTGACTTTAACTTAATCAGATCCCTGGATGAGAAAAAAGGAGGGGTGAGGAAGGTGGACCAAATCATGGATAGATTCAATGAGACGATAGAGGATTTAAGACTCATCGACATTCAGACTATCAATGGGATCTTTACCTGGAATAACAGGAGAGGAGGTAAAAACCAAATAGCATCTAGGCTGGACAGATTCCTAGTTTCAGAAGCTATTATGAATAAAGACATTTTTGTAGAAGCAAAGATTATACCCTCCTTGGGGTCTGATCACTGGCCGATTAGATTAGAGCTTGACATCAAAAAGAATCGTGGGAGGAGACCTTTTCGGTTTGAATCTTTCTGGTTGAGGGACCCAGAATTTATTAAGAAAGTCGAGGAATGGTGGCGACAGTCTTCTGTGCAAGGTAAAGGAAAAATGCATACGTTCCAATTAAAACTGAAAGAGCTGAAGGGTAAAATAAAAAAATGGAACAAAGAAGAGTTTGGAAACATCTTTGAGGATAAACAAAAACTAGAAGGAGAAATGGAAAGCATTCAGCAAAAGATGATTCTGGAAGGCAGGACAGAGGATAGCATCAACAAAGAAGGGGTCATCCTGGGGAAATTAGAAGAAAGGCGAAAGCAGGAGGAGGTTCTGTGGAGACAGAAATCTCGAATAAAATGGCTAAGAGAGGGAGAACGAAATACTAAGTTATTCCATCAGGCAATGATTAAACATAGACAGAGGAACAGAATCCTATCCATGAAGGATAGGAATGGTAATAGAGTGGTGGAGCAAGAAGAGATAGAACAGGTTCTTGTGGATCACCATAAAGAAATATTGTCTGAACCACAGGTTGATAGATCTAGAGCCATTCAGGAAATCTGCTCGGCCATTCCCAGCCTTGTCACTGAAGACCAAAATAAGGCTCTGATGAGAGCTGCGACCCTTGAAGAGGTAGAAGAGACGGTGAAAGCAATGAAGAAGGGCACTGCCCCGGGACCAGATGGCTTCACGGTTGACTTTTACCAGGCGGGATGGCATTTCTTGGGGGGGAGAGATCCTTGATCTGGTTGAAGAATCAAGAAGGAATCAAAAGATGTGGCCGGCTCTCAACGCTACCTTTTTTGCTTTAATTCCTAAAGGTGAGAATCTAGAGGATGCAAATGGCTTTAGGCCAATCGCATTATGCAATGTCATTTACAAGATTGTAATGTCCATGATAGCTAGGAGATTAAAACCCCTTCTAGACCAGCTAATATCTACAGAACAAACTGGTTTTGTTGAAGGGAGACAGATCCTTGATGGTCTGGTTGTAACTCAGGAAGTTTTGCACTCTCTTAAGGTTAAAAATCAAAAAGGCATGCTGATCAAGCTGGACCTGTCTAAGGCTTATGATCGATTGAATTGGAATTACCTGGGCAAAGTCCTAGAGAGCTTTGGGTTTAATAAGAGGTGGATTGCCTGGATCCATAATCTGATCTCCTCTCCGAATTTCTCCATCCTGGTCAATGGAACTCCAACGAAAACTTTTAATGCTTCTCGTGGAATTAGACAAGGAGATCCTTTATCCCCTTTTCTGTTCATCCTTGCTGCTGAAGGTTTGGGTCGCTTCATTAAACAAGAAAGAGAGGCAAACAGGCTGAAGGGTCTCAAGCTTTGGGGGAATCATCTGCCCTTAACCCACCAAAAATTTGTGGATGACATTATGCTTTTTGGAGAACCAACAGTCAAAGAAGTCAGACATATCAGAAGAATTCTGGATCTCTTTGCGGAGGCATCTGGCTTGGAAATCAACAGGGACAAATTGTGTATCTTCATATTCAACACAACAGATCAGGTAAGAAACCATCTCACCAGACTTTTGGGCTTCACACGAGGGGAATTACCTACGAGGTATTTAGGTAATCTTCTAGACCTTACCTCAAAAAAAATGAAGAATTGGCAGGGTGTCTTGGATAAATTGAACGCAAAGGTTGCAAACTGGGCCTTCAGAGCCTTAAACATTGCAGGTAGAATCGTCTTGGTGAAATCTGTATTGCAAGCGATCCCAATTTATCCTCTTTCAATAATGGCCGCACCGGTAGGGGTTTGTACTAAAATTAGAGAAATCATAAGGAACTTTATCTGGAGAGGATCCGACCAAAAAAAGAAGTGGGCTCTGGTATCCTGGGAACAGTTAACGAAGAGAAAAGAGAAAGGTGGCTTAGGGTTGAGAGACCCTGAAACTCTCAACAGGGTCCTGGGAGCCAAGTTGTGGTGGAGGTGGCTCCGGGGTGGCAATGATCTGTGGAAGATCATATGGAAGACGAAATATAACATGCCTGATTCAACGGTAGAGATCCTAAGGCAACAGGAAACGCCTAAAGGTTCTTCTATTTGGGACCTGGCTCGCCTGAATCGGGATCTGGTGGAAAAACATGCTTTCTGGGAGATCCGGGGAGGAGCAGAGGCAAATTTTTGGGATGATAGGTGGCAACAGAGAGAAAGCCTGAGTAGAATCCAAGATCTTAATCAAATCCGAGCCAGAATAGAAGGAAACAAGACTAGTGTTCGAGACTACTGGAAAGCTCATGATGTGGAAGAAGGGTGGAGAGTTTGGACTGATCCAGTGGAATGGGACAGGGGGATTGAAGAAAACCTTCAAGACAAATACAAAAAAGAAGTTGGATCCAGGAAAATCAGAGCTCGTGCTGGCCAGGATATCCTTAGGTGGGGTAATTCTATGAAGGGACTGTTTACCACCAAAGAAGCTTACTACCTATTTGATCCTCTGAATAGGGATGGTGGAAACCTGGATTGGAAAGTCGTTTGGGAAGATAAATGGTGGCCAAAAGTCTCTATTTTCATATGGTTGGCTACAAAAAACAAGATCCTAACCTGGGATAGGATCCAGAAAAAGGGCTTCCAGGGGCCTTCGATATGCTGTCTTTGTAATAAGGAAGGGGAAACCAGAGACCATCTTCTGATTAAGTGTCCTTTCACTAAGCATTTGTGGGTGAATATTAAGCAGACCTTCAATAAACCAGGATGGATCATCAATGATTTTAATGATTTGGTCTTCAAATGGAACAAGGAGACCTTTCATTGTCAGGTCGTTAAAAGAGCCTGGAACCTCATGCCCGGGTTTGTTATGTGGATGGTCTGGAAGGAGAGAAATCGGAGGATTTTTCAGAATATGTCAAAGGATCTGGAGACAACTTGGGTAAAAGCTGTAGAGCTCATGCGGGAAACAGTTCTGGTGGAGAAATGGTACGAGGATGATTGGAAGACAAATCAGGAGGAACAAGAAATTTTGAGAAAGTTAAACTTAAAATTGGAAATGGTCCATCACAAGCTATCCGTCCCCCAGAACATGAGGAGCCAGAGCCCCGACAAGTTCAGTCACCCCAGGGATACCTTTGTTAAGTTAAATTTCGATGGGGCTTCGAAAGGAAACCCAGGAGAAGCAGGCTTCGGAGGCATCTTCAGAGACAGCAATAAACAGGTCAGATGGATATTCGCAGAAGGGGGAGGAGAGATGACTAATAATGAAGCTGAATTCTGGGCACTCCATCAAGGATTAAGGATTGCAGTTAGAAATGGTTATCCTAACCTGGAAATCTCGGGCGATTCTCAGATTGCAGTGGACATGGTGAGGAAATTAAATAATGGTAAAAGCTGGGAAAAGGCCACCAACAGTTGGCGAACTGCGGGTATCGTTCAGGATATTGCAGTTCTTTTAAAAAAGATTGACTATACGGTAGTAAGCCATGTCCGCAGGAAAGGTAACCAGGCGGCTGATTACCTGGCCAACTGGGGCAGCAGAGGGCGGGGTAACAGGATTGATCAACAATGGAAGGCTGTTTGTGGTAACAGCGAGTGGAACGAGTTGGCCGAGATAATTAAGTCGGACAATGACCAAGCCACGTAAGCACCTAGTCGGTTCTTTGAGCTGGCATAATCAAAGGACGTGGAGATCCCGATTGTTAATCAGTGATCAATCGGGGAGGCCTAATGAAATGATAGTTGAGTACAGAGCTGTGCTGTGGCAGTGTGCGAAGGTACTGGCACTCGATCTTGCGCAGGGTGAGATCATTAAGGTATGTATTTTCTGTGGAGGAGATAGTGGGCTGTCAGAAGCCTCATTAACAAACAGTCACCATGGAATAATTACCATTAATGCTGCCAACCGAGACAACAGATGGCGACATTTGATCGCCGGTGATAATCGGTACGAGAAGGTCGAAAATCCTACATATATCAGTTTTGGGGAAGGCGACCGGACCTTTGTTTGTTTCCAAATTGGGAGAGGAGCGAGTAAGGTGTTGGAGAACCATCTGGCCTGGACTGAACGCGAGGAGCAACAGAGACCTCCCAGCAAAGTAAGCACGCGTATTATGGAGACCAGACAACGGACTAAGGAGATGGAGGAACACCTGAGAATGGCGACGGAGGTGCAGGATAAGAAAGGGAAGGGCATTGCCCAGGATAGTCCCCCGATGAAAATTTGGGAAATTGATGATGAGTCGGAGGAGGAACTCCCGCGGGGTGGTGATGGGGGATGGTCGGCCACGCAGATAAGGGATGCAGTTAAGGAATTGCACCAGCAGTGTGAAGGGTTCTCTGAACCGGAAAGGAAGAAGGAGCGGAGCCCGGGGCTGAGGAACCATGCGGGAAGCCTGGCTGAGGAAATGGAGGTGAGTAGAAAAAGAGGTTGGGGCCGGAGGAAGCGGACGCAGGGGGAAGGCGAGGTCTCGGGGCAGAAGCCAAAGCCTGAGAAAAAGACAAGGCATACCGTGAATTACAGAGTTAGAAGGGCGGAACGAACATTCCAGAGAGAGTCTGATCCCGCGGTTCGAAAAGTTATGCAATTTTTGGAGGAGGAGTCCCTCCAGAATCAGTCCGCTGACGAGATGGAAGAATGGAAATCCCTGCTCCACGACCCTGGTCATACCAGGGGGCGAATGACGCTCTTTAAACAGTCACTTCACATATACTGGGTGATGAAGGGGTTATTGGCGAAGGCGCTCGAGCAGGTGGCAAAAGAGATGGTGGAGCTGGTCAAGGGAGAACCGGACCTTCGCAGAGAGCTTAGCTTCATTCGCGTTGTTGTGGAGCGTCAGGGGGATAAAATGGAGGCCATGCATCAGCTGCTGCAGAGCATGCAACGCGATTCTGCGGGAGGGACAAGCCAACCTCCAGACACGGACACTGCCTAAACTAAGATATGCTGGAAAATTTTCAATGCCTTTTTAGCTGTAGTTGTTTGAGATATGAGGAGAAAGATACTTGTTTTTTGCAGATTAATAGCTTTAGAAACTCTAATGACTGTTTAGTACTGCTAGCTAAGATTCTGAGATTGTGGGCCTTTTATTTTTGGGCTGCCACCAGAAACTATAGGTGATTTATCACCCGGTTTCCCCATATGGGCGGGTTTTTGATACTTTACTGATAATATGTAATGTTCTAATTTCTATCGAGTAATAAAATGGATTCCACCGTAGCTTACAAAAAAAAATAATTTATCCCTTAATCTTTAAGTAAAAAAAGTCCACATAACAAACCACCATACCTACTTGACCCCGCAGCCCTGGATGGTTTTAAAAACCATGAGAAGATGCGAAAAACATCGACCGTCGCAAACGACGAGACATGACTTTCACAAAATCAATGGATCTTAAATATAAAATGTTGCATGCCCCCACACCCTTTAATTCTTTTTCTTGAAAGTACTTCCAAAAGTATGGTTTTCTCTACATAGAAAACCTTAGGATTGCTATCAAAAAATGTTTAATCATCAATGTACTTCCAACGCTATGATTTCCTCACAACCGTCTTTAGATATTTTCCATAAGAAGTTGAATCTTAAATTTATTCTTTGAATCCTTTAATATAAAACGTCAAATAATATTAAATATCTAAGTCAATTGATTATGGACATTGATTGAATGGCAAGAATGTTGTACATCGTAAGTGCTTATCTAATTGGATATCTAAGATATTATTGGTTATATATCATTATCATTACAGTATAAACTAAATTATAATTTTTTTTGCTTTTAATATAAAATATTAAATAATTCTCAATATTCATAGTCAATTGATGATGGACTTTCACTGAATGACAAAATGTGGTACACCATAAATGAACATCCAAGGCATTATTGAATATTGTTTATGAAATGAAAATTTCTATAGCCATACATTTTTATTTAATCATTTTATTTATATCTAAACTAAATTAATATAAAGTGTTAATTTTATGTTAATATAAATTTTGGAGTATTCTAAATTTATAGAATATTATTTAAAAAATTAAAATCTTTTTGGACTATTGTAAATTTTTAAAATATTATAAAAAATTAATAATTATTTTTGAAGTGTTTAAATTTTAGTGGAAAAAAATGTAAATATTTTAAAATATTAAATCATTTTTGTTTTTTATTAAATTTAAATTTAGTAAATATAAAGAGATCAAATTGCTTAATATCTAAATTTATTTATTCATCAAGTGAAATTAAATAATAAAATACATACATTAAGAGATTTGATCTCTACTGATGTAGGATAGATTTGGGTTTAAGATGAATTTATGCCATTAATTTAGCAATAGAAAATAAAGTTAAACATTCTAGGACATTGACATATTCAAGTTTGATAAATCATGAAATTTTGTTGTAGTTGCAATTTTGAGTTATTGAAATAGATAGAACAACCTCTAATTATTGTTTTTAATGTATAAATGATTTCAACATCTTTAAATACCCTTATTACAATCTAATTTTGTAATAATTAACATTTAAATGAATTCTTTACTTTTTCACACATAAAATAAGGTTTTCCCTTACTATTATTGTGTGGGGCTAAAAATTTTGTACAAATCTAAAACATTTACACTATAAAAAAATAAAATATGCACTTTTCAATACAAATTCAAAATTGAGTTTACAGTGTCCATTTTATGTTGATAAAAAATCATATAAATAAAAGATTAATAACTATTTTCTAAAATCGAAGGTAACAAACTCAAGAAATCAAACAAAATTTGTAATATCACAATATAAATTAAAGTAGCATAAGGTGAATTATCTAGAAAAACATAATTGAATTAAGCATTTTTTTATAAATACAACTAAATAAAACATAAATAACTTATTATGATGTAATTTTATTTTTCTTTTCTCAATAGAAATTGGCACATGATAAATTATGATAAATTATTGTGATGTAATTTTATTTTTTCCTTTCTCAATAGAAATTGACACATGATAAATTATTGTGATGTAGTTTTACTTTTTTCAACGGAAATTGACACGTGGCATTTATAAAAATATTGATAACAAAAAAATATTAATATTTCAATGCAAACTATAAATAAAAATAATTTAATATTCATTTTAACTTTTCATATATGTTAAGGGTATGTGTTTCCTCCTAAGAGGTCACAGGTTTAAAACCAGAGCGGGTAGAGTACACCCGCCTATTCCACCTAGACCTCCAGTTGGTTTCATCCATTTCCTCGATTATAGCAACATTTACTATTTTTAGCAGTTTTTCAGATCTTGAACTTCCGGAGCTGTTTTGACCCCCTAAACGACATTTTTTAATGTCCGAAACTGGCCCATAGACGTATGTAGGGGCATATGGGAAATATTGTACTTCTTAGAGAGAGATTTCGAATGAGGTATCGTATGTGACAAACGGAGATCATATGACCAAGTTACGACCCCAGGAAGTTGGATGCCCAACTAACCCCAACGAGGCCCATAAACTCTTAGTGTTTCATCTTCTGGGGTTATAGTTTTGGCTTTTTAGGGTTTTCCTTTGTTTTTCAACAATAAAAAGGCCCTTGAGCCTCATTGTAACAGAGTTTAGAGGCATGTAACTGCCACGTCTCTTCTCAGAGATAAGCTACCATCGCCCGAGCTAGTTTATTATCATTCTGTATGTAAACATATTTCAGTTCTTTGATATTAATGAAATGAAGTTTTATTTCTATTGAATCTCTGTGTTTATGTTTATATCTGTAATTTGTTGTCTTCTTATATAAGTTCATATCAACTGCATATACAAAACGCACACCATACCACATATGCGCAACACCACAGGTACAACATGTACAACATATATGCAATAGTAGTACTGCATAGTCAGAGGCCACACTATCTCTACCATGCAACTTTGATTCCAATGTATTTCCACTATCCATGCTTGTCCCAACATGTTGCATGTCATGCTTCTTTTATTCAGCTCATGGATCTATCAGGGCTACTCTTCCCACTTAATTCCTCATAAACCATGAACCTCTTCATGGAATTCACTTGCATAATCAATCATTCCTCCACAAGCATGATTCTTGATGACCTTATCAGACAATGCCATACATACATAATATATACATATAAACATTAACATAAAACAATCATGATCTCTGACGACCCTGTCAGACAATGAGATACATACATACATGTATACATATATAGACATCAACATAATCATGATCACAACATAATTACCAAATACCATAAGGTCAAGGTTAAGAGAACTTCCTTTATTTGTGCAATGCATGCATAACATTGAGAAAAATAGTTCCCAACTTAGAAAAGGAATTTGACACCTCAAATCCATTCACCTTATCTTTCTTGATTAAGTTTCTCATTATTATCCTGCCACCATACATTTATCCCAATGCACCCAACCAATCCAACTATTTGTCATATTCTTTCCTTCAGATGCACTTTACTCATGCACCAGGCTTCATACAGGTCTTAAATTATGCTGGGTTTCATTCAAATCTCCCTAATCTCCATTACTTTTCTCTTTCCCAACCAATTCTCAAGACCCTCAAGACATAAAAGGAAAGAATAAAACCTTGCAAAACCAATAGAAATATGACACCCCAAACAAAGTGGCATGGTCATGCATTAGACATAGAAAAATTGCAAATCAAGGGCAAAAAAATCACAAGGCACCGAAAGCACAAAATAGCAACAAACACTATGACTCAATCCCCATGGGTTCCCAATGCCTCCAAGGGAAAGCTCAACCTGAGCCTTCTTCAAGATTTCATGGCAGTCTCTTTTGTCATGCAATCCCCTGAATCATACTACCATAAACATATAACTATCAATGCATAAATAAACATAATAATATACTAGTTACCTTACATTCTTGTGCCAAGCACGCTACCTTGTAATTGAAATCATACACATATCATTTCTCAAGGGATTCCAATTCCTTGACGAATCCATCTATAACTAGAAACCAATTGTCATATCTATCAAATACATGTTCATGAATATAGCACATATCCACATAATGTTAGCCAAAATCAAGGTTAAGGAGACTTCCTATATGCAAAGCACTCATTCATTTGGAATTGCAGTTTCCAAACATAGCCAAAGGAATTCTCACCCAATTCCTTTCGTTTACCTTTTACCTTACTGCAATTGAGTGTTATTATATGCTAACACATCACCTAGTTGTTACTTATATAAACAAATCAACTGTTACCTTGTCATGCTAATACCAATAATGTTTCCCTGCAACTATTCACACATGTCAGTCACATGTTCCAAAGATCAAGACATTGTATTTATTAATTTGAAATCAGCCTTTACTAAGACTAAATCATGTCATAATCAACATTCAACTCATAGTCATAGTCATAATGCTACAACTATCACCTACTTACACTCAAGTGCATATCAGTTGTCTCAACACATAATGTGTTAGTACAGCCATCTTAAATAGGATCATTCCTTCATGCAATCTTATAGACACATACTCATATCATGCAATTAATCAAACATTCAAAAAATCTGTAAACATTCCATGTTAGATAAACCAAATAGATGACATAATTAAACTCATACCTCAATGTATCTCAGGGGAGGCTACCACATCTGCATAGTCAGTCTAGAATAGCACGACACAACATCAAAATATATCGACTCATACATGAATATAATAGCCATAATCATTTGCACAACCAATCTAGATTAGCATGATACATATAACATCAAGATCCTAAATTAAATGACCATAGTCATCATGTGTACAATGGTAATGCATATAACAACAAATAAACTACCATGCATGACTAGTGAACACACATGCACATGACTGCACTAATCAACCAACATCTGTCATGCATGTACAAAAATAGAATGACAAGCATACACATAACCATAATTCTTATAAAAACCATTAATCAACATACATGCATACCCAACATACAAACTTGTATGACAATATTCTCTTACCCTAAGCTCCAATGCTACAACCTCTCTCTGATGATCCGCATCACTTACTCCATCTCGGAAAAAAATGTCAACATCACATCATACCAACAACATCATGATGACACAATACCACAAAAATTACCATCACAATGAATGCATAAAAAACACATAGATAACTGACATGCATGCATGAAAAACACATTTTTCCCATCCAGTCCAAGTGTTTGAACCTGGGAGCTCTGATACCATTCTGTAACCCCCTCCTACCACATTTACCCAAGTTCACTGGTCTATCAAGGTAAACATGTGATAAAGATTTACTATGATATGACTTGACCTCCTAGATACAATTAATAAAGTGGGGTCGACAACTAGAAACTTACTGACCTTCCTCAGGAGCTACAGGACCACTAGAAGATAAACAACCACCCCAAGTGCCCAATCGCTAAGTGAACTTACCTTTTTAGTGACCTAGACTCCTAGTCGCTTGCATAAAAAGGCGAGATAGTGATTGTAACCCTTTAGTAGCATGGATAACCTTGTTTCCCAGTGACTACATTCTAAAATCCCCAGTTTTGTGCATGCAACCTCAGAATCTAAGCCACTTTTTCAAGGCTAGGATCTAGACCTCCGCCCAGAAGTTAATAGAACTTTCCAAAATTATGAATGACACAAGGAAAAAGCCATTAATGTAAAACTTAGTCAAGAACTTGGCCTACTCAGGCGTAACCATGACGATCGTTTCGCCAAACACATTGAGAACATGTAATCTATAGGTCCTGAATGCATATCTAAACATAGGGGTTTGATACTTATCTGAGAATCATCAAACTAGAATCCAAGAACACTCAGTTAACATGAAACATAATCGCTCCAAATATTATGCTTTAGTTGAACATTCTAACAACACCAAGCACTAAATCTGTATCGAAAATACCCACATCCTTGCTAAACTTGACCATTATTTTCACAGAAAATTCAGAGAAGCTATAGAAATTAGTAAACACCCTAAAAAACTAAACAGAAACAAAATATTTATTATTATTAAAATTTTGATTCTCACATTAACTTCCAAATCAATCTTCTCCCAACCCTCTCCTTGATCTCTTCTTAATAATCACAAATTCACACATATTAGATTTGTATTAAACACTTCAAAAATCAATCTTCTCCCAACCCTCTCCTTGATCTTTTCTTAATAATCACAAATTCACACATATTAAATTTGTATTAAACACTTCAATAATCATATATCATTTAACTTTAATAATTATATATCATATAACTCTATTTAAATTTTACATCTTATCCCTCACTTCAGTAATAAATCTATCTCAATTATATCTTACCCCTCACCTTAATAATACTTATTTTGGAATAACCCTAATTTTCCCACATATATTATATTATATGATAAAATGTTCTCACATTATCACACATTAATATTATAATAAGACATACATTATAATTTATCATTTGAATATAAAACATTATAAACGTAACAATTAAGCCCACTATTAAATCAAATGTTCTTATAAATATCTTACATTATATATTAATTTAATTTTAATATTCCCTTTTATCTTTTTAGGTTTTTTTTTTATTACGTTTTACTTTTTCACCCATTCCTTTACCTATTTATCTTAACCTCTTGTGAGATTAGCCTTTGACATATTTTTATCTTGATGATGAACCACAATAGAAGGTTTGAAACGTCGATCAAACATCTGCGAATGCAATGGATCTGGAAATCAAGATACAACAAGAAAATAGTCATAGAAGTCTCAAATCTGAAAACATCTATTAGGCGAGGTATTCAATAACCAATCATTTACCAATCAAAACATGATAAGAGCCATAACTAGAATCTGTCATAAAACCATGCTTATAACCATCATATAACCATGATAACAACAATGATATAAAAACCATCAAAACCACATCATAAAAAGTACATTTACTCATAAAATACTCATATTAGCATATGCGAAATCCAACTAAGTCAGGGAACTTACACGTACCACCCAACCATAAATTGGGTTGAACCAAATCTTTCTTTCATTAAATCACCCCCGTGCCATATTCCAAGCATGAATGTGGGACTCACAAAAAAATAACCAGGGCTTCCTCGGGCTTTACCACAATCCCGCCAAAACTGGTCAAGGGGCTCTTAGGCCCGCAACAAGCACCTACACAACCAAGCTTTATCGCAATCCCACTATTACTGATCAAGGGATTCCTAGCCCCAAACAAGAAAGATACACTACTAGGATTTGCCACAATCCTCCCAATACCAGTCAAGGGATCACTAGGCCCTAAACAAGCTTTGATGCCTCCAAATTTCTTCACCAATACCTTGAGGAATTTTCCATTCTCCAACCTCGAGAATTAACACAATCCTGTGATTACCGGTCAAGGGATTTATAGGCCCATGGGAATCTTTTTGAGACCATCTCACCTGGTTCCAAAACCATTCGGTAATCCAAAGCTCAACCAAATGAAGAACCCCATCACACCATAGTTATCCAGAAATGGAATGGCAAAGTTGAAACCACTGTCACACTTGAAGAAACCCATGCCAATGACAACAAGAGAACCAAATACACACATGCATGTACCATGCATGCCAAATTTAACAAGGAAACGATACATGCAACTTGATACCTGCAAAAGAAATCTCGCTATAGCTGCTTGATCCAACTTTCCCTTGCTTAATCATTGCTTTCCTTTACTTCCTTTTCCTTTCTTTTCTCCAATACTAGAGTGCTCCAAGAATGCTCTAATTGTGCAAGAGTATGAGAGGTATAATAGAGAGAGAGCTCCACCATAGAACTGTCAAAAGTCATGAACTAATCCTTAGAAGCCTTTTTATCATTAAGGCCTCTATTTTCTTCAATTTCCTCTAATTTTCCTTTAATTTTCCTCATATGCAATCCTGTGACTTTTCACCTTCCTTTTCTCCTAATTTACTTTATTTTCATAAATAAAATGCCAATTAATTCCTCTTTCCCTTTCAAAGTCTTTTCCAATTTCCTCTTAGCCATAATAAACCAAATGAACACCCACTATGATGTTTTTCCCAAAATTCAGCTTGGAATGTGTGTCCCATGAACTTGGTCTTATTTTGCCTTTATTAACTTTATTACAAGAAATTTTAACCTGGGGTTGTTACACTTCCCTTTGGAGAGCTCAATACTGTAATTATGATATGATAATATGAATCATGAAATATGCATACTGACCATGCTCCCCTTGAGCATATGCTGGAGCTTCTAAAAATATGTAATAAAAGTACAAGACTTTATGACTCAAATACATGGTTATTCAAGATATCTCCTATAATCAATGATTCTATGATTTGTCACCTAACATAATTGGGTTACACATTTGACCCAAATTTTTACATCAGTTACCCAAAATTCTATGGTTTACAAACATGACATGCCTTGATCCCAATATCCCGTACCTAATTGAATTGTACAGTGATTACAAGATGGGTCTTTTCATGACCTTTACATCAAGAGACATACATGACATCTATAACTTTCAACAAGGATTTCAACGAAGTATCTTTGTAGCAAAATCATGATAATCATCAACAACCACCATGCATCATATAGGCATATGTAGCATAACCATCTGAAAACAGCAACATGAATGGCATAATAGCAGCATGAACATCCTCATCATCAAGAAGCAATCAAGAAGATAAGACAATGTAGCATCATCATGCAATATATCCAAGAAACATATAGGCATCATTGATAACTTATAATGGAGTGAGAAAAACACATATATTTTTCCAATAGTTATAGCAAAAATAACCATAACATCATGAAACATGGAGTGCTCAAGAAACCATAATTCCAACAACGAACCATTAGAATCATAGCAGATGCTCCCCCAAAACCTATGTCAACTCGTCATCATCAAATGTGATCACATCGTGTCCTGCTTACCAATAGAAAAGAGAAAGATCATTAGTAATACTACTTTGCAAAAATTCATCACCCATCAGGAACCAATACTCTTTCATACATTTCTAAACAGCATAAGGGTACTATCAACAAACTACAACAAACCAATGTCAAAACTATAAATGCCAAAAATGCACTAATGGAAGCATATGAGAATCTCCCCTTGAATTTGTGCCACTTCTTTATCATCACAGAGAATTATATGCGGTTATCTAAGTCAAATAACATGTGCATACCTGATTTCCCTTCATAATAAACACATACAAAATATAAAATGATGATTTTTCATAGACACATCTCCCCCTGAACATGTCATGTTTAATCCTGGTCAAAGTCACTTCATCACACGCATCATTCATAATATAAACATCACTAGAAGAATAATAATGAAATCATCATCAAAGTATACATGCATAGCTCCCCCTCATATCATCTACCACTAATCATGTGGACCTCATAGTCATCATTTGTTTTCCACGAGGCTATGTACCTCACATTTACTTCTGCAATCCAGGTTACAATCATTGATTAAGTACAATAGACTGTAGTAGGGGCTACCTTCCCTTACCTTGAATCTAAAGAAGAGGAGCTAGACCTCTTGCTTCTGCCTGGATTCTTCTTTAGTACATATAAATTGTCTGAATTTTTTAATCTTTTTTTTTTTATAGTTTTCCCAGTGTCTTCTTCTATAAATTCTCACGCAGTTGATGTAAATATAATTACATGCCCTTTATCATATATTTGAATTACACTTATAATGTTATCCTTTAGCCCATCAACCAATAGTACATTAGTTGCTTATGTATTCTTAATATCAACATTAACATTACCCTTACCTAGAACCTTTGCATATGTCCCATTTCTAAGAATAATCTTACCACTCTTGTTTTTGAGATAGATGAACTTGTCTTTATTTCTAGACATATGATGAGAGCATTTGCTATCAATGTACCATTTATATTCTTCTTCAATTGCACACAAAGAAATGTCGCACCTTACTTGTTCTTCTTCATTGTGCTTAATATGAGTAGTATTGGGGGATCCATGTTGTTTTCTTTGGAGAGAGTCTACTTGTTGTCTGAATGAGATCATTGTTTTGTTCCTACATTCTTTAGCTACATGTCCAAAAATGTTACATGTATAACACCATACATGACTAGAAAAGGGAGCAGGAGAATCATATTATTTTTGCTTCATATTTCTCATATTGCAAACAATATATTTGTGACCAAACATATTGCAAGAAAAACAATTTCCTTAAAGAAACCTGAGTAGCTAGGCATTGGTGATTTTCATGTGAATTTTCTTCTGCAATTGGTTGCAATGTGTCCAAAGTTATTATAGATAAAGAATTCAATATCATTATTTAAAGGAGTGAATGGATTGTTATTTCTATGGTTAGGAGCAAATGATTTCCTTTGAAAATTCACTTTTCTTGGTTGCTGGTTTGGTTGACCTTTTGATTCTTTACCAGAATTTTCTTTGTTAACCTCAAGATTGCTTGCATAGGCTTGTGAAATAGATTCTCCTTTTACAGTTTCATGAAAGCCAAGACCATATTTAATGGAGGGATACCTTTGAATATTAAGAAGATTATCCAATATCTTTGAGCTATCTTGAAATCTCAATTGCTTATCCTTTTCTGCTAATTTACCTTCTAGTATACTTACCTCAACTTATTTTTCTCCCTTTGTCTTTTCAAATTGAGTTATCAACTCTATGATCTCCTTTTTAAGATCATTTTCTTGTTCCTCAAATACTTGAAGTATCTCCTCATATCATTTATTTGTTTTTTCAATATCATATTTGAGAGACATAATCTTTGCTTCTAGTCCTTCACAATAATTGGTTCTTTCTTTAAGTTATTTAATTGATGCATCTTCTTCATTTCTTGTTGCCTCCTGCAAATTTTTTAGTTTATTTCTTAACGAAGCTACTTCATCCTCCTGTCTCTGACATCAATCTTCCTTTTCTTGATATTGATTTCTCATACCTTCTTCAATTTTGCTTCCTTCTTCTCGCTAAGTCTTTAACTTGATGATCTCTTATTTGTTGGTACAATCCCTTTCATCAAAAAATAGTAGTAACTTTTAATGATCTCTATTCTCATCTGAGAGCCTTTTAATCTCTGATTCTAGAGCCATTATTTTTTAATCTAATTTCTCTGCATAATGATTATCTTCACTTCTACCCATGAGAGAAATTTCAGTTGATTTACTATCATCATCACTGCATGAAACAAACAACAATTAGAACAATATCCAAAACCTATGATTCTTGATCACTATCTTCACTATATTCTTCATTCTTGATCAATAGAAAATGAGGTGCTCCTAAATCTGAATATTTGTTAACATCTTTGAATAGAGTTTTTCCTTGATCTCTAGATACACAAATTGACATGCCATTGGATACATCATTGTCACTGATTTCTTGGCTTGATCTCTTCCTTTGTGATGCCTTATAATTTTGCTTCTTTCCCATTATCCGTGATCCACTCTCAAGTGGTTAAGCTTCTACTTGAGCGACCTGCCCTGATACCAATTGTTAGGAAAAATATTGTGGGTGGGGGGGGGGGGGGTGAATCACTATTTTTATTTCACTTTAACCTTCAATCTCAAATTCAGAACTATGTATGGTACTATTATTCAGAAAAACATTGTGTGTATGCGCTTTTAATTAATGAGATCTGCGTACATCCATATTACCAATTTTTCATTATTTCTATTAGTTGTTTATCTTAAAAAATTACATCAATATTTCATTTTACATTAATTAAGCAGTAACCATGAGCAGTAAGAGAAAATAAACCATCACACATAATCAACACCTCAACACAAAAGGACACTAGGATTTTAGGTGGAAACCCAATGTGGGAGAAAACCACCATTATTGTTGTCTCTATCTTCTTCTTTTATTATAAAGAAAACTTCATAACATCTTGGTCTTGTACTAGTGTAGACTCTTACCAGCATGTAGGCTCCTACCTATAGGAGGCTACAATCTCCCCTTGTTCTCCAAAAACCACTGGAAGGAGCTACAACCCACTGATATCGTTTACCAGCTCCTATCGAAAGGGAGCTCCTACCCCCCTTATTGAAGGATACAACCCTCAACATCTTGTGGACCACGTTTCACAATATTTCATACTGGATCCACTTGTTTCAAACCATTAAAACATGCATGCCACCTTTCATCATATTTTCAAATTAGACCCACACCCAACACTATCCTCAATACCACGATACCAATATGAAATCTACCATTGAATATTGTTCAAATAAATCAATCATTCTAATACCCACACTATCTCAACACAAGATCAAACTAAAGTCATTATAAACCCTAATCAAATTTGCCTCATAATATATATGTGATTGTTTTGAATCATACCCATGTATATACACACTTCTTGTGCATAAAATCTGTGTACAGATCTCAGATCACTGAATATTGAAAATTTTTGAAATCGAATCACTGTATCAACCATTGAATCACAGAAATACTGAGTCACAATAGCAAATAATCATAGACATACCAATATTAAATCACTAAATACCAAATCACAATTCTACAACATCATCACTAATCAATATACCAAGCCACAATCAAATCAATCCAATCCACACTGTCAGATACAAACAATTCTAATCAAGAAATCATTGACAGAAAACAAAAAATAATATAGACTTCATCAACTCTCATCACCAAGCAACAATTACAAATATGTGAATTTGATTAAACAAATCAGCATATACACATTTCCCATTTATAAAACCCGCATACAAACTTCAATATACTAAATACCAAACATATTATCTCAGAATGTATATGTGACTAGTATGAAGAATAGTTGCATATGTATGTGACTATCCAGAAGAAAAACTACATACAGACCTTAAATTACCGAAGCAAATCTTCATTACAAATCACAATAGATGTCATACCCAGATCTCCGCGTACATAATGTCAAAATCTACAGATCTCAGTAAATATATATTCAGATCATAGTTCCACCATAATCACAAATCTTGCATTATTATCCACTTAAATAAGAAAATAAATCAAGAATATATTCAATACATCTTCAAATATTTCAAATCTAAGCCTTTTCCTTGCTCCCTGGTTCACACTTGTTCCAGATCAGATCACACATGAATAATATTTCAAATGCACATAAAACTCCTTGATCTCCATCTCCTTATATAGCTTTTCTCTTTGCCAATACCTCAAGTAAATCCCTTGGTAATGTTGTTGGTATTCGTTTGACAGGTCCGTCAAATAGACAATGTTGACACAATAATATGTGAAATTACCGTGGTAATGACTCATGGTTTCCTATTTTCATGGTTTGGATTATTTATGTGACTTTTTTTTCACGAAACTTATGTATGTACATGACTCTTCTTCATAGGGGTTGTGTATACTTTTCAACCTTCACAATTTTTATTCATTCTATAACTAAACTGCTAATTCTCTTTCATACCCTTTGTAATATATGTACCATCAAACATGTCATCTTCAATAGTTCCATAATTATCATATTATAACCATGTTGACATCAAGGACATATTTGACCAGTAGGTTGCCATCAAGGACAACATATTAACCATAATGTTTTAACCCTATTTTCCACTCCATTATAGTGAGAGAAACCCAATATCAACTTACCTCACTTGTTTGGCTAAAATGCATCCCTTTTCACCTTTTCTTTTACTTATGTGAGATTTATACCATGATAAAAGTGGAATTACATGATTGAATTATTTCTCATAATTATTTTTCCAAAATATTATAATTATGAGATAATAATTATTTCATAATTAAGAAAAAGCTCATAATTGTGAAAAAGGTTTCTAGATTTTTTCATTCCCAAGGAGATCAACTTGACTCACTTGTGTATGAGTTGGCTAGGAGTCCATTATTCTAGAAGCTTCCTAACTTCTCAAGCCCCTAGGTGTCTAGACACATTCTCCTGGAGGATAGAATGAGCCTCTATAATCTCACTAAGAGGAAACGGGGAAAAGGGAGAGCATCCAAACTATACTGCAAGAGGAGATCATACTACAAGCTAGAGAATAAGATCTTATTTGTTGAAGGTATATTGATGTATTTTCACTTATATGGTTAATAAAAATCTATGTTCCTTCCCCTTATGTTAGTTTCACAGTAAGTTATATGTGTGATTTCTAGATGTTTTGAGTTGACGATCTTCTACGGGGGATCACTTGTCATCTTTGTTTTGATTTGTTTGTGTGCAGGATTTGGATCGGAAGTGGATAAAAGAGATTTCTTGATTGGAGTGCAAGGATTTTTCATCAAGCCCAAAACCCTTCACCAACTTGCAAGGAGGCAAGATACTTAGTCATACTTCATAGCATCAAAAATTGCATTGAAACTGCATGCATGGCCATCTGGATTGGGGATTATTATTAGATTGGCTTAGCTATTCTATTTTTTTGTTTGGTGATCTCAATCAGGCATGAGATTGCAGAGCAATAACTCCTTGCATACTTAAATGCAACAAAATTGGTTCTTTCAATGAGAGCATTCTTAGTTTTCCATCTTTGTTTCCAATCCCCTCCTCTTCTTTATATTTTTTGGTTTTCTCTTGTTCCCATTGAGTTCTCTGTAGTTTTTTGGATTAATTTTTATCTCCATTGATTTTACTTGCTTCAGATCTGAGTTGATCTTAGATCTGGAGTTTTATTTTTGTTTTTTGTATGAGAGAAGAACAAATCTGGGAATTAAAATCGAATTCTGGAATTTTATGTACATAATTTGATTTAATTTACCACAGATCTGGATTCCTCTCGAAATTTCATCCAAAAACAAAAAAAATCACTAAAAACAGACATTGTATGGGGATTTTATGGGTGATTGAAATTTGCTAGTCGATATTTTTCCCTAGTCGCTCTCATAGAGAGCCATACATGCATCTAGGGTCCTTGGACGTTGTATTGTTGATGTGATGAGAGCATCCCTGATTGCTCTAATCCAGTTTTGTGCCAACGACCGGGCTTTTAGCCCTAGAAAAAGCCTTGATCTATTCTGAGTTTCTTCACCCCTGTTCCTGCTCAGTCTTGGCCCCTTGTTCATCTTTTGGGTTTAGTTCATATCTATTGTTTTTTTTAGATTCCTTTAGATCAGCCACTTATCATCAAGGCGGGTTTTTCGTCTTTGATTTGGCTTACGCCCTCTTGTTATTTGTTGATCTGATTAGAGGTTTGTGTGATTTATGGTTCCCTATTACTGATTAGCGGCTACAAGTATCTGGTCTGATATTTTCTATGCAAAGTTTTCCATTGCTTTTAGTACTTTAAATTGTCTTTGAATCCTTTTTTGGATTCTTTGGGTTGGGGCTTTATTTTCGCCTCTAGGTATCACTTTCAGATTTGATTGGCTATTATCAACAACTGTTCAGGCCTGATCCACACCTTATTGATAGGTTTTTGGCACTTGCATTCATCATTGTTGTCTCTTGTTCAGAAAATTTTCTCTTCTTTGGTTTATTTTGGTTACGTTTGGTGGTGTTGTGACCGGTTTTGCATTGGTCATCTAAAAAAGTTCTCTTGAGTGTGTTTTAATTGTTTTTGTAGTGCCCTCATTTGATATTGTTTAGGCCTTTCTACCTATAGGGTCGGGTTATGACCTTTGTAGACCATTGGCCTTGGTTAGGCCATTTTACTATAGCCCTAGCTTGATGACATTGCCCTCCCCTTTGTCACTTTTGTCTTTCGATTTGATTTCTTTGAGTTTGTTTGTTTGATTGGGCTTTATTTTCCTAGTTGTGACGCTTTTGGAGTGCTTTGTGTTCTTGCTTGGGAATTTTCGCTTTGGTTTCTTTTCGGTTGATTTGGGTTTCCTTCTTGGTTTGTTTTAGGTCATTAATTCACAAAATTTGGGATAATTTGCATTTAAAAATATTTAGTGAAGAGGTGCATAAAAATAGGCATTGGTGTGTTAGAAGGCTCTCACCCTCCTGTAGTTATCATTCATCGAAGTGAAAATCGAAAATTGCATATAGCGGAATTAGGGTGACTAAGAGTCATTCACACCATCTCAGTTTCATGCTACATCCTGCTTGTGTAAACAACAACCACTAAAATCAACGTGATAATAAAATTAACTAGATTCGTCTTTTATTTTCACTGGTAGTACACCAACACTAGCTTAGGCTAGAGTCTTGGAGATAGGAGTGTGAGTTAACTACTCCAAGAATTCAAAATCAACTTAGTAGCTTGCGGTAGGGAGTTAAATCCATTTGCAGTAGTGTGGTCTGGGAAGCCCTTCTCACAAGAGGGTCAAGCACGAGGTCACACTTGGGCTAGGTGGGGTGACATGACCCATTTCACTTAGTTTCAGGTGGCGTGATATAGTGGAATATCCACACATACAAATGGTGTCATTATCACTTAGGGACCACTTGGGAGGAAACTCTTAAGGGGGTTTCGGTATTAGCTCCCTTTTGGGGTTAAGTTTCCTGCCCTTGTGTGTGGATTTGTCTTGTGACTATCCCTCCAGGTCATGTTATTGTGTGTGGTGACCATAGTGTCCTATCTTATTAGGGTTCATACACAGGTGCAGGATCGGGGTCATCTTCTCTGTACCTGGGACAGATATCAGTCATACTCTCTCTATCCTCTCACAGGGTGTTCCACATCTTGTGAGGGCACTTGGTATGAGTTCATAGCTAAAAGGGCAGGGAAGCAGGTCGCTAGTATAATTGTTCCACCACCAGATTCTTTGTATTTTGGTTTGTGTGTGCCATCTTCTAGGACGTTTCTAATGTGTGTTGTTTGGTCTGAGTCAATAGTTTTGGACTTAGGGTTTCTACACTAACATAATTGCATTTAAATTATAAGTTATCACCCTGACTAAATTTGTTCATCGACAATCTCGTCATCTTCATGGTTTACCTCCTGAACAAGGTGGACTTGGTACTCTTGCATGAAGAGTGTTTGTCGATGCTCAAGGCCTAGACCAACACATAGCCATGGACTCTATACCTGGTCCTTATGGTACTGATTTGGTTTCTATCGAGACTTTGGAAGATGATTCTACTACTCCTACCAACCCACCTTTGACTGATCCATTGGGACCTGAGTTGTTATGGTTGAACCCTGACGGTTCCACACCATCCTACACTTACGTGAATTTGTCTGTAACTTACCCTATGGCAGAGTATGAGACTTACTTACCTTCTGAATCGGAAATATCAGTTGCCATGACATCATTTCCACCTCTTAGTGTGGCTATACCCACTCCTTTGTCCACACCTATGACTTCTTCTTGGGGAATTCTACTAATTTCTTCTATTATTCCTGCAAACTCCTCGAATGTTTCCATGCCAACACCATCTCCTATTCTGAACATGGTGCCTCATCCTAGTTAGCTAGTAGGTTCAAGAATCTTTGCACCACATTTTTCCCAACCAACTATTCATGTCCCTCAGTTAGGCATGGTTACTTCTAGTAATATGTGGGGGGGATCACCAGTTGTTCCTGATCAGCCTAGGGGCAACACCGCTTCTATTATGTCACAAGCTTGGTACAATTCACTCTTGGAGGGGCACCACCTACCAATACTTTTACCGGAGGGGCTATTTTACCTAGGGGAAACCCTGCTACCAGTATCGTTTATCACACGGGTTATCCCCCTTATGTCGGTCTTACTACGCAGAGTGGTCCTTCTTATATCCCTAGGTACAACCCCATTAGTAGCCATACTTTTGGGAGTCCTTTTCTCTCTGGCGGTACTTATTTAAGGGGGAAGCATTCATTTACTAGTCATGCTAGCCCACAATAGTCCTATGCCGGGGCGAACCCTTTTCTTCACCAGCAGGTGCATCATTCCACTCCTTATATGGGGGGACCACACATTTGGTCAGGGCTTCTCCCGCCTATGACCCATTTAGTCAACTTCAAAATAATTTTTTATCTTCTCTCGATTTACTAGATTTGGTGAAACTGACTAATGACCCCATCTGTCATGATCCCTGGTGGCCACCCATGCCCGCCAAATTACCATATCATATTCCCAAGTTTGAAGGAAATCCTGGGGAGAATCCATCCACACATATTACCACTTATCATTTGTGGTTCTCATCCAATTATTTGGTGGATGATTATGTTAAACTTCATTTATTCCAACATACATTGATTAGGGACTCGGAAAAGTGGTACATTAAGTTAGATACCACATCCTACAGTGACTTTTTCCTCCCTAGCTCAAACATTTTTGACACACTTCTAATTACCTACTCAGTATGACATCGATTCTGACCTCTTGTCTAATTTCAAACAAAACGATGCCACGTTAATTTCTAATCATATTCATGAGTGGTTCTGTAGCAAGAGGTTGGTGAGAACCAATTTACCTGGTGAGATATTATGTATATGGTTCATCCGATCGTTTCGACCTTAAATTTCCAAGGATGTGTCAATGTTTCGAGTTGTTTCTAAGGAACAAGCCATTCTATTTGTCCAACAGTTGCATCTTATATATTCACAATCGGGTACACTCTACTAAGTGTTTCCTAATTCCCCTTGGCCTTCTGTTGATCCTCCCAAACATGTTCCTAGCCCACATGTCGATGGCATGATCAGGTTTGTTTCTGACTCTATGAACCAACTTGCTACCCAACTTGGGCAACTGATTGTTACATCTCAAGCCCCAGCAAGTGCGTCTGGCTCTACTAAAGCATCCCCTCCTGAGGAGTCCATCGATGTTCTCATGGTGAAGTCCACTCAACCGAAGAAAAACTAGCAATTGGGTGGTAAAAAGAATAATAAGAGAAATAAACAAAAGAATCACAATGCTCAGAAGTTCCAACCAAAATCTTAGAGTTAGGGAGGGGGCACTGGTGAATGTCACCATAAAGTCAAGTTCCCCTATAAAATTTGTCAAGGTGACCACCTTACTCATGAATTCCCTCGAATGGATGAAGTCCAGAGGCTTCTTTCACCATCATCTACTCAACAACTTGTTGTTTTGACTCATCTGTTGCCTGCACAACCAGAGCAACAGATGGTTTCTCAACCTCCTCAACCTCTGAAAGGGGGAAATTGGGGGTCATATTTTTATCCTCCTCATAGTTCATCCGTATTTATGTGCAAGGAAGATGTCAATGTGATTACGCGAGCCAAATCTTATGATGTTCCTGAGTCGAGTTCTCCCTCTAAGGACTCATTAACTTCATTACCATTCACTGGACCTCTCACTTTGGATAAGCCTATGGAACTTGTTTATCACCCTCCCAAGGTTGTTGTCTGAAAGATGACACACAATCCTTCTGCCAGGGCTCCTCAACACTACAATGTTGTTGAAGATCTTGCCCAGGCTCCTTGTGCCATGCCTGCCTTGGAGGTCTTCCAAAGTTGTCCTTAGCAGTGCAGATCCTTGTTGTCTTCCTTTGGTGGAGTTGACTTGTCTCACTCTAGTCTCATCGCCTTTAATGTTGACAAAGTCACTCCTCATCTTTCCCATCATATTGCTTTTCAAATCGTTGTGTGGATTTTTCACAAGAATGTTCATCGCACTTTGGTGGATGAAGGCTCTTCCACATGTGTTATGTTTGTATCCTATTGGAAGGACCTTGGTGACACTTTCTGCATCCAACACGACTCTCCAAGCTTTTGACGGACATAACTTTGTACCTAAAGGGGTTCTTCCAAAATTTTCCATTGAGTTAGGGGGGAAGACTCTCTATGTTGATTTTGAAGTTGTCGACGCTCCTTTGGAATATAACCTACTCTTGGCTGTAGTTGGTTCTATGCCATGACCGCAGTTGTCTCATTCGTATTTCGTGTCCTTTGCTTTCCTCACTAAGGAAAAATTGTCACTATTGATCAACTTAAATTTTGCGTGCCGTCAACCCAGATTTCCACCACTGGGAATCATTAGGGGAATTTTGAGGTCTAAAATGGGCCTCCTAAGAAAAATGTACAACCAAAATAAACTTTATAAGGACCAATAGGATTCAAGATGATGATGTCAACCATGGGGGATGATTCACCATTTTTGGAGTAAAAAAGTAAAAATATTAAAAAATAATAAAATAATAAAACTACTTTTTCAACTCGTATTTTCAACTTGTCTCCCTAAGGTTTTACTCAAATTTCGAGTGGCAGTACCCGTTGGACGTAAAATTTGATTCCTCATCCAAGGAGTGCCCATGTTGCATACTTTCGATGGACCCTGGTACACGAAAAATGAGAAATACATGAAAAAACGTGATTTCAATCACATTTTTCATGTATTTCTCATTTTTTGTGTAGCAAGGTCCATAAAAAGTATGAAACATGGGCACTCCTTGGATGAGGAATAAAATTTTGCATCCAGCGAGTGTTTCCTCTTGAAATTTGAGTAAACCCATAGGGAGATAAGTTGAAAATACGAGTTGAAAAAATAGTTTTTTCTTTTTTCCCTCTAAAATTTGATGTTGTAATCTAATCTTATTTGATTATTTCCACTATTATTTTATAATTTCCTTAGGAGGCCCATTTTAGACCCGAAAATTCCCTTAATGTTTGTACCACTCAGGATACCACCCTGGTCAATATCAAAGTGCTGGTGCGGGCTTGTTTAAAAGCTCATCTCTTATTGGGGTATTTACTCAATTACCATCACTCGACATTTCTTCCTCCTCTTCTAAAGCTCCTATGCATATGATCTCTTCTGGCACTTGTGGACCCCATAGACCTCTTGATCCTTAGGTGATGTCACCTACTACTATGGAAGTTGATCAAGCTAGTGCGCACCCTCTACCACCTATTGTGGAATATATTTCCTCTCCGGCAATCCCATCAGTACCTCCTGACACTGGTTAGAAACTCCATTATAATATGGAATATGACTAGGATCCTTTTCCCGCATGGGTTAACCCTTCGCTTGTTCCATATGACCCCCTCGATGATGAGCCTCCCTAGTTAGTCAACTTAGAGGTCATGGATCTATCCACTGATAATCATAGGGAGGTTATGCCTCTTTTTGCATCTAGTATCCCCGATTTGGAACATGTGGAGCTTGGCATATTAAATTGTGAACTGCCCTAGGGGGTATATCCTTGAACTTCCTTGGAAGTTCCAGCCATGGAACAAGTCAAGTCTTGGGATTCTAATACCAAACTTGCCAAAAAATTTCCCACTTCATTTCCACTTGTTGATGAGTGTCTTGTACCTCGTTTATGTCTTGATCCTCCCTTATGTCCTCAGGTTACTTTTGATAGCACAACTATGATAGAATGTCCCTATAGGTCATCCTTTCCAGATTGGGAAGTTTGACTTTCTTTGGCATGGCCCCACACTAATGAGCCATATGGTACCTTTACCTTCCATGATTTTTCATATGGAAACCCTTGGCCTGTGCCTAGGTGTTGGCACACTTTAATGCGACCTATTAGACTATGGTGCGCTTGTACATATTGTACACAGGAGTGTGTTCCTTTATCTCTTTTTTGTTTAGTGTGTGATGCGAGTATTTTTCATGCCTTATTTATGCCAAAAATCTAAAAATTTATAAAATCCAAAATCCAAAAACACATGATCCTATTTTTACCTCTTCCATGTTTATTTCTTTCATTGTGTGATTTAACCATGGGTCTAGTATTTCTGGACGGTTTTTACAAGATATGGTGGCATTTTTATTGCGACATCCATGGACCTTAGGTATGTTTCTCTTGGACCTAGCATATAGGGGTAGGTCATTTTTGTCGATATTGCATTTTGACTGTCAACACCATTTTTATGCCTTAGGGCTGACCTTGTCAAGTTGCGACTTTAGCCACTCTCCTTTATGCATGTCTTCATTTTATGGTAGAGCTTACCTAGTCATGGATACCCTAGCTAGCACCTCTTTG
This sequence comes from Pinus tabuliformis, assembly GCA_031772625.1. Classification (NCBI taxonomy): domain Eukaryota; kingdom Viridiplantae; phylum Streptophyta; class Pinopsida; order Pinales; family Pinaceae; genus Pinus; species Pinus tabuliformis. Next base: position 607,981,605 of record CM062810.1, read on the forward strand.
CCATATTGGTGTCCATGCAGTTATTTTTACTTTCTTCTTGGAATTCCTCCTTCTAACTTGCCATGATCTAGAATCTGAGCCATATGTCCTCTTCTTCATCTCATTTCTAGCTTTACCGCAGGAGGATTCCACCATCTTTATTCCTTATGATTTCCACTCTTTTATTAGCCTATTTTTTCAGTTTGAGTCTTGGGTTCTTTTTTCCATCGTCATCATATTCTTGGCCGACCATCCACTTTCACTTGGTGTTTTACCCTTTCTTGGAGGAATCGTTGCGATGAGTGGTCCTATTAGCCAACCTCTTGTCCTCATTATGTCATGAGAAGTTCCAACACTACTAGAACCAGTTGCTACCCTCTATACCACTCGTTCCTCCAAGAGGAGTTTCCTTTAAGCTCTTTTCAGACTCCTTAATTTATAAAATATTGTCAAGTGAACTTGTCTACTTCACATTCGTTAAAGTATTTGAAGTGTCAACTACCTAGTATAAGTTTAACCCTTTTCCAGACTGGGATAGACTAGTTACGAAAAAGGAATACCCTAGTTTATTGTGGCTAGGAGGTTCTCCCTTGTATACTTTTATCTCTTTTTCGGGCTTGGGGGACAACTTTATGAAAAATAAACTTATAAAAAGAGAAGGGAGGGAACATCTTTTTCCATTAGTCATCAAATGTCAGTGTCAGTTGCATCACTCTTGAACATGGCACCTGTCTATTTGATTATCTCACAGTTGAGTTTTAGCTTGCCTAGGATTCATACCATCCATATGAGTCTCTTTGCTCCTTTGATTGAATACTCTTCTTGTCATATGGAGCATGCTTTGATGCCTCCTATGTCATTGAATGATGTCACATGGTGCTCATTAGTCATGCTACCAAGTCACTCTTGTGTCGTGCTGATACGTGTTGAAGGGAAGTCTCAACCTGTGTCGGCCATCTTCAGTAGCCTGTTGACATTTTTGAGTCGGCCATCCCTGTGTCAGTTGTACTTTATCGCTTAACGATTCATCCATTCATTACATCATCCTAGTTTGTTCCACGTCGATTGATGGGGGATACATCAAGGCCCTCCTTTGATGGATCTTCTCCTGTTGAATTCAGATCATTATCCAGAAACTTGATATAGGAATGAGTAGTACCTTAGAGCTTGCATACCTCAGTGGTAGGATTCCTCTCGATTGATAATGGGTTTACATCATTGGCTCATGATTGGTCAAGTTCATTGGTGTTTGACATCAACTCATATATTCACACTTGGTTGTAGGTCGATTCCCTTGCGTTTGTCATGGTTTATGTCATTGGCTAGTAATAAGGCAGTTTCTACCATGCTCGACATAAGCTCATCTATTTTCATGGTGTATATTCATACTATCATGGTTATGTCGAAGACCCTGGGTTAGGGGCATCTCACTCCTATATGACATCCTTCCCTGGCTGCATTAGAGTTATGTATCATTCATGTACTTTGAGGACTATCTTGAGACACTTCTCTATCTGTCATGTGTCGATAGTCTTATTGATGTATACTGTGACATAGATCCATGATTATATTTGTTAGTGGCTATGTTGTTCTGTTGAGTCACATGGATCCACTATGTATGTCTTTGTGGCCTTGTTCTAGCATTTCATTTCATTCATCCGCAGTGTATGTTTTGGCGGCCATGTTCAGTATTTATTTATGACCAAGCATGGGTATGCCTACCCCAGGGATGTTATCATCACAGATCAGACTTCAGCACTTGAGTTCCTCTGATGCAGCTTTGTGGTCTTGGCTCCTTCCTCCCATTTTGAGCATTGAGTATGATTGTAATGCATTTTGGCCATTAGTTTCTCTTCTGATCTCATGCATTAGGGGGCATATGTTATAACCCTATTTTCCAATCCATTATAGTGAGAGAAACCCAATATTAACTTACCTCACTTATTTGGCTAAAATTCATCCCTTTTCACCTTTTCTTTTACATGTGTGAGATTTATCCCATGATAAAGGGGTGGAATTACATGATTGATTTATTTCACATAATTATTTTTCCAAAATATTATAATTATGAGATAATAATTATTTCATAATTGAGAAAAAACACATAATTGTGAAAAATGTTTCTAGAGTTTGTCATTCCCAAGGAGATCAACTCGACTCATTTGTGTATGTGTTGGCTAGGGGTCCATTATTGTAGAATTTCCCTAACTTCTCAAGCCCCTAGGTGTCTAGATACATTCTCCTGGAGGATAGAATAAGCCTATATAATCTCACTAAGAGGAAAGGGGGCAAAGGGAGACCATCCAAACTATAGCGCGACAGTTCTGATGTATTGGGTGAGGAGAAAATACTAGAAGTTGGAGGAGAGGATCTTATTTGTTGAAGGTATATTGATGTACTTTCACTTATATGGTTAATAAAAATCTATGTTCCTTCCCCTTATGTCAGTTTCACAGTAATTTATATGTGTGATTTCTAGATGTTTTGAGTTGACGATCTTCAGTGGAGGATCACTTCTCATCTTTGTTTGGTTGTGTTTATCTGCAGGATTTGGATTGGGAGTGGATGAAAGAGATCACTTGATTGGAGTGCAAGGATTCTACATCAGGCCCAAAACCCTTCACCAACCTGCGAGGAGGCAAGGCACTTACTCATACTTTATAGCATCAAAAATTGCATTGAAACTGCATGCATGGCCATCTGGATTGGGGATCATTATTGTTAGAGCCTAGATCAACCTCAGGCTGAAGGTAGCCAATCTTAGGATAACCACAAACCACGCTTAACCTGGTAGCTATCCCTACCAAGTCGGGAGAGGGATCTCTCCTTGTCAATCTCAGTTGCAATGACTGAAATAAGAATAGATTTTAGGCTAGGTATAGTAGCTCTAGGTTTTTATGTTTGATTTTGAAGTTTTGGTTGCTGGATCAAATGGAGCATGCAGCTTGGGTCCGGGAAATGATGTCAGGAATGCAGGGTGTTCTGTAGGGCGAGGTAGGTATGTGTTTTAGCACTTGAAATTAAGTGAGATGGTAGGTCTAAGACTAGTGAGGAGTTGAAGAGGGCATGCAGAGATCATGAATCCTTTTCAAACAGCTGAAAACATAAAAAACTAAATGTATTCCCAAGGCATAGCACTGATATCAATGGATTCCACCTATCTATCTTGATTCAATTAGTTAAGAAGAAAGAATTAGATGCTGGTACATATAACACATAAGAGAAACTAAATAACAAAGTAAGAAACAATGCCAAGACACATTACCACAAGAATCCCACAAAATAGCTGCAAAACCCTGGTTTATTTCCTTGCCAAACAGCAGAAGTGATGTACAATGAAGCTCAATGCATCCACAAGAGTCCAACCTTTACAAATGACTAAGAAAGTACATAATATAGGCATCAAACCACCTATGCTAGCAATTAGGGGTCGAATCCATGAGAAGAGGGGTAGTTTCAACCATATCTAAACTAACAACAAGAATATAGGTAGTGGAACAACTTGCCTCTAAAACCATGGAAACTGATACATTCACCTCCAAACCACTTTTAACTGATGTATCTACCCCCTCAAGTCATTTTAAATTCATATTTATATAGCATTGCATCATTTACAATCATAAATTTACCAAGGAAGAGAGAAAAAGTCAACTGGTAGTCAAACTAGGAGAAATTCGAAGTTCTGAGCAAAATTGGCAAAATCTGCCCTATGCGTTGCGCCGCTTCTAGTCCAATTTTGGAGGCCTTACACTCCACCAAATCAGGCCCAAGATAGCTTGTTGGAAATGTCTACCTATCTAGTTTTTGGAACATCTTGAATTTTCTGATTTGGAGGTGAGTTTCCCCCTCAAAACTGGATTCTCCCAAGACTACTTCCTGTTTGTCCAAAAAGTGGCAGAGAGGGCATTTTTTGATGGATTTTTGACCTCTAGGTGACCAAGATTTTCTCCAAATTTGATGAAACTTTTAGGGATTGATGTACTCTTGATGTTGAATCCAAATATATAATCCATTTCTCCAAAAGACATCCCAATCAAAGCGCAGTGCCATAATGCAATTTCCTGTGTTGTAAAATTTCAAAAATTGAAAATGACAAAAATTTCTCAAAACTTGCCCAGATTTGGCACAAGGGTCCCTCATTGGTTTCTTTGTTGGGCTAGTGAAGCCTCAGCCAAGATCTTGAGCTTCTCATCCATTATCATTTGTAGTTCGATGAGGACTTGCTTATCTTCCAATTGCTTGTTCTCTTGCTCTAAATAATTGATAATATATCTAGCTCTAGCCAACTTATCATTTAACATGTGAATATGAGCCTCTTTCTCTTTCAAAAGCATGCTTTGATCTAATGATGGGCTTTCAAGATCAATTACCTGAGTGTGATGAGGTGGCACATCATCATCATGCTCCTCAAGCTGGAATTCCCTTTCAACATCATCATGAAGCTCTTTTTCTTGGACCTTTCCTTTCCCTTTGTCTACCTGCTGCAAATTCCTTTCCCTAGAACTGTCACTAAGGGTGTCCTCCTCATAATCATACTCATTGTCCCTCTCCATGTTTAAGGTTGTCTCTCTTGTGATAATTGATGAGTGGTGGGTTAATGAGTGATGGAAAGATGAGTATGAAGAGATTTACAAAAAGACAAAACAGTGAGGGTGTGAGGTAAGGGAATGAGTAGGGTTTGTAATATGAAGGTTAGGGTTTTATAAAGGGATTAGGTTTTTGGGAAAATGGGGGAAGGGAATAGGACTTAGGGAAGATGGGATTAAGGGGTAGGTTTAGGGCAAATGAAATTAGGAAATAGGGAATAAGCAACTATATTTCATAGTGTATGAGGTAGTTTAGAGACAAATTAGGGTTTGATATTTAAGAGGCATAAACAATTAAACATGCATGAAATCCCTAGCTTAAACTGAAGGAGAGGGTATACTTACTTGAACAGAGGTGAGTGAAGCAATGGCAATGAGTGAAGATGAGTTTTAAGGGTTTGGAAACTTCACAGACCAATGTGCAGCATCACCAGCCCAATGCGCAGTGCCATCCCAATGCGCAACGCCAGTTCAAATTTCTAAAGGGAAAACTGCTCTAATGCACAGCGCTTGCCCAATGCACAACGCCAACCTCCTGATGCGCAACGCATTTTTGAATACAACTTTTGAAGGACTTCCTGGTGTCCAAATTGTGCGTGTGATAGCTAGTTGGAAAGCTTGTTGAGTCCACTTTCCAGAAGATCTTGAATTTTTCAATTTGGAGTTCATTTGCCCTGTCAAATGTCAAATCGCCCAAGACTGGTCAAAATGTGTAGAATGAGGCTGCATAAATGCAGAGTGCTGTTGCAGTCAACTTTTGAAGGTCTTCCTCAACTCCAAATTAATCTCATGATAGCTCTTTGGAAATATCTATTTGTCTATTTATCAGTTGACTCATCAAGCAAGTCATTTGGTCATTCCAAATAGGTTAAATATTGATTTTCCCAAGGTCACTCCTGAAGTGCATCAATCTTCCTGAGGCCAATGATGTTTTCGACATTTCTCCCAAACCATGAAACTTGTGTAAAAAATGAAAGAGGTTTTTCTTCTTGGGTCAAGTATGGAAAAACACCTCTCTCACATTTGTCAAATTCATCTTTTCTTGCTCAGAAACATAGTTTGAAGAAAACCTATCCCGATATGTGGAACAGGGGATTTGTAGAAATGAAGGGAAATGAAGGGGATGAAGGGCTTCTAAATTATTGAGAAAATTTTGGGAAGTAGGGAGGATGTTAGGAAGAAGGGGAAAGTGGAATTTCAAAGATTGAGTGAGGGGAAGGGATCCAAAAGGGTAAAACAGAGGCCTAACCTAGAAAATTGTCAAATTGTAGCAATAATATAGGATTTGTGGGAAAATGACGAATTTGAGGGATATCAGTGATGGGAATTATTTAAGAAGGCATATTAGGGATAGGGGAAGGTGTATGAACATCATGACACAATTTTTTCTGATCATTTGGCCATCCAAGAAAAATTACCTTCAAAACCCTAGGAGAGGGAAATGGGCCTTACCCGAGTACAACTGAAGCACGAACAAGGTGTAAAATGACCCATTGGAACCTGAAATGATGATGACAACTTTTTGAATGATGGTACACTCAGCCGAATGGTGACATGGATCGACACTTGGAAAACTTTGGAAAACAAATCCTAGACCTAAGACCTGGTGATCAAATTTTACTTGAAGACTCACTGAAATGACAAAATTTGACTTTGACACCCTAAGACCACTTTGTAAGAGCATGTTTGATCACTGGTGGAAGGCTTCAAAGACTGACACTAACATTGGCTCCAATGGGGATGGTAGCTCCTTGGAGGTGCCAAGAACACTGTAGACCTAGTAGCCTTATCCATTGGGCATGGAGTCAAAAACTCAAGCTAAAATTACACGAATGAATATTGATGACTCAAAGACACAAACTGACTTGAAACTGACTCAATACTAAAATACAACTAACAAATTGGAAAATATGCTCAAAATGGAGCTTATTCAATAAAACCTACTCTAACTATTCCATTCATCACCTGATCAAGTGAAATGAAACAACCAATGCAACCAAGTAAGTATTTCGGCTGCTGTTTGAATTCTTCGCAAGTGCTTGCTTATGAACAACAAGAGAGAACTACTGAAAGGCAACTCCCATGAAAACTTGTAAACAGATCCAAATTTTCCCAAATTGAATAATATGGATTCTCTATCCGCCTCCAAAAATATTGCATAAGGATCTTGAAATTCATGTGCACTGGGACTTAGCTCATCCAATGGATTACTTTGCTTCTCCTCGTACCATGAATGCAAACTTTCATCTGAGCTTTGTGACGAGACTCCTGCTGATAATGACAAAGAAACCAACTGCCAGATCAAGTTTGTATCAATACTTGTTTCAAGCTCACAGGTAGCTAATGGAGAGGGGCTTTGACTGCAGACATCATCCAACACATCAGCTATTGGATCGTGAAAAACTTGAAAAGACTGTTGCAACCCATTTTCTATTGATTCCAATGAGATTGCATGGTTTTCTACAGGCTGCTCATTTGAATATATACTATGCGAATGACCCTTCAAAAACTGAAATGATTCAAAACAAAATGGCACGGAATCATCTTGCATCATTTGATCATATGTTCCAGCTTCCAAGTCTTCATCTGCAACCTGACATTCAATGGCATTCAGGGGCTGCAAATCTGGATATGAGAAGTCTTGAACAAGGATTTCATTGCCCTCTAGATGGTCCAGATCAAAACTTGTCGACAGTTGATTTCTGATTGCATGAAAGTTGTCTTTGATGAAATGAAACGAAGAAAAACAAAAAGGCAAAGATCCTTCACTTACTTCAACATTTGCTGCACTTTCCTCCCCACTTCCGTGGCTGAGATGCATCGGTTGATCACTGTATTCGAGCTGCTGAAAGTGAACTTCCTCCTTCCACAAACCAGCTGCTGATTTGTGTGCAACACTAGCTTCTGTTTGGAGAACATAATCATTATCATACTGATCAAACTGAGGCAAATCATCAGTATAAAACACATCATCAAGCATACATGTCAAATCAATAGATCTCTCTTCTCCAAGATGATTTATAAAACAATCATTTTCATATCTATGACAATTGGGATAAGAAGGGAAATGTTTGGGATCAACCACTTGTTCTTCTTCAATCAGCGAGCCATGGTCTTGAACATCATACTTATTCTTTGTGGTGATCTTTTGCATCATCTCTTCCACTACACTTACCAAAATGTCGAGCTTTACCTCTAAATATGTCGATTCCTCTGGATCTATGTTCTTCCTCTCTTCTTCCTTCAACTTTTCCCTTCTAATCAGCAAATTAGCCTCTACATCTACTGCATTGTTTTGCATCTCTTCAAGTGTTGCAAGGTTCCTTTCTCTCAGCTGAAACTCCATTTCCGGATCAAAGGCATCCGGGTAGTGCAAGAGAGCAGATCCAGGAGGAGGTCTTATATTAACAGGCATCGAAAAATAGACTTGGTTAAACCTGGCAGAAAATTGTTGTACTGTCTCCCTTGGCAGTCTTTTCAGCTGGTTATACTCTTCTAGAATCAAGAAAGGGTTCTGTCTGACCACCCACCTGTCGAGGAAAACTTTGACGAACTGCTGGAAATCTGAGATGCTCACATCAGGCAGGGTTTTGAACCAACTCTTGACTTTGCCTTGCAAAGAAAGAGCAAAAAGCCTAATACTGACATCCTCTTCATCAACTTCAAAAAGGTCAAGAAAAGACTCAAAATTCAGTACATGTCTCTCAGCAGTGATGTTGTCACATTCGCCATGAAATCTTGGTAGCTATAGGTAATGATTTTTAGGGAAAGCATGGGATATAGGAGGTAAAATCAGAGGGTTGTATCGATATGGAATTTTACAAGGTATAGGAAAATGTACAAAAGGTGTAGAATCAGTCTTTGTCTCTTGAGGCTCATCAGTTTGAAGACGGTCATCACAAGATTCAGAAGAAGGGTCTTGATCAAGATCAAAGGCATGCGAACATTTTGTATTCACAATCTTTAAAGGGAAAGAGTCAAATGCAGGTCTAGGATCTTTTCTCAAATATAATATACTTCGTAAAGCTTTCTTGACATTCTTGGGAAAAGAGAAGAAATAATTTATAACAAAGAACATAATGTCTTGGATGACATTCCAACTTGAATACCTGATCTTTCCATATGGTCCTTTCATGTTTCTGCTAGTCAAGTTCATCCCCTAGTGGAGTCCTTGGATCTGATCTCGAAACTGATTTGGAGTCGCCAGGTGAATGATTTCAGCCTTCTGGTGTCCGATCGTTGTCCACCATCAAAAATCAGATCTGAACTTGATACATTTTACTGAGGAACATAAAACTATGTTCCCCAGTATGGTCGCCACTATGTTAGAGCCTAGATTGACCTCAGGCTGAAGGGAGGCAATCTTAGGATAACCACAAACCACGCTTAACCTGGTAGCTAGCCCTACTAGGTTGGGAGAGGGCTCTCCTTGTCAATTTCAGTTGAGATGACTGAAATAAGAATAGATTTTAGGCTAGGTATAGTAGCTCTATGGTTTTTTGTTTGATTTTAAAGTTTTGGTTGCTGGATCAAATGGAGCAGGCAGCTTGGGTCCGGGAAATGAAGTCAGGAATGCAGGGTGTTCTGTAGGGTGAGGTAGGTAGGTGTTTTAGCACTTGAAATTAAGTTAGATGGTAGGTCTAAGACTGGTGAGGATTTGAGGAGGGCATGCAGAGACCATGAATCCTATTCAAATAGCTGAAAACATCAAAAACTAAATGTATTCCCAAGGTAGAGCACTGATATTAATGGATTCCACCTATCTATCTTGATTCATTTAGTTAAGAAGAAAGAATTAGATGCTGGTACATATAACACATAAGAGAAACTAAATAACAAAGGAATAAACAATGCCAAGACACATTACCACAAGAATCCCACAAAATAGCTGCAAAATCCTGGTTTATTTCCTTGCCAAACAACAGAAGTGATGTACAATGAAGCTCAATGCATCCACAAGAGTCCAACCTTTACAAATGACTAAGAAAGTACATAATATAGGCATCAAACCACCTATGCTAGAAATTAGAGGTCAAATCCATGAGAAGAGGGGTAGTTTCAACCATATCTAAACTAACAATAGGAATATAGGTAGTGGAACAACTTGCCTCTAAAACCATGGAAACTGATACATTCACCTCCAAACCACTTTTAACTGATGTATCTACCCACTCAAGTCATTTTACATTCATATTTACATAGCATTGCATCATTTACAATCATAAATTTACCAAGGAAGAGAGAAAAAGTCAACTGGTAGTCAAACTAGGAGAAATTCGAAGTTCTGAGCAAAACTGGCAAAATCTGCCCTATGCACAGCACCATCTCCTATATGCGCAATGCCACTTCTAGTCCACTTTTGGAGGCCTTCCACTCCACCAAATCAGGCCCAAGATAGCTTGTTGGAAAGGTCTGTCTATCTAGTTTCTGGAACATCTTGAATTTTCTGATTTGGAGGTGATTTCCCCCTCAAAAGTGGATTCTCCCAAGACTGCTTCCTGTGTGTCCAAAAAGTGGCAGAGAGGACATTTTTTGATGGTTTTTTAACCTCTAGGTGACCAAGATTTTCTCCAAATTTGATGAAACTTTTAGTGATTGATGTACTCTTGATGCTGAATCCAAATATATAAGCCATTTCTCAAAAATATGTCCCAATCAAAAGCGCAACGCCATAATGCAATTCCCTGTGTTGTAAAATTTCAAAAATTGAAAATGACAAAAATTTCTCAAAACTTGCCCAGATTTGGCACAAGGGTTCCTCATTGGTTGCTTTGTTGGGCTAGTGAAGCCTCAGCCAAGATCTTGAGCTTCTCATCCTTTATCATTTGTGGTTAGATGAGGACTTTCTTATCTTCCAATTGCTTGTTCTCTTGCTCTAGATAATTGATAATATATCTAGCTCTAGCCAACTTATCATTTAACATGTGAATATGAGCCTATTTCTCTTTCAAAAGCATGCTTTAATCTAATGATGGGCTTTCAAGATCAATTACCTGAGTTTGATGAGGTGGCACATCATCATCATGCTCCTCAAGCTGGAATTCCCTTTCAACATCATCATGCAACTCTTTTTCTTGGACCTTTCCTTTCCCTTTCTCTACCTGCTGCAAATTCCTTTCCCTAGAACTGTCACTAAGGGTGTCCTCCTCATAATCATACTCACTGTCCCTCTCCATGTTTAAGGTTGTCTCTCTTGTGATAATTGATGAGTGGTGGGTTAATGAGTGATGGAAATATGAGTATGAAGAGATTTATAAAAGACAAAATAGTGAGGGTGTGAGGTAAGGGAATGAGTAGGGTTTGTAATATGAAGGTTAGGGTTTTATAAAGGGATTAGGTTTTTGGGAAAACGGGGGAAGGGAATAGGACTTAGGGAAGATGGGATTAAGGGGTAGGTTTAGGGAAAATGAAATTAGGAAATAGGGAATAAGCAACTATAGTTTTTAATGTATGAGGTAGTTTAGAGACAAATTATGGTTTGATATTTAAGAGGCATAAACCATTAAAAATGCATGAAAACCCTAGCTTAAACTGAAGGAGAGGGTATACTTACTTGAACAGAGGTGAATGAAGAAATGGCAATGAGTGAAGATGAGTTTTAAGGGTTCAGAAGCTTCACAAACCAATGCGCAGTGCCACTAGCCCAATCCGTAGCGCCAGCCCAATGCGCAATTCCAGTTCAAATTTCTAAAGGGAAACTGCTCTAATGCACAGCGCCTGCCCAATGCGCAACGCCAACCTCTTGATGCACAATGCCTTTGTGCATACAACTTTTGAAGGACTTCTCGGTGTCCAAATTGGGCATGTGATAGCTCATTGGAAAGCGTGTCGAGTCTACTTTCCAAAAGATCTTGAATTTTTCAATTTAGAGTTCATTTGCCCTGTCAAATGTCAAATCTCCCAAGACTGGTAAAAATGTGCAGAATGAGGCTGCCTAAATGCAGAGTTCTATTGCAGTCAACTTTTGAAGGTCTTCCTCAACTCCAAATTAAGCTCATGATAGCTCTTTGTAAAGCTATCTTTGTCTAGTTATCATTTGACTCATCAAGCAAGTCATTTGGTCATTCCAGCTAGGTTAAATCGTGATTTTCCCAAGGTCACTCCCGAAGTGCATCAATCCTCCTGAGGCCAATGATGTTTTCGACATTTCTCCCAAACCATGAAACCTGTGTAAATACTGAAAGAGGTTTTTATTCTTGGGTCAAGGATGGACAAAAAATTCTCTCACTTTTGTCAAATTCATCTTTTCTTTCTCAGAAACATAGTTTGAAGAAAACCTATCCCAATATGTGGAACAGGGGATTTGTAGAAATGAAGGGGATGAGGGGCTTCTAAATTATTGAGAAAATTTTGGGAAGTAGGGAGGGATGTTAGGAAGTAGGGGAAAGTGTAATTTCAAATATTGAGTGAGGGGAAGGGTTCCAAAAGCGAAAAACACAGGCCTAACCTAGAAAATTATCAAATTGTAGCAATAAGATAGGGTTTGTGGGAAAATGACGAATTTGAGGGATATCAGTGATGGGAATTGTTTAAGAAGGTATATTAGGGATAGGGGAAGGTGTATGAACATCAGGACACAAGTTTTTTTGATCATTTGGCCATCCAAGAAAAATTACCTTCAAAACCCTAGGAGAGGGAAATGGGCCTTACCCAAGTACAATTGAAGCACGAACAAGGTGTAAAATGACCCATTGGAACCTGAAATGATGATGACAACTTTTTGAATGATGGTACACTAAGCCGAATGGTGACATGGATCGACACTTGGAAAACTTTGGAAAACAAGTCCTAGACCTAAGACCTGGTGATCAAATTTTACTTAAAGAGTCACTGAAATGACAAAATTTGACTTTGACACCCTAAGACCACTTTGTAAGAGCATGTTTGATCACTGGTGGAAGGCTTCAAAGGCTGACACTAACAATTATTATATTGTCTTAGCCATTCTATTTTGTTTTTTGGTGATCTCAATCAGGCATGAGATCCTGGAGCAATAGCTCATTGCATAATTAAATGCAACACATAATTCCAATACATATATTGTAGAGCCCGTTTAATCCACAACGCTTGTGTGAAACAAGCAACAACTGCTATGTATTTGACTTCTGCTGTAGATAGAGATACTAATTATTTTTTGTTGTTTAACCATGCAACCAGAGACTCTCCTAAGTAGAATGCACCAACACTTGTACTTTTCCTATCATCCACACAACTGGCCCAGTCTGCATCTGTGTATGTTGTCAATGAAAATTTCTTACCTTTTAGGTATTGTAGTCCATAGTTTATAGTCCATTTCAAGTATTTGAATTTACTCTTTGTTGATAGTAGATGACTTTGTTTGGGCATTTATTGATATATTTCCACTAATCCAACTGCCAACATTATATCTGGTATAGATGTTGTTAGGTATCTCAAAATCCCTATTATAGATATGTAAAGCTTTTGATACACATTAGGTGATTCATCTTTTGCACATAACTTGCATCCAATTTCCATGGGTGTTGAGACAAGTTTATAGTCTTCCATTTGGAAAATTTTCAACACATCTTTTAGGTATTTCTCTTGGGAAATGAATATGCCTCTTGACTTTTGTAGGATTTGCAACCCTAGGTAAAAGGTAAGTTCTCCAATCATTGGCATCTCAAATTCATACTTCATCTCTTCAGGAAAAAACATTACTAGATGATCTTTATTGCTACCAAACATAATATCATCCACATACACAACCATAATTAGTAATTCACCTCCAGTAGCCTTTATGTACAGATTACTATCATCTCGTGCTCTCTTGAAGCATTGTTTTTGAAGATACTTGTCAAACCTTGAGTACCATGCACGTGTTGCTTGTTTAATACCATACAATGCTTTCTATAACTTGCAAACATAGTTAGGATTATCTACTGATAAAAAGCCTTCAGGTTGTTCCATATAGACCTCTTCCTCAATTTCCCTATTCAGGAAGGAGGACTTCACATCCATTTGGTATAATTGAAATAATTATAACAAGAAAAGGAAAAAAACATACTAATTGCATCCAATCTCACCACTGGTGCAAAATTTTCTTCATAGTCAGGACCTTCTACTTGTGAGTAACCCTTGCACACTAGTCTGGATTTATTTCTAGCAATTTGGCCCTGTTCATTCATCTTGTTTTTGAATACCTATTTTGTGCCAATGACATTATTTCCAGTTGATCTTGGTTTCAATTCCCACATCTTGTTATTTTCAATTTGATCTAACTTCTCATTAATAACATCTATCCATTTTTTGTCTTTACTTTCTTTATCAAAGTTCTTTGGTTCAATCTGTGACAACATAGCAATATGAGCTTGGTCTTTTTTCTCTGCAAGTTTCCTCCTTCTTTGAACTCATTCACTTTTATCTCCAATAATTTGACTGCCAAGGTGATCCTTATGGACATGCATTGAGGTGAATGAATCTTTATCTTTTCTTATTTTTCATCTCGTGCTACATTTTCTTCATTGTCATGATGATGATCTGGAGGATTGATAAAACCTATGTTCTTGTTCTTATCGGAAAATTATTCATCAAATATTACATCTATGCAATCCACAATCTTATGCAATCATTTATTATAGCACTTGTATCCCTTAATTTTTCGTAAATATCCCAAAAATATTCCTTCATCTGATTGAGCATCACATTTTCCTAACTTTTCGTCATTGTTTTTGAGATAGCATTTACTTCCAAACACTTTAAAATGTTTGATTGAATTTGGCTTACCATGCCACAATTCTTATGGTATGTTGTCACACTTTGGCTTGAGATGTGCCTTATTAAGAATATGAAATTTTGTGTGTATTGCTTCTACCCAATAGGTCTAAGGGATATTTTTCTCTTACATCATGGCTATGGCCATTTGTTGAACATATATATTTTGTTTCTCTACAACTCCATTCTGTTGTGGTGTGATTGCAATAGTATATTTCTTTTTTATGCAAAGTTCATCACACGGGTCTGCAAACTCATCTGAAGTAAATTCACCTCCTCTATTTGACCTTATGCACTTTATCTTGTACCCTGTTTGATTTTCTTTTAATGCCTTGAACAGTTTGAACTTCTCAAATGATTCTAACTTATTTCTAAGGAATGATACCCATGTTAATATAGAATAGTCATCAATTATTAGCATGAAATATTGTTCTCCTCTTGGTGCTTCTGTTCTGGAAGGCCCACACAAGTCCATATGTACTAACTACAAAAGATTACTACTTGCAAACTTGTCCTTGACTTTGAATGAAGTTTGAGTTTATTTTCCCATTTGACATGGCTTGCAAATAATGTTTTGAGGTTTCTTTACCTTTGGTAGATCTCTAAATAATCTCTTCTTACTAAGTTTGATGATGTGATCAAAATTGAGATGCCCCAATATCCTATGCCATAGCCAAGATTCATCTTGTTTACTAATGTAGCACTCCTTAAAAATGTATACATTATTCTTTGTTCAAACTCCTTTAGCCAAAATTGTCCTAGTAGTTATTGACATGATTTCACAGTCCTGAATTCTTAAGAGAACATCACAAACTATGTCACACATCTAACTTACACTCAGAAAATTATGTTTTAGACCATATACAAACAATACATATTAAGCCTTTCATCTTCCATTATTTACACTAACTGATCCGAAATGGATACTAAATCAAAAAGAAAAGGTATTACAGACTCATGTGCAGGAATGCCTATATTATTTAGTGTAATGGATCGAAAATATTGCGAATAATACAAACATTTAACAATTGGAAAACATAACAATTCAACACATCAACACAACAAATAATCAAGGAGTTCGCCAGACTTCCTGGCTACGTCTCCTGGTCCAGATTTCTGTGTTGAACTCTATATTATGTCTTCAAGAACAGAGTTTACAAGTGTGAGCTCAATCAGAGCCATAACACAACAAACAATGATATTACACAGGGATTTCACTCAAAAACCTCGAGTCTAAAGAGGGCACAGACTCTCCCTCTTAGTGCCTTTGATCAACTCTTTGTAGTTGTGCATTTTCTCTAACTCTCTGTCTCCCCTCTGTCTCTGACCTCCTCGTGCTGCCATTGAATGGATTTTAAGCCTATCGGTGCTGTCTGTTCACCTCCATTTTCGGGCTCTCTGTCTCCCAGCCACTGTCCCTTCATCTCGCTGTTGAGCGTTAAACAATCATTGTAATAACACTTAAGGCATTGAGGCCACATGTTCTACCTGTTTTACAATGAAAAGGACCACTTGGCGCGGGTGAAATCCCTGGGAATTGCTTCTCTGTTTACTCAGAGAAATACATAGGAAATACTCTAAAACAGTGGAAAATCCGACCAAGCTGGACTTCAAAAGATATCAAGTCCGCCCTATAATCCTCTCAAGTCCGTGTTTTATCACAATCACAAGTCGCATCGGCTATGGGTCATAATCCCTTTGTATTTGGTTCCAATCCAATTCCTCCGCCAATCGCCGATTGCCGATATTGGTGTATCGCATATCGTGGGGTCGCGGGTCTCTGTGTTGTTCAACCAGTCCACTCGCCGATCACCGATCGTTGCCATCGGCTCATCGCAATCGCAATCGCGTTACCTACGGCCCATCGGCATCACCCGTTTGCGTTGTTGTGATGCGATATTGCGATGCGATAAGTCGCAATTGCATATCTTTGAGTCTCTGGGCCTGCGGTAAGTCCCCCCTTTGGAAATTTGCGATGTGATATTGTAATCTCTGCCGTTGATCTGTACACTCGATCAACGGTCCACGTTGTGTCGCTGATCGAAATCACATTTCCCTTAGGGCTGCCTCTGATATACTCCGCTGGCCTCTCTCGATGCGATATCCTAATTTAATTTGGGCCGTTGATATGTCTGATTCAAAGACTCCTGTGCAACGTTACTTCAACCTCTTCTTAGCTCTGTTTTTCGCCATTCTTAGTGTTTTTCTTCTACGATAGTGTTTTCTGATAGTTTAATGTATATGAAGACTTACATTTTTAGAGGGTTTAAGATCCATTTTGGATCACACCTTCCCACTGAAAGGCTTTTGGACCACCAAAAGTTAGTTTTAGGCATCGATCAAGTGAGGATACTGCTCCTTCACCTGTCCAATTTCTATCCATCGTGCTTTGCTTGGATTTGAACCTTTGTGTCCCACTCTCAGGTACTAAACATCCCTTTGACGTGTAGTTCTTACCTTCCTGTCCAGAACTGTGTCCTCCTGTAACTCATTGAGATATTTAGGCAACAAATCCTCAATAGAAGGCAATTGACTTTGCTCTTCAGGATCCTCAGCCAATGAAGGTTCATACAATCTCAAGTTTTCTACATTAACGACTGAATAGATTTGCATATAAGCTGGAAAATCAAGGCAAAAAGCATTTTCACCAATTTTATCAAGTATCTTGAAAGGTCCATACCTTATTGTTTTTAGCTTCTTACATTCACCTTGCATTCTGTCTTTACTGATGCATAGCCAGACTTGATCACCAACTTAAAAATTATGCTCAACTCGATGCTTGTCATGTCTTGCCTTGTACTTGGCTTGACTTCTTTCCAGCTGTTCCTGTACTGCCTGGTGAATTTCTTGGATTTATTCAATGAACTTGGTTGCTTTGTCCACATCATTGTGTCCATCAACTGCTATGCCTTTACCAAAGACAAAATCCAAGGGAGACTTTGGTATAAAACCAAAACAAGTCTCAAAAGGAGATCTCTGAGTAGAAGAGTGCTTGGCACAGTTGTAAGCATGCTACACATAACACAAATGCTCATCCCAAAGCTTGGGATGCTTGCTGCAATAACCTCTGAGCAACTGGATCACTATCCTGTTGACCACTTCTGTCTGACCATCTATTTTTGGATGAAATGCTGTGCTTTTCTTCAATCTAGTATCCATTAACTCCCATAGATTTGACCAAAACTTCCCAACAAAACGAGAATCTCGATCAGATACAATAGAAGTGGGTAACCCAAATGAACCCATACATTCTGAAAGAACAACTTTGCTGTTTGTTCAGCTGTAACCTGCTTGTTACATGGTATCAAAATACACATTTTACTGAACCTGTCCACAACAACATACAAATAATCATGACCTTTCCTAGATTTTGGCAATCCCCCAACAAAATCCATAGAAACACTTTCCCAAGGACGAGAAGGAATTGGAAGTGGAGTGTACAAGCCTAATTTCCTACTATTGGGCTTGCTTGTAGCACACATAGTACACCCTTTGATATATCTAGAAACTGTCTCATGCATTCTTGGCCAATAACAGAACCTTTGCAATTGTGCAACTGTTTTACTTACACCAAAATGACCTGATATGAGAGAATTACGTGCTTCTTGAATTATGTTAACTCTTTTAGTTTGTGGAATGCATAACTTTCCCTAATGATATAAGAGTTAGTCCTTTACATAATAATCCAATTCTTCTACTTTCTTGCCATGACTTAAAGTTGCATATACATCTTTAAAATCTACATCTTGAGCATATTGTTCAATGTAACTTTCATGCATTACTGAGTAAAGCTTAAGTATAGTAGATGCATTTATGATTGGTCTTGATAATATGTCTGCAACCTTATTGTGTATGCCCTTCTTATATCTGATGACAACATGAAATTGCTGTAGAAAACCCATCCACCTATAATGTCTTGATTGCTGCAATTTAGTTTGTGAGTGAAAATATTGAAGTGGTTAATGATCTGTATGTATGATTGTTTCTTTACCCATTATGTAATGTTTCTACTTTTTCACACTTTGTGCTAATGCATACAATTCTTTATCATATGTAGGATAATTAACTACTGCAGAAGTAAATGTCTCAGAATGATAGCATATGGGTTTTCCGTGTTGCATCAACACTACTCCCATGGCATAGTCACTGACATCTGTCTCAATCTCAAATGGATGTTGAAGATCTGGCAGTGCTAGTACTGGTGCTGTATTGATTTTTTCTTTTAAGGTGTTGAAGGCTTTTTGCTGTTTGCCTCCCCACTTAAACACCCGTTTCAATCCTGTTAAAGCATGTAATGGAGCTGCAATCAATGAGAAGTTAGAAATAAACTTTCTCTAGTATTGTGTTGCCCCTAGAAAACTCCTAACCTCTGTAGCAGATTTGGGTTTAGGCCAGTTCACAATGACTTCAACCTTAGAGGGATCTATCTTCAATTCACCACCCCCTACAATATAACCCAAATAATTTAAAGATGTTCTGCCAAATTCACATTTTGATAGTTTTACATAGAGATTTTCTCTTTTTAAAACATCTAAAGTCTGCTTCACATGCTTTACATGGTCTTCCCATGTCTTACTAAAAACAAGAATGTCATCTAAATAAACAATTACAAAATCATCAATAAATGGTCTGAGTACATCATTCATGACTCTCATAAATGTAGCAGGAGCATTAGTTAAGCCAAAAGGCATAACCAACCATTCATACAGTCCTTGCTTTGTCTTGAAAGCAGTCTTCCATGCATCTTGTTATGCAACTCTAACCTGATGATAACCACTTCGCAAGTCTAACTTAGAAAAGTAAACTGCTTCTTTTAATTGATCTAATAAATCATCAATACGAGGAAGAGGATAACGATTCTTGATCGTTATTTTATTTAGTGCTCTATAATTAATGCACATTCTCCACGAACCATATTTCTTTCTCATCAGCACGATTGGAGATCCACATGGTGATGTGCTTGGTCGTATAAACGAGCAACTCCTATACCTGCTTCTTTATCTCTGCATTCTCTAAAGCTAACAACCTGTACATCCCAATGTTAGGTAATGGAGCATCTTGCTGCAAATAAATATCATGTACTATTTCCCGCTTGGGTGGCAGACCTTTTGGTTCTTGAAATAGAACATCATACTCTGAAACAACTTTAACTAAATCAACTTTCCGTCTAGAATCACAACCTTTAAATGCATTGGATTTATCAGGATACTTTTCCTTTACAACCATTAGTAAAAATTGCTTACTTGAATTCACAATTATTTTCATCTGTCCTGATTTTATGAGAGAATAATTACCTTTGAGTTTATGAGCTCTTACAATATATTCTATTCCATCTTTAGTGAGTTGATACTTATTCTCAACTCTATAGAAAATAGCTTTTCTATCATACAAGTATGGACTTCCCAAAACAATACCACATATATCCAGTGGAACTATATCTAACTCAACCTCATCTACAAATGTTGATCCAATAACAAACCTAAGTTTACATTGTCTCGTTACTTGTAGCTTTGTTTTATCACACACCCAACCTAATGGATATGGCTTCTCATGAGGTTTTGTTTGTAATCCCAACTTCTTTACAATTGTTTCAGAAATCAAATTTACTTGTGATCCACTATCAAATAAAGTATCAATTGTGCTTAGAAATCACTCTAATACGGAAAAGCTCATTTCTTTCCCTCTCATTATTTTCATTATCAACAGATTGTGCAGAATTACTTGTGGATGCTTCAGAATCTTTACCTTTAATACCTGTGGTTGTAACTGTTGTTTCATCGCCTGAATCTGATCCCAAGTCCTGCTGAATAGCAACATCATTCTTTTTCTTCTTACCACTGAACTTCTTAGGTTTTCGTTCTGGATGCAAAGACCAGCAGTGTGCCTCATTGTGTCCTTCTTTTTTACAATGAGTGCATGAAGGTTCATCCTTCTTTACAGTGTTTTCTTTCCTCTCCTTCCACTTCAGTTTCTTCTTTTCCTTGCTCTTGCTTACAGAATATTTAAATGATCCCCCAACCTTTGGGTTTACATTCTTACCTCTAGCTTCTAGATGTGTGGCTTGAACTGATACATCATCTAAGCTAGTGGGATTAAACATGAGAATAGTATGCTTTAAATAGCTATGAAGACCACCTATATACTTCAATAAAGTCTCAGGTGAGTCTAATGATATACCTAGAGTTAAAGCTCTCTTTCTGAATTCCTGAGTATAACTCTGTACACTTTGACTCTTCAACTAGCGAAGAGTTTGCCAACTCATCATTGCCTGATGCATGTAAGCTAAAGGATAGAATTGCTTTTTGATAGCATAAACAAATTCATTCCAGGTGGAAATGATTTTACCATGTTTTTGCAGATCAGCTTGTGTCTTGCCTTCCCTCCATACTAGTGCAGTTGCTCCAAGTCGAAGGCTAGCCAGCTGAATCTTCTTCCTTTCTGAATCAACGTTCTGTACCCTGCAATATACGTCAATTTGTCTTATCCAATTATCTAGCTTTCCTGCATTGAGTTCTCCATCATAAATTGGCAAATCAAACTTCACATCTAATTTGATTAAGGAAGTTTTCTTCTTCTTCTTAGAAGAGCTAGTGTTATGCGAAGAAGATGATGAGGATGATGAAGGTGATGATGGAGGAGATGGTGGAGGAGGCATTTCCCCTTTCCCTTTGCCTTCTGGAGGGGCAACTAGAAAAGGTTCCTCTGCTCCTTTGTCTGGTTTAGGTGTTGAAGTGCTTTCACCTCGACCCTTCTTAAATTCCAAATACATCTCTTCCACCATAGCTCAGATTGTCATAAAACTTTCTATAAACTGAGATTCTGATCCCAATGGAGCTTCTTCTGCCATTCTCCTCTGAGAATAGACTCTTCCAATCTCTGGATTAGCCTCAACAAGTTCTCCTTCTCCTAGTTTGAGCTTTAATCTAGTTAGCATTCAAAATCCAGCACAAGCTTGTCTAACCTTAATAAAACCAAAACCAAATGCTCTGATACCACTTGATCCCAATGGATACTAATTCAAGAAGAAAAGTTATTACAGACTCATGTGCAGGAATGCCTATATTATTTAGTGCAATGGATCGAAAATATTGCGAATAATACATAAATTTAACAATTTGAAAACATAACAATTCAACACATCAACACAACAAATAATCAAGGAGTTCGCCAGACTTCCTGGTCCAGCTTTCAGTGTCAACCTCTATATTATGTCTTCAAGAATAGAGTTTACAGGTGTGAGCTCAATCAGAGCCATAACACAAAAAACAGTGATATTACACAGGGATTTCACTTGAAAACCTCAAGTCTAAAGAGTGCACAGACTCTCCCTCTTAGTGCCTCTGATCAACTATTTGTAGCTGTGCGTTTTCTATGACTCTCTATCTCCCTCTATCTTTGACCTCCTCATGCTGCCATTGAATGGATTTTAAGCCTATCGGTGCTGTCTATTCACCTCGATTTTCGTGCTCTTTGGCTCCCAGCCCTGCCCCTTCATCTCCCT
Organism: Pinus tabuliformis; assembly: GCA_031772625.1. Taxonomy (NCBI): domain Eukaryota; kingdom Viridiplantae; phylum Streptophyta; class Pinopsida; order Pinales; family Pinaceae; genus Pinus; species Pinus tabuliformis. The sequence continues at coordinate 608,003,403 of CM062810.1, forward strand.
GCTGAGCATTAAACAATCATTGTAATAACGCTTAAGGCATTGAGGCCACCTGTTCTACCTGTTTTACAACAGAAAGGACCACTTGGCGCGGGTGAAATCCCTGGGAATCGCTTCTCTATTTACTCAAAGAAATACACAGGAAATACTCTAAAACAGTGGAAAATCCGACCAATTTGGACTTCAAAAGATATCAAGTCCGCCCTATAATCCTCTCGGGTCTGTGTTTTATCGCAATCGCAAGTCACATCGGCTATGGGTCATAATCCCTTTGTATTTGGTTCTGATCCCATTTCTCCGCCGATCACCGATCACCGATATCGGTGTATCAAATATCGTGGGGTCGCGGGTCTCTGTGTTGTACCACCAATCCACTCGTTGATCGCCGATCATTGCCATCGACCCATCGCAATTGCAATCGCATTACCCACGGCCTATCGTTATCACCCCTTTGCATTGTTGTGATGCGATATTGCAATGCGATAAGTCGCAATTGCATATCCCTGAGTCTCTGGGCCTGTGGTAAGTCCTCCCTTTGGAAATATACAATGTGATATTGTAATCTCCGCCGTTGATCTGCGCGCTCGATCAATGGTCCACGTTGTGTCACTGATCGTAGTCGCATTTCCCTTAGGGCTGCCTCCGATATACTCCGTTAGCCTCTCCCGATGCGATATCCTGATTTAATCTGGGACGTTGATCTATCCGATCCGACGGCAACTGTGCAACGTTACTTCAACCTCCGCTTAGCTCTATTTTCTGCCATTCTTAGTGTTTTTCTTCTGTGATAGTGTTTTCTGATAGTTTAATATATATTAAGACTTACATTTTTAGAGGGTTTAAGATCCATTTTGGATCACTGGTTGTGTCCTATCCTCTAATTCTTCCTGCTTCATCATTTCCAAATGTGACATTCCAAGTTTTATTTTCATCTAAGGATACAAACTTGCTTTTATCTCCTTTCATATGTCTAGATAAACCATTGTCCACATACCATTTATTTTTTTGATCTTGAGCATATAGAACTAGGCCACACTTATCATCTTTCTTCTCTTCCTTCTTCTTTCTCCACCGCATACATTTATCTGATCTGCAATTGTTATGAGATTGTGACCTTCTTTTTTTAAGTTGACATTCATATGACTTGTGCCCAAAATTATGATAATAGAAACACTTAGTGATATCAAAGAGAGGAGAAAATGGGTTTCTATCTAGATTCATGTTTATTTTGATGTTTTCAAATCTATTATTAGCCTCACTTCTCTTGGGATTCCCCAGACCATTTCTTCTGATATAAGCTCTGGAATTTATAGCTTTAAGTCCAAAATTTATACAACAGTAACAATACCCATAGAAAAATATTTTACGTCTAGTAGTGGATGACACTTGTGGATATAACGATTTTGACATTTGTTAATCTTGTCTCCTATAGAAGTATGGTGTCTGATAGTTTGTTGTTTTATTTTCCACTCCTTTTGTCTAATGCAGTTTGCTAGTAGTGCTTCTTTGCTACTGCTCATTTGATGATGAAGTGTTTCTCAAATTTTTGTTCTCAGATTGATGTGGACTTTCAATTTCTCCCTTGACAACTTTTACAAACTTAATTGTATTTTTTTCTTATGTAGTAATTTCACTGGAGTCTCATACATACCCTAACCCAACCTTCATGAGTGAAGACCTCTGAGCATTTAATATTCATGGTCAAATCAGTCTGTGCATTTTCTATTTTTTTCTTTAGGGTTACCACCTCTTCTTCCAATCTATCACACTCTTGATTTTTCTCCTTTATTTGTTGCAGCAAAATATCTTCCACCTTCTTTGCTTCTTCAAGTTCTACCTTTATCTTGATAATTTCCTCTGAATTTGATTCTTCTTTTACATATTTCAATAAAATATCTTTATGCTTCTTATTCTTCTATTTAATTCTATCTATTTCCTCTAGGGAATTGATCAACTCCCCCTCAAGGTCTACCTCACCTTCCTCTTCTTCTTCATATTCCTTGCATTATTTTTCTAGAGCTTCTAAGGCCATCAACATGAATTCACAGGTTCTATATTCACTAGGGGATTCATTAGAAATTTCAGGTACAATGCTATCTTCTTGAGCATAGAAGATTTTCCTTTTAAACTTTTTATCTTTCTGCATTTTATTAGACTTGTTCTTTTCTTTCCCTCTAGACTAATTTTCTTCTTTCTTATCAGGACACTTGGAGGCATAATTCCCTACTCTTACAAAATTGAAACACTTAAATGGGAGTTTTCCTTTGTACTTACTGTACCTTTCTTCAATCTTATGAAAAATTTTGCGCCTTCTTTATCAGAATCTGAGCATGAACATTCTTTGTCTTTTGTAGGCTTATCTTCTCTAAAAGTTGCATTTCTAGTAGTTGACTTTCCTTTTTAAATTCTCATCTTGTATGATGTCAAGGAACCAAGTAGTTAATATTTGTTTAGAGTCTCAAAGTTGGTTGTCTCATCTATAGCTGAAACCTTAACATTAAAATTTGAAGGTAATGACCTCAATTTTTTTGAACTATTACACTCTCTTTTATTAATTCTCCTAGACCCATCATGAAATTAATAACTTCATCTACTCTTAGAAATAACTTAGCAATGTCTTCATCTTCATTCATTTTTAGTGTCTCAAACTGCATTCTATACACTTTTAATTTGGCCATATTTACTTAGTTATCTCTTTCGTGAATATTTTTCAGTTTACGCATATTTCTTTAGCTATTTTACAATGCATTACTTTAATGAATTCCAACTCACTTAATCCACTAGGAAGTGCATTCATAGCTTTTGCATTGGCTGTGAATTTTAGTTTGTCATCTTTCTCAATACTCATTGTTTATGGTTCTTTATATCCCACCAACACATCAACCCATACTTCTACTCCAAGAGACATTAAATATGCTTTCATTCTCACTTTCCAGAATGCATAATTTGTGCCAGTGAACAGAGGGGCTTTATTTGGTGAGCATCTTTCTTGACTAGTCATTCTACTGATTTATGACCTCCCTCCAGTTGTTAGACCAATAATGAAGGAACATTCTCTAATACCAATTGATGTATGCATGGAAATTACTGAGAGGGGGGATGAATTAGTAATTTAAATTTCCAATTTTTAGCTCAACTTAATTTCATTTTTCTTTTCTCTTCTTATGTAGCTAATAAATTATGTATATGTTCAATTATTTATTTTTTCTTTTGCAGTTACCAAAGAGAGACATTTGCATATATACTTATTCAAAATTCAAGAACATTCACATATTATTCAAAAAACAACACATGAAGACACTAGATATAAGTGGGAACCCATAAGGGAGAAATCTACGAAATGTTTGGCTGAAACTAATGTGAAGGCAAGGTCCTACTCCCCAATTGCGTCAAATTTTCTGTAGGCTCCAACCTACAAGAGGTTTCTACCTCAAGAAAGCTCCAAATTCCACAAAGTGTTTTGCAGGCTACAACCCATGGAAGGCTCCTACCTTAACAAGCTACAACATTTTTTTTATCAAGCTACAGCTTTAAAGGATACTATAATCTCCCAATCACAATACAAAGTCAAGTTTTCTGGCTACCTGATACCAATTTTTTCCCTCAATTTTGTTGCTCATATTCTCTACTTCTCTTCTTTAGTTATGTTCCTTTTCTGCTACTTTTCTCTTCTTCTCCTCACTAGAATGTTGTTCGTGAACCCTCTCATACAAACTTCTTAACATCAAAAAGGTTGTTTTCACATTCAATAATGTATATTTTATAAGAATATCTTGGTAACTGTTTGTATTCTATGCATGAATGAAAAATGAGGAGTTGTGTCTTGGTCTTCTAAGGTTGTTCACAATCTACCTCTTCATTTTCAAATATAAAAATTATAATTTTGTAATATAAAATAGAGCTGAAATAATATACCTCGGCAATGATGATTGCAAGAGACAAATATTGAAAACATTTCATATTTGTATTAGCTACATTTGTACCATACATGTTTTTGTTCAATGAAAGCATATATTGTCTAGCTTATATCTCAATATATCATGTTCCATTTCTCATTTTAATTGTAATCCATACATCGAGATAACCAATAAATATATTTAACAATGTTTAGCCTCCACAATGATTAGCCTTTTCAATTCACATCACTTATCAACCCTTTTATTCCAAGAAATCTTGCAATAATGGCAATGTGGAAATCACATAAATTAGCCTTAACATAAACAACATCAACCATATTAATGACATCAAGAATCCTTATCATGATCATTTGACATCAATACGAACATGTCCAAAAAAAGGAGCTCCTTAAAATTAGGGAATTGTTCTAAAATGTCTCCCCAGTTTTGTAGGCCATTTGAAATATTAGCCAGGGTAGGGCTAGTGGCCTACCAGCTAACACTACCGGCCAATATTAGAATTCATAAAATATTTCATGTGTCTCTTTTGAAGAAATATATACATGATCTTACTCATATAATTAATTGGGATGTTCTATAAGTCATATCAGAAGCAGAATTCAAGGTTGGTCCTTTACAAATTCTAGATCAGAGGGAAATTACACTTTGGAATTAAGCCATTTCCCTGATTAAAGTGTAGCGCAAGCACTTTGGGCTTGAGGAGGCCACCTCAAAAATGGAAGATGAAATGATGGATGCTTATCTTATGTTTTTCCAAAGAAGAATGAAATATGAAACATCAAGGACGATGACCCTCTTAAGGGGAGGGGAGATGTAATATCCCTAGACAAATTACTTTATGGCTTTTACATTTAATTAGTTGCTGGAAAATTAAAGGACAAAATAACATGATATGTTGATGTAATATTTATTTTAAATAATGAAAAAAATATGTACACCCTTTAAAAATATGTTAAAGGCTATCATGTGAGATTAACTCGTAACCGTCAAGAAAATAATTTGAAATTAGTTATGCCCAAGAGGGGGGTGGGACCAAAAGAAGAAGAAAAAATCCTCCTTTTGCCAATTTTTCCCAAGAGAATTTGGCAAAGATAAACCTCCATGGCTAGAGATAATGTCACGAGAAAGAACTTTTACAAGACAACTGTGGGAGATGGAAACAATTTCTTTTGAGAATATGACCACTGGGAGAGAAACACTACCTTTGAACCAAGAGTGGAGGTAAATTATATCAAATATTTTTTAGTTGTTTTCTTGATGGGGAGGAGTGGAGCACGGGGGAAAAAATAGTTATAAGAGATAGTTCACCGTTGGGAGGAACATGGAAGCCATTAGAACATTTTCTAGGGAGCCCTAGTTAAGCATATATATGTTGTTAATTTTAGGTTGACTAATTTATTTTGGGAAAAAAAATTGTTATCAAGAAATTTAGAGAATAGATGTTGAGTTATTACTATGGAAATTGGATTCTTAATGATTATAGTTGTGATAGGCAATATGTATATATGTGGTTGTGCTAGTGTATGTTTTTATCTCTAACTTCTTGTAGGTAGCATGGGTGACTACATGTTTGGTGTAGGCCTTACCTTGCTGGAGAGACTACTAAGAGGGTAAAATAGGAAGGTCTCCTAGTTCTTTGGTTAAGGATGAAAATGTGATGAAGGAAACAATGATATCTCAGATAAAGGTATTATACATAAGTTTTAGGACTAGGATTTATGTACATAACCATGCCTATCTAATGCTTTCTGGTAGTATAATAGAATTTTGAAGTAAAATAAAGAAAAAAATGTATTGAGTAGTAGTGTGTGTGTGTCTATATATATATGTATATATATTTCTCTCTCTCTCTCTCTCTCTCTCTCTCTCTATATATATATATATATATATGTGTGTGTGTGTGTGTGTATGTATGTTTATATATATGTGTGTGTGTGTGCGTTTGTGTGTATATATGTATATGTATGTGTATATATATGTATATATGTATATGTGTATATATACATATATATCTATATATATACATACATACATATATATATATATATATATATATATATATATATATATACACACACACACACACACACACACACACATATATACATATATATGTGTGTGTGTGTGTGTGTGTGTATAGTAGTTAGTGGTTTAGGCTTGACAAGAAAAGAGTATACCCAGGTTAGAAAATTCTAGGTTATGACTAGGAATAACCCTATTCAACTAACCCAGGAACATTAGTCATGAATATTGAATAGGATATGGTTTAGAAGAAACTGGGTAGTTCTCATGATAGACTCTGCTGGGTCCTTGGCATAGTGTAATAGATAGAAATTCAAATGTTATAATTATATAATACTGACCAAGTATATTGAACTATACAGATAACATGCAAAGGTTACTACCTGAATCAATCAACGCTATTACCTTTTTCTTCTTGATATATCCTTCTATCTTGAGAGTTTTAGGAGTGGTAATTCCTACCAATGAATTACAAGATATGACTTGATTCATTCGTATTTTTCAACCCCTTGGGTTGGTTCCTAGTGTTTATGTTCTTCTTTTAATGTTTCTTGTTCCTTTTCTTCCTCCTCTTCACAATATATGTAAATTAATTTCTTCTCACCACACTTATGAACTTTAGTGTATTTTCTATCACAACTGTAACAAAGCCCTTTTTCTCTTTTTTCTCCTAGTTCTTGTGGTATCAACCTTGTAGGTTGTGGAAGGCTAGGAGTGGAAACACTTCCATATTTATAGTTATGAGTGGTAGAACTCCTTATTTCCATAATTTTTCTTTCAACTTTTTCTTGCCACCCTAAATGAAATCTCCAATGACTAAAGTTCCCAAAGGCGAACCTCATGTCGGATGTTATCCTTTAAATTTCCTAGGAAGACATCAATCATATACTCCTCTGGAATATCAGTCACCTTGATATTCAATCTTTGGACTACTCATTGTGCTCCCCAACTGAACCCTTTTTTTTAGATTTATCAATTGGATAAAGAAGGTATTTCTCTTTGTATCCTCATAATCTGTTATCAATTCCTCCATAAAAATTGTCCATGTGACAAGTGATTTACAAGAACAAATCCATCAATACCACACAAACTGAAGCAAAATATTGTTACAAATGCATTCTCAAGAAAGGATGAGGATGTGGAAGCATTGCTCTATGCCATTTCTATATTCCAACCTGATTGGATAACTGAAGCAAGGGATGAATAGAATAATGATGAAGAGGTGTGGATACTCATTCAAAAGGCGCAACAAGATACCAGTGCATATGATATATTTGTTTGGAAAAATGATTCACTATGGTACAAAGAGCGCTTATATCTCTTTAATAATTCCCAACTCAAAAAAAAGGCTCTTTTGAAGTTGCACACTTCTCCTATAGGAGGGCACTTCAGATTTGTAAAAACTTACCACTGGATCAGAAGTTTGTGGAAAAATGTTTGGTTTGCCAACAAAATAAAGTTGAGATAACTAAGACCCTCGGTCTTTTACAACCATTAGCCATTCAAATTCAGCATTGGGAGGAGGTACCAATGGATTTTATGACGTTTACCCAAGTCCAAAGGAAAGAGTATCATCATGGTGGTAATTGATATTCTTACCAAGTATACACAATTTTTTGCATTATCTCATCCTTTCAAATCCAGTACAATCACTACTACATTTGTGGAAGTAGTTCAAAATCTATATGGAAACCAAAATATTATTATAAGTGACAGAGATCCCATTTTCACTGGAAAATTTTTGATAATTTTTTTTTTCTTGGTACTCAATTAGTTCATAGCTCATCTTATCATTTCCCAATCTGATGGGAAAACTGAGATAGTGAAAAAATGTTTGGAAGTATATCTTCATTGCTTTGTACTAATAAACAACCACAATGGGTCAAGTGGTTACCTCTAACAAAATGGTGGTATAAAACTTCCTTCCATACCATAGAAAAAATGACCCCATTTATGGCCCTTTATGGATAATCGACCATCTATCATGTTGTCTCTAAGAGAGAATTCTAAGGTTCAAGAAATGGAATATCACATCGAGCATCAACAACAAGTTTTCCAAATTTTAAAGGATAACTTAACTTTGGAAAGGAATTGAATGAAACAACAGGTAGATCAACATTACAGTGAAAGAAATTGATGTGGGTGATTGGGTATTCTTATGAGTATAACCATGAAAACAAATGTCCCTCAATAAAGCTAAAAAAAGATAATAAATTAACAACCAAGTACTACGACCCTTACAAGTGTTGCAAAATATTGGTACTATGGCATTCAAATTAGAGTTTCTTGCATCTTCGTGATTACACCCAGTTTTCCATGTTTCATGCTTAAATAAGGTTATAGGTGATAAGCTCCCAGTTCCAACTTATCTAGTTGTTGATCTATTTTTTATTATGTTTCTATGCTATTTTGATCTGGTTACATAACATTTGTAAGGCAATTTTTATGTTTTAATAGATAGAATATATATATATATATATATATATATATATATATATAAATATATAATTTACATATTGGGAAACCTATCATAAATCAATTGTCAAACAAATAGTGGGGACAACCATAATTGGCCATTATCTATGAATGTAGACTTACTCATCGTTGTTATTCAAGGAAAACCACACTACCTAGAATTACCCATTGGTGGTCCGTAAGGAAGCATGATTTCTCTCCTGCTAGATTCATCTAAGTCTTGGGATATTAACTTTTTTCCTTATGTCTGAGGAAGATGATCGCTTATCCAAGAAGAAATTTATGCATAATATTTTGCATGAAAAATTAACATATGAGTGATAGGAAAACTCAAAATTCACATAGTTATATACAATTTCTATAAATTGAAATTATATATTTGAAAATGTAATATATTTGTCTACATTTCATATTTCAACACCATATTCAAATTTATTGTGTAAGTACCTCTAATCATTCCTCCAAGTTAATAGATTGATGTTTTCTAGGTTTTCATTGCAACTAATGAGAGACCATCATTAGCTTGCACCTACACTTATATGCAACTCACAATTTTTTTTTATTCTAACACATATGTGCACTCTTGTGGTTTGGTCATGGAATAACTCCAAGATATTTATATGTAATAACTTAAGATCATATAGAGCTCCATTTCTTGCAAAGAAAAGGCCCTTCTTTGAAAAAACATATGCATCAAATAGACAAGATGAATTAGATATATCTACAAGATTTATCGAAACAAGTAACTTAAGTTATCATATAATAATTCAAAACTAACTTGTGGGTTACCAAATACGGGTTTTAAATTTTAAATATTATAGTGGTTAATGTCCATAGGGATCAAGCATTAGCTAAAAACACAATAAAATTGTCAAATAGAAGTTTAAGTTGTCACCATTTAACTTTTTAAGGATAATTTGGAGGCCTAAATTTTCATGCTACTCTATTGACACAAAGAAATGAGGAAATTAAATGAAATTAGGTTTCCCTTTTTCATGAAATGAGTGGCATAGAATAAGTAAACCACCATTCGTACACCTACCAAAAAAATCACAAGATTTTATTTAAGCTAGGTTTAAGAATGTGTACAAATAACAAGGTAATGATAGAAATAACAATCCAAATAATGTTTCTAGTACTCAAGAGAAGAATCAAGACTATAAAGGGTTATAGAGACTTGAATTTCATAACCCATTATCTCATGAGAAAGAATCAAGTGAAGCAAATTTCAATCCTCTCTTGGGTAAAAAAAAACATCCAAAATGACACTCCATGTCAAGGATATATCATTCCAACAAGTCTATAGGGAGTACAATAGAGATGTTGGCGCTATGGTCAAATAGGAAACATACTTTTTTGAGGTATTATTGGCTCTAGAATTCTTGGAATGGAAGTAACCAGTTAATGGGTCGTGCCCAACCTTGACTGCTGACTAGTTCGTGTTTCCCAGAAATGAGACCTCCCTCCTTTTAAGTGAGTTTTATACACACACACACACATATATATATATATATATATGTATATATATATATATATATATGTATATATATATATATGTATATATATGTATATATATATATATATGTATATATATATATATATATATATATATATATACATATATATATATATATATGTATATATGTATATATATATATATGTATATATATATGTATATATATATATATATATGTATATATATATATATGTATATATATATATATATATGTATATATATATATGTATATATATCATATATATATATATATCTATATATATATATATATATATATATATATATATATATATATATATATATATATATATATATATATATATATATATATATATATGTATATGTATGTGGTACCTCTCATAATACCTGAGAATCCACTTTATTGCCATCCAATGCTCTTTTCCTAGTTTTTTGATATACCTTCTTACAAATCCCACTGCTTGTGCAATATTAGGCCTTGTGTAGACCATTGCATACATTAAGCTTTCAATTGCTGATGTATATGGAAATTTACACATATAATTCATCTCTTCCTGAGTCTTGGGACACATCTCCTTACTTAGTTTGAAATGGCTAGCCAAAGGTGCACTAATTGGTTTTGCATTCTGCATATTAAATCCTTCCAACACCTTTTCTATGTACTTACTCTGAGACAATGCTAATTTGTGATTTTTCTTGTCTCTAGTTATTCTCATACCAAGGATTTTCTTTGCAACACCTGAATCCTTCATTGCAAATGAATTTCCAGTTTTCCTTTGAGCACATTTATTTCCTACATGTTAGACCCTGCAACAAGCATGTCATCTACATATAATAGAAATATAATATAGATGCCATCAGTTTTCTTTTTAAGATAAACATAATGGTCAGAGTGACATCTAGTATAACCTTGTTCAGACATAAACCTGTCAAATTTTAGGTACCACTGCCTTGGAGCTTATTTTGAGCCATACAATCTCTTCTCCAATTTTCACACTACTTTATCCTTCCCTTTGACCTCATACCATTGTGGTTGTTGTATATATATTTCTTCCTCCAAATCCCCATGGAGAAAGGTTGTCTTTACATCTAACTACTCAAGATGCAAATCTTCTTCTCCCACTAGACTTAAAATAGTTATGATTGAAGTCATTTTAACAATAGGAGAAAAACTTTCATTAAAGTCTATACCTTTATTTTGTGCAAAGACCTTCACCAAAAGTCTATCCTTATACCTTTGTTTACCTCCATCTTCTTCCTTCAACCTAAAAACCATTTATTCTGCATTATTGTTTTACCTACAAGAAACTTGACTAAGTCCCAAGTCTGGTTATGCATCAAGGAGTACATCTATTCTTCCATGGCTTGCTCCCACTTCTTCCTCGTTTCTACTTTCATTGATTCTTCATATCTTTCTGGTTCACTAGAATTAGTCAACAATACATAATATAATTAAGGAGAGTATCGTTCAGGGTGTCTACTTATCCTGGTAGGTCTTCTAACACTACTTTCAGGTGTTTGAGGTGTTTGTTGATGTTGTGGTTGTTGTTTTTGTTGTGGCTACTGATCATTATGATTTTTAGGCACCTTTATTTTTTCTATGATCTCATCAAGCACTGCATATTCTTTGTTTTCCTTTTCCTGTTTCTTTTCTTGCATTTGATCCTTATAAAGGACCTTTTCATTGAATATGAAATCTCTCCTCTTAATGATTTTGTGATTGTCATACTTATATAAGTGATAACCAAAATCATTAACACCATATCCAATAAAGGTACATTTCTTTGATTTTGCCTCAAGATTTGTTCTATTTTCTTTATTAATGTGCACAAAGGCTTCACAACTGAAAGTCTTTAAAATGAGTGGTTTATATTTTTAATTATCCATGCATCCTATGGAATACCACCATCCAAGGAACTTGAAGGCTCTATGTTTATTAGATAAACAACAATATCTGCAACATTTTCCCAAAATTGTAAGGGCAATCTTGCATGCAATCTCATGCACCTTACACACTCCATAATTGTCATGTTCATCCTTTCTGACACACCATTTTCCTGTGGTGTTTCTAGAACTGTCTTTTCTAGATGAATCCCATGCTTTGAACAGTGGTTATAAAACTCTTTGTTGTATTACTCACCTCCATTGTCGGATCTGAGACACTTCAAATTCTTTCTTGTATCATTCTCAACCAAAGATTTCCATTTCTTGAAAGTATCAAATACATCAGATTTATTCTGAATACAATAAATCCAGGTTTTTATAGTTGCATCATCAATAAAAGTAACATAATAGTGAGAGCCACCGAGAGATGATACCTGAGGAAGTCCCCATATATCTGTATGCACAAGCTGTAAGTTTTTTTTGTTCTTTTCCTTCCCAACTCTGACAAATCTGACTCTCTTCTAGTATTTTCCATAAACACAATTTTCACGGAAATCCAAATCAACATGCTTCAAACATGACAACAAATTTCTTGAGTGAAGAATCTACATCCCTTTCTCACTCATGTTCCAAAGCCTATGATGCCACAACATCATATCTACTCCTATGGAGGTCAAAGAATTAACATAATAAGAAATATTGTTGCATAAATACAATGTACTAACATTTTCTCATTTTGCTATTACCAAAGCTCCTTTAGTGACCCTCTAGGTTTTGTGTGTGAATGTAGTTACACAACCTTCACCAACTAAATACCCTATTGAAATTATATTTTTCTTTAGATCTGGAACATGCCTTACCTCCTTCATGTAGAATTTTCTCTACAAATCAGCTAGCTCACTGATATCATATAGAAATTTCACCTGCAAATCCAACTGATATATGCAATGTACTAAAGCATAATACTAGATCTACATCTACCATAAACTTTGGGGAAGCTTAATCAAACATGAGAAACATCAAGCATGAATAGATACAACTTAGAATGAGAAGTAATCAACCATAACATAGAAGATATAACTTGGGGAAGGCACCAGCCTAAAACCCCATCTATGTATTATCAATCAAGTGAAATTCCTCAACAACATACAAAAAGAATCAGCTCAAAAGCTATCTTGCTCTCTCTGTACTCTGATGATGTGGCTCATGGACTACCTAGGCCTATATATATAGGCTGCACAAGTCCTCCAAGCTCCTATTTCGTTGAGTAGTTTTGATTGGGATCCAATGTTATAACATGTATGAATTGGCCATATCATACCTGTTGTAACCTCAGGTTCAACTACGCAATCCATAAGGAATAATATTCCTTCTACATGCAAGGAATATTCACCAAGGAATATCTTAGCAACTGATAGTACATTTTCCCTCCATCTGATCTCAACTGGGTCTCTGTCTGAATTGACATGCATGAGTTATCCATGAGTAAATACTTAGTTATCTGAAATACAGTGGTTACATGCACGCAAACATTAACTAACTGAACTCTCATTAATTTAGCAACTTGTTAAATTAATCTAACTATGCTTGACTCAATTAACTGAGCCAACTAATTACAACTCATCCTCATCCTTTAACTGATGGTTAAATCCCTCAATCAAAGGAGAAACTGTTGCATGTCCTCACATAGACTTCAAGTTCATAATTCCTTAACTAATTAACTCAAACTAAATTAATTAATTAATTTACAAATTGCTGTTAATATCAAATTCGAATTTTACTTCCTATTTTTATTCCAGGGACTGGCTAAAATAGGAATCCTTCCTGAACTGCGAAAAATAGAATACTATTTTTAGCACTTCCATTTTTCATTCCCTGTTGCTCAATCCAACACTGGTACCCAAACTACTATTTTTAGCAGTGTTATTTTTAGCACTTCTATTTTTAGCATTTCTTGTTGCCATTTTCAACACTCCCTCTCAACAAGAAAGGCTTCAACTCGAACCCGATCTTGTACTTCTAGAATGTTCTGCATGTAACACTTCTACCAAGTGTGGTTGCTCCAGCAACTCTCGGAACAAAAAAAAACTCCCAACTGACCTCTCTGTTGGGCTAGAAACATACTCTGATGCTGAAGCTCTACCTGTTGCTGACAAGTACTCCCTCTCTGACCTCTGCGCTACTGCAACATCTCCATGCATATCGTACCGCTGCACACCTCTCTGTGCTACCCTACACTGTGCAACACACTTGTGCCTCTTGCATTGCTACAACCTGCTAGCTTTGCGCTGTCCTGAGATTCCCTGCACTGTAGCTCTCTCTGCCGCTCCATCCATATATGTCTCTACCCAATCAGTCAATTCTACTACTCCTCATCGGGACTCTTGTAGCAAAGTCGAATCAAAGAGGTTAGGTACCTCAAGGATCCTGCCCCTCCTCCTTGGGACGATCACTCCACATCACCCCACCTCCTATTTGGAGGTATGGCTGCATGTGATCCCTCAGCCCACATGGCTCGAATTTTCCCCCTATTGGAGGTCTCTACATGAGTAGATGTCTCTACTCGATCTCCACTTAGCTTCCCCTATTGTGGCTGCTCCACAACCTCCTGAAGCTGCTGCATGAATCGTGGCTCCTCCACAATTGTCTGAGACTTCTAGCACTACATGTTGAGAGGTAATATACTCTCCCTCTCAACCACCAGTCTCCATTAGTTTCCTTGCTTCTCAAGGCTTTGCATGCATCTTGAACCTCAAGAGCATACAGGTTCTAGACCCGTGAATCGCTCTCCTTCACCTGTCTAGTGATGATGTGTCTAAGGAAAACCTTTCCCTTACTGAAGACTACATCATAGCCTCTGTCTTCCAGCATCGTGATTGACACCAAGTTTCTCTTCAGTCCTGGTACATACTTGACATCGGTCAAGGTAAGGCGAGCTCCATGCTTCCTCTGAAAAATAATCGTGCCTACACCTGAGACATTATACTTTTCATCATTACCCATCGCTATGAGTATCTGGAGATCTTTCTCCTCCAAAGTACTGAACAAACTCTTGTCGCTGGTCATGTGGAAAGAAGCTCCACTGTCAAGAAACCAACCACTTCCCACCATGGATGAAACCATGCATGCGAAGAGTGTGAAATCCAACTCGAACTGTGAATCAAGTGCCTCACCTTCAGATCCTTCCCATTGGATTTCCTCTGTGGACAATTTGTAACAAAATAGCCCACCTCATGACAATGAAAGCATCGCACTTTCGATTTTTCAAACTTCTTCCCACCATGGGAAGAACTGGACTCGGAAAGAGAAACCTTCTCCTTCCCCTTCTTCACCTTACTCGCTAAGGCACAATTTTCTTCATTGTCCATGGATGAAGAACCATCTCCGGTGCTTCTTCTTATCTCCTCTTGCATCAAATCCGACTAAAGTCGTTCCCAATCTGGCAGTTTCTCTCTTCCATTAACTGAGTCCTAGTAGCTATGCCAGCTCTTAGGAAGACCAAGGAGTGCAAGACTCACCATGTCATCATCAACTGTCATGATCCCTACACTTCCAAGCTCATCCCTGCATGAGGTGAGCTTGTTGAGATACATAGAGATCATGTCACCCTTTCACACTTGATCTTTCAAAGTTTATCCTTCAGTGCCAGCTTCCTCTGATCACTGCTATTCTGATAAAGATCTTTCAATGTTTTCCAAATCGAAAACAGAGTCTCCTTCCCATGGAGGCTCGAGACAATGTGATCTCGAACTCCCTCCAGGAGGATTCTCCTAGCTCTAGCCACACACTTCTTCCATTCTGCCAGTTGAGTAACATCAGTCGGCTTCTGGACTTCTTGATCAATGAAGTCCTTTAGACCATTATCTTCTAATACTGCCTCCATGTGATCCTTCCAGGCTATATAATTTGAACTGCCATCAAGGGCATATTCGAGTCTCAAACCATAGAATGCCATCGGTGAAATAGATGTGATAAGAACTCAATTCAATATTTAGAAACCACAAACTTCAACTTCTCCCTTCTTGTCTACTGTTCTTCCTTGATCACATGTGCTCTGATACCATGTAGAATTTTCTCTACAAATCAGCTAGCTCACTGATTTCATGTAGAAATTTCACCTACAGATCCAACTGATATATGTGATGTACTAAAGCATAATACTAGATCTACATCTACCATAAAATTTGCGGAAGCTTAATCAAACATGAGCAACATCAAGCATGAACATATACAACTGAGAATGAGAAGTAATCAACCATAACATAGAAGATATAACCTGGGGAAAGTACCAGCCTAAAACCCCATCTCTGTATTATCAATCAAGTGGAAATCCTCAACAACGTACAAAAAGAATCAGCTCAAAAGCTATCTTGCTCTCTCTGTACTCTGATGATTTAGCTCATGGAATACCTAGGCCTGTATATATAGGCTACACAAGTCCTCCAAGCTCCTATTTCCTTGCACAGTTTTGATTGGGATCCAATGTCATAACATGTGTGAATTGGCCATATCATACCTGCTGTAACCTCAGGTCCAACTACGCAATCCATAAGGAATAATATTCCTTCTGCATGCAAGGAATATTCGCCAAGGAATATCCTAGCAACTAATAGTACACTGTCCCTCCATCTGATCTCAACTGGGTCTCTATTCGAACTGACATGCATGAGTTATCCATGAGTAAATACTCAATTATCTGAAATACAGTAGTTACATGCATGCAAGCATTAACTAACTGAACTGTCATTAATTTAACAACTTGTTAAATTAATCTAAATAGACTTGACTCAGTTAATTGAGCCAACTAATTACAACTCATCCTCATCCTTTAACTGATGGTTAAATCCCTCAATCAAAGGAGAAACTGTTGCATGTCCTCACATAGACTTCAAGTTCATAATTCCTTAACTAATTAACTCAAACTGAATTAATTAATTAATTTACAAACTGTTGTTAATATCAAGTTCGAATTTTACTTCCTATTTTTAGTCCAGGGACTGACTAAAATAGGAATCCATCCTGAATTGCTAAAAATAGAATGCTATTTTTATCACTTCCATTTTTCATTCCCTATTTCTCAATCCAGCATTGGTACCCAAACTGCTATTTTTAACAGTGCTATTTTTAGCTCTATTATTTTTAGCATTTCTTGTTTCCATTTTCAACACTTCAATAGCCATTTCTTTCCATTTTGTTTCTTTATAAAAAACTTACCCATTCCAATGATTTTATAGGGTTTATCATCACCCAAACAAACATGTCCAAAATCTCCTTGAACATAGTCATGAAAATGTTTCCTATCAGGTGTGGCATGAAATGAGGCCCCTAAATCTACCACCTAGGCATAAACAATATTCTCTAATGAAAGAATCAAAGCATCTTGCAACACATAAACTGTCACATTCACTTCATGATTGTTCTCTTGTTGTCCATCTCTTTCTTTTACTTTTCGAGATTTGCATTCTTTCTTCACGTGTCATTTCTTCCCGCATTTCCATCACACTATCCCTGATCTAAATTTGCATATTCCCTTTCTTGACTTACTGTGATTTCTTGGGTTCTTTTCTCTTTCCATCTTTCTTCCTTTAGTCTCTGCAATCAAATAATTAGCTGATGTCTCACCTGAGCTTTTTCGTCGCATTTCCTTGCTAAGGATAGCACCAACAACATTGTCAAACTTTAAAGTACCAAATCCAGAGACAATGTTATAGTTAGCCATAACTAAGCCATTCCATTTTTTTGGCAATGAGCACAGAAACAACATATCCCTAACTTCATCATCAAAATTTACCCCTACAGAACTTAACTGACTAGTAACTATTTTAAATTTATTTAAATTATCAACAAAAAATCCACCTTCTGACATATTCATCTTAAATAGATGCTCAATAAGAAATACCTTATTTGAGGCCAAGTGTTTTTCATATAGTTTTTCCAATTTCGTCATTAAACATTCTATTGTGATTTCCTTTCAAATGTTGAATGCCACTAATGCTTCCAAACGCAGTTGTAATGTTCCTAGTGCCTTTCTGTCGAGAATCTTCCATTCTATGTATGTCATACTTGTCAGCTTCTTTCTTTTTCCTCTCAATGGTAGGTACAAATATTTCTGATACATATAATCTTCCATCTACATCTTCCATAGCTGGTAGTTTTGGTCGTTAAATTTCTCGACCCTAAACCTACCATCTTCTTCCATTTCTCCCACTTGAACTAGGAACCCTTCTCTCCTGCGAGTTTATCAACCAAATAGACCTTTGGATCTGATACTAGTTGTTATAAATTAATTAATGGAACAATTAAATAAACGAAATATTGTGGAAACACAAATTTAGAAACCCATAAAATAAGGGAGACACAAATATACGTGGTTCACGCAATTTGGGCTACGTCCACAGAGAAACAACCAGTCCTTCCTTTTATATTTTCCAACAAAATGAAGAGATACAACCTACAACAAATTTGTTATAATTTCCTCTTCACTTTCACACAACCTCCTCTATCTTTCTCGCTTAGAATAATAATCTGCAGTTGTAATACAATTCCCTCATATAAATCGAGGGGTGCCTTCTAGGGCAAAAAACCTTAAATTAACATAACTTCTACCGTTAGATCATCTAGATTGACTACGAAATTACAATATTTTACAAGGCAATTTTTCATCTATTTTTAGCTTTAGGGGTGCTACCCCAAAAATCCCTTTGGGGGGGCTCATAAAATCATCGTCGCCCTCCCCCCCCCCCCCAAAGAACCCCCTGACGGCGATTAAAAACTAGTTTTGTCACCTCGTTGGGAACAAGGGTCCAACGCGACTTAAACAAAAACCTCTGAATAATCAAGAAGATAATCAGGCTCCACATCCAACACATGTTGATATATGATTAGTTGAAACATAAAATCTTAGGTTACTATGCTAGTTAGAAGATAAAATAATACATCAAATCTCTTATACCAACCATCTTATTAGTTAAAATTCTGAAATCAACAGACATATGCATACAAGAATCAATTATTAGTTTATATACTATAATTCTCTACAATTCTTAACATAGATTCTAACATTATCCTTCTAGGCCTATCCAGTTCGAGTGATGAACTTGGGTGCTCTGGTACCACACTGTAACACTCCCTCCCACCTCCTTGTTCCTTTCAAGCTATGAGAGGTGTTACACTATAATTAAATCAACCTATAAAGTATATTCATTAGGGGAATTTTGAGGTAAAAATTTAGCCTGAAAACAAAAGAAGTATTAACAAAGTTAACACGAAAATGACCAAAAATAAAATAAAAATAAAAAAATTTATCAAGCATTCAAGCTGTTTAGTTATCCATTGTTTCAGTATTGTAAAATTTCTATCAGCTACTACATTCTTATTAAATGGTTGCTTCTTCTCCTTTATTGTGCCAAAAATGGGTGCACACAAACTCTGAAATTATTTATAAACTTTCGGTAGGAACTTGTAAGACCGTGAACAATTCTTACCTCAAACAAATTCCTTAGAATAGGTTAGTTAATGATTGCCTTCACTTTATCTAGATCCATATTCAATCCTTCTTTCGAAATCATAAATCTCAGGTATACCAACTCATTCTTCATGAAGCTACATTTATTTAAAATTTATCAACAACTTCTCTTGTTGTAGGGTGCTCAAAACTAATTTGAGATGCTTGAGATGCTCTTCTTTTGTTTGGCTACACACTAAAATGTCATCCAGATAAACAATAACAAATTTACATGTAAATTCTTTCAAGACTTAATTCATTAATCTCATAAATGTGCTAGCTACATTCGTAAGGCCAAAAGGAATTACCAACCACTCATACAATCCATTGTTTGTTTTGAAATTTGTTTTCCATTCATCCCCCTCTAAGTCTAATATGGTGATAGCTATTCTTAAGATCAATTTTAGAAAAATACTTAGCACCACTCAAACAATCAATCGGATCTTCAATGCGAGGAAGTGGAAATATGTACCTGATTGTAATTTTATTGTTGGCCCTTGAATTAGTACACATTCTCCATCCACCATCTTTCTTTGGGATGAGAACGGTGGGAACAACACATGGACTTAATCTCTCCTTTATTAATCCTTTTTCCAACAACTCCTGCGCCTGTTTCTTTATCTCTTCATTTTCTTGTGGAGTCATGTGGTATGTTGCTTTATTCAGAAGGATTTCTCCTGGAATTAGATCTATATGATGACTAATGCTTCGAAAAGGAGGAAACTTACTTGGAAATTCATCAACAATTATATCTGCAAACTCATCCAACATAACCTTGACTTCTTTAGGCAAATCATTTAAACTTGTGCTAGTAAGAATTACCTTGGGCTTACCAATCAAAGCAAAATGAATTTCTTCTTTCTTTTTGAGCTCTTGCAGTAGTTCCTTCCCGTCCATAAGTAGCACACTAGGACCAACTTCCTCTTTCAGATCCTTATCCTCCAAAGGAAATAACATATGTTTTTGGCCATTTTTCTCAAGAGTGTAGGTGTTCTTCCTACCATCATGAATGGATTTCCTGTCATACTTCCATGGTCTTCCCAACAACACATGACACACATCCATTGGCATTATATCATATAATACCTCATCCTTGTAATTACCAATATGGAACTTCACTTTACACTGCTCATTCACCAATATATAATGGCCTTTTTGTAGCCAAGACACCTTGTAAGGTGTGGGATGTGCTATTCTCTACTTCAATCACCACTTTGCAACACTTTCCTCCTGATTTGCATGTGGTTCTAAATAAGATTTTTCTTTGTGCTACTTCATTAACTTCTTTTTTAGACTTAATCAACATTCTCTTCTTCAATACTGATTCTCCTACCTCTGTTGTTTCTTCATGGATAAATGCAATTACATTTTCTTGTTATGCTTTTGTTATATTTTTCCTCTTTGTCTTGTAGGATTATTTTTTAGACAACCCCATGACATATGTCCCAATTTACCACATTTGTAACACTGAACTTGGTAACCTCTACCTCGACCACGTCCTTTCGAGAAATGCCTTGTTCCTCTTGATTCACCTCCTCTTGATGGTTTACTGGTTGAACTACCTTCACCTTTCTTTGGAGTCTAAGTTTTCTCCTGATAGTTGGTTTTTCCTCTTCTCCTTATAAGACTCCTCCCTCTATTCCTTTGGCTTTGCTTTCTATCCAAATTTTCCTTTGTTTTCAAGGCGAATTAGTAAGCATCTTCTACAACCCTAGATGAAAATAGGCTAAACTCATCTTGAACCTCAAACCGCAACCTATTGATATATATGGAAACCTTTTTAGGTGTTTCTTCAATGTATCCTTCTCTAATATTCACCTTGTAAAATTCTTCAGTATACTCTTTCACAATCAATGACCTTTGTTTCAATTTTTTCATTTTCCTAAATAAAGACAACTGGTAATCTTTGGGCAAAAAGTTACCTTTCAGCTTCGCCACCATTTTGCTCTAGCTTTTGATCTTGCCTTTGTTCTTTCTTCTTCTTTCTTCTTGGAATCCATCCCACCAAAGAGATGCGTATCCTCTCAATCTAGTAACATCAAACTTCACCTGTTTGTCTTCAACTACCTCGTACTCAAAATGCTTATCTAAAGAATTGGATCTAATTTATTAATTATTTCGTTCAAAGCTACCACTGTAGGTAGGCATCTTCATTTTAGGCCTCGAAATATCCCCAATCATTGACCTCATCAATTTAATTTATGCAGGCTCTCTGGCATGTTCTTCATCTTCTGCTGGAGACTCTACCTTATATTCGTTGTTGTCTCCAGTATCTGGATCTCTTTTCTTGTTCATCTCTAAGGCTTCTAGCCATTCTTGGACATGTCTCATGTCCTCCCTACCTACAACATCTGCTACTGGTCTTCCCTTTCGACTTCGTCTTCCCCCTTGAGCGTGAAATGTCATTTCACACTTTTTTTCTATTGTCGTAGCTCTAATACCAAAATTGATACCAGATCATGCAACAAGATTAATGGCTAGAGTGTGCAAGCAACATTAAATAATTCTCACTGTTAGAATTACATTTTCAATTCACATAACCTCCAACAACTTTCTAATATATATTTTTATTTTCTTCGGAATTGCAAAAAACTAAGTACATACCTTCATAGATAATCATATATAATCTAATTCCTCTTCTATCATTACTAAAACTACTAAAAATTGGATGAGTTGGAATTTTCCAAAAAGGAATCCAAGCTCCCTGTTTTTTTCAAAAAAGTCTTAGCTTTCTTCAGATTTTTTTCTCCTACAAATCTATTCTATTTTCTAGACTTAATAAAAAAAACTACTTCCATCTCTATCCACAAAAGCGGATAATATTTTTTATTTTTTTTCTAACATCATTCCTATCCAAACTTTTTTATTGTTAACCTAAGACAAAAATAATTTACTAATAAAATAAAGGAATCTAATTCCTTCCACATTTCATTTGTTTTTTCCCAATTTCAAGAGTAATATGCTCTTGTATCACATATTCATGTAGATAACTCTGTAGCTTATGAGAATATCAACAAACACACAGATCCATAAGTTCAACATAGCCATGATAACATAAATCAAATCATTCATCATAAACATATAGAAATATCAACATTCCTCCATAGGCAGTGTTGATCCATACACTCTCCCATCACAACTTAGACACTGTTCATAATCCAGCGTACAATGGATACAAGTAATTATTATATTATCTATTCAACTTGAATGGCTGGAAACTAAGGGAGGGAAATCAACTCTCCACCAAACCATATGCCAACTCCATGCAATATTTCTTACAACTGAACATCCTCACACCATATTTAGAGTTTGAGGAGTTAATTGTTCAAGGAAATTTCACACTGATGTCAAGTTAACCAGATGAGAGAGGGAGTGCATTGTCTAGGTTCTTTATCAATTGCCTCATGCAGTAAGCACAATAGTGACTCCTTTTCCTCTTTAAAATAAATCACAGTGATTCAGCCAAGGCTTAGTGATTTTTTTATTTTTATTTTTTATTTAATTATTATTTATTTTATTTATTTATTTATTATTATTTTTTTTTTTTATTTTTTATTTTTTTAATTTTTAATTTTTTAATTAATTAATTAATTAATTTTTTTATTTTATTTTATTTATTTTTATTTTTATTTTTAATTATTATTATTATTATTATTATTATTTTTGCAGTCCAAAAGAATGATCTCTCTTTAAGGGTGGTGTATCAACTTGATTTTAAAGGCAAGCACCGTAGGAATCTAGATCCCACTATCTTAGTGGTTTATTAGCTTATTTCGAAAGCACTTAAGTGGTTTATTAACCCCAAGGAAATCACTTGGTGGTTTATTAGCCTGTCCAACAAGATCTAAGTGGTTTACCAAACCCCAATGCAAGCATTTATAGGTTTATCAACTACTCAACAAGCACCAAATGAGTCAATGTCTCCATTGAGTCTTCACTGGCCAATCCAACACTGATAAACAATATTGGGCACACCAAAATTACACAGAATGACGTCCCATTACATAGTATTGGCTCATATCCATTTGTTCTTCTCTTCTCTTCTCTTATGTGCTTCCTCCTCTCTCCTTTGTGTGCTCTCTTACACCCACATGTCCTCGTCTTTCCTTTTTCCTTTTCATCATATTGCCTCCTCGCCCGCCTTTTTCGCGCCCTTCTCTTCCCTTGCATGATGACTTTCCCGAACACATCCCACAAGAACAAGGACAACGTGGGGCCTTGTCCTTCACTTGGGAAATCCATACTCAACTTCATTTTCTATTGTGCAGTTAATTTGTTATAGGATAGGTATAATGGAATAAATGAAGTGGCAAGGGTTAATCACATCACAAGAAACCTCTCCTCCTTAGATCTTTGAATCTGTGTCCACTTGTCTAGCTCAGTCATAATTTGCATTTCACATAATTTACATAAAAAAAATTCATATAATGATATTTACATGGTGGGGGGGGGTGGGGAACAAAAAGGATTATTACAGATCCTCACAAATCTAAGTTCCAATGTGAGTTCTTTGTCTTAATTTCAAATTTTTTTATTTGCAGTAAAGTAATCGATGCTCAACACTAGTTCTTAACCTCTCACATTCACCAAGTAAAATAAATTCTTAGCAATATAGGAATTCCTTTTGAAGGATTAACTACATGTATGAAACCATGGGAATCCAAAACCATGTGCCCAAAACCACCATTTCTTGACTACATAACTTTTCCTCTTTCACTAAGTCAAGTTTAACCTAACAATTTATATATTTTTGTATTATCTAGGAAAAATTGATTGAAATTTCATAGAAGCAATCACATATAAAGACGATAAGTTCAATGAGTATTTTGTTTCAATATATTTTTCAGTTATTACCATGTTTGCTAATATGTTTTTGTGTGTGTGTGTGTGTGTGAGAGAGAGAGAGAGAGAGAGAGAGAGAGAGAGAGAGAGATTCAGTTTATAGGGAGAAAAGCATTAAAAAATAAATTACAAGGAAACAATAGTAAGCATTGTTGTCTAAAATATAAATTTTAAGGGGTTATCCCATGGGGTGTAGAGAAGACGGTGACAGGGTGTTCAGTTGAGGTACTCTATGGTGTAAAGGTCTCCATTTTGAAACTTGGTGGGAAAAAATATAGCCATTCTAAGGGCTAAAGTGGCACAAGACAGGTGCGTTCCCCATGTGATTTTGATGGCTTAGATGCGTCTGGATAATGGCTACTCAAGCCACAAGTTAGGTGTGCTAGTCATATCAGGACTCATATAACCTAGCAAAAAAGGAATGGTTGAATAATTTTACTCTACATCAATGTTAACAACATCCTACCACATCCTACCTCATAATTTTCCCAAACACTATTAGGTCTTTTCAGTGATTAGTGTATCTATGATATATATAATCCACTACACACATTTGTTTACCCATGTTTAATAAAATTAGAAATATATATATATATATATATATATATATATATATATATATATATATATATATATATATATATATATATATATACTTTTGATCATGTCTTAACATCATATTTTTTATTGACCTCATCAAAGAATAATACTTTGGTTAGCTAAAATATGTGGTAGGATACTTCCACACTTAAAAAACATTTCTCATCATGCTCTCATAGTAAAGAATAGTGCTTTAGTTTATTAAAGTATTTATTAGCATAACTCCACATTTAAAATGCACCTTCCATCATGTTTCCATTTTAATATAGTTATGTTCTACTATTTTAATAAGAGTAAGTTAATATATGAACAAATTTGAACATTTAATGAGTTCATTTTTGTTGATGAAAACTTCTAGAGAACTATGTTTTGTGTTCATGGATATGCACAACGTTTTAGGTGAACACTTCACCCATCTTCAGGAACATGAAGCTTAACTGATGATGTGAAGTGTTTTAGACCCAGAGAAATAGAAGATGAAGTTAAAATATAATTGTTAGGGTAGGTAAAAATATAATTGTTAGGGAAGGTAAGAATGATGAGACCATTGATTAATATTGACTTTAATGAAAGATAGAAACTATTGAAAAAGGGGAATATAAAAGAAGAAAAGAAAAAAAGAAAAAAAAAGAATTGAATTATTTCAAGATATTTTAAAGGGTTATTAAGAGGTCAAATAGGGAAAGTAAAATTAGCTGCTCAAATTAAAGTAGGTGAAATAATCTAATAGATCAAAAAAAAATTTAGTATTTAATTGTGAACTATTATCATTAATAATAGGTCAAAATATTAATATTAACTTAACTTAGTATGAATTAGAGAAAAACATATTGTTTTATTGGAATGACATATTATTTTATTAAAATAAAATTTAGATTAAAAAATATTATCATTAAATAGGAAGAAGAAAGAGTTTAACTTTGGTAAAATTAAATTAAATATAGAATTAATCTAGAATTGAAAATTTAGGGATTTAAATTATATTAAGACTTATAAGAATTGATTTAAGGAAAGAAATATAACTATTAAATAAGAATCATTAAATGAAATTGGAATAAATTTTAAAATAATTGTTTTTCAAAATAAATAAGATTAAATAAGTAAAAGAATGAGGCTGAAAATTAGATAGAATCTAAAGAAAATTAAGTTAAATATTAAAGGAAAGAATATATAAATAGTGTTAGTTCATCTTTGGATTTTCTTATGTTTCTACTGTAATGGTTTTATATATATGGTAAAGTAATTCATTTAGGTAATATCAAGGTCATGCTAGCTATGGCTCATAACTACATGGTATCAAGTCTCTAGGAAACACGAGGAAAGTAGACTTCATATGTTGTTTTGTAAATTTTTGACTAGGCAGAAGAATGTTAGTAGTGTGATGGACAAAAGACTAACAAAAACCTGGTATCACTACGATTGATCTGGTTTCCAGAGTGGTAGACCAGCTTGCAGATGGTGTAATTATTTTAAATAGAAACAGAACTATCAATGCTTACGTGCATAAAAAATAAGATATTACTAATAGAAATAATACAATAAGAAGGAAGAGAAAGGGGGAATTTGAAAATTAAAATATTTATTAAGTGGATAGAAGGGAACAATCAAAAGGATAGGAGAAAGAGGAATAAAGGAAGAAGAGGGAGGGTGGAGCGTGGTGCATGAGGGGTTAGAATTGATATTAAAGAGATGAGGTTTAGAGGACAAGAAATGGATATTGGCTTTCACGAATGGTTTAGTTGATGTCCATCATCCGAATTAAAGTTGTTAGGGTGATTTTCAATTTCTAGGGCTTCCCTAATGACACAGTTGGCTCGGAAGGGGGCACAGGCTAAGATTTGGGTTTTATCAAAACAAATAAAATGCTTGGTATTATGGGAGTGTTCAACGATGACAGATTTAACAATGTGGTTATGGTAGGTCACAGCATATACTCTTTGAATCGAGCTTTGAATTCAATCTTGAGTTTTTTTCAAGATTTCAATAATTTAAATTATTTTAAATATTATATATAGAGACAAAATTTCCGTCGTTCATGGAAAAAAATAAAACTTTCATTTGATATTCTCTTATTAAATTTGTCTATATTTTCATTCTAAAATAGTTATGTCTCACTGTTTTGATAAAAATAAGTTAACATATAAACAATTTTTAACATTTTAATTAGTTCATTTTTTTCAACCAACAAAATGTGAACTATCATTATTTTTTTTCTTCAAAATTTCAATAATCTAAATTAAAAACAAATAAAATCAAAGTTTCCGTCCATTAAGGAAAATCATAAACACGTAAAAGCAAAGTTTCCATCAATTAAGGAAAAGGACAAACACATAAAAGCAAAATTTCCATCTAAACACATAAAAACAAAGTTTCCATCATTTTTTGGAGAATGATAAACACATAAAACAAAGTTTCCATCAATTTCCATTTAATATGTTATTATTAAATTTGTCCCATACATAACAACTTTTCAAAGTTTTTTTAGTGATAAGTTGCATAGCAACTTTTCAAAGTTTTTAGTGATAAGTTGAATCTTAATGTGAGAGCTTTTCCACTTCATTATGTGGTTTTTTGGAGAATGATAAACACATAAAAACAAAGTTTTTATCAATTTCCATTTAATATGTTATTATTAAATTTGTCTTATGCATAATATTTTTCAAAGTTTATTTAATAATAAATTGAATTTTAATGTGAGATCTTTTCCACTTCATTATGTGGGTATTCCTTAGTCTTATCGTTATAATACCTACCCCTTGGACCACTTATACGGAAAAAAAAACTAACATGTACTGAGGCTAGGGATCTTCAATTTTTTGGATTATGTGATTTGTAAGCTTATATAGAATACTACTAACAAGATTGTTATAGGCACTTTAAATCAGATTTTGAATTGGAAATATCATTAAAGTTTGAAGACAAAATAAAGTTTGAAGACAAAAATGATTAAGCTTATCAAAGTGGTATTATGCCCCTAAATTTTATATATATATCTATATATATATAAAATGAATTGGAAAAATTTTAATTTTATTATTTATTTAATTTTTTCTAATTAAAAAATATGTTATATAATTAAATATAATAAAATTGAATTAAATAATAAATAAATATAAATCTATTTTGGAATTTTAAAGTTAATATTTTATTTAAATAATTATTTTTTTAAAACAAATGATTATATTGATTATTAAAAACCTATTCAAAATATACATTAATTTATATTTAAAATAAAAGAATAACGTTTCATTTATCTTACTCTACTAGAATGTTTTATTATAATAATTGGGACAAGAGGGGCTCTCCAATCTAGTATGGTGGAAATGTTGTAGTGTAATGTCATATAACAAAATAAAAATAACCCTATAAAAAATAATAAAAATAAAAACAAAAATGACCCATGGTATTCATGTGGAATGTACCCTATTTAAAAGGGTAAATTAAACCAACCTAGATACATCTAACTCGGGATCTACCAAGCCTCCACTCAGCACTTGGTACATCCGAATTTAAGATAGATCTAAACATGTTAATATTAAGTTCTTGAATAAAGAATATTGTGTTTTTATATGTCATTCTTGTTATTGTAAGTAGATATAATAAAGAGCTATATGCTTTGATAGGATTAAAATTAATAAATATTTATCAATTATAATGTTAATATTTACATTAATAAAATTTTATTATATTGTGTGTGTGTGTGAGAGAGAGAGAGAGAGAGAGATTCAATTTATAAGGAGAAAAGCATTAAAAAATAAATTACAAGGAAACAATAGTAAGCATTGTTGTCTAAAATATAAATTTTAAGGGGTTATCCCATGGGCTGTAGAGAAGACGGTGACAGGGTGTTCAGTTGAGGTACTCTATGGTGTAAAGGTCACCATTTTGAAACTTGTTGGGAAAAAATATAGCCATTCTAAGGGCTAATGTGGCACAAGACAGGTGCATTCCCCATGTGATTTTGATGGCTTAGATGCACCTGGGTAATGGCTACTCAAGCCACAAGTTAGGTGTGCTAGTCATATCAGGACTCATATAACCTAGCAAAAAAGAAACGGTTGAATAATTTTACTCTACATCAATGTTAACAACATCCTACCACATAATTTTCCCAAACACTATTAGGTCTTTTTAGTTATTAGTGTATCTATGATATATATAATCCACTACACACATTTGTTTACCCATGTGTAATAAAATTAGATATATATATATATATATATATATAAGTTTGATCATGTCTTAAGATCATATTTTTTATTAACCTCATCAAAGAATAATACTTTGGTTAGCTAAAATATGTAGGATACTTCCACACTTAAAAAACATTTCTCATCATGCTCTCATAGTAAAGAATAGTGCTTTAGTTTATTAAAGTATTTATTAACATAACTCCACATTTAAAATGCACCTTCCATCATGTTTCCATTTTAATATAGTTATGTTCTACTATTTTAATAAGAGTAAGTCAATACATGAACAAATTTGAACATTTTAATGAGTTCATTTTTGTTGATGAAAACTTCTAGAGAACTATGTGTTGTGTTCATGGATATGCACAACGTTTCAGGTGAACACTTCACCCATCTTTAGGAACATGAAGCTTAACTGATGATGTGAAGTGTTTTAGACCCAGAGAAATAGAAGATGAAGTTAAAATATAATTTTTAGGGTGGGTAAAAATATAATTGTTAGGGAAGGTAAGAATGATGAGACCATTGATTAATATTGACTTTAATGAAAGATAGAAACTATTGAAAAAGGGGAATATAAAAGAAAAAAGGAAAAAGAAAGAGAATTGAATTATTTCAAAATATTTTAAAGGGTTATTAAGAGGTCAAATGGGGAAAGTAAAATTAGCTGCTCAAATTAAAGTAGGTGAAATAATCTAATAGATCAAAAAAAATATTTAGTATTTAATTGTGAACTATTATCATTAATAATAGGTCAAAATATTAATATTAACTTAACTTAGTATGAATTAGAGAAAAACATATTGTTTTATTGGAATGACATATTATTTTATTAAAATAAAATTTAGATTAAAAAATATTATCATTAAATAGGAAGAAGAAAGAGTTTAATTTTGGTAAAATTAAATTAAATATATAATTAATCTAGAATTGAAAATTTAGGGATTTAAATTATATTAAGACTTATAAGAATTGATTTAAGGAAAGAAATATAACTATTAAATAAGAATTATTAAATGAAATTGGAATAAATTTTAAAGGAAAGAATATATAAATAGTGTTAGTTCATCTTTGGATTTTCTTATGTTTCTACCGTAATGTTTTTATATATATGGTAAAGTAATTTTAAAATAATTGTTTTTCAAAATAAATAAGATTAAATAAGTAAAAGAATGAGGCTGAAAATTAGATAGAATCTAAAGAAAATTAAGTTAAATATTAAAGGAACGAATATATAAATAGTGTTAGTTCATCTTTGGATTTTCTTATGTTTCTACTGTAATGGTTTTATATATATGGTAAAGTAATTCATTTAGGTAATATCAAGGTCAAGCTAGCTATGGCTCATAACTACATGGTATCAAGTCTCTAGGAAACACGAGGAAAGTAGTATTCATATGTTTTTTTGTAAATTTTGACTAGGCAGAAGAATGTTAGTAGTGTGATGGACAAAAGACTAACAAAAACCTGGTTTCACTGCGATTGATCTAGTTTCAAGAGTGGTAGACCAACTTGCAGATGGTGTATTTATTTTAAATAGAAACAGAACTATCAATGCTTAGGTGCATAAAAAATAAGATATTACTAATAGAAATAATACAATAAGAAGGAAGAAAAAGAGGGAATTTGAAAATTAAAATATTTATTAAGTGGATAGAAGGGAACAATCAAAAGGATAGGAGAAAGAGGAATAAAGGAAGAAGAGGGAGGGTGGAGTGCGGTGCATGAGGGGTTAAGAAGGGTTAGAATTGATATTAAAGGGATGAGGTTTAGAGGACAAGAAATGGATAGTGGCTTTCACGAATGGTTTATTTGATATCCATCATCCGAATTAAAGTTGTTAGGGTGATTTTCAATTTCTAGGGCTTCCCTAATGACACAGTTGGCTCCGAAGGGGGCAGAGGCTAAGATTTGGGTTTTATCAAAACAAATAAGATGCTTGGTATTATGGGAGTGTTCAACGATGACAGATTTAGCAATGCGGTTATGGTAGGTCACAACCGTATACTCTTTGAATCGAACTTTGAATTCAATCTTGATTTTTTTTCAAGATTTCAATAATTTAAATTATTTTAAATACTATAGATAAAAACAAAATTTCCATCGATCATGGAAAAAAATAAAACTTCCATTTGATATTCTCTTATTAAATTTGTCTATATTTCCATTCTAAAATAGTTATGTCTTACTGTTTTGATAAAAATAAATTAACATATAAACAATTTTTAACATTTTAATTAGTTCATTTTTTTCAACCAACAAAATGTGAACTATCATTATTTTTTTTTTCAAAATTTCAATAATGTAAATTAAAAACAAATAAAAGCAAAGTTTCCATCCATTAAGGAAAATCATAAACACGTAAAAGCAAAGTATCCATCAAATAAGGAAAAGGATAAACACATAAAAGAAAAATTTCCATCTAAACACATAAAAACAAAGTTTCCATCATTTTTTGGAGAATGATAAACACATAAAACAAAGTTTCCATCAATTTCCATTTAATATGTTATTATTAAATTTGTCCTCCTGCATAACAACTTTTCAAAGTTTTTTTGAGTGATAAGTTGCATAGCAACTTTTCAAATTTTTTTTAGAGTTTCCATCATTTTTTGGAGAATGATAAACACATAAAACAAAGTTTCCATCAATTTCCATATAATATGTTATTATTAAATTTGTCTTCATGCATAGCAACTTTTCAAAGTTTTTTTTCGTGATAAGTTGCATAGCAAATTTTCAAAGTTCTTAGTGATAAGTTGAATCTTAATGTGAGAGCTTCTGAGAGCTTCTCCACTTCATTATGTGGTTTTTTGGAGAATGATAAACACATAAAAACAAAGTTTCTATGAATTTTCATTTAATATGTTATTATTAAATTTGTCTTTATGCATAATATTTTTCAAAGTTTTTTTAATAATAAATTGAATTTTAATGTGAGATCTTTTCCACTTCATTATGTGGGTATTCCTTAGTCTTATCGTTATAATACCTACCCCTTGGACCACTTAAAAGCCTTGATAAGGTACCAAAAACATAAAGCGACGCGAATGAAATTATAAGATAAATAGAGCTTGTCACTTATATGGAAAAAAAACTAACATGGACTGAGGCTAGGGGTCTTCAAGTTTTTGGATTATGTGATTTGTAAGCTTAAGATTGTTATATGCACTTTAAATCAGATTTTGAATTGGAAATATCATTAAAGTTTTATGACAAAAATATTAAGCTTATCAAAGTGGTATTATGCCCCTAAATTTTATATATATATATATATATATATATATATATAAAATGAATTGGGAAAATTTTAATTTTATTATTTATTTAATTTTTTCTAATTAAAAATATGTTATATAATTAAATATAATAAAATTGAATTAAATAATAAATAAATAAAAATCTATTTTGGAATTTTAAAGTTAATATTTTATTTAAATA
This sequence comes from Pinus tabuliformis, assembly GCA_031772625.1. NCBI lineage: Eukaryota > Viridiplantae > Streptophyta > Pinopsida > Pinales > Pinaceae > Pinus > Pinus tabuliformis. Next base: position 608,035,773 of record CM062810.1, read on the forward strand.
ATTATTTTTTTAAAACAAATGATTGTATTGATTATTAAAAAACTATTCAAAATATACATTAATTTATATTTAAAATAAAAGAATAACGTTTTATTTATCTTACTCTACTAGACTGTTTTATTATAATAATTAAGACAAGAGGGGCTCTCCAATCTAGTATGGTAGAAATGTTGTAATGTAATGTCATATAACAAAATAAAAATAACCCTATAAAAAATAATAAAAATAAAAACAAAAATGACCCATGGTATTCATGTGGAATGTACCCTATTTAAAAGGGTAAATTAAACCAACCTAGATACATCTAACTCGGGATCTACCAAGCCTCCACTCAGCGCTTGGTACATCCGAATTTAAGATAGATCTAAACAGGTTAATATTAAATTCTTGAATAAAGAATATTGTGTTTTTATATGTCTTTCTTGTTATTGTAAGTAGATATAATAAAGAGCTATATGCTTTGATAGGATTAAAATTAATAAATATTTATCAATTATAATGTTAATATTTACATTAATAAAATTTTATTATATTGTGTGTGTGTATGAGAGAGAGAGAGACAGTTTCAATTTATAAGGAGAAAAGCATTAAAAAATAAATTACAAGGAAATAATAGTAAGCATTGTTGTCTAAAATATAAATTTTAAGGGGTTATCCCATGGGCTGTAGAGAAGACGGTGACAGGGTGTTCAGTTGAAGTACTCTATGGTGTAAAGGTCACCATTTTGAAACTTGTTAGGAAAAAATATAGCCATTCTAAGGGCTAATGTGGCCCAAGACAGGTGCATTCCCCATGTGATTTTGATGGCTTAGATGCGCCTGGGTAATGGCTACTCAAGCCACAACTTAGGTGTGCTAGTCATATCAGGACTCATATAACCTAACAAAAAAGAAACGGTTGAATAATTTTACTCTAAACCAATGTTAACAACATCCTACCACATCCTACCTCATAATTTTCCCAAACACTATTAGGTCTTTTTAGTTATTAGTGTATCTATGATATATATAATCCACTACACACATTTGTTTACCCATGTTTAATAAAATTAGAAATATATATATATATATATATATATATATATATATATATATATATATATATATATATACTTTTGATCATGTCTTAACATCATATTTTTTATTAACCTCATCAAAGAATAATACTTTGGTTAGCTAAAATATGTGGTAGGATACTTCCACACTTAAAAAACAATTCTCATCATGCTCTCATAGTAAAGAATAGTGCTCTAGTTTATTAAAGTATTTATTAGCATAACTCCACATTTAAAATGCACCTTCCATCATGTTTCCATTTTAATATAGTTATGTTCTACTATTTTAATAAGAGTAAGTTAATACATGAACAAATTTGAACATTTTAATGAGTTCATTTTTGTTGATGAAAACTTCTAGAGAATTGTGTGTTGTGTTCATGGATATGCACAACGTTTCATGTGAACACTTCACCCATCTTCAGGAACATGAAGCTTAACTGATGATGTGAAGTGTTTTAGACCCAGAGAAATAGAAGATGAAGTTAAAATATAATTTTTAGGGTGGGTAAAAATATAATTGTTAGGGAAGGTAAGAATGATGAGACCATTGATTAATATTGACTTTAATGAAAGATAGAAACTATTGAAAAAGCAGAATATAAAAGAAAAAAAAAGAGAATTGAATTATTTCAAAATATTTTAAAGGGTTATTAAGAGGTCAAATAGGGAAAGTAAAATTAGCTGCTCAAATTAAAGTAGGTGAAATAATCTAATAGATAAAAAAAAAAAATATATATATATATATATATATATTTTGTATTTAATTGTGAACTATTATCATTAATAATAGGTCAAAATATTAATATTAACTTAACTTAGTATGAATTAGAGAAAAACATATTGTTTTATTGGAATGATATATTATTTTATTAAAAATGAAATTTAGATTAAAAAATATTATCATTAAATAGGAAGAAGAAAGAGTTTAATTTTGGTAAAATTAAATTAAATATAGAATTAATGTAGAATTGAAAATTTAGGGATTTAAATTATATTAAGACTTATAAGAATTGATTTAAGGAAAGAAATATAACTATTAAATAAGAATCATTAAATGAAATTGGAATAAATTTTAAAGGAAAGAATATATAAATAGTGTTAGTTCATCTTTGGATTTTCTTATGTTTCTACCGTAATGTTTTTATATATATGGTAAAGTAATTCATTTAGGTAATATCAAGGTCAAGCTAGCTATGGCTCATAACTACATGGTATCAAGTCTCTAGGAAACACGAGGAAAGTAGACTTCATATGTTTTTTTGTAAATTTTGACTAGGCAGAAGAATGTTAGTAGTGTGATGGACAAAAAACTAACAAAAACCTGGTTTCATTGCGATTGATCTAGTTTCCAGAGTGGTAGAACAACTTGCAGATGGTGTTTTTATTTTAAATAGAAACAGAACTATCAATGCTTGCGTGCATAAAAAATAAGATATTACTAATAGAAATAATACAATAAGAAGGAAGAGAAAGGGGGAATTTGAAAATTAAAATATTTATTAAGTGGATAGAAGGGAACAATCAAAAGGATAGGAGAAAGAGGAATAAAGGAAGAAGAGGGAGGGTGGAGCGCGATGCATGAGGGGTTAAGAGGGGTTAGAATTGATATTAAAGAGATGAGGTTTAGAGGACGAGAAATGGATAGTGGTTTTCACGAATGGTTTAGTTGATATCCATCATCCGAATTAAAGTTGTTAGGGTGATTTTCATTTTCTAGGGCTTCCCTAATGACACAGTTGGCTCCGAAGGGGGCAGAGGCTAAGATTTGGGTTTTATCAAAACAAATAAGATGCTTGGTATTATGGGAGTGTTCAACGATGACAGATTTAGCAATGCGGTTATGTTAGGTCACAACCATATACTCTTTGAATCGAGCTTTGAATTCAATCTTGATTTTTTTCAAGATTTCAATAATTTAAATTATTTTAAATACTATATATAAAAACAAAATTTCCATCGATCATGGAAAAAAATAAAACTATAATAAAACTTCCATTTGATATTCTCTTATTAAATTTGTCTATATTTCCATTCTAAAATAGTTATGTCTCACTATTTTGATAAAAATAAGTTAACATATAAACAATTTTTAACATTTTAATTATTTCATTTTTTTCAACCAACAAAATGTGAACTATCATTATTTTTTTTTAAGATTTCAATAATCTAAATTAAAAACAAATAAAAGCAAATTTTCCATCCATTAAGGAAAATCATAAACACGTAAAAGCAAAGTATCCATCAATTAAGGAAAAGGATAAACACATAAAAACAAAGTTTCCATCATTTTTTGGAGAATGATAAACACATAAAACAAAGTTTCCAACAATTTCCATTTAATATGTTATTATTAAATTTGTCCTCATGCATAACAACTTTTCAAAGTTTTTTTTAGTGATAAGTTGCATAGCAACTTTTCAAATTTTTTTTTATAGTTTCCATCATTTCTTGGAGAATGATAAACACATAAAACAAAATTTCCATCAATTTCCATTTAATATGTTATTATTAAATCTGTCTTCGTGCATAGCAACTTTTCAAAGTTTTTTTCGTGATAAGTTGCATAGCAATTTTTCAAAGTTTTTAGTGATAAGTTGAATCTTAATGTGAGAGCTTCTCCACTTCATTATGTGGTTTTTTTTGAGAATGATAAACACATAAAAACAAAGTTTCTATCAATTTTGTTATTATTAAAATTGTCTTATGCATAATATTTTTCCAGGTTTTATAAATAATAAATTGAATTTTAATGTGAGATCTTTTCCACTTCATTATGTGGGTATTCCTTAGTCTTATTGTTACCTCTTGGACCACTTAAAAGCCTTGATAAGGTACCAAAAACATAAAGCGACGTGATTGAAATTATAAGATAAATAGAGCTTGTCACCTATATGGAAAAGAAAACTAACGTGGACTGAGGCTAGGGGTCTTCAATTTTTTGGATTATGTGATTTGTAAGCTTATATAGAATACTACTAACAAGATTGTTATATGCACTTTAAATCAGATTTTGACAAAAATGATTAAGCTTATCAAAGTTGTATTATGCCCCTAAATTATAATTATAATTATAATTATATATATATATATATATATATATATATATATATATAGATAGATAGATAGATAGATAGAGATATATAAAATGAATGGTTAAAATTTTAATTTTATTATTTATTTAATTTTTGCTAATTAAAAAATATGTTATATAATTAAATATAATAAAATTGAATTAAATATTAAATAAATAGAAATCTATTTTGGAATTTTAAAGTTAATCTTTTATTTAAATAATTAATTTTTAAGTATTTTTTTAAAACAAATGATTGTATTGATTATTAAAAACTATTTAAAATATACATTAATTTATATTTAAAATAAAAGATAATATTTCATTTATCTTACTCTACGAGAATGTTTTATTCTAATAATTAGAATAAGAGGGGCTCTCCAATCTAGTATGGTAGAAATGTTGTAATATAGTCATATAACAAAATAAAAATACCTTATAAAAAATAATAAAAATAAGAACAAAAATGACCCATGGTATTCATGTGGAATGTACCCTATTTAAAAGGGTAAACTAAACCAACCTAGATACATCTAACTTGGATCTACCAAGCCTCCACTCAGCACTTGGTACATCCGAATTTAAGATAGATCTAAACAGGTTAATATTAATTTCTTGAATAAAGAATATTGTGTTTTTATATGTCATTCTTGTTATTGCAAGTAGATATAATAAAGAGCTATATGCTTTGATAGGATTAAAGTTAATAAATATTTATCAATTATAATGTTAATATTTACATTAATAAAATTTTATTATATTATTCACTTTTTAAACTTTTTTAATTCATTGTAATTTTAAATTTTTTATATAATAATAATAATAAAATGTTAAACAATTTTTAATTTTTAAAAATTACGAAAACTAATTTTAATCTAAATAAACATTCTTAGAGTATAATTTATTTATTTTTTGTAGGTTTGGGAAGACTACATCTTCATCATATCCAATATATCACGTGATCAAAACTGAGAATTAAAGTGACTTCACATAAAAGAATGCCTTAACAAAAAACCGTCTATCCAAAATCCATATATAAATATATATATATATATAAAATCAATTAATCATAAACTATTTATTAAACAAATATTCACAAAAACTCAAAACCTTTCGATTTATTTTCTGAAAATAATGACTAATATTTTTTTAAGAATTAAAAGTTCACAAGTAAATTCTTTATTGACTCTAACTAAGTGACAAAAATTTTGCATACATTTTAAATATTTTTTTTAATTAAAATAAAAAATTCAAAACTAAAAATTTAACTAAATAACAAGAAAGATGCAAAGATCGAATTGTTATTGAATTTAATACACCAAAAGATTCAAAAGTCAGTGGTCATTGACTTTATTAATTTTTTTAACAATTAAAATTTATAAAATAATTTTTTTTATTAAAAATTAAAATTGACATGAACTTTAAACTTGAAGATTTAATTAAATAACAAAATTAAAATTTACAAAATATTAAATTTAAAAATTCAATTAAATAACCAAAATATTTCACAATCAAAATTCAAAATATAACTTATTGACCCTAGCAGTATATACACTTTTAGATCATCAAATGTATTTAAAACCACCGAAAATTTTAAAACCAAATTAATAATGAAATTCGATTAAAGCACAATAAAACAAATATATTAGACACAAAATTATTACATTTGTTTTTATATTTTCAAATTATTATACATATTTTGTATTTTTTTTAATTTATTAAATTAATAATTGATTTAAAAATATGAAAATGCATTATAATATTTATAGAAAAAATAGTAAATAAATAATATTTATAACTATGATTTATAATATAATTATATTCTTAGATTGATAAAGCATTTAATCGCATTTTGAAACATAATTTAAATCTTTCTCACGGCGGATGCTCATATTTGCCATACGTCTCAAAAATGATAGAATTGAGTGGTTTTGAAAGCCACTTGACTCATGGCATGAGCCTCTCAGCAGGTTGGCACACTTTGTTAAATGCACATGCGATGGAGATATCTACTCGCTCCTATGTTCTCATATCTTGATCTTCCCATTGTTTTCTATCTCATTAGGCAACTCCATTATTCTTAGAAGTGTTTTCCATTAGGGAAGTACTATGAAGGCATCACGGTTGTTGCGCACGATTCTTCAAGCCCGCCTCTAGAATTGGTGCCTTGCAAACTGTATTTGTCACCGTCGCGAATTATGCTTAACGTTTTTGGGTTTCTTATCCATGGAAGCCATGTTTGTTACCTTTGTTGAAATAAGGAATTACTGAGAGGGGGTGAATCAATAATAATGAAGTTCTTTCAAATTTTAAATATAAGTCGTTAACTCTTTTCACTATGGTCAACTTGTGAGAGCTTTCATACACAATACAAAGGATTAGTGAGATATGGCATTCACATGTACATACAATCCATCACATTAGAAACACACACATATTGACACAAGTATTTTTACGTGGAAACTCAAAGGGAAAAGTCAACCTATCTATTTGTTATTATGATGTGAATTAAGAACCTACTTAATTACATCAATTTGTTTGTGAGCACCCACTCACAGGTGGCACCAATCCCTTAAGATAGAAATCACCTACTTACTAAGAGGCACCAACCTCTTATGAATGCAGCCACCACCTGCTCTAGCCACTGTTCTACCTTTCATACAAATTTCAAACTGAAAACAGGGGAAATTACATATACAAATAAATACAAATCAAATTCATTACAATATCATACTTCTTCTCTTGGCCCTCTGCACTTCCATAGGAACTCTCGGCCTCACACAACAATATTGGCCCACTTCGCCCCTTTTCTCTAAATTGTGCTCCTTTAGCTCTTAGTAACAACTCTCTGTGACACTCTGCCTCAGTTCATCACTTGGGCCATTTTCTCAAATTTGCATGCTCCACTCCACTCTCTTCAGCTCACACAACAATATTGTATTACCCACTTTGCTCAATTGCGCTCCACTGTTTTGTTCATCTCCAGTGCTAGAAATGATGCTCTCTCTCTTTGTTGACCATTAACATGCCATTCTCACCGCCCAAGAGTACTCCTGCATGGTTGTCCATGTTGTTGTTGCATCAAACATTCTGATATTTTCAGCCACATTAAACATTGGGAATGGGCTCCAGAGAGTTTCCATGCTGAGAAATAAATTCTCAATCAACCTACACTCCAATGAGGCTCTCCATTCTTATTAATGGGTCACAAAGCTTGACAGGTACTTCGGCATGGCTTCTTTGTTCTTCATTTTAATCAATGAGGCGTGCATAGGGGATTAAAGGTAGCTTATTTCTACTTCGAGACAGGCCCAACATTATTATCTAAAGATCTTTACAATCACCATGTATTCCAGCGACAAACTCTCCTGAACGCATTTACTCCTTAGCTGCCAACTCATACATCTTTCATACGCCTCTCTACTATAATATTAGAGCCCCTACATATCGTAACTTTTATTAAATTAATGTTACGACATCACGAAATTTTGATTGCCCTTTGGGCCTTGTTGCTTAGTCCCCTCTTGTTTTTCCTCCATGGGATCGGGCGCTGTGATCGACGGCACATACACCTCTATATTGAAATTTTGGAGCTACCACATATCATAATTTTTTATTAATATAGTCTTACAATATTATGAGATCTCGATTGGCCTTTAGCCCTTTTTGCGTAGCCCCTTCTTGTTTTTCCTGCATGGGACTGAGAGCCGTGACCGGCGCTAAGACCTTCAGAATCCCACTGAGGGCCTATCTCCTTGTGTATTTTCTCTCCATCCTTGGTTCTTTGGGATTCCACAACCAAGCGCCACCAACATCGGAGCTCCCAGGCATCCAAAATTTTCTCAAAATTCAATTATAGCAGAGTTCTGAAATCTCCAACCTCTTTTATGCTCCATAGAACTTAGGTGCAAATTCTTCTCTATGTCCTTTGTTCTTTGGGTCTCCACGACCAAGTTCCAATCAACATCGGAAGCCCTCAACATCATAAATTTTTCAAAATTACAATTAAAAAGGAGTTATGAAATCTTGACCTCCAATATTTCAACCTCCGAGATGATGTCATGCTCTCGTTATCATCTCCACGTGGCTTCTCCTTAGTGGTGACATGTGTCACCCATGTTTGACCCATTAGGCCACACGACTAGTATATACAATTATAGATCATCAAATCTATTTAAAACCACTGAAAATTTTAAAACCAAATTAATAATGAAATTCGATTAAACCACAATAAAACAAATATACTAAACACAGAATTATTACATATGTTTTTATATTTTCAGATTATTATACATATTTTGTAATTTTTTAAAAATTTATTAAATTAATAATTTATTTAAAATATGAAAATGCATTATAATATTTATACAAAAAATGATTAAATAAGTAATGTTTATAATTATATAATATAATATAATAAATTCTTAGATTTATTAAGCATCTAATCACATTTTGAAACATAATCTAAATCTTTCTCACGATGGATGCTCATAATTGCCATATGTCTCAATAATGATAGAATTGAACGGTTTTGAAAGCCATTTGGCTCATGGCATGAGCCTCTCGGCAGGTTGGCACACTTTGTTAAATGTAGATGCGATGGAGATATCTACGCGCTCCTATGTTCTCATTCCTTGACCCTCCCATTGCTTTCTATCTCATTATGCAACTCCATTATTACTAGAAGTGACTTCCATCAGGGAAGTACTATGAAGGAATCACGTTTGTCACGCACGATTCTTTAAGCTCACCTCTAGAATTGGTGCCTTGCAAACTGTATTTGTCACCTTTGTCAATTATGCTCAGCGTCTATGGGTTTCTAATTCATGGAAGCCATGCTTGTTACCTTTGTTGAAATAAGGAATTACTGAGAGGGGGCGTGAATCAATAATAGTGAAGTTCTTTCAAATTTTAAGTATAAGTCTTTAACTCTTTTCACTACAGTAACTTACTTGTGAGAGCTTTCATACACAATACAAATGATCAACAAGATATAGCATTCACATCTACATACAATCCATCACATGAGCAACATCTACATATTGACACAAGTATTTTTATGTGGAAACTCAAAGGGAAAAAACCACCTATCTATTTGTTATTATGAAGTAAATTAAGAACCTACTTAATTACATCAACTTGTTTGTGAGCACCCACTCACAGGTGGCACCGACCCCCTTAAGATAGCAATCACCTACTTACCAAGAGGCACAACCTCTTATGAATGCAGCCACCACCTGCTCTAGCCATTGTTCTACCTTTCATACAATTTTCAAACTGAAAATGGGGAAATTACATATACATATAAATACAAATTAGATTCATTATAGTATCATAGTTATGCTCTTGTCCCTCTGCACTTCCACAGGAACTCTCAGCCTCACACAATAGTACTGGCCCACTTTTCCCCTTTTCTCTAAATTGTGCTCCTTCAACTCTTAATAACAACTCTCTGAAACACTTTTCCTCAGTTCATAACTTGGGCCATTTGCTCAACGTTCGCATGCTCCATTCCACTCTCTTCAGCTCACACAACAATATTGTATTCCCCACTTTTCTCAATTGTGCTCCACTTTTTTGTTCATATCCAGTGCTAAAAATGATGCCTCTCTCTCTCTCTCTCTATTGACCATTAACATGCCATTCTCACCGCCCAAGAGTACTCCTGCATGGTTGTCCATGTTGTTGTTGCATCAAACATTCTGATATTTTTAGCCACATTAAACATTGGTAATGGGCTCCAGAGAGTTTCCATGCTGAGAAATAAATTATCAGTCAAACTACACACTCCAATGAGGCTCTCCATTCTTATTAATGGCTCACAAAGCTTGACAGGTACTTTGGCATGGCTTCTTTGTTCTTCATTTTAATCAATGAGGTGTGCATAGGAGATTAAAGGTAGCTTATTTCTACTTCGAGACAGGCCCAACATTATTTTCTAACGATCTTGACAATCACCAGTTATTCCAGTGACCAACTCTCCTGAACGCATTTACTCCTTAGTTTCCGACTCATACATCTTCATACTCCTCTCCGCTATAATATCAAAGCCCCTACATATCATAACTTTTATTAAATTGATGTTATGACATCACGAAATTTTGGTTGGCCTTCGGCCCCTATTGCTTAGACCCCTCTTGTTTTTCCTCCATGGGACCAGGAGCTATGACTGATGACACATACACCTCTATATTGAAAATTTGGAGCTCCCACATATCGTAATTTTTTATTAATATGGGATTACAATATTATGAGATCTCGATTGGGCTTTAGCCCATTTTGCGTAGCCCCTTCTTGTTTTACCTCCATGGGGCTGGGAGCTGTGACTGGCACTAAGACCTTTAGGATCCCACCAAGGGCCTATCTCCTTGTGTATTTTCTCTCCATCCTTGGTTCTTTGGGATTCCACAACCAACAACCACCAACATTGGAGCTCCCAGGCATCCAAACTTTTCTCAAAATTCAATTATAGCGGAGTTCCAAAATCTCCAACCTCTTATATGCTCCATAACACTTAGGTGCAAAGCCTTCTCTATGTCCTTGGTTCTTTGGGTCCCCATGACCAAGTTCCGATCAACATCGGAAGCCCTCAACATCATAACTTTTTCAAATTTACAATTAAAAAGGAGTTATGAAATATTGACCTCCAATATTCCAACCTCTGAGATGATGTCATGCTCTTGCCATCATCTCCACGTGGCTTCTCCTTAGTGGTGACATGTGTCACCAAGATTTGACCCATTACGCCACCCAATAGTGTTGATTTTGACTAGCACGTGTCCTCCATAATTCCACATGATGCTAATGTCACTTGCCACCTTTAGCTCCTGAGTTCCAATCAACAGTTCCCATGTGTCTTGTCAAAGGAGAGAGAAAGGGTCCCTCGGTCCTTGGTTTGCAAACGATTTCCTTTGTATTTATCACTCCCCGCAATCCTCGGCTCTTTCAAGGAAATGCAATTTGTAAGGAGTTATGAAACCCCAAAATCTAAATTTTGGAAGGGTTCTGATGTTCCATCCTTCCGAGGTTCTAATGTCTCTAAGCCTCTAACGTTCTGAATTTCAGACTGCTTCCTGGTTTCGAAATTCGACCTCCGAAATTTGGCCCTTTCGACATCACAATATTCTAACCTTCCGAGGTCCTGAGACTCTTACCTCCGAACCTCCGACTCTCTGAAATTTCAGCCTTCCCCTCTGGTTCTGAAATTTGGCCTGCTTCTAGGACATCAAAATCCTTACTTCGACTGACAATAAATTTTGATCCCGAGATCCATTCATGGACTTCCACATACCATTGGAAATATTTTTCAGAGAACTTTTCAATGGAGAAGGTTTCATGCATTCTATGAGCCCATTTTCTACCTGAAACATGGCTGCAAATTCTTTTCCTAGAATCTTCCTCAATGCTAGTTCAGTTGACATCAATTCCAACATACCAAGTGCCACCAATCAATCAGATAATGTCAATTTTCCAACAATTTCCCCCTTTGGCATTGATGGCAACAACATAAGATCCCCCTGAAACCAAGCATGGTATTCTTCTCCGATGCAATAGTAATATTCTCCCCCTTTAGAATCAATGACAAAGGATTCTCTTGAAAACTCCCCCTAAACCACTGTAACTTACTCTTCAATTGATCCCACACGCTGAGTAGCTACTAACACATATTATAATTGAGTCATTTGGAAAGAAGAGTCACAACTCCTATCTGTTTCATGAGATATTCAAAGGGTTCTCTTGTTAGTGGCTTAGTAAATATGTCTGCAAGTTGGCCTTTAGTGGCCATATATTCGAGTCAAACAACATTAGTTGCAACCTTCTCTCTTAATAAATGGAACTTGATAGGAATGTGCTTGGTATTTGAGTGCATGATAATATTATTAGATATATGAATGGAACTAGTATTATCACACATGATTCGAATGGGATTAATCAACTCTACCTTAATTTCCTTCAAGGTATGCTTCATCCATATAATTTGTGAGCAACAAGTGGAAACTGCAATATACTCTACTTCGATAGTTGATAAATAAATGGAGTTGTGTTTCTTACTGACCTAGGACACTAAGCAGTTTCACAAAAATAATGTTGTGCTAGAGGTGCTCTTCCTGTCATCAATATTTCCTGCCCAATTAGCATCAATATAGGACTTCAACTTAAACTCTCTACTTTTAGCATACCATAGTCCATAATTAGTTGTTCCTTGAAGATATTTGAAAATCCTTTTCACAGTGATGACATGAATTTCGTGAGGGAAAGCTTGAAATTTGGCCACAAGACCCACTGCTTCCATGATGTCTGGTCTCGAAGCTGTGAGATACAAAAAGCCTCCTATCATTGATTTGTACTCAATCTGATTTACCATTGATATCTCATCTTCTTTGTACAATTTGCAACCTATAACCATAGAAGTGATAACTGGCTTGCAATCTTCTAGCTGAAACTTATTCAAATTTTCTTGTAGGTACTTGGATTGGGAGATAAATACCCCATTTTTTGACTAAAAAATTGCATTCCTAAGAAGAAGGAAATTTCTCCAATCATGGACATCTTGAACTTTGTCTACATACAGTCTACGAATTGATGTCCCAATTGTTCCAAATCGTTGCCAAAGATTATGTCATCTACATACATAACCATAATTAGTAGATGATCATCTTCATACTTTATTTATATATTTTTGTCTACAATACCTTTCTTAAATCCTTGTTGCCGAAGCTAGTGATCCAACCTTGCATACCAGGCTCTAGGAGCCTGTTTGAGTCCATATAAGGTCTTTTTCAGTTTGCACACAAACCCTTCATTTTTGGTGAGCGTGAATCCTTCTGGCTGCTCAATATAAACTTCTTCTTCCAGATATCCATTGAGAAATGCCGACTTCACATCCATTTGATATACCTTGATGTTTTTATGACTAGCAAAGGCAAGAAACATTCTGATAGCTTCTAGTCTAGCTATTGGTGCAAAGGTTTCCTCAAAATATATCCCTTCTATCTAAGAATACCCTTTGCAAACTAATCAAGACTTGTTCCTAATTACTCGACTGTACTCATTTAGCTTATTTTTGAAGAACCATTTTGTACCCACCACATTTTTCTCTTTGGGTCTTGGAACAAGCTTCCAAGTGTCATTATTCTCAATTTGGTCAAGTTATTCATTCATATCTCTCACTCAAAACTTCTCCTCACTTGCCTGGCTAAGGTTTTTTGGCTCAACCTAAGATAACAGAGCAAGATTTACACAAATTGAACTGCCAACAAATTTCCTCTTAGTCTAAACACTAATTATTTGATATCCAATAATTTGACTCTCACGGTGTTCTTTCAGTACATAGTTGTAAGGTATTTTGGACTTGGAGTTGTGCTTGTTTCCATGTCTTCATTATCTGAATCTGTTTCATCTTTTTCTTTGGGCTCGATGTCTGAAATCTCTTCTCCATATAAGTTCATGCTTCCCTTTGAGGACTCAGGTTGTGAAGTTATTTCATCTACTACTACATCAATGCAATCCTCAACCCCCTTTGTTCGTTTGTTGTAATAATTGTATCCTTTACTTCGAGAAGAATACCCAAGTAATATACCCTCATCAACACATGAATCAAAATTTCTAGGATTTTTATCATTCCTTTTGATAAATCATTTTCTCCCAAACACCTTGTAGTGTTTAACTGATGCAGGTCTTCCCTTCCATAACTCATAGGGAGTTTTATCACTATTAGGCCTGAGTTTTGTTTTGTTTGATAGGTACACTGCTACTTGTGTTGCTTCTCCCTAGAAGATGTGAGGTACATCTTCTTCATCCATCATAGCTCTAGCCATTTCCTGGATTTTTCTGTTCTTTCTCTCAACTACTCCATTTTGTTGTGGAGTTCTAGCCATAAAATATTGCCTCCTTATGCCATGCTCTTCATAGAATTCTTCAAATTCTCTTGAAGTGTATTCTCCTCCTTTGTATGATCTTAAGCATTTGATATTGAGATCTTTCTCATTTTCTACTTGAGCTTTAAAATTTTTAAAATGTTTAAATGCTTTTGATTTTTCCTTTAAGAGCATGATCCAAGTGGTCGTGGTAAAATCATTAATAATTAACATAAATACTTTTATCCTCTTGGGATTTTTGATCTAGCTGGGTTGCAGTTATCTGTGTGAATTAGCTCCAGTGGTCTAGATGAATAGAACTCTTTTGGCTTGAAATGAGTCCTAGTCTGCTTACCAAATTGACATGACTTGTAGATTGAATTACCAGGCCTTTACAGTCTTAACAAACCTCTCACAGCTCCTAAGTTGTTGACTCTTATGAAACTATCAAAATTCATATGACCAAGTCTCCTGTTCCATAACCGAGCTTCACTCGACTTTCTCAAATAGAAGCTTACTATGGAGTCATCAAACACATATACATTATTGTGAGTTCTGACTGCTTTTCCCACCAACTTTCCATTTTCTTCATTTCAGATCTCACAGTCCTTGGATTGAAAGGTCACATTAAATCCATTATCAAACATCTGAATTACACTAAGAAAATTGTGCTTGAGACCTTCTACATACAACACATTTTTGGATTTAGTCTTTTCATCAAGACTAACTATGCCCTTACCCTTAATTCTTGTTGGGGCATTGTTGTCGAAAGTGACATTATTCCCTCTGTCATTTTCTTTTAGCAACATAAATTTTCTCTTATCCCCAGTCATATGCTTGGAGCAACCACTATCCACATACCATATGTTTTCTTGATTATGTTTTTATAGAGAAAGTCCACATTCTATGCTCTTTCCAGATTTTCATTTCTAATTCCCCTTATCTTTTAGAAAGGATAGCTTCCAAGTGTTTTAAGACATAGATGGTACTCAAACCTACTTCTACACTCACTTTCCTTGTGCCTAAAATTATTACATTCGAAACATTCAACATCATTCATTAGGGGAGAGAAGGCATTTCAATTTATGAGAGTAGAGTTTTCAGATATAAAATTCTAATACTTATAATATCTAAAATTTCATCTTTTTCAACCTTGATTCTTTTACAATCAACAACCTTATTCCAAATATGTGACATTTATAACAATGTGTTGCGGGTGAGAACACCCTAGGGTCTTGGTTTGAGAACCCCAACAGAGCGAAGGGAAAACCACAACAAGAAATGCTTAGGAAATCAACCTAAATGCTTATTCTATTGAATTGTGCAAGAGTGTCCTTACCCGGAAGTCCTACGTTTTAGTATATCCCATAGGGTGCAAACCCTCAGCTTCTCTTGATGTCTTCGAAACTTGAAAATTATTCAAATGAAACATATACAACAGTAGAAACATAAATAATGTTCATGATATTAAACTTAAATCATATAAATGACTGAATAATTACACATCAATGTAAGATTCATAAATGAATTGCAATATATATCGATGCATAAACACATTTAATATCAGAAAAAGAACACCATTCCTTTATTGAAGTTAGATACAAGTAAAGTGGAGAAATATGACCTGAGTCCTTCTTTGGCTCCAAGTGGAACCGTCCTTGAGATCCATCCTTTCCCGGCCTCAGCGATCTTCCTCCATCACCAATACAAGGATATCTCAATAAAGATGAAGGATATCTCCAACAAGGAAACAAGGGTTTGGATTTAAGACTTCTGTGGTTAATATCTTCTTTAGTAACCGGAGAACCCACAGTAAAAACCATTATTTCTGTCAACGTTTCAAATCCCAACAGGGATCCATCATCAGGACTACTATTGAGTGTTGATAGAAGAAGAGCTTGATAGCGAGATATAAATAGTTATGAGGTAAGCTATTTTGATTTAAGGAAAAAAGTTGAAGGTCGGCTGTTTAATAATTAATAATATCAAAATATTTAAGTTTTTATTAAAAAACCTAATTTAATAAAAACTTAAATATTTTGATATTATTAATTATTAAACAGCCGACCTTCAACTTTTTTCCTTAATTCAAAACAGCTTACCTCATAACTATTTATATCTCGCTATCAAGCTCTTCTTCTATCAACACTCAACAATAGTCCTGATGATGGATCCCTGTTGGGATTTGAAACGTTGACATAAATAATGTTTTTACTGTGGGTTCTCCGGTTACTAAAGAAACAAGGGTTTCCTGAAGCTTTGGGGAGTACAGGAGGCCTAGGTATTTCGTTAGACTCGATTAGGGATAATCTCACTATAGTATCAATATCTCATATCTTCTCCCTTAAGGCCTTCCCATGGAGGTTTATTTATACTTCTCCAAATTAGTTTTTTTCTTTTTCAATTGGGAAACAGTTGGGCCACGGGAAATAGGAGGTGAGTAAGAGGTAAAACTCGTGAACTTCGCCCGAAATTAAAGAAATTAAATTTTTTTAAGTGTTTTAACATATGTACGCGGGTTGGGTATATGCTGACCCACGTGTACACACTTTTATCACAGGGAAAAGTAGCATATAAGGAATAAAACACTATTGTTTAAATTTTGGACCAAGTTTGAAAGGAAGGGTTGCCCTAGGCCATAATCAGAGCATCAGATCTACCAAGAGTGGTAAATGGTGGTATAACAGATGCCCCCTAATATATGAGGTCAGAAGGGGTACATGATGGCCGAAATGTATTAAGTGTATAGAAGGAACCATGCCGAGACTGAGGAGGAGTTCACCATAATTTAACCTACCAAGCCAGTGAAAGAGATCAGAAAGAAACTGTTGTCTGAGGCGGGCATACCCATGCTCAGAAATAATAAAGAAAGTCTACATGTTAAGTACACAAGTGGATCCAGTATGCATACAAGTATAAAGGAACTGAAAATACATAATGGATCATCTGATCATAATCAAGAAAGTACATGTCTGAATATCACATATAAAGAGTTGATCAATGATGTTGAAGTATGAAGCTGATCACTGAAGTCAAGAAACTGATCCAAATAGTACCAAGTGAACATGATGGAATAAATGGTACTACACTGTAACTCAGGTGCCAACATATAAGATATTGTTGTAAGGAACTGCAATATATAAGGTGGATGGTGTCAACTAGCAGAAACAGGAGCAACTGACAAGTGAACCAAGACATGTTGATGCAAACCCGAGGTCTTCACCGACCACCGTGGTACATTTCTACACAATGGGAATAAATGATCTGAAGTCGACCATGTGAGAAATCGTTTGATTACTGGTCATTGATGTATACCATTAACAAATGCGAGGCTACTCACCAATAATGATGATGAGAGTCAAGGTACCCAGTACAATCTAACAAGTGCGAATAAATGAGTTGTAGTTGAACACTTGGAAGAATATATCAATTAGGAGACAATGATGTTTTCCCACTGTCGATAGTGAAAGAATCTGCCACTGATGACTACAAACCTTGAGGTACTACCAAATGGACTCTAGATCTCTTTCCTTGAGCAATGAGCTGAAGTCGATGGGAAAAGATCCGCTAGAAGGAAGACATTAAGGCATCCTTCACCAATCTAGCACGAGTGTAACCTGTAGGCCAATAATGTGGAAGGAATCAGATGAACAAAGATGTAGTAACCCAATTGAAGCATGTTTCTGGTGTACACAAGATGTGGCTAGCGCACGATAGAAACCCTCTAAACCAACCAATAATGAAAGCTGACAAAGAGGCGAGGAATCCACCAATAGGGTCAAATGGAAACCAAGCATTGCACGAATCCCAATGTGTGATAATGAAAGTTGATGTCGAACAAAAGGGAAACCACTCAGTCAAATACCCATGATACTAATCGATGTTGAGCACAAGGTGACCTATCAATAATGAAAATAGGGCTAGGGTGCGGCTCTAGATCTTCCCTTAGAAACATTTGTCATTGTCGATAAGAGCAAGATCTGCCAACAAGAAGTCAATGGAGACCTTCTCAAACCGGCACGAGTAAAGGACCAATATCGCTGATGTGATAACGAACATGACACTAACAAATAGGGATGGTCAACTGAAAAATAGGTCAAGAGACACTGCAAAGAGGCCGACTCAGGTTTACTTCCCTTGAACAAAAGCACGACTCAACTGTGACTACATGGTAGCATATGATAACTTTGTATAATTTCGTCATGCAGGAGGCATAAGCAAACTCTCCATATGATTGGAAGAGGTAACCAATCGGAGGAGTACTGACTCAATAATTGTTGGGTTGTGTTATATTCTTTCCATGACTAGCCCACGTAGTTAACCGGGGGGTTAGAGGGGGGCGGAGCACCCCCTCGTTGTGCCGATTGCATAGTGAGGGGGTCACAGGGGTTTTGAGGGGTGCAGGTAACCCCCCTCTATGGGGTCTAGGGCAGCGCCTCGATTTTTTTTTCTTTTTGGACCCTATTATAGGTTGGGCGGACCTACTTATGGTTTTGTGCATGTTTTTCACACATGGTTTTGGACGCAATGGTTTTCGGTCCATGGTTTTGGATGCAATGCTTTTCGGTCCATGGTATGGGATTCTTCGGCATGTATAAATATGTATTGTAAAATTGGAAGGAACACAATGAAAAATCAAGCTTACAGTCCCGGTTTTGGGATCTAGGGGAAAATCTATTTGTATATGTGTTTTATGTGTTATGCTCTCGCATTGTTTATTTTCTGTGTTTTAGAATTCGTATGCAGGTAATCTCTGTACGGGGTTAAAACCTACATTTGGTATCAGAGCTGTTTTGGCTTCAAGGGGACGCCTTTGTTGCTGAGGGGTTTCGCTCAGGCCTGTGGTAGACCTTATTCAGTGGGAGATCTACAAGATCGATTCTGGTGGTAAAAGAAGATGGCGAGCAGTGGAAAGATAGAGATCGAGAAATTTAATGGTCAGAGTTTTGGGTTATGGAAACTCAAGATGGAGGATCTGTTGGTGGATAAAGATCAGTGGATTGTGGTAGATCCAAGTACTAAACCAACGGGAGTGTCCGATGAAGAATGGAAGAAGTTGGATTGGAAGGCAAAGAGCACAATATGATTGTGTGTCTTAGATTCAGTATTGTCGAATGTATCAAGGGAAGCTACGACGAATGCTTTGTGGGACAAGTTAGGTAATTTGTACCAATCTAAGTCTCTAGTAAATAAACTGTTCCTACGGAAAAAGCTGTATAACCTGAGGATGAAAGATGGAGACTCGGTGATAGAGCATCTGAACGAATTTAATACTGTGGTAAGTCGGTTATTATCTGTTGATATTAAAATTTCAGATGAAGATAAGTGCATCAGTTTGTTGTGTTCTCTACCAGATTCATGGGATAGTTTGGTTATTGCAATAGGTAGCAATGCAACTGCCTTGCAGTTTGATGAAATAGTCTCATCCTTGCTGATGGAGGAAATGAGACGGAAAAATATGGAAAGCCAAAATGGTGATGCCTTGTCTGTATGAGGACGGTCCCAAAACAAAAACAAAAATAAGTCATCGAGTGGGAGGTCTAAATCTAGAGGGAGATCAAAATCTCCAGGAAAACCTGTAAAGGTGGTGTGCTGGAAATGTAGAAAGGAAGGGCACTACAAAAGGGACTGTAAATCTAAAGCTCTTGATAAAGGAAAGGGATCTGATGATGCTCCTTCTGCAGAGGTGAAAACCACCTCAGATGAAGGTGGGGATGTGTATTTGGCTTCTTCAAGTACACATGTAGATCATGAGGCATGGTTGATTGAATCAGGTGCATCATTTCACTTCACTCCCCATAGAGAGTGGTTCTGTGAGTATGAGAAATACGATGGTGGTGATGTCTTCTTGGGGGATGACAAGAAGGCTACAATTGTTGGTCGTGGAAAAGTAAAGTTGAAGTTGCAAGGTGGAAGGGTTAGAACACTTCCAGGTGTTCTTCATATTCCTGCATTAGCCAGAAATTTGATTTCAATAAGCAAGCTGGATGATGCAGGTGTAAAAATAGTGTTCGAGAAGGATAACTGCAAGATGGTTCGGGGGGCACTAGTACTGATGTGGGGAGTTCGAATTGGAACTCTGTACAAGCTGCAAGGTAGCACTGTTGTTGATGGGTGCAACAGTTCTGTGGTTCCTGAAAGTGGAGTAGAAAATCTAGTGGTCTCTGGAGGGAAGACCATGTTGTGGCATCAAAGGATTGGACATATTGGATATAAGGGCCTTCGAATACTTCATGGTAAAGGTATGGTAGAAGGTATAAGTAATAGCTCTTTGGATTTTAATTTGTGTGAAAATTGTGTATATGGGAAGTAAAATTGTGTGAGTTTCCCCTCTGGTGGTAAGAGGGTGAAATAGATATTAGAACTTTTGCACAGTGATGTGTTTGGACCTATGAAGGTTCCATCATTGGGTAAGTCTGTGTACTATGTATCATTTATAGATGATTTCTCAAGGAATACATGGATATATTGCCTTAAGAAGAAATATGAAGTCTTTGACAAGTTTAAAGAATTTAAGGCTTTGGTGGAAAACCAGACAAAGAAGAAGATAAAAGTATTGAAGACAGATAACGATGGAGAGTTTTGCAGTAAGGAATTTGAAGAATTCTGTAAGAAGTGTGGTATAGGATGGTAGAAGACTACTCCATACACACCTGAGTAAAATGGAGCTGCAGAAAGAATGAACAAGAAGTTGATGGAAAGGGCAAGAAGCATGCTCAGTGGTGCTAGGTTAGGACATGAATTCTGAGCAGAGGCGGTGGAGACATCATGTTACCTATTCAACATATCACCTTCATAAGCATTGGAGGGTAAGACTCCACAAGAGGTATGGACTGGTAAGAAACCCTCTCTTTCACATCTGAGGGTATTTGGATGTGATGAATATGTACATGTTCCAAAGGAGAAACGAACCAAGTTGGATAGTAAATCTGAAAAGTGCATCTTTATTGGGTATAAGGATGGTTTAAAGGGTTATACGCTTTGGAACCTAGTAATAAGGAAGGTTGTGTACAACCAAGATGTGATGTTCAGAGAGGTGAAATATGTTATTAAACATGAAGTCAAACCAAAGGAACCTGAGAAGATAGAGTTTGAGCTTAAGGAGGAAGAATCAGACTCTACAACAGAGGAGGAATCTAAAGATGAAGAGCCACAAACTCTAGGTGTGAGAAGATCAGTTCGAGAAAGAAGGCAGCCAGAAAGGTATATTCCATCTGCTTTCTGTTCAAATTTTGCTTCATCTATTACTGATGATGATCCCAGAACTGTGAAGGAAGCAGTAGATTCAGAGGATGGCAAACTTTGGAAAGAGGCCATGGTTGATGAAATGGCATCTTTGCACAAAAATGAAGCTTGGGATCTGGTGGAGTTGCTGGCTGGAAGGAAACCCATTGGCAACAAATGGGTGTTCAAGAAGAAGACAAATGCAGAAGGAAAGGTGGAGAAATACAAAGCTCGGTTGGTAGCAAAAGGTTATTCCCAGGTGCCAGGAATTGATTTTGGTGATATTTTTTCTCCTGTTGCCAAGGTAACTTCTATTAGATTACTTTTATCTGTTGCTGCTGCTTTTGATTTTGAGGTAGAACAAATGGATGTGAAGACAACATTTCTTCACGGGGATCTGGAAGAGGAGATCTACATGAAGCAACCTGAAGGTTTTGCGGTGAAGGGTAAGAAAGAAATGGTATGCAAGTTAAAGAAGTCTCTGTATGGGTTAAAACAATCACCAAGTATGTGGTATTAGAAATTTGATACATTTATATGGGGACTTGGATTCACCAGAAGCAAAGTAGATCACTGTGTGTATTTTAAATTAATTGGTGACCGTGTTATTTACTGGTCTTGTATGTGGACGATATGTTGCTGGTTGGAAATGACAAAGAAATTATCTAGGAATTGAAGACCCAATTGTCCTCCAAATACGACATGAAAGATCTTGGTGTTGCAAACTATATTTTGGGCATGGAAATTAAAAGAGACCGGGAAAATAGGAAGCTTTGGTTAAACCAGAGGAAGTATGTCAAGACAATACTGCAGAGGTTTAATATGTAGAATAGTAAACCGGTGACGGTTTCTATTCTTGTAGGTGTGAGGTTATCTGCTGAACAGTGTCCCAAGACACAAGAAGAGGAAGAAGACATGTCTCGTGTTCCATATGCAAGTGCAGTCGGTAGCCTGATGTATGCAATGGTCTATACTAGACCAGACATTGCACATGCAGTGGGAGTATTCAACAGGTTTATGCCAAAACCAAGGAAGAAGCACTGGACAACAGTGAAGTGGGTTTTTGTTAGGGTCCCACCCTAACCCCCTTATTTATGTAATAGGATTGAGTCATAGTTATAGTTAAGTAAAGAGTCCATAAAGCCCATATTAATAATTGTAAGTGGTTAACCTGCATTTAATGATGGGACTACAGTTAGTTGCAAATGGGCCATGGTATTAAATAGATGGTATTAATAAGAGCCATGGTATTGCCCCATGGTATTGCATGTATGAATCCTATATAAAGGGTAGAGACTCCCTGCGAGGAGCATCGTGTCTTATTTTTTAATCAAGCTCAGCTCTATTGGAGGTTGCTCCCTCGAAGAGGCAAGTGAACTTTTCTTTTTGAATAATAAAATACTTGCTGTTATTGCTCTCATTATATGTTCTGGGTATATTTTTTCACATATTTGGTATTCTAGTATCGTCTTGCAGGATTAAGAGCATAACAAGTGGTATCAGAGCGCTTTCCAGGGCCGGTGGGATCTCCATTTTTTAGCAGATTTTTTTTTGGCTAGAGACGTGTTCCGACATCTTTAAACCACGAGATATGTCGTTGAGTGCATAAACCTGTGGATTTGGGGAGGAATGCACGCAGGAAATACAAGAGGTGGTCACGCTCGTTGGACTCCCTTGTAACCCCTGTGGGTACCCCTTTGAGTAGTAGCGCATTAGACAGAACAGTGCATAGAGTGTCTTCCAAGTACCTTCTGGGTATATCGGAAGCCCCCTAGCTCCCTTGAAACCTCACCATAGATAAAATCTCGTCGTCTTGCTGCTACAGTACACCGAGAATAGAACTCGGAGAGATTACTCACCCATACGATAGGGCAGTTGGATTTACGGCTAAGGGTATGGTTGATCCTCCTTGGTTAGTGCCCTAAAAAATTGGGCCGAGTACTACTGTCAGACCCTTATGTATATTGCGATCTGTAGCACCTGACACTCTTGGAGACCATAGTTCGCTGATCTCTCTCTGGATCATACATAATCTTTGCCAGATCAGATCTCGCTAGTGGGGTTTTTTCTGCCGCAACAACAATCAGTTTCGCAGTTCAGATATATCAGATCAGCCATCCAGATCTCTCGATCCATTAGTTCCACAACAACAATCAGTTTTGTCGTTCAGATCCACTAGATCCACAATCCAGATCTGAGTAGTTGTGTGGGTTCCTATACCCGGGGCGCTTATTGGTGACTTAGCCCATAAGAATCAGGATGACGAGTTGAGAAAGATGGTACCATTCAATTGTTAGTGCCAAAAAAAATTCGGGCGGTCCCAAATTTCAAGTAAATCGGCTCGGTGCATGGTACAAACTAGAAATCAAGCTATGGCGAATGAAAGGATGGACAAACTTGAAGCATCCTTGAAAGACATCCAAGATCAGTTGACGAAATTAACTACAACACTCTCTATGGGTAAGGCGGAAGCCCGAGGAGGCATATATTGGCAATGAACACAATGAGGGTGAGTCTAGCCACTCTCTTCACCTTTGGGGCACCCACCAACAATCCTGCCCGCGACCACCCAAGCTAGACATGCATAAATTTGATGGCTCTCACCTGACAACATGGATAGCACAAATGGAGCAATATTTCAATCTGAATTACATCCTGGATAATGCCACTCAGCTTAGTGTGGGGATCATGTACTTGGACAATGAAAGATGGCAATGGTGGCAATGGCATCAACGTTGCTATGGAAGGCCCTTGACTTGGGACACATTAAAAAAAGCTCTTATGGATCGCTTTGACCATGACTCTGCTTTTTTGGGTCATCTCACTAAGCTCTGATAGATTGGAACAGTGGATGAATATATTACATCCTTTGAAGCCTTAGCTTTTCACACTTTAGGTCTACAAGATGAGTTCTACACGGAATGTTTTATTAGCGGTCTTAAAGAGGCTATACAAGCCCACTTCTGACTGCACCACCCTCCCTCATGGCTAGAGGCTTGCAAGATAGCTCGTGAAGTATAACATGCGTTAGCGGCCCAGTCCAATCGCCTAAATTTCACCGCCAAGGGTCACCCTCCACAAGCTCACAACACTACCCAAACACTCAAGGTTCAAAAGGTGTCACCTGCAGAAATGGCGGAAAGAAGAAAGCAAGGATTATGTTACTATTGTGATGAAAAATACTCCCCCGGGAATAAATGCAAGGAGCCCAATTTTTTTCAAATTGATGCTACTGATCATAGCCCATCGAAGGAAGCCCCACCACTTGAGGAACCAGAGGAGGAAGAAGAGGACAACTAGAAGGACAATGTACCTAAAGAACCAGTTATTTTGCTGCATGCTTTGGTAGGGATTTCTTCGCCTCAAACTCTCAAAATTAGAGGTTTTATTAAGCATCGTCCAGTAGTAGTCTTGATTGATAGTGGAAGTACACATAATTTTATCCATCAAAGAGTCGCGGAAGCAGTGCATTGTTTTGTACGAGCAGTTTCTAATTTCCAAGTCCAAATTTCTAATGGGGGCACAATGAAATGTGAAGGCCGCTGTGAAAATGTCAAACTTCAAATGGGGGATTATCAGTTAAAGACCCACATGTTTGCCATACACATGGGAGGGTGCGACATTATCCTAGGTGCTGAATGGCTTCACACACTTGGCCCAATCAAAATGGATTTCCAGGAGTTATATATGAGCTTTAAGCAGAACAACCACACACATACCCTCCGCGGACTCCAGGTGGGAGCTCCATCTATCATCATCTCACATCGGATGGAATTTTTTTTTAAAAAGGCCATCATGGAGTTATAGCTCAATTTAATGCCATCCAGGCCTTCCAACCCAATTCTCTTTCGGTTCATCCTGAGATGCAACAAATCTTAAATAACCATCAGCCAGTCTTTGACAAGCCTCATGAGCTTCCACCCTCGAGAGCGGAACATGATCATAGCATCACTTTGGTCCCAGGGGCACAACCACCAAATGTGCACCCATATAGATATCTATTTGCCTAAAAGAATGAAATAGAAAAAATAATCAAGGAACTTTTGGAAGCAGGCGTCATTCGTCCCAGCATTAGTCCTTATTCCTCACCGGTGGTCATGGTGCTCAAGAAAGATGGGGAATGGTGTATGTGTCCAGACTTCAGGGCCCTCAATAAGTTGATAGTCAAAGATAAATTTCCCATCCCGGTTGTTGATGATTTGTTGGATGAACTAAATGGGGCTCAATTCTTCACTAAGCTTGATCTTCGCTCAGGCTACCACGAAATTCGCATGAAAGAAGTCGACATTCCAAAGACTGCTTTCAGAACTCATGAAGGCCATTATGAGTTCTTGGTCATGCCATTTGGTCTTTGTAATGCTCCATCCACTTTTCAGAGTCTTATGAAACACCTTCTCAAACTATATCTCAGAAAATTTGTCCTTGTTTTCTTCGATGACATCCTCGTCTACAGTTGCACTTGGGCCGCACATCTTCAGCATGTAGATCTGCTCTTGCAACTGCTCCGCGAGCATAAATTATTTGTTAAGATGTCCAAGTGTTATTTTGGCATGGAAGAAGTTGAGTATTTGGGCCACATTGTGGGGCGTGAAGGTGTCAGGGTGGACCCCAAAAAGATCCAGGCAATGCAGGATTGGCCTCAACCTAAGACCTTGAAGAGCCTGAGAGGGTTTTTGGGTCTCACGGGCTACTATCGTAAATTTGTCCGCAATTATGGTCGCATTACGAGGCCCCTCACTCAACTCCTCAAGAAAAATTCGTTCCTCTGGAATGATGAAGCACAACAGGCCTTTACAGCTCTCAAAAATGCCATGTGTTCCACTCCAGTATTAGCACTACCTGACTTCACCAAATCTTTTGTCACTGAATCTGATGCTTCGGGTTGGGTATTGGGGTGGTCTTAATACAGGAAGGTTGACCCTTGGCCTTCACAAGACAACAAATAAGTGGGAAGAATCTGGGACAATCAACCTATGAGAAGGAGATGATGGCCATCTTACATGCCATAGATACCTGGCGGCCTTACTTATTGGGGCGATGCTTTCCAAATCCGCACATACCATCAAAGTCTTAAATATTTTTTGGAGCAACGCCTATCCTCACCACAATGAAATAAATGGCTCGCCAAAATGCTATGATATGATTATGAGATAATTTACAAGAAAGGGTGCGAAAATATTGTAGCAGATGCATTATCTTGCCAATTTGAGGAGGAAAGTACCCTGCTCGGATTTCCCTTCCCATTCTAGAATGGATTGAAGAGGCTCGCAAGGAATGGTTTTCACATCCCTTGCTTTCCCAACTCATTACTCAATTGCAGGTGGATCAAAATTCAACCGAGGGCTACTCGTGGTAGGATGCGATTCTTCGCTACCAGGAAAGAGTCGTAATATCACCAACATCCACCCTCAAAAGCCGCATTTTGGCAGAGTTGCACTCATCTCCCACTGTAGGACATTCAGGCTTTCAGAAGATGTATGCTCGCACTCGAAGATCATTTTTTTGGACAGGCATGAAAAAGGATATTCTTACTTTTGTAGCTGAATGCGACGTCTGTCAGTGCAACAAAGGAGAGACAGTCAAAGCACCAGGCACATTACAACCATTGCCCATCCCGACATCAATATGGACAGAGGTTTCTATGGATTTCATTACAGGTCTTCCAAAGTCAGGAAACAAGTCAGTCATCATGGTGGTTGTGGATAGACTTTCTAAGTATGCTCATTTTTGCGCCCTACCCCACTCTTTTACACCGACTTTGGTTGCTCAATCTTTCATGGATCAGATCTTCAAATTGCATGGCATGCCCACTTCCATTGTGTCTAATCGTGACCCGGTCTTTACCAATAATTTTTGGCAGGAACTCTTTCAGCTACAAGGTACCCAACTAAAACTCAGTACTTCCTATCATCCACAAACTGATGGTCAAACGGAAGAAGTCAACAAATGTCTAGAAACCTACCTTAGGTGTTTCACTTTAGAAAAGCAACATCTCTGGGTATAGTGGTTACCTCTAGCTAAATGGTGGTATAACACCAACTATCATGCCACCACCAAAATGACTCCATATGAAGTAGTTTATGGTCAACTCCATCCTTCCCCTACTTCTTATATCAAGGGGTTCTTGAAGGTACAAGCAGTGGATCAACTCCTACAGAACCGCACAACCATGCTCGCCCATCTTAGAGAGAATCTTCATCAAGCTCAAAACCGCATGAAGCAATAGGTAGATCAACATCGCTCAGAACGCCAATTTCAAGAAGGGGATAAGGTATTTTTAAGGTTGCAACCATATAAGCAAACATCACTCAAAGACAAGGGTTGTCAGAAACTATCTCCAAAATTCTACAGACCATATCAAGTACTTCAGCGCATTGGAGAAGTGGCCTACAAGCTAGCTTTACCACCCACTGCAAAAATGCATCCAGTTTTCCATGTATCATGCCACAAGAAAGTGATTGGGAACAATTGCAGAATTTAAACCAGTCTACCTGAACTAGATGAAGAAGGGTCAATCTGGCTCCAAC
Source organism: Pinus tabuliformis (assembly GCA_031772625.1). Classification (NCBI taxonomy): domain Eukaryota; kingdom Viridiplantae; phylum Streptophyta; class Pinopsida; order Pinales; family Pinaceae; genus Pinus; species Pinus tabuliformis. Next base: position 608,063,509 of record CM062810.1, read on the forward strand.
CTGAACAGGTCCTGGACACATGAGAACGGCACCTGCGTGGCCGCATGATCAAGGAAGTCCTCGTCAAGTGGAAAGACACCTCTCTAGAAGATGCAACCTGGGAACCAGCCACTATTCTTCAGCAGTTTCCGCAGCTTCAGCCTTGAGGACAAGGCTATTCTTATGGGGGAGGGCATGTTAGGGTCCCACCCTAACCCCCTTATTTATGTAATAGGATCGAGTCATAGTTATAGTTAAGTAAAGAGTCAATAAAGCCCATATTAATAATTGTAAGTGGTTAACCCACATTTAATGATGGGACCACGGTTAGTTGCAAATGGGCCATGGTATTAGATAGATGGTTTAATAAGAACCATGGTATTGCCCCATGGTATTGCATGTATGAATCCTATATAAAGGGTAGAGACTCCCTGCGAGGAGGATCATGTCTTATTTTGTAATCGAGCTAAGCTCTATTGGAGGTTGCCCCCTCGAAGAGGCAAGTGAACTTTGCTTTCTGAATAATAAAATACTTGCTATTATTTCTCTTGTTCTATGTTCTGGGTATATTTTTTCGCATATTTGGTATTCTGGTATCGTCTTGCAAGATTAAGAGCATAACAGTTTTCAATTATTTGCGTGGCACTAGTGATTATGGTTTGTGCTACCAAGGAAAGACCAGGATTGGACAAAGTGTTGGATATTCGTGGCTTTGTTGATGCAGACTGGGCTAGAGATCTGGATCAGAGAAGATCTACAACTGGGTATGTGTTTAACCTATTTGGAGGTGTAGTTAGTTGGATGAGTATGAAACAATCTGTAGTGGTACTATCAACTACAAAGGCAGAATACATGGCAGCCACTCACGCAAGCAAGGAAGCAGTTTGGTTGCAGAGATTGTGTTCAAGTATGGGGTTAGTACAGGGAGCTATAAGGATAGATAGTGACAACCAAAGTGCAATTTTCTTAGCAAAGAACCCTACATATCATTCAAAGACAAAGCACATTGATGTTCAATATCACTTTGTGTGGGATACGATAGAAGACAAAAAGGCGTTGCTGGTAAAGGTGGACACTTTGAAGAATACTGCAGATGCATTGACAAAATCTATGAACTCTGAGAAGTTCTCTTGATGCAGAGAAACAATGGGCATTGCAGGAATGGATAAATGACTAATCTCTTTTGTGGTCCCCTGTGGAAAGAAAACAACAAGTGGGAGAATGTTGGGTTGTGTTATATTCTTTCCACGACTAGCCCGTGTAGTTAACCGGGGGGTTAGAGGGGGGTGGAGCGCCCCCTTCGTTGCACCGATTGCGTAGTGGGGGGGTCACAGGGGGTTTGAGGGGTGCAGGTAACCCCCCTCTATGGGGTTTGGGGTAGTGTCCCAGAAAATTTTGCTTTTTGGACCCTATATTAGGTTGGGCAGAGCTACCTATGGTTTTGTGCATGATTTTCGCACATGGTTTTGGACGCGATGGTTTTTAGTCCATGGTTTTGGATGTGATGGTTTTTGGTCGATGGTATTGGATGCTTCGACATGTATAAATATGTATTATAACATTGAAACTTGGAACATAATGAAAAATCAAGCTGGTAGTCTCGGTTTTGGGATCCAGGGGAAAATCTCTATGTATATGTGTTTTATGTGTTATGCTCTTGCATTGTTTATTTTCTGTGTTTTAGAATTCATATGCAGGTAATTTCTGTACGGGGTTAAAACCTAAAATAACAAGGTTAAGGCTCTCCTAAGGCAAACTAAAGCCCATCCCAATGGAGGAAAGACTTACTTTTGAGTGCCTTGTTCAAGGGTGACACAAATGACTCTAGCTGCCATCAAATATGGAAATAATGTCCCATTCCAACTCTTTTTGGAATATATAATTCTTTTGTCTTTTTCTTTTATATGAAGCTTGAAAAAGAATAAAATAATGCTATAGTATAGTGGAAAGAACGAGTGTCGAAAAAACAAATGCTCTAGTTCCTAGGAGGGGAACATTCCTATGCTCAATGCAAGGTGGCGAAACTGGTCAAGGACACTTAGACATGGTCAAAAAGTGGCTTAAACATGAGGCCAAGTGAAGCCAGCTCAAGGCCAAAAGGTGAAAATAGTCAATATGAAATGCAACAGTACAACTCAACACAAAGGAGCCTCTAGGGTACAAAGCCAGAAAAATAGCGAAGAAGTAGAGGAATGAGACTTCAACGCACAAGTTAGGACTAAAGAGGACTCCCGAGCCTAAGAACAAAAATTCAGCATGGGTGCCAAATGACAACAAGGTACTATCTAGGGCACCATGATAAGGTAGGCTCTACCACACAAGTCATGACACTTCTAAGTAATGAGAAGGTTCTGCGTCATAACTTGGTGGGGTTGATACTAAGGAAAAAATGGGAAAGGAAACTGATAAATGCACAATGTAGGTGAAAAACCTAACCTATATGCCAGCTTTGAGAACCAATACCTATCAGAACGTATAAACCATAAAAATGTCCAAAGGAGAAATCTTCCAAGTTCTATAGACATAAATAGGAACACTAGACAAGAAGTTAATACATCCCACATATAAACTTCAGATAAAATCTTGTGTTATAGAATACAAAACTTGAAAATGCATACCTTATATATACAATATGGTACAAGGAACCACGCAGCCTTGCGGCTTACGTATAATAGTTCTTCAGGTCAAACCCCTTGTAGGGCTCAAGCCAAGGACTCCTTTGGTAGTTAAAACTCATGGCTTCAAAGAGTTCCTCCTATGAAGGAAAATCAAATTCCAAGAAATCATGAGAACTACAAGGATCAAAAGAGGGGATTAAGGGGTCCCATGTCCCCATAGGAGGAATCACTCGGTCAACTACCAAGACCAAGTCCCAAGAAGGAAAATAATAGTTCAAAGGATCCTTCTCATAAGAATTTGAACATTGAGGATTCAACGCCACATAGTTAACCCGTGGCGGGGTAGAGTCTACTTGAACACTTGGAAAAAACCAAAGGGTATTCTGTAGTAAATTTGAATTAGGGTGGTGATTATGAGACGCAAGCTGATCAATAGTGACAATATTCCCGTTATGAGGAAAACACATCACTCGAAAGAGTGAAGACACCCCAACATTCATAGCATAGACATAATCACGCCCAAGTAGAATTTTAAAGTCTAAAGGGCGATCAACCACCATCCTATCGATAAAAATAGTCTTCCCACCTAAAGTAATAGGAAATTAAGGAAGAATACCCATAGATTCACCCAGTCTTCTATCATAGGCTAACAACTGACTATCAGCTGACAACAACTTTGGAGAACCCAAAGCTTTCCAAGTTAAGGAGGATATAATACTTGCAGAGGATCCTTCATCCACCATACATCGATAGATGTTTGTGGAATTAACTCTAACCTTTATTTGGAAAGGTGCAGCGGAAGGAAGACGAGGCTCGACAAGACTATCCCAATCAAAGGAGACACTCCTAGAACTTGGAGGGGGAACATTTGAAGAAACCAAAATGCCCCCTATACCAGAAGACTCTGTACTAGAAATCAAATAGACTCTGTTGTTAGGCACTTCACCCCCCAAAAGAGGAGTGTAATCAGCCAGAGATTGCACTGGCTCAACCACGTTATCAACCAATGGTTGATGAGACTGTTGAGAAACCATATCAGATTCAGGAGTAGAAGAACTTTCAGACTCGGACCATATCCTTTGTACCTCTGGAATACTAGGGCACAAATGAGTAAGATGGTCTCCCTTGCATATCTTACAAGGGAACTTAGGTTTAAAACTTCCACACCTAGGTTTCTTATCAACATCCATTCTGCCAACATGACTAGCAGTGGTTTGCGGAGAGTCCCGAACATGACTTGAAGAGGTCAATGACTCTTTCCCAAGAGATATAGGACTAGTGCCCCCAGCCCTACTCACAGGAGTAGTGAGTCAACAGAAATATGACTCATAGAGGTAGGTAACCCATTGCTAGTAGTGACTAGACTTATGCCCCCAGTGTGACTTGTAGCGGCTGAAAGCTCATTTCCAACATGACTAGCAGAGGTTGATGATGATTCATCGCTAGTATGACTTGCAGTGACTAGTCGTATGCCCCTAGCATGACTTGCAGTGACTAGTCTTATGGCCTTAGCATGATTTGCAATGCCTAAAAGCTCATCTACAACATGACTAGCAAAGGTTGGTGATCTATGGATATAATTATTCTTGTTCTTTGTCTTCCTCTTTCTCCTATTTTTAGATCTCTTATTACAAGAGGGAGGAGGAAGAGGAATCCCAGATTTCTCTTTGAAATAATATGAACAATTAACACCCATTTGATGCCCTTGAAATAAAGCATTCATCTGAGAAGCTCCAAGAACATTAGGAATATTTGGAGTGGACCATAGCCAAACTGGTAGTCTAACATTCAATCCAAGAATATTCAAAGTGGCCATCAAGGGGGTAACAATGTTCCCAAAGAAAGGAAAAGCACATGGATCCCATTTTGGAAGGGTACCTTGGTTGGTCTCTACAGGAATATTGGCCATACCAAACTTATTCGCAGATCCTTCCCTTGCGGGAATGCACAAAATACTTTCCAAGGAAAAGAGATGAACAATCAAAACCTTTGCCCTTAAGGAGGCAACTCTACCACTTTCAAAAGAAGATCAAAAGCATTTCAAGATCGGCGGAGTGGTAGGTCAGTCACTCAGAATCTAAAGCCCAAAAGTGACAAGACAAATCCACCTAAAGCCAACTAGATACAAAGAGCAAAGATCACTCGACTATAAAGTCCCAAAATATGCAACCAATCAAGAAACTTCCAAGTATTTCTGCTCTGGGTGTTGAGGACTGGACACAAAAATATAAGAAAGTGAAGTAAGGGACCTTCCGAAGATAGTTTGGGATAATAACGGCCCAAGCCTACCAGCAAAGGTAACAAAAACAGTTACGTTGACCTCTAGACAAAGTATTTGTCGGTGCAAGTACCCAAGCTTCGCTAGGGTACCCTCCAGAAGTACTAATGAATGTGATGCAACGTCTGCCTCAGGTGCCACGGGATTCCCCTCCGCAGCCACCTATGTGATCCCTAGGAAAGGAAACTACAGGCACCAACTCATATCAAAAGCTAGGCAAAACAGTCATGAGGCAGGATCCAACAAGTAGGAGAGGGGGTATCTCTCTTCCTTGTCTTCACTCTCCCTTGTGCTTAACTCTCAGTCACAGAGCTTTCCCAGTCTTTCTAACGATATTGGATTTCACTCATTATTCAACTTCTAAGTTTTATAATTTGAGCGGCCTTGGAGAGTTAACTCTCCACTCACCTATTCCAAGGCCCTAATGAACCTAAACTTGTTGGTGTTTGTTAATGACAAAAATAAAAGTTCTAGTTCATTTTATTAAAGCGCTTGATTTTATAGGGTTGTTCTTTAAGTCATGGGTAAAAATGAGAGTGAAACTAATGATGTTTTGACGCAACAAAAACCAATAGAAACTTAGCTACATGAAAATGTAGTTATTTTCTTCAATGAAAGGGGATTTCTATAGAGTTCTACGAATAAACTTGTACAAGCAAATTTTTATTTTTCTAGAAAACACACTCCACACACACAAAAGCTAACAAAAATACTAAAATGTCTACTATGCAAACTATCCTAATGCAAACTATAATGACGGTGCATGGACACTCATACAAGAAGCAAATGTGTTGCCTTATAAGATCAATAAGCCAACTTGACAATAAAGAGGGCAAAAAAATTAAAAACAAATCTACCTACAAAGCAAGCAAAACAAATTGCAAAAGATCCCAATTTCTTAACAACAACAAAACAACAGAAACCGAAAACCAAAATCTTGGAAAAAGAAAAGCAAAGTTTTTGTGTTTTTCTTTTAAGGAAACGAAAGCAACTTTTGAGGTCACAAAAGAAACTACCAAATTTGAAAGATCAAGAACTAAGCACAAGGAATCGACTCTCAAAAAAGCACGAAAAGAAACAAGGCCATGAAAAATGAAAAGAAAAGCAAGGGAACTTGAAATCTGGGCTGAAAACGAAATCAAAATCAATTTCTTGTTCTGGAAAACCAGAACATCCAAGAAATTCAAAATGAAGCCTTGAACCCAAGAAACAAAATACAAACTTGCTTAAGAAGCAATCCTAGGCCAAACAAGACTTTTCAGTGAGAAGGAGATTTTGAAAAAGAAAGCTTGCAGGAAAACTGAGTTCTCCAGATAGTAGATGACCATACAACAACATAAATCACCAAGCAATAACCCTAACTGGGCAAAAAGATTTGAAAAAACAATTCAAAAAATTGCATACACAACTGTGTAAAGACAGAGAAGCGTGCACATGCGTTTCTAATACAAGAAACTCGTGTATACGCAAGTCTGCTTGAAGAAACCTGCATGTATACGTGACTGTAACCCAAGAAAACAACGTATACAAAGCTCAATTAGGAAAAAAAAAAAATCAAAGTCTGATCAAGAAGATCAAACTTGATGCCTGGGACACTAATGGATCAAACAACATTGTAAAAGCAAGCAATCAAGAAATTGAACCCTGATTGAGAACAAACAACCCAAACCAGGAATAACAAGAATGTTATCCCCAGTGGAGTTGCCAATTCTATTGTGGGTGAGAACACCCTAGGGTCTTGGGTTGAGAACCCCAACAGAGCGGAGGGAAAACGACAAAATAAATGCTCAGGCAATCGACCTAAATGCTTATTCTACTGAACTGTGTAAGAGTGTCCTTACTCGAAAGTCCTACGTTTGAGAAGATCCCGCAGGGTGCAAACCCTCAACTTCTCTTGATGTCTTCGAAACTTGAAAATTATTCAAATGAAACATATACATTAGTAGAAACATAAATCATGTTCATGATATTAACTTTAAATCATATAAATGAATGAACATTTACACATCAATGTAATCTTCATAAATTCTTTTAATATCAGAAACAAAACATCGTTCCTTTATTGAAGTTAGCTACAAGTAAAGTGGAGAAATACGACTTGAGTCCTTCTTCAGTTCGAAGCGGAACCGTCCTCTGGATCCGTCCTTTCCTGGCCTCAACAATCTTCCTACATCATCAATACAAGGATATATCAAGAAATATGAAGGATATCTCCAATAAGGAAACACAGGTTTCCTGAAGCTTTGTGGAGTGCAGGGGGCACAGGGATTTCGTCAGACTCGATTAAGGATAATATCACTATAGTATCAATATCTCATATCTTCTGCCTTAAAGCCTTCCCATGGAGGTTTATTTATACTTCTCCAAATTAGTTTTTTTAGTTGGGAAATAGTTGGGCCACGGGCAATAGGAGGTGACTAATAGGTAAAACCTGTGAACTCTGCTCGAAATTAAGTAAATTTAATTTTCTTAAGTGTTTTAACATATGTACGTGGGTTGGGTATATACTGACCCACGTGTGCACACTTTTATCATAGGGAAAAGTAGTGTATAAGGAATAAAACACTATTTTTTAAATTTTGGACCAAATCTGGAAGGAAGGGTTGCCCTAGGCCATAATTAGAGCATCAGATCTACCAAGAGTGGTAAATGGCGCTATAACACAATGACCATAAAATAAATGAGAATACCTTAAGTTGGAAAGTTCATGAGTTTGTGCATGAAGGTACCTCCGTTGTTTAGCTAATTGATTCATTCTCTGCTGGTTTGGTTCCTTGGGGTAGATGGAGTTATTATTTCAGTGATGGGATCCTCTATGGCTTTCTCCCTTTTTGTCTTCATTGATTCTTTCTTGATACATATTTGCATAGCTCTGAGGTTCCTCAAATCCTGCGTACCTAAAGTTCATCATTCCCATAGAGGATTCCTATGGTCTGGAGTATCCCAAGCTTGTTCTTTTTCTTGAAGACCTTTGAATACTTAGAATCTGATCTAGCTTTCTTGTTTCTTATAAAAAAAATCATTTATGCCTTTCTCAGTCTTCATTTTTTCAATATCCATTCTCAGAGAGATGACCTCTACCTCGAGAATATGACAAATTTCTTCCCATTCATGAATCAAATATTGAATAACTTCTTCCTCTCATTTAGCTTATTCTAATTTGACTTTCAAGGACATAAATTCATCCTAGAATGTTTTTGAGATTGTTTCCTTCTTTACCTTGAATAAATCTTGTTTTAAATGGTTTTTCTCTTCTTCTAGTTTCTCACATGTTCCTTGTTTTTCTTCTAGTAGAAAGGCTAAACTATATTTTCTTTTAATGGCTTCCTCAAGTTTTTATTTTTGATAAAAAAAAATCCTCATTTTCAGAGTTTTACATACCTTCTTCAACATGTAGTTATTCTCTTAGCTGCTTGTTATTTCTCCTTGCCTTATTTAACTCATCACAAGCACTGATGAGTTCCCCTTCAAATTCCACTCCTCCTACTTCTTCTTCTTCCTCTTCAGAGTAAGTAATATTTTGTTTTTCGGAGTCTACTCCAAATGCCATAAGTAAATACTTATATGAATCATCTTCTGAAGATTTTTCACTATCTAACTCTGGTGTTGAACTATCCTCTTTGGAGTAGAGCCCCTTTTTCTTATAGAACTTATTCTTCTAAAGTTTCTGCGATTTGTTTCTAAATTTCTGATCATCTTCCTTTTCTATCCTTTCTTTGTAAGGGCACTTGGACAAAAAATTCCAAACTCTTCCACAGTCAAAGTATTTAAAGGGAAACTTCCCTTTATATTTTCCTGAGCCATGCTTCAGTTTCCTAGCAAATTGAGCCAGCTCCTGATCAGATTCACAACTAGAGAAATCTTGATGATATTTGTGCTCCTTGGCCTTCTTGGAAACTTTGAACATTTCCTCCTTGGGTTCAAACTTCTCTCTTCCTACTCTCATCTCATAGGCTATGAGAGTACCAAGCAACTGATCCATCTTGAGATTCTTTAAATCAATCATTTCTTCAATAACAGAGACTTTGGAATTAAATCTCATAGGTAGAGATGTTAAGACCTTTTGAACAATCATATCTTCCTTGACTTCTTCACCAAGTCCTCTAATCATATTGGTTACTTTATCAACTCTGAGGAAATATTATGTAATTCTTTCTTCTTCACTCATTTTTAAGATTTCAAACCTCATTCGAAAGGTTTAAAGTTTGGCATGCTTGACTTTGTCATCTCCTTCATGACTCTGATTGAGCTTCAACCGCACTTCTTTGGCAGAATTACAATCCATAACCTTTACGAGTTTAGATTAACTAAGGCCAAAGAGTGGAATTATTGGCTTTAACGTTATTTACATACAATTTCTTACCATCTGCATTAGTGGGAGGGACATAAGGGACATCATAATATACTAGTATAGAGCTCCAAACATCTACTCTAAGAGACATAAGATAGGGTTCCATCCTAACTTTCCAAAAAACATAGTTTGTCTCATAAAACATTAGTATCTTGCTTGAGTAAGAATCTTGAATCTCTTGACTAGACATAATTTCTTATGGGTCTACCTTATAGTGGTTAGACTATTACTAAAGGAACTTGTCTTTGATACCAATCGTTGAAATAAGGAATTACTGGGGGGGGAGTGAATTAGTAATAGTGAAGTTCTTTCAAATTTTAAGTATAAGTCATTAACTCTTTTCATATGGCCAATTACTTGTGAGAGATTTCATACACAATACAAATGTTCAACAAGATAAGGAATTCACATGTACTTAAAATCCATCACATGAGAAACATACACATATTGACACAAGTATTTTTATGTGGAAATCCAAAGGGAAAAACCACCAATCTGTTTGTTATTATGATGTAAATTAAGCACCTACTTAATTACATCAATTTGTGTAGAAATTCCCACTGTAGATCACCTAGTAATGCAATGTAGTAAAGCAAAACACTTGATCTACTTCTACAAACAATTCAGTGGCACATTAATCGAACATGAGCAACATAAAGCATGAACATATATAACTGAGAATGAGAAGTAATCAACCATAACACAGAAGATATAACACTGGGGAAAGCACCAGCCTAAAACCCCAACTCTGTATTATCATACAAGTGGAAATCTTATTCAAGTTACAAAAAGAATCAGCTCTCAAGCTATCCTGCTCCAATGATATCACATGTGTGAATTGGCCTCATCACACTCACTGTAACCTCAGGTCCAACTGCGCAATCCATAAGGAATAATATTCCTTCTGCATGCAAGGAATATTCACCAAGGAATATCCTAGCAACTGATAGTACACTATCCCTCCATCTGATCTCAACTGGGTCTCTGACTGAACTGACATGCATGAGTTATCCATGAGTGAATACTCAGTTATCTGAATTATAGTAGTTACATGCATGCAAGCATTAACTAACTGAACTCTCATTAATTTAACAAACTGTTAAATTAATCTAACTGGACTTGACTAAGTTAAACTAAGTCAACTGATTACAACTCAATATTACAACTCATCCTTATCTCTTTAACTGAAGGTTAAATTCCTCAATCAAAGAGAAACTATTGCATGTCCTCACATAAACTTCAAGTTTGATTTTCCTTAACTAATTAACTCAAGATGAATTAATTAATTAATTTCCAAACTGTTGTTGATATCAAATTCGAATTTTACTTCCTATATTTAGTCCAGGGACTAACTAAAATAAGAAGGGATTCCGAAATGCTATTTTTAGAAAATCTATTTTTAGCACTTTCACTTTTCACCCATTGTTGCTAAGATCACCAATGGCTAAACTGCTATTTATAGCAGTGCTATTTTTAGAATTTTCTATTTTTAGCATTTCTTGTTGCACACTTTTCAACACTCCCTCTCAACAAGAAGGGATTATCAGTAACCCCGATCCTGTCTTTGTGGAACTCGAACTTGCATTTTGACAATGCTTTTGTCAAAATATCTGCATCCTGCTCCTCGATCGAAACATACTGCAACATCATGATCCTCTTGACCACACAGTCCTGTAGGTGATGGTAACAGATATCTATATGCTTGGACCTGTCATGAAACACTGGATTCTCAGAGAGTTTTATGCAACTCTGATTATCACAGTATATCACTGTAGGATCCATCATCTGACCAAACAATCCCACTAGAATCTTCCGCATACAAATGGCCTTGCATGCTACCTGACTGACAGCCATGTATTTAGCCTTTGCTGAGCTAAGTGCAACTGATCTCTATTTCCTTTTGTACCAAGACATTGTAGTTGAACCAAGGTTGAAGATTCCTCCAGAAGTGCTCTTCTAGTCTGATGGACTACTTTCCCAATCTGCATCCGTGAAGCCTTGCAACTTCACTCCCTCTGTCCTTCTGTACCATAATTTGTACTGTGTAGTGCCTCTAAGATATCTCAACACATGCTTCGCTGCCTTCCAAAACAGTTTGGTAGGCTGAACCATAGCTTGACTCAGATGGTTCACCGCAAAGCATAAGTCAGGTCGTGTGTTCACCAAATACATAAGTGAACCCACCAACTGTCGATAAACAGTAGCAGCTACTACCTCACCTGAAGTAGCATCCTCCTTCCTCTAGTTCCCAGCTAGAGGAGTCTGCATGGGCTTGCACTTCTCCATGTGAAAGTGCCAAAGTATCTCATTGGCATACTTGCCTTGAGACACAAATACTTCCCCATCTTTCTGCCACACTTCCATGCTTAGAAAGTAGTGCATGAAGCCCATGTCCTTCATCTTGAACTCTCTTGCAAGGTCCTCCTTACAAGATTGTATCAGTTGGTCATCACCTGTCAAAATCAGATCATCGACATAAAGTACAATAATCAATGGCTTACCTTCTACCATGATGTGGTAAAGGTTTGCATCTGCTTCACTCTTGGTGATGCCTAATCTGGTGAAATAGCTATCAATCCTGGTATACCAAGCATGGGGTGCTTGCTTCAGCCAATACAGTGCTCGCTTGAGTCGGCAAACATGCGACTCGCGATCGAAGGTCTCAAATCCTTTGGGTTGCTCAATGTATACCTCTTCCTCAATCTTCCCATTGAGGAACGTCGTCTTCACATCCATCTGATGGATCTTCCAACCCATCTGAGCTGATAGAGCTAACGTCAATCTGATAGATGAGTACCTTGCTACGGGAGCAAAGGTCTCATCGTAGTCGATCCCCTCAACTTGTGAGAAACCTCAGGAAACAAAGCTTTCCTTGTGTTTCTCAACACTGCCATTAGCTACCTGCTTTACCTTGTAAAGCCATCGGGAACTAACCATTGACTTGTCCCTAGGTCTAGGGACAACATCCCACACACTATTCTGTATGATAGAATCATACTCTTCTACCATTGTATCAACCTAGACGGGTTGCTGCATTGCCTCCTGAAAAGAAGAAGGCTTTGTCGCTACACACTCCCCAACCAGGGCCATGTAGCCAGTGTATCTCTCGGGAGATCTCCTCTATCTGCGCTGAGAGGATGGCTGCCCCACATTCTCTCTCGCATCTAGCATCAATCTGTCAGCTTCCCACGAGCGTTTCCGCCCGTCTCTGGAAGACTCTCTAGGAGTGGTGGTCTCCACTACTGGATCCTCTGCATGTGGCTGATACACATCATTAGGAGGCTCCTCCTCCTTTGGAACTAAAAGTTCCTCATCACCATGCAACTTGAGCTCCCTCTCAAGTGACACTCGCATGGCTCTCTGCTCTTCGAACTTCAGATCCCTGCGCACTACGGTCCTCTGATTAGCAGGGAGAAACACACGATAGTTGTGGGGTGTATCTATGTACCGCACAAGTATCCCAAACTCAGCTGTTGGGTCTAGCTTCTTCTGAGCATCTTTGGTAACATGACAGAAAACTGGTGATCCAAAGATGCGGAAGTGACTCACATCTGGTCGCTTCCCTGAAAAAGCCTCCATAGGTGTCTTCATCCCCAAGATACAATGAGGACTTTTGTTCTGAAGGTACACTGTTGTATTGCATGCCTCATCCCACAGATGAAGTGGTAGGCTTTGGTCATGCAACATCACTCGAACTGCTCCCTTAATAGATCTGTTCTTCCTTTCGGCCACCCCATTCTGTTGTGGGTTATGGGGTGCCATCAGTTCCCGTTTAATTCCTTCTGCAGCACAGAAGTCTTTAAACTGCTAGGAAACATACTCTCCACCATTGTCACTATGCAAGGCTTTTACTTTCTTCCTAGATTCTTTCTCTGTGGAGGCTTTAAACTCACAAAACCTCAAGAAGGTTTGATCCTTCTTTTGCATAAAGTAGATCCAACATCTACGAGAAAAATCATCAATTAAAATAGCATAGTACCTTTGTTTAGCGGTGGTGGCTGTAGAGAATGGTCCACATACATCTGAGTGAACTCACTCCAGGATTACTCCAGCTCTACTATCCATATCCTAAAAGGAAGCTTTCGCATACTTACCCAGGATGCATCCTTTGCATGTATCTGTTTGCTCTAGTTTTCCCTTGGGTAAGTCGGTAGAAATTTGTTGCATGATCTTCAAGGCCCCGTGATGCAAGTGGCCCAGTCTTCTATGCCACAGCTCGGCAACATCTTGGCTTTGCACCACCTCTACTTTGGAACTCAGTGCAACACAGTGTTCTACCTCCAGCTTGTAGAGATTCTTTACTCGAATCCCAATTCGCTTGGTTTGTCCGGTGCCGATATGCCTCAGGAAAACTTTTCCTTTATAAAGACTACATCATAGCCTTTATCTTCTATCATAGCAATAGACACAAGATTCTTTTTCAAACCTAGTACATACTTAACAGCAGATAAGGTGAGAGGAGCACCATGCTCCCTCTGAAACACAACTGTACCTTCACCTGAGACAGAGCACTTTCCATCGTCACCCATCTCGATCTGCATCTCGAGATCCTTCTCCTCCAATGTACTGAAAAGATTCTTGCCACCTGACATGTGGAAAGAAGCTCCACTATCCAGGTACCAAACACATCCCACCATGGATGAAACCATGCATGTGATAAGAGAGAAATCCAACTCAAATTGTGAAGCTAGTGCATCACCATCAGATCCCTTTGAGGAACCTTTCTTGGATTTCTTCTGTGGACAATTCATAGCAGAATGGCCCACTTCATGACAGTGAAAGCATCGCACCTTCGACTTTTCAACCTTCTTCCCACCATGAGAAGATTTGGATTGGGACACCTTCCCTTTCCCTTTCTTAGCTTTACTCGCTAAAGCTAGATTTTCTTCATCATCTTGTTTTGATGAAGATCCATCCCTGGTGCTCCACCTTATCTCCTCCTGCATTAGGTCCAACCAAATTCCTTCCCAATCTAGCAGTTTCTCTCTTCCATTAACCGAGTCCTAGTAGCTATGCCAGCTCTTAACAAGACCGAGGAGTGCTAGACTCACCATGTCGTCATCAGCAGTCACGATCCCTACACTTGCAAGCTCATCCCTGCAGGTGGTGAGCTTGTTCAGGAACATAGAGATTGTGTTGCCCTTTTCACACTTGATCTTTCAAAGTTTGTCCTTCAGCGCCAGCTTCCTCTGATTGCTGCTATTCTCATAAAGATCTTTCAATGTTTTCCACATCGAAAACAGAGTCTCCTTCCCATGGAGGCTCGTGAAAATGTGATCTTGAACTCCCTCCAGGAGGATTCTCCTTGCTCTAGTCACACACTTTTTCCATTCCACCAGTTGAGTAGCATCAGTCGGCTTTTGGACTTCTTGATCAATGAAGTCCTTAAGACCGTTATCTTCCAATACTGCCTCCATGCAATCCTTCCTGGCTATATAATTCGAACTTCCATCAAGGGCATATTCGAGTCTTAAACCACTGAATGCCATCGGTGAAATAGATGTGATAAGAACTCAATTCAATATTCAGAAACCAAACTTCGTACTTCTCCTGCTTGTATGTTGTTCTTCCTTGATCACCTTTGCTCCGATATCATGTAGAAATTCCCACTGTAGATCACTTGGTAATGCAATGTACTAAAGCAAAACACTTGATCTACTTCTACAAACAATTTAGCGGAAGCTTAATCGAACATGAGCAACATCAAGCATGAACAGATATAATTGAGAATGAGAAGTAATCAACCATAACATAGAAGATATAACACTGGGAAAAGCACCAGCCTAAAACCCCAACTCGGTATTATCATACAAGTGGAAATCTTGTTCAAGTTACAAAAAGAATCAATTCTCAAGCTATCTTGCTCTCTCTGTAATCAAACAATACAGCTCACAGACTCAATACACATAGAATATATCTTCCTCAAGCCCTCCAAGCCTCCTATTTCCTTGCGTAGTTTTGATTGAGGTCCAATGATATCACATGTGTGAATTGGCCTCATCACACTCACTGTAACCTTAGGTCCAACTGCGCAATCCATAAGGAATAATATTCCTTCTGCATGCAAGGAATATTCACCAAGGAATATCCTAGCAACTGATAGTACACTATCCCTCCATCTGATCTCAACTGGGTCTCTAACTGAACTGACATGCATGAGTTATCCATGAGCGAATACTCAGTTATCTGAATTACAGTAGTTACATACATGCAAGCATTAACTAACTAAACTCTCATTAATTTAACAAACTGTTAAATTAATCTAAGTGGACTTGACTAAGTTAAACTAAGTCAACTGATTACAACTCATCCTTATCTCTTTAATTGAAGGTTAAATTCCTCAATCAAAGGAGAAACTGTTGCATGTCCTCACATAGACTTCAAATTTGCTTTTCCTTAACTAATTAACTCAGGATGAATTAATTAATTAATTTCCAAACTACTGTTGATATCAAATTCGAATTTTACTTCCTATATTTAGTCCAGGGATTGACTAAAATAAGAAGGGATCCCGAAATGCTATTTTTAGCACTTTCACTTTTCACCCATTGTTGCTAAGATCACCAATGGCTAAATTGCTATTTATAGCCGGGCTATTTATAGCAGTGCTATTTTTAGCATTTCTTGTTGCACACTTTTCAACAATTTGTTTGTGAGAAACCACTCATAAGAGGCACCGACTCCCTTAAGATAGAAAAAACCTACTTTCCAAGAGGAACCAACCTCTTATGAATGTAGGTCACCACCATCTCTAGCCACTGTTCTACCTTTCATATGATTTTCAAACTGAAAACAGGGGCAATAACATATATAAAGAAATACAAATTGGATTCATTGCAGTATCATACTTATTCTCTTGGCCCTCTATGCTTCCACAGGAACTCTTGGCATCACACAACAGCTCTGGCCCACTCTGCCCCTTTTCTCTAAATTGTGCTTCTTGCTTCTCCTTCAGCTCTTAACCAAAACTCTCTGCAACACTCTACCACAGTTCATCACTTGGGAAATTTTTTCAATTTTCACATGCTCTACTCCACTCTCTTCAGCTCACACAACAATAACATATTCCCCACTTTTCTTGACTATGCTCCATTTTTTTGTTCATATCTAGTGTTAGAAACAATTCTATCTCTCTATTGACCATTAACATGCCATTCTTGTTACCCGAGAGTACTCCTGCATGGTTGTCCATGTTTTTGATGCATCAAATAGTCTCACCTTTTTAGCCACATTAAACTGTGGGAAGGGGCTCCTGAGAGTTTCCATGTTGAGAAATAAATTTTCATTCAACATGCACACTCGAATGAGGCTCTCCATTCTTATTAATGGCTCATAGATATTGTCAGGTACTTCGGCATGGCTTCTTTGTTCTTCACTTAAATCAATGAGTTGTGCATGGGATATCATAGGTAGCTTATCTCAACTTCAAGATAGGACCAACATTCTTCTCTAGTGATCTTGACAGTGGCCATTTATTCCAGTGACCAACTGTCTTAAACACATTTACTCCTTAGTTTTCGACTCATACATCTTTCATACTCCTCTTTACTATTATATCAAAGCCCCTACATATTGTACCTTTTATTAAATTGATGATACAAAATCATGAAATTTCGATTGGTCTTTGGCTCGTGTTTCTTAGCCCCCTCTTATTTTTCCTCCATGGGACCAGGAGTTGTGACCAATGACACATACACCTCTGTACTGGAATTTTGGAGCTCCAACATATAATAACTTTTTTATTAATATGGGCTTACGATATTACAATATTTCGATTGGCCTTTAGCCCCTTTTGCGTAGCCCCTTCTTGTTTTTCTTTAATGGGACTGGGAGCTATGATCAACGGCACACCACTTAGTTGCTAACACCTCAATATCCCATCAGGGGCCTATCTCCTTGTGTATTGGCTCTCCATCCTTGGTTCTTTGGGCTTCCACAACCAAGTGCCACCAATATCGGGGCTCCCAGGCATCATAACTTTTCTCAAAATTCAATTATAGCGAAGTTCCAAAATCGCCAACCTCTAATATGCTCCATAACACTTAGGTGCTAAGCCTCCTCTACAGCCTTGGTTCTTTGGGTATCCATGACCAAGTTCCAATCAACATCAGAAGCCCCTAGCATCGTCACTTTTCAAAATTACAATTACAAAGGAGTTACGAAATCTTGACCTCCGATATTCCGACCTTCGAGATGACGTTATTCTCTCGCCATCATCTCCACGTGACGTCTCCTTAGTGGTGACACGTGTCACTCATATTTTCCCCATTAAGCAACCAAATAGTGTTGATTCTCACTTCCATGTGTCCTCCATATTGCCACATCATGTTGACGTCATCTTCCACCGTCAACTCTTGGGGGCCAATTAGCTGTTTCCATGTGTCCTGTCTAAGGAGAGAGAAAGGGTCCCTTGATCATTGGTATGAAAATGATTTCCTTTGTATTTCTCACTCCCCACAACCCTCGGTGATTTTCAATGTGTAAGGAGTTACAAAATCTAGAAACTCCAAATTTCCGAAGGGTTTTGATGTTTCACCCTTCTGAGGTCCCAAAGTCTCCAACCCTTCAATGTTCTGAAGTATGACCTGCTTCCTGGTTCTGAAAATCGGCCCTTTCAACGTCACGAGCTTCCGACCTTCTGAGGTCCCGAGACTCATACTCTGAAACTCTGACTCTTTAAAATTTCGGCCTTTCCCTCTGGTTTTGAAATTCAGCCTGCTTCTAGGACTTTAAGATCCTTACTTCGATTGACAATAAATTTTGATCCCGAGATCGATTCATAGACTTCCAGAAACCATTGGAAATATTTTTCAGAGAACTTTCCATTGGAGAAGGTCTGATGCAGACTTTGAGCCCATTTTCTACCTGAAACATGGCTACAAACTCTCTGCCTAGAATCTACCTCAATGTTAGTCTGGTTAACATCAATGCCAACATACTAAGTGCAACCATTCAATCAGACAATGTCAATTTTACAATAATCTTCATCACGTCCTCACTTCCAATGGATGGCCCATACTTTGGATTGCATTGGCATACTTAAAACTGGAGAGTTTCCATCGTCATCCTCCCTCGCCTCGGAAATCTTCATCCACCAGGACTTGCATGGTGGATATTCAGTTGGCCACCGAGACTTATAATGACAATTCAGCTCTCCAAGTCATCGTTTTGCCTCCCTTTGGTCAGCCAAAGATTTTAATTTCTTCTTAGTCTTTCAGTCTCTCCTATTTAAGGATCCCATTGTCTCTAGTTTGCAATTGGAGGAGTAATTTTGCTTCGCTGGTCATAGGGGACACAAAGTTGGTCATTGTATTGCTTGTTTCCCTTGCTTTGCTACAACCCACATTTCATTATGCTAGTAGGAGAAGCCTCTTAATGGCCACTCATCTTTCGACTTCCTTAGCCTATGTAGTCACAACTCAAGATGGTGGCTCAATGATGGTTCTCTATGATTGGAGTTTGAACGAGGTTGTGAAGGTTTTCAATGGTCATAGCTTGATCACGATTGCGTCAATTCTTAGTGGAAGCCAGAGTCAACACTCATGGCATGTTCCAAAGCTTTTATAGGTCATTGGGAATCCTAATCCTCTATTTTAATTGTAATGTCTAAGGAATTTTTGTTCTACATAGATTGAAATCGCTCTGGAAAGCAAAGCTCTCATATCCATGTTCTCATGTATACTCGTGCTCTTTGGAGAAAATTTTGGTTTTTGTCTATCAATATGTTGAAGAGGGATACTTTTAATCTCAAGAAACTCAATCTATGTTACTGGTCTGGTTTCTTGGTGGGCAGACCAAAAACACGGAGCTCTATGACTTGTAAAACTCTACTTCAGTAATTTCACACAAAAAAAGCATAATCTAAATCTTACAAATATATAACATTAATGTAGATATAGAATGATTAGTAATGAATAAATGATGATGATGACATTGATTAATGCCTAGTGATACCTGATGTCTATTAGACCTTAATAAGAGAGAGATTAATTGAGATTTTTTAATATCTCATTTCTATGATTGAAGATGAGGGAAATAAGCGTTCCTAGATCACTATAGTTTTTCTGACTAGACAAGTAGTGTGGCAGATGTTTCAGAAATGGGAATGGATGTGACTAAGAGCATGGCAATCCAAGTGAAAGTGTTTTCATCTTCAACCCTCTTACTATAACACAATTAACATATTCTTTCATATCAACATGTTTTGGAGATAAAACAACAATTTGAATTTAGTTGAATAAACAATTTGATGTATAGGTTGGATTTATTTTACTTACCATTTTTTTTTAATTTTGTTATATATATTAATTAATGATATATTTTTTTTTTGGCTAAGGCAAGATTGGATCCTTCAATTCAAATAAAAAGAGAAATATTGTACAAAGGCAACCGCGGCTGTGAGGCCTGCCAATACGACAGGCTAACCCCAGAACAAAGTCGCAAAACGACAAAGCATATCCAAGGACACGGGCCTGCCAAAACAAACCTATAGTCCAAAACTGACCGTTGGATCTAGAACTGATGATCCAACGGATAAGAAAGATATCGGGTGGCTAACAAGCGCACCTTTTAACAAAAGAATCGGACCCGATATACCCAATAGACCGTAATCTATAATCTTATCGGGTCTATTTTTGGCTTAGCCTTCGATCAATTTAACCCTCCGAAATCCACCATATGCGCGCGATCCCGGAGAGGTCTTGTGAATTGCTCGAAACATAACCCCTGATATGGACCCACTAACTTGCACACAAAATCCTGGCCATAGATTATCCTCGCTTGATCCAACGGTTACAGATCATATCGCACAGGCTAAGAGTACTGATAGTTAGCGCGCGATGAAGGCGGTAATTCCACCCCACTCCTAGCCACGTGTCGCGTGGTGAGTGGAATCACTCCCAAATGAGAAAAACCGCTTCCTGCTTGATGAGCTTGCAAAATACCGGAAACCACCGCAAGGGCAGTAAAGTTGTTCACCGGAATAAAAGTTGGGGTTTTGCGGTTGCCGAGAAAATCCGGGTTCCGGCTCATGGGCCACAGGGAGATGAAGATCCTTGAGACATCTAGATTTCCATTACCCACATTAATGAGGTTTCCATAGACCTGCCACCTAAAAGGGATCACACTTGTGTCAAAACACTTCATGATGAAACCAGAATAATTGCACCTCGTTACTGTGGCTCTGTGTCAGCAAAAATAGTCTCTTGATTTTCTGAATGTTGTTGTCGGTCGCTAAGGGCTCTGGATGAACATCCCTCCTTCAACCTGTCATCTGTTATCTCCTCCCACCAGCAGCAGAGATCAATATGCTTATTTCGTACCCCCTCATTGGCAAGCCAGTCCGCCACTTTGTTGGCTTCCCTACGAACATGCACCAACCCGAGGGTTCTCAGCATTCTTAGGTGCGCTTGGATTCTTTGGTAGACTTGTAGAAGCCACCAATGTTATGAGATTTTCTCAGGAGTAGCTCCAACATTTATCCTTTTTACTGAGTTAATGAAAGTTCTGAATCAGCCTCAATGATGACATTTTGAATGTTGTACTTGAGCAGTATTTCCAGGCATGATTCCATCGCCATGAGCTCAGCCATATTGTTAGTAGCTTTGCCAAGATAACTGTGGAAGATGACCTGTATGTTTCCTTCCTCATCCCTCAGAACCCCTCCATAACCTGCTTCTCCCGGATTCCCTTTTGAAGCCCCGTCTATGTTGAATTTGAAAAAACCATTAGAAGGGGGTTGCCAAGAAGACTTTTCTGTGGTTTTCTTGATAATTTGCATAGAACCCTGAGGGGGATTAACCTTGAGCTATAATTTCTTCAATATTATTCCCTCTCTTTGTTCAATAGGTTTACCTGTAGCTTCTCGACCCAAGATATGAACAGTTTCTTTGAGTTGTTTAAGGACCAGTTTCAGGAAGTTATTCACCTGACTCACTTTCTCCTTGAAAATCCTATTGTTACACTCCTTCCAGACATTCTAGATTAAGAAACCTGGGGTCAGCATCCAGGCAAAGTTTACGATCTCATTATCCGAGAAATTTTTCCTCCAGTTCTTCAAAGTGGTGATGATGTCATTAGCATCTTTGTCTGTTTGCTCAAAGACTTCTCCAACCCAATTCCAAAGAGTTGTGGTAAAAGTGCATCTATTCAGGAGATCATTTGTAGTTTCTTCCCGTTGTCTGCATAAGTGACATCTTGAGGGGCCAACAAAACCTCTTTTTCCAAGGTTATCCCATGTCAGAATCTTGCCCTGTTAAACCAGCCACTTGAAAAGTTTTACTTTCATCCAATGAGGATTTTCCCAGATTTCTTTCCATGTCTTATCAGTGTTGGGATGTTTTAGCCTTGCCTCTATTCTTTTGGCTTCCTTAAGGTTGAAGAGACCTGTCTTGTTCTTTCCCCATCTTAGTTGATCATTCAAGTTTGAGTTCAAGATTTGTCTCTTGTCTAAAAGACCTTGAAGGGCTATGGCTTGAGTATGCAACATGCCCCTTCCACTATAATCTGGAAGTTTCCAAGTTCTCCATTTCTTATCATTCCTTGCTTGGTCCCAATAGTCCCTTACCCACTTTAGTCCTTTGCTGATGGTATCAGTGTGAATGTCTACTAATTCTTCACTTCAGAGATTGTCCTCCTGCTGCCAATTGTCCTCCCAGAACCAAGCCAGGTTCCCATTTCTGATCTCCCAGAAACTATGGTTTTGGACTAGGGCTTTGTTCTCCCATGCCCTATTCCAAATTGCAAAACCTTTTACCTGTCCTATCATTCTGATTAGATTTTCCTCTTGCCATTCGCTAGCATATTTGTGCTTCCAGAGTTTTTCCCAAGGGGCTTGAATTTCTTTCAGCCATCTCCACCAAATTTTGGCACCAAGAACTCTATTTAGAATTCCTAGGTCATGAAGACCCAAGCCACCATGGGACTTAGGTTTGCATACTCTGTCCCATGCCACAAGGGCCCATTTCTTCTTTTCTTCACCTTTCCCCCATAGAAAGTCTCTCTGAATGTTTCTTATATTGGTTATTACACTGGCTGGTGCTGGAATGGCAGATAGCATATAGATAGGGATACTTTGTAGGACAACCTTAGTGAGAACTAGTCTCCCTGCTAGATTTAGTGCTCTGTTTGTCCATTTGCTTATCTTATCTTTTAGCTTATTAAGAACTAGCTCCCAGATGTCCTTGTGAAGTAGTTTGTCAGTGAGAGGAACTCCCAGGTACTTCACAAGTAGTGTCTCCCTTTGAAAGCCCAAAATTCTGGAAAGATTTCTTTGAATTGAAATATCTGTATTGAAAAAGAAGATTTTTGATTTAGTGAGACTTACCTTAGTGCCTGTTGCCCTAGCAAACTCACTCAGAATCTGTTTGAATGCTTTGGCTTCCTTAACAGTGGGAGTGCCATGAAGCATAGTGTCATCCACAAATTGTTGATGTGTCACCGTGTCCCCACCATTAGTGAGTCTCAGACCCTGAATTCTCCCTTCCTCCTTAGCAGCTCTGATAGCTCTTCCTAACCCTTCCATCATTAGAATGAAGAGGAAAGGAGAAAGAGGATCTCCTTGCCTTAGACCTCTAGAAGGCTTGAAGGTTTTGGAAGGAGCGCCATTGAGAAGAATTGAATAGCTGGCTGTGGTAACTAGCGCCATAACCCATTTTATCCAATCATGATCAAAGCCATAGGATTTTAAATTTTCTGTTATATATGACCAGCTAAGTTTGTCATAGGCCTTTTCTATGTCCAGTTGCATTATCATTCCAGCCTGCTTGTTGGTAATGAGTGAATGAACTGTTTCATGTGCTTGTATTATATTATCTAGAATTTGTCTTCCTTCCACATAGCCTGTTTGTTCCTCTGACACTAGGGTTGGGAGGAGAGGTTTAAGACGATTGGCAATGACTTTGGATATTATTTTGTAGATCACATTACATAATTCTATAGGTCAAAATCTACCTGGATAGGTGGCCTTCTCCTATTTGGGGATTAAGGCTATGAAAGATTCATTGAGCGCCTTTAAGACTTTCTTAAATCTTCGAGAGTCTTCCACTACCTCCAGGATGTCCTGTTTCACTATCTTCCAACAAGCTTTGAAAAAGTCCACATTGAAGCCATCCGGGCCTGGTGCTTTCCCATTTTGCATCTCTTTCACTGCTTCCTCAATTTCTTCCATTGTTACTGGTCTATTGAGATTGAAATTATCTTCTCTGGTGACCAATTTAGGGATGTACTGAGTGAATTTTTTGTAAACTGGTATCTATCTTCTGAGGTTTCCTCAACAATTTTCTAAAAATGTTGGAGTAGAAATTTCTCCATCTCTTCATGAGTGTTTCTCTCTACACCATGTTGATCTGTAAGTTTCACAATTCTATTGTTGTTTCGGTGAGCTATGGTGGATCTGTGAAAGAATTTGGTGTTCCTCTCCCCTTCTTTGATCCATTGTACTCTGGATTTCTGTCTCCAGAGTATTTCCTCTTGAAGGCATCTATTGTCCCACTCCTGCTGGAGTGACTCTGCCATCTCTTTCCTTTCATCTGTGTATCCTTTTGTGATAAGAATTTGGTTTATTTCCTTTAGTCTCTTTTCCACCTCTCCTTTAGCTTTGAAGATGTTACCAAATTCCTTTTTGTTCCACTCTTTGAGTCTGCCTTTAATATGTTTGAGTTTGCAGTGAAGCATGAACATCTTTGTACCTTGAAGGTGAAGATCTTCCTTCCACCATTGTTCAATATTTGTGAGGAACTCTGAATGTGTGAGCCAAGCATTCTCAAACCTGAAGGGGGTGTTCCTTGGTTTGCCAAAAAGGGAGGCTTCTAATTGGATAGGCCAGTGATATGAACCCCCAAAAGGTAAAATGAGTGCAGTAATGTTGCTTCCCCTGAGAACAAGTTCCTCTGAAACCATAAATCTGTCCAATTGTGAGGCCACTTGGGTAGGGCCTCCTCTTTTGTTGTTCCAAGTGAAGATTACATTGCTTGTTTCCATATCAACCAATTTCATATTGGTGATGAAGTTATGGAAGGAAATTGAATCTCTCCCAAGTATTCTAGTTCCTCCTTTCTTCTCCATGCGTGATTTTGTTATGTTAAAATCACCTCCAAGAATCCATGTTAGAGCTGGGTATCTCTTCTTCATATCCTCCAATGTTGTGAGGCGCTAAAGTTTGTCCTCCATTGGTGGTGGACCATAGACATTGGTGATCATGTAACATTGCATGTCTCCCACCGGTTGGAAAATCAGAGAAAGGTGATGTCTGGA
Source organism: Pinus tabuliformis (assembly GCA_031772625.1). Lineage (NCBI taxonomy): Eukaryota > Viridiplantae > Streptophyta > Pinopsida > Pinales > Pinaceae > Pinus > Pinus tabuliformis. The sequence continues at coordinate 608,087,987 of CM062810.1, forward strand.
TGCCTCCACATCAATCACACCAAATTTCTGTGGATCCCAAAGAGTGAGAATACCACCAACAGATTTGTTTGCCTTAACTTCAAGATATTCATATCTATTTACCCATTTTCTATGTTTTTCATGAATCTTATCCACTGAGCATTTTGTTTCCTGTATGAATACTATGTCAGGTTTTTCCTCTCTAATCCTTTTACCAAGATTCCTCTGTTTTCTTCTGCTCCCTAGTCCTCTAATGTTCTAGGTTGTGATTTTCATTGAGGTGGGGTTATAAATGAGTAACTAGAAAGGTCTTTCATCCTTCTTGAATCAATCATGAGCTTGCCACACTCCAATAGTAATTCCTTCTGTCTCTTTCTACCCCTCCTTTTGCCTTGATTCTTTGTTAATTTTCCGGTTATTAATCCTATTGAGGAGGTTCCTTTGTTTTCCTAGTTGTCATGTCCTCTTTTGACTCCTGCAGTTGTTTGATGTGTCTTGTTAAGGAATATCTGTTGGACTTTATCCACATCCTCCTGAGGGATGGAGTTTATTCCCAGGTTTCCACCCTGTTCTAGAAACTTTTCCAGCTCTAGGTTCTCCCTTTCCAAGATCTCCTGCAAATCTTGATCCTCCGTACCACTTTCACTTTGAGTCATTTCCTGGTCTTTTTCTACAACCATGGTATTCAAAGAGTCCATCATGTGTTCATTCTGTTCCTGAATGTACTCCATGTTGGTCTCTTTTTCTTTATCCCTTGCTGTCTGATTCTCTGCACTCTCTTTATCCCCTTCCTCAACTTCTTTTTCTCCTAAGATCTCAAATATGTTGTAAATTTTTATTTTATCATTCACACTAGGCTCTTTTGTGTCTTCCTTCCTCCCCCTTTTCCTTTCCCTCCCACTTTGGTGAAACCCGTCTGGTCTTTTCCTTTGTTGGGATTTAGGTTTTCCTCCCTTCGATTGAGTGGACAGTCTCTTGATAGATGCCCATGCTCATGACATTTGTGACATTTGAATGGGATATGTTCATAGTCAACTGCTTGAACCCATTCCTCATCATAGACTTCTAGAATGACCTCATCTGGAAGGGCTCCTGATAGGTCCATCTCCACACAAATGCGGGCATAGGATGTATATTTTCCCCTTAGAGTTGCCTCTGAAATCTTTAATAAATGACCTAATTTATTGCATATAGCTTTTAAAGACTCTGACATCCAGTAATCTAAAGATAAGGAGTATAGTTGAATCCATACTGATACTGAAGTGAAGGTTTCTTGTTCAGGCACAAAGTTCATCGTCCATGGCCTCATATAGAGCCCAACAGTTGCAAAGAAGTATGGCCCTCCTTCAAATATTTTGTCTCTGTCTTCCATGTTCGTAAACACCACAATGAAAAAACCTTTGGATCCAAGATGAATATTTAACTCCCCCTTTGGTTTCCAGTTGTATTTTATCCAGGTGTACAACGCTTTCTCTGATGGCCAAATTCCCATAAATTTACATATGATGGCATAGTTAGCCATGTGGTCTCTGTGCGCTTGCAGAGCTAGATCGTTCAGAATAACTCGAGGTTTAGTTGTGGTATTGGGTTTACAGGGTCCCATCTGACCCTTGACCTCTGTCCTTTGACCCTTGACCTCTGTCTTCCGCTTTTTCCTCTTGATAGTCTTCTTCGTGGGCCCCTTGATCTGCATTGGTTTTGCTACCTTCTGCCTTTTGAGTCTCTATGTCTTTTGTCTTGACCTCCTAGGGCTTTGGAGGTTTGTTCATTTTCCCTTCTCTTCCTCTGTCTGCTACCATATAACTGTAGGAGGGAGTGGAGCTCCCTCCTCCCTGTGACTCCATGGATGCTTGGTACTCTCTGCCACCAGTTTCCTTAAACCCTAGAACCAGAGCTTCCTCCTCACCTCCCGCGTTCCTACCTCATGTGATTTCTCTACATAGACATCACATATTAATTAATGATATTATAAATTATGATATTTAAAATAATATATATTACTAACTTTTGTAAATTAAATAAATATTTTTTATTTTATGATAAATAATGTTATGTTTGTAAATTTATTAAGAAAGTTTAATTAACATGTTATGTCATAAAATATTGTGTGAATCAAAATTCAAATCCCATACATCAAACCAATTCTATATATATGAAAAAAAATGTTGTACTCAAATAATAATAAACAATAAATAAATGGAATAATAATTTAACTAAAAATTTTAATTAGGAAAAATGTAATTCTATAGAATTAAATTTTTATAATCAAAATACATCAATAATTTTTAATATAAATTAAATTTTTTCAAAATGCTAAATTTATTTCTACATTTTCGAATACCATTTAGACCCTAAAACATTATATCTCATCGAAAATTCTTCAAAATATCTATATATATATATATATATATATATATATATATAATTCAAAACAGAAATGATTATATCTCACCAAACATCATATAACAAAATTTCTACGAAACGACCAAACCTACCTCCCTGAGAAAACGCCAAAAATCATATTACCAAACTCCTAGGAAAAGACCAAAAGCCACCTCCCTGAGAAAATGCCAAAAATCATATCACCAAATTCCTAGGAAAAGACCAAAAGCCACCTCCCCAATGGCTTTTCAAACACTTCTTTCCTGATGGTTAAATCCAATTTTGAAACATTTGAAAGAACATCCAATTTTTTCCCTTAGAAAAGCCCACTGAGACAGGTTTCCATTCCCATTACACACAATCGAAGATGGATTAAAAGAATTGCTGCTGCTTCAAAATTCCCGTGCTTCGCACCAGGTTAGGCGAGCAAACTTAGATTCGGGATATTGAGAATTAGATAATCGGGAGATTATTATTATGTAACAATGGCAGGGCTTGTTTCTGGCAATTCTGGCACTGGCAAGTTTCCAAGGAGGATGGCTAGGCTTCCCCCAAAGCAGGGAAACATAAAAATGCAGGTGTTTTCCTCCATGGGCACACCAATTCTCGCATCGCTCCAAAGGATGGGAAGAACTTTGGCCAAAATCATTCATTCTTCCTGTAATACTTGCTGCCCTGAAAAAATTCATCCTGCGGACTTAGCAGGGGCAGTGGGGCTGAATTACAGCAATGAATTCAAAATTTTTGAAGTTTTTGTAAATATACATATAACAGTTACTTTTGTTGTTATATTGTCAATTTTCTTTTCTCTTTACCTTGAGAGTGGGTGCCGCAAAGCAGTGTCAAGCCTTGCATGTTCTTGAATTATGGTTGTTATACGGTTTGAACGGCCCTAACAGAACACGTCCTTATGTTTTTATACCTTGTAGGTCACAAGTTCGAATCTGGAAGGAAAGGTTATGTGCATTGTTTGAAGATCATATGATCTTTTTACTACGTTTCCTTCCTTCTTGGAGACGTCAAGATGAAATTATATAAACATTTTTAGAATTCATCTTTTTTAAAGATGAAAAAGTTCAAATTCAGCTATCTATAAGAAATAAGATACATACAGTTTTAGGTTCATTAATGTCCTTTGCAACCAGGATCCATAATTTGAAGATTTGTGCTGGATCGTTACCAATTATTGTGATGTAATGTCTTATATTTACAAGATTGTTCTCCTCCAAGAATATGTAAGAGGTCAAAAAGAGCAAGCAGCATGTTTTTCGCAGTGGAGGTGAGGAAGAATACCATGTTTTTCCACTGTGTGATGCTGTCACTGCTTGATTAAGAAAGAAGGGGAGGAAATTTTGCTATTAAATTGTGTATATTGTATATATTTGGATCAATGGGGGTATTTCTAATTTGAACTATGATATATTTTCCCTCAATTTTGCTTTTAGAAATTACACATCTATGTCACACTGAGATGCTTCTCAATTTGCTTCGGTCTCTGACATTGTCTAGCATATCAAAAGCTTCTTAAATCCACCATTATTTTAGCTATAGAAATCTTTTCCTAATAGGACCTGGTTTAAATTTAATATATTTTGTTTTTTTATGTTTTGGTTTATTTTTGGGTATATTTTGTAGTCAATTTTTACAAAAACTTTTAGAGATTTGTTAAGAATCACAAGTTTGAATTGTGTTGTCCGCACAATTCAAGTGTTCCAGAGGTTTTCAGGGAGTTGAATCTACACAATTCAAGGGTTCTAGGTTTTTAGGGAGTTGAATCTATTTTTGCATTCAAAAAAATATTTTAAATAACAAAAGATAACAACCTCACCTAAATGAATCACAAGTTTGAGCTGCAAAATCTCCACAATTCAAGTGCAGCCTGGGTTTTCAAGGAGTTGAATCAACATTTTAAACAACAAAATATGACAGCCTCACCCAAAAGAATCACAAGTTTGAGCTATAAAATATGCACAATTAGACTATTCCAAAGTTTCTCATGGAGTTGAATCTATTTTTGCATTCAAAAATACATTTTAAACAACAAAATATGACACCTACTAACCAAAATTATATCTTCAAATTCTAATTTAAAAAAAAAACAAGACATAAAAAAGTAGACAACTCCTTATGATAAGTACTCCTGAATAGACTTCTAAAGTAATAAGATAGGGCGAAATTCATATAAGATCACAATCACAAGCTATTCCTCTAAGATATGCATTAATCGATATAAAGTTTGTGAACTGTATCAATATTTTGGCAAACATTCTCATCCCAATTTTTCCACTCGAAAACTGTAAAATGAAAAAACAAAAAAATCATGTTTCATCTTCATAATAGATTGTGCTGTGCAGGAATGCGATGACTATAACGTTTCACTTCAATCTCGTATCTGGTACCATGCACTGGAATACAGTTTTCAAAATAATCTACAATTGCTCACTTGAATACCTCGATTATATGATAAATGTTCCACTATGAACTGCAATTTTTTACACATAGTTCAGTCGATCTTTCAATTGAACTTATCTATAATGGCTTGTTCTTTACACAATAGGGCTATCTTCCTTGGGAGACCAGCGGGTCTATCTGATCTATTTTCACCAAATGTGAAAGAAAATTTATTCTAATGGTTTTAAGAGAGTTTAAAAATCAAGACACTGTTTCACTCAATGCTAGTTCCATATATATACTAGCACAATCACATTTACCAATGTGATTGATAAACACCGATAGGCGGATATGAAACATATATACAACCACATTTTCCAATGTGGTTGATATATGCCAATAGGCTTATATCAACCATATTAATAATTATTATGGGTATTTTTTTAAACACCAATTATTTAGGATTATTGAAAACTATATAAATACTAACAATGAGATTATTTATATATATTATTATATGAATATTATAATAATAATATAAACTCTTAATATATATTAATTAATAATAAGAATAGCTCAATAATATTAAATTATCATTATATTATTTAAAAATATAATAATATAATTATTATTATTATTATAATAATATGAAAATATAAAAATAATAATAACAATAATAATAATATCTGATTATAATATTATAATAATAGTATATTATCATTATATTATTATAATAATATACAAATATAATTATTATTATAATAATAATATAATTAATATTATTATAATAATAGTAATATAATAACTATTATATTTTTTTCTTCTAAATGTAACTAAATCTATTAATGTAACAAAATGATACAAGGAGGCACCGGCATCTGCAGAGCAAGTCTCAGATTAAGCACTATTTAACAACCTATCACTGAGAGTGACTGCCCTCATCAGGGAAACCAGTCCAAAACTAGAAGTTTTTTCTGCCCACGCAGGGATAACAGCCTGTAAAGCCAAAGTGGAATAATTTGTCGAACTGACATTAAAATTAACAATATTATCATAAAATAAGCAACAAAATAGACCGCTGAGGTGGGGTTTCGGGTACCCAGAACCTGGAAGAAATGGAAACATGGACCTACTAAGTGTCGTTGGTGGGAGAAATTTCTTCCACTATCATACACCTGTACTCCTCCATATCATCTTCCTCGTCTTGTTGATCTCTTAGTGTTTCTTCTATAGTCTTGGAACAACTTGAATTATTGCCTCCTTGATCTGCGTCTGTGCGTTCTAGAGCATCTTCATTTCTTCTGTACACCCCTGAACTACTTCAAGGGGCTTTCCTTTTGAATGTATTTGTCCTCTCCTGGATGTGGCTCTCTGGGACTTCAAAGCTTTGAGGCACCCCTCTGAATTCTACAGACACGGTAGTAATTATGCAAGGGCGGTCCAATTTACAACGAAACTGGAATTGGGTCGAGTGACTGAGTTGCATAGAAGGGACAGAGACAACAGGAGGCTAAGGAACCTCTTCAGTATGTCGAGAACCAGCTATCTGAGCTCTTCCTTGACCACTGCGGGTGGCAGGATACAGTCTCGTGAGATGGGCCATTGTCGAGCGTGAGGAAGCAGCAAAGAGAGTCAATGTAGAGAGGGACAGGGAGGGGGGACGAATTGCTCGCCTACGGCTACCTCCCCTCCTGCAGCACATCCTGTGACGCAGATGAGGCCTGTTTATCTAGTTTAAATTGGGCAGAAGCGGACGAGGAGGAGGAATGATAGGGACTGAATGGCTAGAGGGAGCAGGAGGACCAGTAATTCGCAAAGCAGAACCAGGATTTAGGGCCGAAGCATCAGTTCAAAGGCTGCAAAGGAGACTGTGTGAGTAATGGGTGCCCTCGACCATCTCAATGCAACACAGTTTTTTGCAACGTCTCCCTGTTGTCGTGCGCGAGCTCGGCTCTACAGCAGCAGGGAGACAGTTATGGTTCATAGGGGGCGGAGTGAGAGGAAGGCGCTCCGAATGAGCCATCTTAAGAACCAGAGTGAGGTTTCCTCGGCCCGCACATAACATCAAATCGCCATTAATGTCAATGGTAGTCTTCTGGGTGGAAGCATGGGTAGCCAGGTGGCCGCGCCACTTGCCAACACAATTTTGCTGCGCTGTACCAGCGCCATTAAACACCCGCATCCGGGAATAATAACTATTACATTAATAATAATAATAATTACTATTATATTATTTTATTATTATTATAATAATATATTATGATTATTATTATATTATTATAATAATATATTATGATTATTATTATATTATTATAACAATAATATAAATAAATAATAATAATAATCACAATTATATTGAATTATTATTATAATAATAATATTAGCTCATAATAACAACCATGATCCAATAATAATTAGAATTGTGATAAGTGAATTATTATGTGTAATTTTTTAACGACCGACTATTTATGATAATTAATAACTATATAAATAATAACAACGATGTTCTTATATATTTATAATTATTATATTAATATTATTATAATAATATAAACTGATAATAATAATAATAATAATAATAATATTATTATTATTATTATTATTATTATTATTATTATTATTATTATTATTATTATTAGGCTTTATTAATTCAACCATGTTTATTTTAGTATTTTTAATATTTATCTTAGGGTTTGTATACATTGGGTTTATAATATTAGTCCCTTTTGTTTATTATTACCCAAGGGATTAATACTAAAATCCCAAGGGATTATGAACCAACGGGAATAATATTAAACAAAAGGGACTAATATTATAAACCCAAGGAACTAATAAACCCAACCGTTTAATATTATAAACCCAAGGAATTAGTGAACCCAACAGATAAATATTAAAAACCTAAGGGATCAAGAAGCGCAAGGAATTGATATTACAAACACAAGAGATTAATAAAGATGACCATGATTGATATTATAAACCCAAAGGATTAATACTAAAACCCTAAGGGATTATGAACCCAAGGAAATAATATTAAGCCTAAGGGACTAATACTATAAACCCAACATTGGTAAACCCTAATATAAATAATAGAAAGACTAAAATAAACATGGTTTATTTTCATGGTGAGACAATCCTTGTCACAATGTGACATTCAACCATGGTTGACCATGGTTGTCTATGATTGACAATAGTTGACCATGATTGATATTATAAACCTAAGGGAATAATAAACACAAGGGATTGATATTATAAACCTAAAGGAATAATAAAACTAAGGGATTAATACTAAAACCCCAAGGGATTATGAACCCAAGGGAATAATATTAAAACCATGGGACTAATATTATAAACCCAACATTGTTAAACCCAAATATAAACACTACAAACACTAAAATAAACATGGTTTACTTTTTATGGTGAGACAATCATTGTCACAATGTGACATTCAAACATGGTTGACGATGGTTTGCTATGATTGGCAATGGTTGACCACGATTGATATTCTAAACCCAAAGGAATAATAAAACAAAGGGATTAATACTAAAACCCCAAGGGATTATGAACCGAAGGGAATAATATTAAACCCATGGGACTAATATTATAAACCCAACATTGGTAAACCAAAATATCAATACTAGAAACACTAAAATAAACATAGTTTATTTTGATGGTGAGACAATCCTTGTCACAATGCGACATTCAAACATGGTTGACCATGTTTGGCTATGATTTATATTATAAACCTAAGGGAATAAAAAACCCAAAGTTTTGATATTATAAACCCAAATGAATAATAAACCCAAGAGATTAATACTAAAACCCCAAGAGATTATGAACCCAAGGGACTAATATTATAAACCCAACATTTGTAAACCCAAATATAAATATTACAAACACTAAAATAAACACGGTTTATTTTCATGGTGAGACAATATTTGTCAAAATGCGACATTCAACCATGGGACTAATATTATAACCCCAACATTGGTAAACCCAAATATAAATACTACAAACACTAAAATAAACATGGTTTATTTTGATGGTGAGACAATTCTTGTCACAATGCAACATTCAACCATCGTTGACCATGTTTGGCTATGATTGACAATGGTTTACCATGATTGATATTATAAGCCAAAGGGAATAATAAACCCAAGGGATTGATATTATAAACCCAAATGAATAATAAACCCAAGGGATTATGAAGCCAAGGGAATAATATTAAACCCATGGGACTAATATTATAAACCCAACATTGGTAAACCCAAATACCAATACTAAAAACACTAAAATAAACATAATTTATTTTGATGGTGAGACAATCCTTGTCACAATGGGACATTCAAACATGGTTGACCATGTTTGGCTACGATTTATATTATAAACCCAAGGGAATAAGAAACCCAAAGTTTTGATATTATAAACCCAAATGAATAATAAACCCAATGTATTAATAATAAAACCCCAAGAGATTATGAACCCAAGGGAATAATATTAAGCCCAAGGGACTAATATTATAAACCCAACATTCGTAAACCCAAATATAAATATTACAAACACTAAAATAAACATGGTTTATTTTCATGGTGAGACAATCTTTGTCAAAATGCGACATTCAACCATGGGACTAATATTATAAACCCAACATTGGTAAACCCAATTATAAATACTACAAACACTAAAATAAACATGGTTTATTTTGATGGTGAGACAATTCTTGTGACAATGCGACATTCAACCATGGTTGACCATGTATGGTTATGATTGACAATGGTTTACCATGATTGATATTATAAACCAAAGGGAATAATAAACCCAAGGGATTAATACTAAAACACAAGGGATTATGAACCCAAGGGAATAATATTAAACCCAAGGGACTAATATTATAAACCCAACATTCGTAAAACCAAATATAAATATCTAAAATAAACATGATTTATTTTCATGGTGAGACAATACTTGTCAAAATGTAACATTCAACCACGGTTGACCATGGTTGACCATGTTGGATATTATAAACCTAAGGAAATAATAAACCCAAGGGATTGATATTAAAACCCAAATGAATAATAAACCCAATGGATTAATACTAAAACCCCAAGGGATTATGAACCCAAGGGAATAATATTAAACCCAAGGGACTAATATTATAGACCCAACATTCGTAAACCCAAATGTAAATATTACAAAGACCAAAATAAACATGATTTATTTTCATGCTGAGACAATATTTGTCAAAATGGGACATTCAACCATGAGACTAATATGGTAAACCCAATTATAAATATTACAAACATTAAAATAAACATGGCTTATTTTCATGGTGAGACAATCTTTGTCAAAATGCGACATTCAACCATGGGACTAATATTGTAAACCCAACATTGGTAAACCCAAATATAAATACTACAAACACTAAAATAAACATGATTTATTTTGATGGTGAGACAATCCTTGACACAATGTGACATTTAACCATGGTTGACCAAGATTGATATTATAAACCTAAGGGAATAATAAACCCAAGGGATTGACATTATAAACCCAAATGAATAATAAACCCAACGGATTAATACTAAAACCCCAAGGGATTATGAACCCAAGGGAATAATATTAAACCCAAGGGACTAATATTATAAATCCAACATTTGTAAACCCAAATATAAATATTACAAAGACTAAAATAAACTTCATTTTTTTCATGGTGAAACAATCATTGTCACAATGTGACATTCAGCCATGGTTGACCATGGTTGGCTATTATTGACAATGGTTGACCATGATTGATATTATAAACCTAAGGGAATAATAAACCCAAGGGATTGATATTATAAACCCAAAGGAATAATAAAACAAAGGGATTAATACTAAAACCCCAAGGGATTATGAACCGAAGGGAATAATATTAAACCCATGGGACTAATATTATAAACCCAATATTGATAAACCCAAATATAAATACTACAAACAATAAAATAAACATGGTTTATTTTGATGGTGAGACAATCCTTGTCACAATGCAACATTCAAACATGGTTGACCATGGTTGGCTATGATTGACAATGGTTGACCATGATTGATATTATAAACCTAAGGGAATAATAAACCCAAGGGATTAATACTAAAACCCCAAGGGATTATGAACTCAAGGGAATAATATTAAGCCAAGGGGACTAATATTATAAACCCAACATTTGTAAACCCAAATATAAATATTACAAAGACTAAAATAAACATTATTTATTCATGGTGAGACAATCCTTGTGACAATGTGACATTCAACCATGGTTGGCCATGATTGATATTATAAACATGAGGGAATACTAAACCCAAGGGATTAATACTAAAAGCCCAAGGGATTGTGAACCCTAGGGAATAATATTAAACCCAAGGGACTAATATTATAAACCCAATATTCGTAAACCCAAATATAAATATTACACACACTAAAATAAACATGATTTATTTTCATGGTGAGACAATCCTTGTCACAATGTGACATTTAAGCATGGTTGACCATGGTTGGCTATGATTGACAATGGTTTCCCATGACCGATATTATAAACCTAAGGCAATAATAAACCCAAGGGATTAATATGAGAAACCCAAAGGAATAATAAAACGAAGGGACTAATACCAAAACCCCAAGGGATTATGAACCCAAGGGAATAATATTAAACCCAAGGGACTAATATTATAAACCCTAAGACAAGTATTATAAACATTAAAATAAACATGATAGACCATCATTGATTTTCATATTGAGACAATCCTTACCACAATTCAATGTTGGACCATGGTCGACATCATAATAAACCATGTTTGACTCAGGAATAATTAACGCAAGCGATTGATATTATAAACCCAAGGGATTAATACTAAAACCCTAAGGGATTATGAACTGAAGGGAATACTATTAAACAAAAGGGAATAATAATATAAACCCAAGGGAATAATAAACCCAAAGGAATAATTAACCCAAGGAATTATTATTTATTTTCATGGTGAGACAATCCTTGTCACAATGTGACATTCAAGCATGGTTAACCATGGTTGGCTATGATTGAAAATGGTTTACCATGATCGATATTATAAACCTAAGGGAATAATAAACCCAAGGGATTAATATGAGAAACCCGAAGGAATAATAAAACGAACAAATTGAAGAAACAAACAATCCAACGAGGGTGGACCATCCATGAGGGTTTTGCTCTAGGGTTTTGTCGCTGGGCACCATGGCGAGGTGCAGAGGAGGGAGATCAACTCCCTCCTACAGTCAAGTGGTTGCAGATAGAAGCAAGGGAGTTGGATCGCATCGCTTCAAGAAACCAACGAAGGAGGTAAGAGAGGCTAAGAATACAGGAAAATTGGAAACTATCAGACCTTAAGGACAGGAAGAGAATCATGAGGAAGCTAGTAAGGAGAAGAGGACAGAGGTTAGCAGTCTGAAAGTTGCTCCTATGAGTACATCAGGGGTCTATAAACCCAAGTCGACCACTATTCCTCGAGTCGTTTTAAGTGACCCAGCGCTGTAGGTACATAGAGACCACATGTCGGAGTATGGTATTATTTGTAAATTTATGGGGATTTGGCCAATGAAGAAGGCTTTGAAAGCATGGATAAGGAACCACTGGAAACCAAAGGGGGAAATTGACCTTCACCTTGGGTCCAAGGGCTTCTTCACGGTGGTGTTCACAAGCTTAGAGGATAAAGACAGAGTGTTCGAGGGAGGACCCTATTTTTACGCTTCTGCAGGCCTTTGTATGAGACCATGGGTAATGAACTTTGTCCCAGAACGAGAAACTTTCACCTCGATTCGGTATGGATAAGGCTCTATTCCCTTCCTTTAGATTATTTGCAGCCGGAGTCTCTAGAGGCTATCGGCAATAAGCTAGGGCATTTTATAAAGATCTCAGATACTACTCTAAGAGGCAAATACACTTCGCCCGAATATGTGTGGAAATGGACTTATCTGTGGCACTTTCAGATGCAATCATTTTAGAAGTGTATGATGAGGAATGGGTGCAGGTGGTGTACTATGAACACGTCCCATGTAGGTGCCGTAAGTGCCATGAGCACGGGCACCTATACAGGGGCTGCCCATTGAACAAGATGGAGAGCAATATGAAAGCCAATACAGGCAAGGATCCATAAGGTTTTACTAAGGTTGGGGGCAAAGGGAAAGGAGGCAAGCGGTACCAAAAGAAAATTAATGAAGACGGGAAACTAAGTCACAATAGTTTCAAGATCTTAGATGAAGAATGAAAAAACAACGGGACAAACCAGGAATCAGAGAATATTCCCATTGAGAAGGAAAGGGATACGAATATGGAGGACATACGAGAAAAAAACAAACAAAAGGATGATATGCTGAGAATTATGGAGCTCAGTAAGGACCATGAGATGAACCCAAGTGAGGCTGGAACAGAAGACCATGAACTGCAGGATATTCTAGAGAGGGAGACTTTAGATCTAGAAAAGTTTCTGGAGATGAGGGACTTATTAGTTACACCTTTACAAACCTTTCTTAATGAAGCTTACAACCTGGAACATTAGGGGTCTAAGAAGTAAAAGGAAACAAAGAACTCTTAAGCAGTAGAATGAAAGAAGAAAAATCAGATATGGTTTTTATTCAGGAAACAAAATGTTCGATGGACAAGATCAGAGAGATACACAACAAATGGTTAATCAAGTATGAGTATCTAGAGGTTAAAGCAGATAACTCGGCGGGTGGGATTCTTACTCTATGGGATCCTCAAAAACTTGGAATCTTGGATGTTGAAGCTTCTAGGAAATATCTATCGCTGGTGATTCAACCTTTTGGTGATAAGGAGATCTACATGATCACTAACGCCTACAATCCTCAAAAACTAGAAGACAAACTTAAGCTTCTCACCTCCCTTGAGAAGCTGAGAGAGAGATATCCTGATATGCCCTAGATTCTAGCTAGGGATTTCAATATGATCAGATCTCTTATAGAGAAAAAGGCGGTACCAGAAAACTAGGTAGAGATTCCATTGCCTTCCAAAACTTCATGAATAACATGGGGCTTGTGGACGCTAAAATAGTAAATGGAACTTATACTTGGAATAATAAGAGGGGAGGGGATTTTCAAGTCACCTCTAAACTAGATAGATTCATAATCTTAGAGGACCTCTTTCTCAAAGGCCTTGATATGTCAGCTTCAATCCTTCCCTTCGGAGGCTCGAACCACTTGCCTGTCCAACTTGAAGCTACTTTCATGGGTACACTAAGGAACAAACCTTTTAGGTTTGAAAATGTATGGCTCTCTCACCCTGACTTCACCAACAATATTGACAAATGGTGGGCGGAAAATATGCCCGTTCAAGGCACTAAAATTTTCATGTTGCAACAGAGACTTAAACACATCAAATCTAGGCTTAAAGATTGGAACAAAAAAGAGTTTGGTAATATTTTTAAAGCCAAAAGAGAAGTTGAGCAGAAACTCTAGGATATTAATCAGATCGTCATCTCAGAAGGTTTTACCGAGGAATGAAAAATTCAGGCTGACTCTCTTTAGAATGAATGGGACGATCGGTGCATGCAAGAGGATATTTTCTGGAGACAGAAATCGAGTGTGAAGTGGACTAGAGAAGGAGAAAGAAACACAAAGTTTTTTCATAGAACAACCTTGGATCACAGATCTCATAATAGAATTTCAAAACTTAAAGATTCTCAAGGGAAAGACCACGTCTCTCACAAATAAATGGAATCTATCCTAGTCCAACACTTCCTTAGCATAGTAGAGGAGCCTCTCATTGATAGATCTAGGTTCATTAGCAAATTCATCAAGTTCATTCCTAAGATTTTAATCAGGGAAGACAACCACAATCTTAACAGGCCAGTGTTTGAAGAGGAGGTTAGTGAAGTTATCAATGAGATGCAAAATGGGAAAGCTCCTGGCCCTGATGGCTTCAATGTGGACTTCTTCAAATCTTGCTGGAAAACAATCAAACAAGATATCCTTGATGTTGTGGAAGACTGTAGAAGATCCAAAACTATTTTTAAAGCTCTTAATGCCTCTTTCATAGCTTTAATTCCAAAGAAGGAAAAAACTATGACACTGAACAGATTCAGACCCATAGACTCATGTAATGTGGTGTACAAAATTATTCCCAAAGTGGTCGCTAATAGACGACAACCTCTTCTTCCTGCTCTCCTCTCAGAGGAAAAAACTGGATTTGTGGAAGGAAGACAGATTCTTAACAACATCATACAAGCTCACGAGGTGGGACACTCTCTTAAGAGCAATAAGCAAGTTGATATGATCATGTAGCTTGACCTAGCGAAAGCATATGAAAAGCTAAGCTGGTCTTACATCAGGGCAGTGCTAAGAGCTTATGGCTTTGATCACAACTAGATAAGATGGGTTATGGCCCTTGTATCCATGGCAAGCTTCTCCATTCTACTTAACGGCTTTCCCTCTAGAACCTTTATGCCTTCTAGGGGTCTCAGACAAGGGGATCCACTCTCCCCCTTCCTCGTTGTTCTCATGATGGAAGGGCTAGGCAGAGTGATCAATATGGAAAATTATGAAGGAAAAATCTAGGGTCTTGTTAGAGCCTAGATTTGTCTCAGGCTGAAAAGACAAGGTTCTAGGTCCACATCAAACCACGCTCAGCCTCGTAGCTAGCCCTACGAGGACAGGAGAGGGCTCTCTCCGGGTCAATCTCGGCAATAGGTAATCAATGAGGCTAGAGATGACTAAATTGGCAATTGATCTTAGGCTAGGTATGAAGTACAAGGAGTTTGAGGTTGATTTTTGAGGTTTTTGTTGCATCAAAGGGAAAGGCAATTTTGGGTGCAGGGATGAGACACAGTTTTTGCAGAGGTCTACCTGGGGAAAGGTAGGCGATCGTCTTGATTCTTTTAAAGAGAATGAATGGTTAGATCTGACTGGTGAGAAGCTAAGGAGAGCAAGAAGTTTTCAAGGATTCTCCTTAAATAGATGAAAACATGGAAAATCAAACAAATTCAAAGGCAGAGCATAACAATCTATGGATTCTACCTTAACACTTCATTTGTTCAATTGCAGAAGATGAGATAAGGAAAATGATACACATAACAACTTACAAATACTGAAAGAAGCACACCATCAACACATAAAGCCACAAGGATCCCAAACAGTGCTGCAAAACCCTGGTCTTTCCTTTGCCAAAAATGCAGAAGTGAATGTACAATAGAGTGTCAAGCTTTTCCCAAGAGTCCAACCCTGAAAATGACTTATAAATTACATAATATAGGTAAGCCAACCTATTCCCTTGCCTCTAGGGGTCGAGCTCATCATTCTAGGAGCTGTTTCAACCAATTCTAAACAAAGCACTACAATCTAGGCAGTCAAAACAACTTGCCTCTATAAGGTAGGAAACTGATTCATTCATTAAATTTTCACTCTTTGGTGAATGAATCTTCTAGAACAAGTAAATAAGTGTCAAAATTACATCATTTTCAATCAATTACATCAAGAGAAGTCAAAAATTACATCACAAATCAAAACTAGTCAAACTGGCCGAATTTTTGAGCTGAAAGATGAAAAATTGGGCAAAAAATCTATATGCGCCGCGCTGATTTCTATATGCGTTGCGCTACTTTGCTGCTGATTTTGAGGCACTTTCTGAAGTCCAAATTGAGCTTAGGTTGGCTTGTTGGAAAGCCCTGCCTGTATACTTTCCAACCCAAAAGTGCATTCTCCCAAGACTGCTTCCTGTGTGTCAAAATAGGGGCACTGAGGTCATTTTTTGCATGTTTTTTGACCTTTTGGGGGCCCAGAACTTGCCCAAATTTCTTGTCCAAGTACCAAAATTCATGATTTCTCATGAGAAATCCAAAACTGCAAGCCATTTGTAATTTGGAGCTCCCAATCCTAAGCGTCGCACAAGGTGCGCGACGCATATAGGGAAAAACCCTGTTTTTTACACAAAAATTTCCAAAATCACCAAAAATGCCCCAAATCTCTTGAAATTTGGGCTGGAGCTTCCTTATCAAGTGTGATGCTGGGCTAAAGAGGCCTCGGCCAAAATCTGCAGATGATCGAGCTCCCTTTTCTTCTTTTGCTTCTTGATTGCCTTCTTCAAATTCGCCTTTAGATTCCTTATCCGAGCCTTGCAAACTTTGTTATGTGCCCTGTAGTGGACAGCCATGTGTCTCAGCAATGCATTGTCTCTATTGGCCTTGTTCAGCCACTTCTCCAAGTGAATGTTGACTCTCTCGAGATTAGACTCTCAATCCTCATTGATCTGTCACTCTAGAGAAGTGAACTCAATCCTCCTATGTCGGGCAGCTTGGTGATTCTCACGGATGTTTTGCAGCTCCATGATCACATGTTGGTCTTCAAGCTGCTTATTTCTCTGCT
Organism: Pinus tabuliformis; assembly: GCA_031772625.1. Taxonomy (NCBI): domain Eukaryota; kingdom Viridiplantae; phylum Streptophyta; class Pinopsida; order Pinales; family Pinaceae; genus Pinus; species Pinus tabuliformis. The sequence continues at coordinate 608,105,115 of CM062810.1, forward strand.
CCAGATACCTGATGTTCCATTTGGCCATCTCCAACTAGATTTCCAAGGATTGAATGTCTGTTTCTTGCTCCTCGATGGTCCTGCTATGTTTGACATTCTCTGAATCTGAATCTGTCTCATCATCATGAACGAGAATGAAACCTGATGGCTCACCTGAAGGCCTCTTCTCATGCTTGGGCTTCTTGCCCTTGTCCTGTAGTTGTCGTGCTGATGTCAGAAGCGAGGCCCCTTCCACACCCGGTGGAGATAACACTCGCTTTGCTGCTGCAAACAAAGGTCTGGTGCCTTTCGGATAACCTTTCTGATATGTAATAAATACAGGCCTGGTCTCATGACACTCATACTTCTAAGAAGGTTCACCTTTGTGTTTCACCTCTCATACTCTTCGTGAAGCTCTGAAGAAATCACGAGAGATGAAATCATCCCAAGTGATGCCCTGCAATCCAAGCTGATGAACCACCAAAATCTTTATAAGAGAAAAATGATAGACACTGTTAAGTTGCTGCTGAGGGGTTCTATGCTGTATAAAGGTGGTCATCCTCTCTATGTTCCGACAGATAAAATATGGAATGTTCATCATCCGCACCCTGGTGAAATGCATGAGCAACCTGATGTGATAAGCATAAAGATGAGAGAACCGTCCCTCACAACTGAAATATTTCATAATCAATCTCATGAGTGGAGCATATTCATCTTTCAGGTATCAGAATGGGAACACTCTCTTGAGCTGCCTCAAGAAATTGGTTTTGATGTATGGCTCATAATGCTGCCGGTCAATCTGTTGTTTCTTGTGCCATAGTTCACCAATATTCGGTATACCTGTTGCTAATGAGACAGATTCTGGTGTAAGTGTGAAGGTGACACCAGCCAAGATAGCTTGATCTCCGTGCAAGTGCAAGACAAAAAGACAAGCCAACTCATGATGAAATTGGACATCAGCCACCTTTTGACAAAACTCATAGCATGACTGATGCTCAAAACACTACATAGCAAGAGGACAGGCATGCAATTCTATAAGGGTGATTGGTTCCTCCCTAACATGTTTTCCACTTTTCAGAGGCCTCCGGGGTTCCTGTTCTTCCAAGGGAGAATCACTTTGGGTTTCTGCCTCATATTCAGATATGACCAGACGACATCACTGCAGATATACACACTGCTTTGAATGACTGGTATGAATCTGCTGTATACAACTACACTTGGACTGCTTTTTTTGATATAAACAATGCTGTAACCAAGAGGAAAAACAGATATAACCAGGGAATATTAGGAAGGGGAAAATATTAGGGGATTAGGGAATATTGAAATAAAATTTAATTAGGGAAAGGAGGGGAATTCTATGTATGAGAATAGGATTTTAGGGTTTGGGATATTGAATAGGGTTGAGGAGTTTTTATAAGGGTAAGGGTTTAGGAGTTTAGGGATTTGAATGTAGTGTAGGATTGATGAGTGGATTTTTGGGAATGAGGAAACAAAAGGGAAATGGGGAAGGGGAAAAATCCTTGGTGACAAAACAGTGTTTCAAAAACCCACAGAAAATTTCCTTACTTTCAACGGGAGGGTTCCAATTCTTGTTTCAACAGCTATCATCCGTAAACCAATCACATTCATCACCAAATATCAAGCAACAACAGTGGATGAGAGCCTACCTGGCAAATTGATGCAAGGTTTGGGCGATTTGATGAGTTTCTAAACGAATTTCGGGCTTGAAACTATAAGCGCCACACTCATTACCCAGTGCGCTACGCGCACTATATGCTCCGCACTAGTTCAACTTTACTCTGGGCGGAAGTCCTATGTGTGCCGCGCACACTATATGCGCCGCGCTGCCTGTTATATGCGCCATGCAGGTGAACTGTGAGCCAATCTTCTCCAAAACACACAAACTCGACTTGAAACGATTTTCTCCAGCCTTGGCATGCAAAATGGCTTGAATCTTCATTGGAAAAACTTTATATAGACACCAGTTTGATTTTTTCCTCTTCAATAACCCAATTTGTAATGTTTTGCAATTGACACTTTTTCAAAATTAATAGAATTTTGACCTTTTTGTTTCCTCCTTAATTTCGGTTGAAATAATGAATTTCTTTGACAATTTTTTGCAGGGATAGCTGACATATGATCTGGCAAAGGAGACCAGGGCTGCGCCTGGAAAATTCAAGAACTGAAATTTTTGAAAAATTATTACAAAAACGAAATGTCGACTTATCTTCAAAACAGAGTTTTGAAGAGAAGTCATAATCCATCCATATGACGATAAAACTCTTTGAAATAACAACTTAACAAGGACCTCCCTCTGGCCTTCTTGCTTTATTAGACTTTTCGAAAGACCAAATTGACTAACCCTAGACCTAATGACTAAAATAACTGTTATGACCTAGAAATTGAAACAGGACTGCAAATGACTTTTCAAGACTTGATTTTTATGAACAGACCTGAGCCAGTAGTGCCAAGCATGAGGGGAATGAGTGACACAAGCCCTTTCGTCAGATTTATGGCATGCTCCTAAAAAAAGGCAACTGATCGAAAATGATGGGACACCTAAACATGAAATGCAAAAAAGAGTTTTGATCTCTGACGGAGGGATGACCAGACCGACTCTAACATTGGCTCCATTGGGATGGTAGCTCCTTGGAGGTGCCAAGAACAGCAGATCTTTGTAAGAGCTAGACAGTGCCTTCGTCCATTGGGCTATGGAGTCATTATTTCGACAAATAATGCAAGATGTTGACTCAATTTATTTGACTGCAACTTGACTTGAAAATGACTCAATAATAACACTAAAATGACTAAAAAACTGACTCGACAAACTGAACTCAAAACTGAAATATTTCTTCAGAATTATAGCCTTCACTTCGGACCCCAGACTGAAGAAAATACTCACAGCACACACTTGCAGCGAAACTGAAATAAAATGGTATTTACAATGATAATAGAACAGTAGAAAAACTCAGAAAATGTACCGCTTGAGTAGCCGACCATTGACCGGCCCTCCTGGACAATCTTCCCCGTTCATCTCCTTAAGAAGAAAGGCATTCTGACCCCGATATGCTGCAATCTTAAAAGGCCCTTTCCAGAGATTTTCAAACTTGTCGTGCTTGCCCTTTTCTTCATTTCTTGCATCCCACTTTAATACCACATCATCCAACTGAAATGTATCCACCTTTGCTTTTCTGTCAAAAATCCTTTTAATTCACTCCTGCAACTTGAATGTGTTCTGAAAAAAATATTCCCGTGTCTGCTGTAAGTGGATCATTTGATTTAGCCTTCTATGCATTGGATCGTCTTCACTACCATCCTCTTGAAGAAGTTTGACTACCGGAGCTGCAAGAGAGGTAGGGAACACTTTATCAACTCCATAAACTAGCTCAAAGGGGGACATGCCAATGGATTTCTTTTGACTCACTCAATCTGCCCAAAGTGCATGGACCAACTTCTTATGCCAAATTTTCTTGTTCATTTCCAGCATTTTCTTAATGATATTAACCAAAGATTTATTGGAAGACTCCGCCAATCCATTGCCTTGCGGATGATAGGCGGTTGAGTGCCCCAAAGTAATATGATATTTACTACAAAACTAAAGCATATTTTTTGACTTGAAAGCTGCTGCATTATCAGTTATTAACTTATTCGAGCAACCAAAACGAGACAAAATATTATTCTCAAGGAATGAAACTATTACCGCATCTGTAGCTTACCTGGTGGGAATCGCTTCAATCCATTTCGTGAAGTAATCCGTTCCCGTGAGGATCCATCTATGCTGACCTGAAGAAGAAGGATGAATTTCACCAATAAAATCCAACCCCCACTGCTGAAAAGGGGCACTCACCTCAATGGGCTTAAGCGGCAAGGGTTGTAATTTTTGTTTCCCTTCAAAAATCTGGCAGTTATGATAGCTCTTGACAACCTTAAACACATCAGCAAACAATGTCGGCCAATAGTATCCAGCCCCCAAAATTGTATTTGCCGTTGTTTTCCAAAAAAGGTGACCGCCACAATCCCCTTCATGGAAATCTTCTATGACCTGCTTCACTTCTTCTTCCACCAAACAGTTTAACAAAACGCCACCGGGATCTTTCCAATAAAGTGCAGAATTCAAAACACAAAACTTAGCAGCCTTCAACTTAAGAGTTCTTGCTTTGTTTCTAGCCATACCAGGCGGTGCAGACAAATTTTGAAGTACATATATGATATCCGAATACCATGGAGAAAGAACAAACATTTCTGATACCTGAAGCGAAGAACTTTCCTCATTTTCATCAGACAAGGCAGTGATCAGATTTATGTCTAAGACGTGCAGATTTGATTCAGCCATCAATTTCACCAATCCCTGACCTTTAAGAAGCTTTGTGGGCCTTATCTCCACATCATACTCCAACAAAGCTGCTATCCACTTGCCACGTCTTCCCTCCGGGTGTGTCTGAACCAAAACATCTTTGACAGCAGCATTAGGAACATAAGCTAAAATATGAGAATGCAGAATGTACACACAGAAATCTTTCAGCGCTTTTACAAGTGCAAGGGCTTGTTTCTCGATAATGTTGTATTTCAAAGCAGAATCTCTTATGGTCCGGCTGAAGAAAGCAATGGGTCTCTCATGCTCATCCTTTTTCTGCATTAACACACCTGCCATAGTATGCTCCGAAGCAAATGAAAACAATATAAAATCCTGAGTATAATCCGGGCTGATTAGAACCGGAGCTGAAGAAAGAACCAATTTAACTAAATTGAAAGATTTTACAGCTTCTTCCGTCCATGACAGTTGGCTGTCCTTCTTAAGCATGTTTGTAATCTCCCTAAGATGCTCAGCAAGATTAGGAATAAAGCGGCGCAAAAAATTCATCTTACCATTGAACGATTGAATCTCCTTCTTATTCCGGGGCAAGTCAATTTGCTGAATTGCTTCCACACGTGCTGGATCGATACGGATGCCATCCTTTGAGATAATGTGCCCAAGTAGTTTTCCTTCATCCATGGCAAACAAACTCTTCTTAGGATTCAGCGACACACCATATTTTCTGCACTTTTCAAAGACAATTTTCAAATGAAGCAAGTGTTCATCATCTGATTTGGAAAACACGGTCAAATCATCAAGGTACACCACCAAGAAGACATCCTTCTCATTAGCGAAGGCCAAGCCCATTCCCCGCTGAAAAGTAGCACCCACATTCTTCAAACCGAAAGGCATTTTCGCGTAATGAAAGGTTCCCCACGAAGTGGTGAACGCTGTTTTGTCTCGGTCATCTTCATGGACTAAAATTTGGTTATATCCGAAATAACCATCGAGTAGTGACATGCGTGATTCTCCAACTACTCGTTGTAGTATGTGATCCATTTTGGGCAGCGGATAATTATCCTTCAATGAAACTTTGTTGAGATTTCGAAAATCAATGCACAAACGAATTTCACCGATCTTCTTTCGCACAAGCACCAAATTAGATATCCAATCAGAAAAATGGATGGGAATAATGATTCCTGATTTGTACAACCTATTTATCTCCTTCTCAATTGATGGCAGCAATTTTGGATTAAGTCTTCTTAACTTCTGTCTGAAAGGTTTTTGATTAGGCTTAATAGGAATGGTATGCTGAATTATATTTGTATCATATGTCTTCAAATCAGAATAGTCCCAAGAAAACACATCGGCAAAAGATGACAACAAACTGATATATTTGGCCTTTACCTTCAGTGGCAATGCCTTGGAGATCTTTACCATCTTCAGATGCTCAGTTGTTCCAAGGTTTACGTCTTCAACTCCCTTTTCTGTTGGTTGCAATGTCGGTTTGCGGGCTACGTCATCATGATCAAAGAGCTCCTCTAAAGGTATCAAGCCTTTAGGAATCACATTATCCTTGAGCTGCAACACTTCCATTTGATTTATCTGCACATCATCTTTACCATCATCATGTTCTACATCCATTGAGGTATCCTTGAACTTACCTTTGTTTTGCAGAAAATCATTAATCTCCTCATCATCTTGGAAAACTTGCCAATGTCTCTGATTGTCCGGGACAGTCGGACAGTGCTTCACATGGATTTCAAATTTATTGCTTGAGTTCATAGGAATCTTCAAATTACTGGCTGCCTTAGCAAGTGCATCTGCAATGCTATTTTGAATACGAGGCACACACGTCAATGTATAATCTGAAAACACCTTCAGGATATCTAGAACAGCATTCCAGTATGCCCGCATCCGAGGATGTTTTGCTTGATATTCACCTTTAACTTGCTTGATCACCAATTCGGAGTCACCATATACTGCAATCCTCCTAGCATTCAGCTTTCTTAGAATTTTTAGGCCAGCGATCAAAGCTTCATACTCAGCTTCGTTGTTTGAACAATCAAAAGCAAGCTTGTAAGAACATACCCGCACATTACTAGGCACTTTGTCTGGAGCAGAAAAAGGACTACGTACCCAAATACCAATCCCAGCACCGTCATTTCCCATTGCTCCATCAAAATCCATGGTCCACAAACCATCTTCCTCTTCTGCCAAGTGCTGAAATGTTGTTTGCTGTGTTTTTTTTGTTTGTTGTCCATTACCTCCAGTTGATTGCTCAATGGTGTTTTGTTGTTCTTGTCGTTCTTTATTCAAAACTTCTCTGAAATTCTCTGTTATTTCTAGAATATCATATGCTACAACTAACTAACTATCAATATCATTGAAACTATCTGAATACAAAACAAAAGACTCTAAATCTGTATGTACATAATTAACTGGATGATTAATTGGTTTCTCCTTGCTGGTGATCATGTATTTCATTTTCTGTTCCCGGTACAACTTTCTCATTTGGCCAAACATGGGAATCGTTGCATAGGAGAAATCAAGCTATATTGTTCCTTGTAATTTTTCTCCCCAAGATCTGGAAAGGAGCATACCAAAGCGGGGAGGAATGTCAGCCACGACAACATCCATCAAGACATTCTTCGCGGGGATCTGATCCAAACTTACAACCAAGTCTTTAATAAGCCCTATACATCTCACCCTGCTACAATCAAATGAATAAATATCATGGTATTTCCTGGTGATGTCCAAACCCAACTTCTCCATGATAGCTTTCGGCATAAGATTGTGGGAGGCGCCGGAATCAAACATAGCATTATGCAACACAAACTCATGCACTCTCAAATTGATATAAAAAGGAGGTACTTCAGACTCACCACTCAATGCTGGTCCAAATATCAATTCCGGTTGATCATCCTCCACACTCACCATATCAGACATTGGGTCAAAATTCAGAATTTTGGAGACTTGACCTCTATAGCTGTTGTTCTTCATGAGCTCAGTCAAGGGAATGGATACCTTCAATTTAGAAATTTCATTTTCTAAACTAAAAGCAGAAATTTTTTCCACCTCTTTGGTTGGAACATCTTTATTTTCAACTTTCTCCTTTGATACAATGGGTTGATTTACCTTTTCATTTGCTGGTGGAGGCTTGCTAGTAATAGGATCAGCACTCTCTTTTCCTTTCTTTGGTGCAGCCGGTGTTTCATCTTTAGATGCTGGAACTTCCTTTCTCTTCTGGACTGGATTGATGGGAACATTTCTGTTTCTAAGTGAATACTGACGCTGTTGAGCGGATAAAGCATGCATATAACCTCTCTGATACTCATCTGACTCTTCCTCGAGAACTGTATCGTTTGCCAAGATAAAATCTGCATCATGCTGTACTGCTGAACTTGCTGCATTTTCATCATCTTCAGTGATAAATGTGGGCATATCATCAGGAGTAAAGAAGTGATTTTCTTCTCCAACTACATTATCTTCATCATCTGACTCGGGACCAACAAAATTCTGCTGAAGAGGTGTCTTTACTTGCTGCTGTTGTGATGCCGTTTCTTGTGCTCGCTGCTCACGCTGTTTGATCCTGAATTGTGGCTGTTGTTGGCCACGGAAATTGGGATTTCGAATCTGCGGTTCAGGCTTATCAAGTGTCAACCTTTCAATCATCTTTTCTACCTTGTGGAGAACTTAGTCTGATGTAGAGGCTTCTTCTTTTATTGAGACTTTCTTCTCGGCTTTCATTCTAGCTCTCTTATCATTCAAATTTGCTTCAACACTAATGACAATTTTCTGATTTTCTTCTAAGGTAGCTGGACCTCTCTCCCTTAATTGATAAGCCATGTCCAGATCAAAACCATCCGGGAACTTAAGCAAAGCTGATTTTCTGGTTGGTTTTAAATAATCTGGAATTGCTTTATACACCGCATTGAATCTAATGCAATAGTCTTGAACGGACTCTCCAACATTTCGTAGGAACACTTCTGGCCGGAAAGGCTCTGAACCATCTCCTTACCTCACCACCAAAGGTCTGCACGAATAATCTCATGGTCACATGCTCTTCATCAATCTCATGGAGATCGAAGAAATCCATCATTTTGTCGACATGTTGCTAAGCTGTGATATTCTGAGGTGTGCCATCAAACAAAGGAATTTTTCTTTGATAATCTGTGGGCATGTCATTCAAAACTTAAGGCAAAGCGAGAGGTGTAAACCGAGCGGCCATTGCTCTTGGCGGATTTGGTCTGGGGGTTGTTGGAGGAGTGGATGTAGCTGAAGTATGAGGAGTATGAGGAGGTGTATGCGGAGGAGAAGCAATGCGAGATGAAGAAGGAGAATTTACTGCAGACTTTTGATATGTGATTATAGGTTGCGGGGGAATAGTGGGAATGAAAGGTGGTTCGGTGGGAATTTTCGAGGCGGAAGCCATGACAAAAGAGCCAATATTTGCAAATGCATCTTCTAGGAAATCAGCAAGATTTGAAACCTGAATTTCTCTCTGAAGGTGCCTCAAGATAAAATTTTCAATTAATTTATTCTGATCTTGCCTCTGGCATGTATGTATGCATACATATAGGAGGCTGGTGCCGCTCCGGGAGAGAGCCAGGCGAATGGCAATGACCGACTGGGTATTCTATAGTCGTACCTCCTAAGATTCATTCAGCAAGTGGTTTGGTTGAACGCCCTTTCTTTCAACTTCAAGGGCTGCAGCAAAGTCAGGATCTGGAACTAGAGAACCAAGAGCACTTTCGGATTTGGTTTTAAACAACGTCAATTCAAACTTCTCATCAAAATCAAGTTCTTCAAGATGCTTAAAAATTGCAGGACATGAATGAGATTTAAACACGGGAGTCACAGAGCTCTCTTGACGAAGGAGTCTTGGAATCAAATTGGGATTTTCGTAAACAGGAGGAGGATCAGGATCTGGATTAGCTCTGGTATATCTCTTTGAAGCTAGCGTGTTATTCTCAAGAAATCAAAGGAACATAAACAACTTTTTCAGCCTGTCAAACCCTAAACTTATCATCCAGAAGCTTAGAATTCACAGATGTACTGGGGTGTTTCAAGCGTCACGATTACAAGCTAGACCGGAGATTGACTGAAGTAGCGTTTATCTACTTGCGCTAATGCAAAGCAAAAGCATTTCGAAGGCTACCTGGCTAATTTTCAGGCTCCGTCTGTAGCTTATAAAACAAATGACATTAACAAACAAACCATTTTCTTCCCCAGTATGGTCGCCACTATGTTGGAGCCTAGATTTGTCTCAGGCTGAAAAAGACAAGGTTCTAGGTCCACATCAAACCACGCTCAACCTCGTAGCTAGCCCTACAAGGACAGGAGAGGGCTCTCTCCGGGTCAATCTTGACAATAGGTAATCGATGAGGCTCGAGATGACTAAATTGGCAATTGATATTAGGCTAGGTATGAAGTACAAGGAGTTTGAGGTTGATTTTTGAGGTTTTTGTTGAATCAAAGGGAAAGACAATTTTGGGTGCGGGCATGAGACACAGTTTTTGCAGAGGTCTACTTGGGGCAAGGTAGGCGATCGTCTTAATGCTTTTAAGGAGAATGAATGGCTAGATCTCACTGGTGAGAAGCTAAGGAGAGTAAGAAGCTTTCAAGGATTCTCCTTAAATAGATGAAAACATGGAAAATCAAACAAATTCAAAGGCAGAGCATAACAATCTATGGATTCTACCTTAACACTTCATTTGTTCAATTGCAGAAGATGAGATAAAGAAAATGATACACATAACAACTTACAAATACTGAAAGAAGCACACCATCAACACATAAAGCCACAAGGATCCCAAACAGTGCTGCAAAACCCTGGTCTTTCCTTTGCCAAAAATGCAGAAGTGAATGTACAATAGAGTGTCAAGCTTTTCCCAAGAGTCCAACCCTGAAAATGACTTAGAAATTACATAATATAGGCAAGCCAACCTATTCCCTTGCCTCTAGGGGTTGAGCTCATCATTCTAGGAGCTGTTTCAACTAATTCTAACAAAGCACTACAATCTAGGCAATCAAAACAACTTGCCTCTATAAGGTAGGAAACTGATTCATTCATTAAATTTTCACTCTTTGGTGAATGAATCTTCTAGAACAAGTAACTAAGTGTCAAAATTACATCATTTTCAATCAATTACATCAAGAGAAGTCAAAAATTACATCACAAATCAAAACTAGTCAAACTGGCCGAATTTTTGAGCTGAAAGATGAAAAATTGGGCAAAAAATCTATATGCGCCGCGCTACTTTGCTGCTGATTTTGAGGCACTTTCTGAAGTCCAAATTGAGCTCAAGTTGGCTTGTTGGAAAGCCCTACCTGTCTACTTTCAAACCCAAGTGGAATTTTCCAATTTGGTGTCTATTTGCCCCTCCAAAAGTGCATTCTCCTAAGACTGCTTCCTGTGTGTCAAAATAGGGGCAGTGAGGTCATTTTTTGCATGTTTTTTGACCTTTTGGGGGCCCAGAACTTGCCCAAATTTCTTGTCCAAGTACAAAAATTCATGATTTCTCATGAGAAATCCAAAACTGCAAGCCATTTGTAATTTGGAGCTCCCAATCCTAAGCGTCGCGCAAGGTACGCGGCGGATATAGGGAAAAAACCTGTTTTTTACACAAACCAAAATCACCAAAAATGCCCCAAATCTCTTGAAATTTGGGCTGGAGCTTCCTTATCACGTGTGATGCTGGGCTAAATAGGCCTTGGCCAAAATCTGGAGACGATCAAGCTCCCTTTGCTTCTTTTGCTTCTTGATTGCCTTCTTCAAATTTGCCTTTAGATTCCTTATTCGAGCCTTGCAAACTTTGTTCCATGCCCTGTTGTGGACAGTCATGTGTCTCAGCAATGCATTGTCTCTATTGGCCTTGTTCAGCGCTTCTCTAAGTGAATGTTGACTCTCTCGAGATTAGACTCTCGATCCTCATTGATCTGTTGCTCTAGAGAAGTGAACTCAATCCTTCTATGTCGGGTAGCTTGGCGATTCTCACGGATGTTCTGCAGCTCCATGATCGCATGCTGGTCTTCAAGCTGCTTATTTCTCTGCTCTAGATACCTGATGTTCCATTTGGCCATCTCCAACTGGATTTCCAAGGCTTGAATGTTTGTTTCTTGCTCCTCGATGGTCCTTCTATGTTTGACATTCTCTGAATCTGAATCTGTCTCATCATCATGAACGAGAATGAAACCTGATGGCTCACCTGAAGGCCTCTTCTCATGCTTGGGATTCTTGCCCTTGTCCTGTACCTGTGGTGCTGATGTCGGAAGCGAGGCCCCTTCCACGCCAGGTGGAGATAACACTCGCTTTGCTGCTGCAAACAAAGGTCTGGTGCCATTCGGATAACCTTTCTAATATGTAATAAATACAGACCTGGTCTCATGACGCTCATACTTCTGAAGGCCCAGACGGAGTCTCTTACTCTTAACTTGGAGCAGAGGAAGATTTTGGTGTCATCCTCGTCTGACCAACTAAGATGGGGTCGAAAAACTGAAGGCACCTTCAACCTCAAAGAAGCTAAATGCATGGCCCTAGGTTTCAATTATCCAAACCCTGATTAGGTTTGGAATGACCTTTGGCAAAACTCGCAATGGATGAAAATCAAGTTGTTTATGTGGTTAGTTCACCAAAAGAAAATTCTCACATGGGAGAATCTTCTGAAAAGGGGCTTTGTTGGCCCATCCAAATGCCATCTATGTGGCTTACAGGAGGAGATGATGGAACATTTACTAAACCTCTGCCCCTTCACCTATACCCTGTGGAATTGGGCAGCCTCAGTCTTCAGGAAAACCGAGAGGGATAGACTCAGCATCACCAACACTTTGAAGAATTGGAGGAAAGACTTCTCAGGTAATGAAATCATTAACACGGCTTGGACTCTGGTTCCAGGATTTATCATCTCGGATATCTAGAAAGAACGCAATGGCATGATTTTCAAGAACAAAACAGGCTCGACCGAGAACATCATTGTCCAAATTTTACGATAGCTCAAAGATACAGTAGGAGCCCTTATGTGGAAAATTCCTGAGGACCCTCCTTTGCCCCAGGATGTTTGCATACTGCTGCAGTTGGGTCTCCATTCTTTGGTTCCCCAAGGCACTGTCAAGGGTGTGAGCAAAACAATTGCTGGTAAAGATATCTAGCAGCCTCATCCTCATGGTTTTTTGAAAATCAATATAGATGGGGCCTCTAAGGGCAACCCAGGGATGGCTGGATTTGGAGGTTTCATAATAGATGAGCAGGGGTGCATAAAGGATATCTTTCACACTCATTTGGGGACTGCCACTGCTAACATGACAGAGCTCATGGCCTTAAAGCAGTGCCTGGAAATCCTAATGGAGTCAAATTTACACAACACCATCATTGAAGCTGACTCTGAATTGGTCATTAATGCGGCGAAGAAAATGTGTAATGGAACGACACCTGGAAAAGTCTCAAAATGTTGGAGGCTCTCACAAGTCTTTCAATGCATTCACTCCCACTTGTGAACCCTGAGAACCGTTAGCTTTGTTCATGTGCGCAGAAAATCCAACATGTTAGCTGATCATTTGGCGAAGGAAGGGGTGCTATGTAAGGAAAGCTATATTCAGTATGACTAGGAGTCTATACCCTCTGGTAAACTACATGATGATTGTCAATGATAGGCAGCCAAAGAAATGGCGTACCTCCAGACCAGAATAATAAGCAGGAGGAAGACTAGCGGGAGTTGAAGGAACGACATAAACCCGAAGTGAAGAGAAGGAAAAAGAGGTGAGATAACAATGCAAAAGAGTCATTAGATCATGTAAGATCAATGGACATAAATGGTGGAAAAGATTAGCAGGAGTAGGAGAGAGTGGAAGTCCTTGAGCCTGGTTGAAGTGTCGTAATAAATCCTGACCATCGATCTTATTTCCAAATGCTGATGTCACAAGTAACTATGGGGGTTTAGCTATTTGTAACCCGCGTGCTAGTTGAAAGGCCGCAAACCATAGGATTTAAGTGCCTCAGCTATCAAATGGATATCGAGTTTTAAAGTGGTTGGAGGTTAAGTCTAAGAGCGGACCTAAAGTTTTATAGACCAAGGTTTATAATCTATATCGACTCTGGGAAGCGGTTAAGTGTCACGCAAGTTCCCGATGCGATGTTGCAACAACCGTCGGATCAAGAACCAGATTGATGACGGAGATTTAATCGCAAATCGCATTCGGTAAAAGAGTCTGGTCAACGATAAACCTAGATTTGTGATATTGCAATGAGCCAAGGTTTGCGATGTTGTGATGGACTATGGATTGTCCAATCAAAGGGTTGATCGTACGACGGAGGTTAACTCTCGCATTTCACAGGAATCAAGTGTTGGAGGCTTGCGGAAAGTGTGATGTGCGATAAGCTAAGAATGTGATGAAGAGTTGACCATTGGATCGTGAAGCTGATCAATAGCGGAAATTGAAGAATAACGTAAAGGCTTGGGAAAGAGAGGAACCGAGGAAGTCTAATTTTGTTTTTGTATGTAATGTTTTGGGTTTTGTTCGCCCTGTTGTTTTTTTATCATCAACGGGTCTATCTTTTGCTAGTCTTTACACTTATAAAGACGTGTACCATATATAATCTTTTTTTCGGTTAATTGAAGGCTCCACTCTTACTTGACCAAAAAAAATAAAATGAACGGATTAATACTAAAGCCCCAAGGGATAATGAACCTAAGGGAATAATATTAAATCCAAGGGACTAATATTATAAACCCAATGTATATAAACCCTAAGACAAATATTATAAACATTAAAATAAACATGATCGACCATCATTGATTTTCATATTGAGGCAATCCTTATCACAATTCCATTTTGGACCATGGTCGACATCATAATAAACCATGTTTGAGTCGGGAATAATAGACCCAAGTGATTGATATTATAAACCCAAGGGATTAATACTAAAACCCCAAGGGATTATGAACCTAAGGGAATATTATTAAACAAAAGGGACTAATAATATAAACCCAAGGGATTGATATAATAAACCCAAGGGATTAACACTAAAACCTCAAGGGACTATGAACCCAAAGAATTATTAATATTAAAAATTTGAAAAATGAAGAAACCCAAGAATTTGATATTATAAACCTAAGGATTAATAAACCCAAGGGGAAAATATTAGAAATGAAAGGGATAAAAAATGGCAAGGGATCAATATTAAAAACAGAAGGGATTAATAGGAATTAATTTTTTAAACTCAATGGATTGATCAACCCATGTGATTATGAATATTATAAACCTAAGGGATCAATAAACCCTAGGGATTGTCAATACTATGAAAGCAACACATTAATAAATTGAAGGGATAAACATTGTAAATGTAAGGGATTAATATTAAACCTTAGGACTATTTTTTAAACCTTAATATTGGGGATTAATAAACCAAAGGGAATAAATGATAAACCTAATAATTTAATATTATAAATCCAAGGAAATAGTAAACTGAATCTAAGCCCTAAATCCATGGCATCAATATTATAAACATAAATAATGCTATAACACAAAACAATAATAAGAAACATAAACCAAAACCAATATAAGAACCACATTGCAAACCATAAAGCATTAAAACATGATAAATCATCATTACATTAATAATAACACATTTATATCACTACATTATAAACAATAAATAAATTTTAAGCCATAAATACATTGATATCAATACATGAATGTATTAATAGTATAAATCTCAAGAATATTGATATAAACACCTAGAACATGAAATCCCAACAATAATATTATAAATGTAAACAATATTTTCATTTATGAAAGACGTGAACAAAGTGAAGGGATCCACACAAAAGACCACAACAATCACAAATGCAAGAGAAAGAACTAAAATAGTAACACTGTCATTAGAGCAAAGCAACATAAATGAAAAAACACATCTAAATTGCACACATTGGATTTAAAGAAGAACAACATAATAGGACATTTTAAGACCAGAGATATACAATTTTGTACATAAAAACAACAACGAAAAAAAAAATTCAATTTAACCAACATTGCAACCACAGAAAGAACATTGAGTCTTAACATATATTTTTTTGTTTTCTTTACATCAAATAATTCCACTACAAAATTGAACTTGAAACACTCCATCAAAAGTCATCTATGGAGCGGCCTCTTCCAAAACACAACCAAACCGATGACAAAAGCAACACCAATTCAAATCAACAGGATAATGATCACGATACTTAACACTTTCCAACCAATTCCTTCTTGTTCTCCTCCCAGACTCCCTCTCGTGCACATGTTTCAAGTATTTTACATGTGTTTTCGTTTGATCTAGCTCACGAATATGATCATCAATAAATGCAGGATGGAACCCATGTTTTCTATCAAACTTGTTCTAAAGATAGGAAAGAAAGCTTATAGCTCCAACAATATCGCGTATTGTTCTGGAATAATAGATGACATCATTATTGTCCATATCTGCATTTGAAAGACACAAAAACAAAAGCAAAATCAATAAAGACATGCACAAATAAATAAGCATACACATATATATGTATATACATAAAACATAACACCCCATTTGTATTTATGTTAAAAAACTTAATGTTATAGTGTTACATGAAAGAAAACAATTTAGTGTTACATGAACCAAATGATATAAAAATTTCTACAAATATAAGCCTCATTTCAAAATACAATAGAAAAAACTGTAAAAATAAAATAAAACCGTGGCCAATATTCAAAAAATGAATATTGGCCATCGTAATGGGCAATATTCAAAACCTCCATTTTTTCATTTCATGATGTAATATGAATCCACAATACTACTATCAATTTTCTGGTACCATGCAGTGGACTACAGTTTTCAAAATAATCTACAATTGCTCACTTGAATACCTCGATTATATGATAAATGTTCCACTATGAACTGCAATTTTTTACACATAGTTCAATCGATCTTTCAATTGAACTTATTATCTATAATGACTTGTTTTTTACACAATAGGGCTATCTTCCTTGTGAGACCAGAGGGTCTATCTGATCTATTTTCACCAAATGTGAAAGAAAATTTCTTCGAATGGTTTTAGGAGAGTTTAGAAATCAAGACATTTCTTAACTCAATGCTAGTTCCAAATATATTAAAAGGAGAAACTGTTGGCAAAATAATAATAATGTGTTTTTTTGGAAATTTATCCGTGTCTACTACATACTTAAAAACTATGCATGTCAATAAAAACGCAACAGCAAAATAAATGAATCCACACCATAATTAAGCTTGAGATTATCACCGGAGAAAACCCTCCTTTTGGTTTAAAAATTCAACGTTACATTTTTGTAGAGTAGAATGATTTACATAGTTTGGTTAAAGAGAATTACGGAGTCTTCTTGTACCTTAATATTGGCGGCACGGAGTCTTCTTGTACCTTAATATTGGCGGCAAGGGCTTACAATGGGAGTAAGCTAACGGGTCCACTTTTTACCCTTTGTTTTTAGTGCAGCCATCCTTACACTACTCTGATGGGCCCGTCTCCTTCGTGTCCATTTCAGTTATAGTCTAGGTGTGAATGATATTACACACCATGCATGATGTGGCCATATATGATGATGTTTTCACACCATAATTTCAAATTTCAAATTAAGTGTGAGAATGAAATAATAAAATAGAAGATATTTGAGTTTTTTTTTCTTTTTAATTTACATATGTGTGGTGAAATCCGTGTTTAACATTTGGAACATATCTTCTACCAGTGATAGGTTTTATTGAATCATCTGCAAACCTACTAATTTGAACGCAATTATCTCTAGTTTGACAATGGATACAATCTCTACTTCAATGCCCTTCCATCTCTCTTCTGATATTTTCGACTTGTTTTCTAACCATGTAAATTCTGTTTTATTTCCATAGTTTGATTTGCAAAGATTATTTTTTGCTTCAGATCTGAAAATTTTATGAGATTCTAACTTTAATTTGAGCAATATAATTTGAATTTTTTTGTAGATTTAAGTTGGAGTTATAATAATAGTAAATATGACCCATAATAATAGTAAATAATTTTTGCAGCTTTAAAGAGGAGTCATAATAACAGTTAATATTTTATGCAACTTGCACACTCTAAATTATAAATATTTTATGCAGCGTGCTCATGGACAATGCTAGATTTGTTTTTTTGCAACTTGGGTAGAGATAATAATAGTAATTTTTTTTTATGCAGCTCATGGTAAATATTATATGCAACGTGCTCATGGATGATGTTAGACTTGCTTTTTTGGCAGCTTTAAGGAGGAGCTATAATAATAGTAATTTTTTTATGCAGTTCACCGTAAGTATTTTATGCAGCTTGTTCATGCACAATGCTCAACTTGTTTTATGTGAAAAAATTGGCATAATTTTAAAAGTTGGTGTATAGGTATATTTTTATCAAAATTTTTATAAAATCACCTAAAATCTTCAAACATTCTAAACATATAACCATATTACCAAACTATGAGAAGGTGAACAACCAGAGAAGTCTCTAGTGAAAGAAAGAGGACACACTACAATAAATATATATGTTTATCAACTTATAAATAAATATAAAAAACATAACAACAAAAATATAATTTGCAACATGTAAAATATATATTTCAACAAACTGATGCAGGAGCATCCAGCTAAGGGCGCCATGACCTGGTGTTGTTCTCAGCTAAGGAGGAGAGGTTCATCAGTATTTAAATTTCATTTATGTTTGTTAATAAAAAATAGTGTTAGGAACTTGTCTTATGTCATTGTCAGTTAATAGGTATTTAGGGTCAGCACAGTTAGGTGGAGGTGGTTACGGCCACACGGCTGTCTAGTCATTCTTTAGATTATTTTTTACAGTTATTTACTTTTTAAAAAAAACAAAACAACAGAAAGAAATATGTTATCTATGTATTCTACAGAACGAGAAAAATTAATATAGCAAGAAAGTTATCAATTTTATAACTGAAGAAGCAACTGCAAACAGTTTGCATAACCATATTGTAACATTACAAAATAGATGTACATAGTGTAGAAAGGGTTCGACATTTTTTTAGCATAGAAGAGTAATGAAAAGCGAGATATTTCTTTCATTCCTGAATACATCTGTCTAAATACTGTGTTATTATCTAATTTTCTATCATCTGTAATGTAAAAAAAACTGTAACATTTACCAAGAATCCTTCCAGATTAAACAGAGACAAAGTTCCAGTAATCAAACGACAAGCAGAGGTACAACTTCAAAATCGAATACAGAGAGAGGCATAATATTGACACGAAGACTGAGCATGCAGTTCCAGTCATACTGACAAGTTGCAGAAGTACCAGAGTACGCTACAGCCGAAGCTGTTCATTAAACAAATACAACCACAGAGAAGAATTCGTCAAAGAGGTAACCTTGTGTATTAAAAAATTCTTTTCATTCATCTTTAAAAACGATTACAGTATCAAACTTGCATATAAACTATACAACTACAAGTCCAAAAATCCAGCGACCCTAAGGCCGAGTAAACCCTCCTCCGGGAGCAGAACAGAGAAACAAGGGTTAGGGTTATAACCCTGAAAATTGTTACAGACCATTGAACAATCAACGACATCAAACACAACTGAACTCAAAGGTCAAATTTCCATCAACCGGACGACGTTACAACAGAAACCCAGGTCGACCGACTACACTACAGAAGAAAGCGACTAAAGAAACCCTCAACTAAACAATTGCAGCAAGGAAAGATCCTACCAGTTCCATTCAAAGGAAGGGCCGAGGGGTAGTCCAACTAGAAGACACAGTGACCTGCATAGGCACCATAACAAAGCATTAGCATCGTCAACTGAAAAAAATGAAAGAGAAAGTGAATAATTGACAGCAAGGGAGGGAAACGCCGGAAGAACTTACCAGTTCAATAGCCAACGTTGGACGAAGAAACCCACATTTGGGTCGCGGCCATTGCAAGAAACCCTGCTCGCAAGGAGCAACGACTATTAGTGTATAAGAAAATTTGTGGATGTAGCATTTAGTAAAGAACGAACTCTTACCTTGCCGGAGTTGAACGAACGCAGAGGAAAGGGTCCTTTTGAGGCTGCAACCTGTGTTCACAACACGCAGACAAATCAACCAACAAGATAACCATATAGGCAGTTGAAGGAACCATTAAGAAATCTCAGAAGAACGTGTGAGGAACGAAGGAGAGACAGTGAGCACCAAACCACCGAAAGAGTAGAGAAACCCTCACAATAAAGCCAAAAATCGAGCAACAAAGCTGAGCTAACGAGAGTGTGAACATAAACGCTGAGCTTAGCTACCCACTTACCAACAGAGAAGCCATAGTCGGTGTAGATAGAGCATGGTCTTGAAAATAGTTACAGTCGCCCACAGAACTGCAGAGCTCTCACACCAAACAGAGCAAAATGAAAATGACGGAGAATAACAAAAAAACTAGGGCTTAGCCAAGAGCGAGAAGGAAACCGAGACCAGGACAACTGTCCTCTCAGCGTACAGTATAATTAATACGAACATCAATGCAACCCAAAAATATCAGTGCTAAATTCTTGTTTAATAAACTAATTATATGAATGTTGATCAAATCATTTGTTGATTGATAATTACTGTGGTGATTAAATCATAAGTCACAGGTTGGTCCCATCATAGTGGTATTAAAGCAGGATTTAAATTTTGCCTGAGAAATGGAGGAAGGAAGACGAGGTCGTGGAAGAGGTGCTCGAAGAATAGCAGAGGAAGGATTGCGGGAGGAAATCAGGATCCTTACTGCCCATTTGGAGGCAGTTGAAGCAGGGAGTTGAAGGGATCCAGAGGTAGGAGATGATAGCGAAGAAAAAGATGTAGTGACAACAAATGGATCAGATGAAGAAGGGCCGGAAATGAGATTGTTGAGGTCGGTCCTATTGGCTAGTAGCAAGCCTAAACCAAAAATTCCAAATTATGACGACAGCTTGTCCACAGAAGTTCTGTTGGACTGGATCAGTGAATTGGACAAATATTTTGAGTGTGAAGAGGTCAGTGAAGATCGGAGAGTTAAGTTCACTGCAACAAAGCTGAAGGGACACGCAACCCTGTGGTGGGATAGTGTCCAAGCGGAGAGAAGGAGGATGAACAAGTTGCCAATAAAGAAATGGTCAAGAATGGTGGCCAAGTTGAAAGGCAGATTTCTGCCCAAAGACTACCAGATTGCACTACATCAGCAAGTGTAGAATTTGAAACAAAAAGGGATGACAGTAAGAGAGTATACTGAAGAGTTCTACCGGGTAAATTTAAGAGCTGGTTATACAGAGGACACCCCAGAGAAAACAACAAGGTATGTAAATGGTTTGAGATTGGAAATATTAGATGAAATCAGCATTCTTTCCCCGAAAAATATAGAGGAAGTTTACCAGAGTGCCATGAAGGCAAAGGAAAATATCACCAGAAAACAAAATGATAGGAGAGGACGGGGAACCGGTAGAGGAAGAGGACAGTCTTATGGCAGAGGACGAACTGCTAGCAATAGTGAAGAAGGCAACAGTTCCAAAAATATAGGGACAGTGGATAAAGGAGACCACACTAGAGGTGGCAGGCCATATCAGCGAGGAAGAGGGAATGGCCAAGGCAGAGGAGCTAACTATTAGTGCTACAAGTGCCAAAGAAACAGCTGAACAAACTCAAAGGAAAGCATTATTCCAGACAGTTTGTAAGTCGCACGGAAAATGCTGCAAGCTGATTATCGACAGTGGGAGCACGGATAATCTGGTTGCCACGGAGATGGTAGAGAAGTTGGGGTTGAAGCGACTGAAACACCCCACTCCTTACAAGGTATCATGGCTGCAGAAAGGCCATCAGTTGTTAGTGGATGAATAGTGCAAAGTTGAGTTCCATATTGGCAGGTATAAAGACAAAGTTATTTGTGATATTATGCCAATGGACATATGTCACATACTGCTAGGAAGGCCATGGCAGTATGACCGGAAGGTAGTGCATGATGAGAAGACAAATTGTCATAAGTTTGTTAAAGATGGGATCAAGCACACACTTGTGCCCATTAAGGAGGAGGAGACAGCAGAAACAAGTGGGACGAGAGTGTTACTAATGGGTGGAAAACAGTTTTTGAAGCAGATTGAAGATAGTGAAGTAAGCTATGCTATTGTAAGAAGAGCAAAGACAGTGCTGTTGCACACAGAAATGTTTGATTTGCCTACAGAAATTCAAGAAATGTTGCATGAATTCAGTGATATTGTAGTGGATGACTTACCAGATAAATTGCCTCCCAAGAGAAGTATAAGTCATCATATTGACTTTATACCTAGAGCAAGTCTATTGAATAAGGCAGCGTATTGGATAAGCCCCAAAGACAATGAAGAAATCAAAAAACAGGTGCAGGAATTACTGGATAAAGGGTTGACAAGGGAGAGTTTGAGCCCTTGCGCAGTTCCAACAGTTCTCGCTCCCAAGAAAGGAGGATAATGGCGAATGTGCACAGATTCGAGGGCTATCAACAAGATTACCATCAAGTACAGATTTCCACTGCCACGAATGGACGACATGATGGACTGCCTGAGTGGGGCAGCATACTTCTCGAAGATTGATCTGAAGAGTGGTTATCATCAGATTCGAATTAGGGAAGGGGATGAGTGGAAGATAGCCTTCAAGACCAATGAAGGGTTGTATGAGTGGCTGGTAATGCCATTCGGACTGAGTAATGCACCCAGTACCTTTATGCGATTGATGAATGAAATGCTGAAAGAATTCATTGGAAAGTTTGTAATAGTGTATCTTGATGACATATTAATTTTCAGCAAGACGAGGGAGGAACACTTTCGACATGTTCGAAGTGTGTTGGAAAAATTGCAGCAGAATAAGCTGCTGATAAATCTGAAAAAATGCACTTTTCTGCAAAAGGAACTAGTTTATCTGGGTTTTGTGATTGCAAAAAACGAGTTGAAGATGGACCCAGAGAAGATTGCAGCAATTGTCAACTGGCCATCCCCAAAAAGTCTATTTGAGGTATGTAGTTTTCATGGGCTGGCAAGTTTTTATCGTAAATTCATAAGGAATTTCAGTGAAATCTGTGCACCTATGTTGGACACTATAAAGAAGGCAAGTCAACCTTTTCATTGGACCGAGGCAGCAGAGAGGATTTTTCAGCTACTGAAGAAGAAGATCACAGCAAGACCAATCCTAAGATTTCCAGAGTTTAAAAAGCTTTTTCAGGTTCGCTGTGATGCAAGCAGTACGACCATTGGAGCTGTACTTAGCTAAGAAGACAAACCTGTTGCATTTTTCAGCGAGAAGTTGAATGAGAGAAGGCAGAAGTATTCATCCTACGACAAAGAGTTCTATATTGTCGTCCAAGCACTGAAGCATTGGAGACACTATCTGCTGGGGAATCAGTTTGTTTTATTTTCGGATAATTCTGCACTGCAATACGTGATGCAACAGCATAAGCTGAATCACAAGCATGCTAAGTGGGTTGAATATTTGCAGAGTTTCACCTTTGTGTTGAAACACATTAGCGGGTAGGCCAACAAGGTGGCGGATGCATTGAGCAGAAGATCCTTGCTCTTACAGGAGAACACGATACAAGTGTTGGGCTTTGAGCATTTGAAAGACTTGTACCAGACCGACGCGGGTTTCAAAGAGGCTTATGGAGCCTGTCAGAATCCTTTGCTGAGAAACAATATTCTGTGCTTGGACTATAACTTGCAAGAGAAGTTATTGTTTAGAGTGGGACAGTTATGCATTCCCGATTGTTCAATGAGAGAGAATATCATTCAGGAGAAGCACAGTGGAGGTCTAGCCGGGCATTTCGACATAGACAAAACGTTAGAACAACTCAACCATTTTTATTATTGCTCAAGAATGCGAAGGGATGTGTAGAGATTTGTGACCAGATGTCAAGTGTGTCAGTTGGCGAAAGGACACAGTCAGAATACGAGACCCTACACACCATTGACCATTCCGAGTAGACTGTGGGACTCAGTCAGCTTGGACTTCGTCTTGGGTCTACTAAGGATGCAGCAGGTTATGATTCAGTGATGGTAGTAGTAGACCGGTTTTCAAAGATGGCACATTTCATCCCTTGTAGAAAAACCAGCAATGCCACTCATGTGGCCCAATTGTTCTTCACAGAGATCGTCAGGCTACACGGTCTACCTAAATCCATTCTTTCTGACAAGGACGTGAAGTTTATAGGGCACTTCTGGCGCACCTTGTGGAAGAAGATGGACAAGCATTTAATTTCCAGCTCTGCTTATCACCCGCAGACCGATGGGCAAACAGAGGTGGTAAACAGGAGCTTGGGGTACCTGCTACGAAGTTTGATTGAGGAAAATTCACGAATGTAGGATCGAGTACTTTCCTAGGCGGAGTTCAGTTATAACGACTCACCCAATCGCAGCACGGGTTACAGTCTTTTTCAGATCTTATATCACATGCATCTTCACGGAGTGCATGAGTTACAAGATCTAGGACAGTAGGAAAGACGGAGTGTTGATGGGGAAAATTTCGCTAAAGCAATGAATGATCTACACGAGCAGGTGAAAATGAAGTTGCAGGACAGCAATCAAAAATATAAGCAGCGGGCATATTTGAAACAGCGATAGTTACAGTTTAATGTGGGAGATGAAGTCCTTGCGCATTTGTGCAAGGAACGTTTTCCTAGAGGTGCATACAACAAAATGAAGTACAAAACGATAGGCCCCTGCAAAAGTCTCCGAAAATTTTCAGCCAATGCTTATGAATTACAGTTGCCACCAGGAATAGGCATCTTGCCCATCTTTAATGTGGCAGACCTGTTTCCATACACTTCTAGTTCAGAGGAAGACAGTATAGCATGCCCTACACGGGACACACAGGAAGGAAGTGAGACTTGGATGAGACAAATGCCTTACGCTCAACCCCTTGAGATCGAGAGGATCCTTGACACTCAGGTGGCCAAGCGAACTCGGCGGAAAGAATATCTGCAATATCTGGTCAAGTGGAAGAACTGTCCCATTAAGGACAGCTCATGGCTTAATGCCAAACAGATATAGCAGGCAGGCTATTCAGTCGAGAAGCTCATGGACAGGAGTCATGAATCTTTCTTACCCCGGGAGCCTGATGCAGGAGCATCCAGCTAAGGGCACCATGACTGGGTGTTGGTCTCAGCTAAGGAGGAGAGGTTCATCAATATTTAAATTTCATTTATGTTTGTTAATCAAAAACAGTGTTAGGAACTTGTCTTATGTCATTGTCAGTTAATAGGTATTTAGGGTCAGCACAGTTAGGTGGAGGTGGTTACAGCCACACAGTTGTATGGTCTTTCTTTAGTTTATTTTTTACAGTTATTTACTTTATAAAAAAACAAAACAACAGAAAGAAATATATTATCTTTGTATTCTACAAAACGAGAAAAATTAAGATAGCAAGACAGTTATCAACTGTATAACTGAAGAAGCAACTACAAATAGTTTACATAACCATATTGTAACATTACAAAATAGATGTACACAGTGTAGAAAGGGTTCGACATTTTTTTAGCATAGAAGAGTAATACAAAGAAAGATATTTCTTTCATTCTTGAATCCATCTGTCTAAATACTGTGTTATTATCTAATTTTCTATCATCTGTAACGTAAAAACAACTATAACATTTACCAGGAATCCTTCCAGATTAAACAGAGACGAAGTTCCAGTAATCAAATGACAAGCAAAGGTACAACTTCAAAATCGAATACAGACAGAGGCATAATATCGATGCAAAGATTGAGCATGCAGTTCCAGTCATACTGACAAGTTGCGGAAGTACCAGAGTACACTACAGCCGAAGCCGTTCATTAAACAAATACAACCACAGAGAAGAATTCGTCAAAGAGGTAACCCTGTGTATTAAAAAATTCTTTTCATTCATCTTTAAAAATGATTACAGTATCAAACTTGCATATAAACTATATAACTATAAGTCCAAAAATCTAGCGACCCTAAGGCCGAGTAAACCCTCCTCCGGGAGCAAAACAGAGAAATGAGGGTTAGGGTTATAACGCTGAAAATTGTTACAGACCACTGAAGAATCAACAACATCAAACACAATTGAACCTGAAGGTCAAATTGCCATCAATTAGACGATGTTACAACAGAAACCCAGGTCGACTGACTACACTATAGAAGAAAGCAACTAAAGAAACCGTCGACTAAACAATTGCAGCAAGGAAAGATCCTACTGGTTCCATTCGAAGGAAGGGTCGAGGTGTAGTCCAACCAGAATACACAACGACCTGTATAGGCACCATAACAAAGCATTAGTATCGTCAACTAAAAAAAATGAAGGAGAAAATGAATAACTGACAGCAAGGGAGGGAAACATTGGAAGAACTTACCAGTTCAATAGCCAACGCTGGATGAAGAAACCCACATTTGGGTTGCGTCCATTGCAAGAAACCCTGCTCGCAAGGAGCAATGACTGTTAGTGTATAAGAAAAACTATGGATGCAACATTTAGCAAAGAACGAATTCTTACCATGCCGGAGTTGAGCAAACGCAGAGGAAAGGGTCCTTTTGAGGCTGCAACCTGTGTTCACAACACGCAGACAAATCAACCAACAAGATAACCATACAGGCAGCTGAAGGAACCATTAAGAAAGCTCAGAAGAACGCGTGAGGAATGAAGGAGAGACAGTGAGCACCGAACCACCGAAAGAGCAGAGAAACCCTCACAACAAAGCCAACAATCGAGTGACAGAGCCGAGCTAACGAGAGTGTGAACATAAACGTTGAGCATAGTTACCCACTTACCAACAGAGAAGCCACAGTTGGTGCGGATAGAGCATTGGCTTGAAAACAGTTACAGTCACCCACAGAACCGCAGAGCTCTCACACCAAACAGAGCAGAACGAAAATGACGGAGAATAACAAACAAACTAGGGTTTAGCCAAGAGCGGGAAGGAAACCCGAGGCCAGGACAACTGTCCTCTCAGCGTACAATATAATTAATACGAACATCAATGCAACCCGAAAATATCAGCGCTAAATTCTTGTTTAATAAACTAATTATATGATTGTTGATTAAATCATTTGTTGATTGATAATTACTGTGGTGATTAAATCATAAGTCATAGGCTGGTCCCATCACAAACAATACTTTGTTTTAGTAACCTACGTGGGAGTTGCATCAATGAGAAATAGAGGAGTTGCCACCACTAAACAAAGAGTTGCAGTGGATTTTTAAATTATATAATTTGTTTGATTCATATATTTGCCTTAGTTCATTTTTCACAAGATTGACTTGCATAATAGCTAAATCAATAAAAGAAAAAGGCTAAAGAATTCAATTTGGTGGAAAACTAATTATGGCAATGAATGCACGTTTAACAAAATTAATGATAAATCAATAAAACATCAATTAGGATAAAAATTTATGCAATTCAAATATTATATCTCTTCAAACTTTTATATGTTAAAAAAAAAGTTGATTATATTAAAAATTTGATTTTGAATCACTTTATGGCATAAAATATATTTTGAAATTCAAAATAAAATTGTATAACATTTTACAACCAAGTTAAAGCCAATTAAATTCAGTGAGAAAACTCTGAAAAATTAACTTGTTACTTAAATTAACCTCAGATCACAATAAGCATAAATTACAATGAACTGAGTTTATTTAACATCATGATAAAAAATACATTAAATAAGATGGTTCTAATAAAAAATCAAATTATTATTGATTAAATTTTGAAATAATAAAATCAAATAAAACAAAAAATAGTTAAAGAAATTTAATTAATAATTTAAAATAATTAATTTTGCAAATTAAAAGATTTTTTTTCTAATTAATTAATTTATATGTGAAAATGTTATAGAAGTTGACACCATACCAGTACCAATAAAGTTTCAGTAACTAGCTATAGATGAATTGTCACAATTACAGGGGAGTTGCAGAAACTGTAACAAGGGAATAAGAGAGTTGTAGCAACTGTAAAAAGAAACATGGGAGTTCCCACCACTAGAACAAGGAGTTACAACTATATAATTTAAAATAAAAAAAGCACAATTATGTCAAAGTCACAGAAAATGGGAGTTGCCACCACTAGAACAAGGAGTTACAACATACTAGTAAAGTTTTAGTAACAACCTACAAGTGATTTACCGACATTACTGTGGCAAGGAAAAAGGGGAGTTCACAATTGTGAGAAGAAACAGGGGAGTTGACACCACTAGAATAAAAAGTTACATTCACATAATTTGAATTAAAAAACATCATTATGTCAAAGTCATTGGTACAAAACTCTCGAACCAAATAATAATAATAATAATTGATGCTAAGGTTTTAAATACTTTCAAGGAAATCTATAGATTGTCCTAATTTTTAAATCATATGATTGGTTTGGTTCACATTTCAAAGGCTTAAAATGCAAGGACATATATCTTTACCAAATAAATGCTCTCCTAAAAGGGCTCCATCAATGAATGAGATTATGGATGATTTAAACATAGTTGTGTGATTAATTAAATTTGAACAAAATCAATGAATTTATATTTTATAATTACTTAGGTAATGAAAAAACAACGAAATAAAATAAATCATTTATAAAAATATTTTAAAATTAATTTTAATTTTGAAATTAAAAATATTATTTCCATTTGTTTTTAAAGTATTTATTTGTTTTAAATATTATTTTGATTATTTAAATAGCAATAATAAGAGGTCTTTAAATATGTAAGACGCCTCTCATTCCATGTAGTTATGATTCTTTTAATGCAACCTATGATTTGCATATGAATTTTGAGAGGGTGTAAAATAAAATTAAAGCTTTGAACTTGTGGTTGCATGATCCAATAAACTTAGACCTTTGAAGTTGTGGTTGGATGATCCCTTTCAGAGGTATGTGGATAGCGTTCATTACCTGTAAAATTCAAATTGTTCCATTGGTTGGAATTCATAAACCCGAGTTTTTAAATACCTATTGGGTTTAGAGTGTGATAATGACAAGTACGTCTAGTTTGCCACTTTTAGAGAGCTATAAATAAGAGCCAAAATAAAATTTCAATCAAGATTTTAAATGTAGAAAAATATATTTTACATTTACCATGCTATTTTTTCTAAAAATAAGTTAAATATCTATTGATCTCAAATATATGATATACAAACATTTAATGTGTTGAAACACATAGGTAGAATTCTTCAAAACCCGGTAGATTTTAATTTATAAAACAAGAGTTCAATGTGTTCCTGCAATTCAAATATTATATCTTAAAAGAAAATATGTTGATTATATCCAAAACATGATTTTGAATCACTTTATGGTATAAAATAATTTTTAAAATTCAAAATAAAATTGTAAAACATTTTACAACCAAGTAGGATCCTATTAAATTAAGGTGAGAAAACTTATGAATTAACTCATCACTTAAATTAATATCATATTACAATTTAAGCATAAATTATGATGAAATGTATTATTTAACATAATGATCAAAAGAGTGGTTATAATAAAAAAGGAATTATTATTGATTAAATTTTGATTTAATAAAATTAATTAAAGCAAAAATTAGTTAAAGAAATTTGATGAATAATTTAAAATAATTAATTTTCCAATTCGAAAGAAATTTTTTATTTTGATTCCTTTATGTTTAAATACCATTCCAAGGGAGCAGTTTCTGCAACTGTAACAAAAAAAATAGAGGAGTTGCTGAAACTATAACAAGGAAACAAGGGAGTTTCCACGACTAGAACAAGGGGTTGCACCCACATAATTTAAAGCAAAAAATCACAAATATGTGAAACTCATTGATTTTTTACTCTAAATTATGTGGTTGCAACTCCTTGTTCTTGTAGTGGAAACTCCTTTGTTCCCTTGTTACAATTCGGACAATTCCCCTGTGTCTTTGTTATAGTTGAGACAACTCCCTTATAATGGTGGCAACTCATGTGTAGCTTGTTTCTAAATATTTAGTGGTATAATGTCAACTTCTCCACCATATTTACACATAAACAAATTAAATAGAAAATTTTCTTTCAAATTGAGAAATTAATTATTTTAAATTATTAATCAAATTTCTTTAACTAAATTTTGTTTTACTTAATTTTATTATTTCAAAATTTAATCAATAATAATTTACTTTTGATTAGAACCACTCTTATTTGATGCATTCTTAATCATTTTGTTAAATAATACATTTCATCATAATTTATGCTTATTGTAATATGAGGTTAATTTAAGTGACAAGTTAATTCATGAGTTTTTCCAGCTTAATTTAATTGGCTTCTACTTGGTTGTAGAATGTTTTACAATTTTATTTTGAATTTTAAAAATTATTTTATACCATAAAGTGATTTAAAATTACATTTTGGATGTAATCAACATATGTTTTTTTTAAGATATAATGTTTGAATTGCAGGAACACATTGAACTCTTGTTTTATAAAATCTACGCGAATTCTTCTTATGTGTTTCAACACATTAAATGCCTATATATCATATACGAGATCAATAAATATTTAACTTATTTTTGGAAAAAATAATATGGTAAATGTAAAACATTATTTTCCACATTTAAAATCTTGATTGAAATGTTATTTTGGCTCTTATTAATAGGTTTCTAACAAACACACTCTAAACCCGATAAGTATTTAAAAACTCAAGTTTATGAATTCCTACCAATGGAACAATTTGAAATTTACAGGTAATGAACACAATCCACCTACCTCTGAAAGGGATCATGCAACCACAAATTCAAAGCTTTAATTTTCTTTTACACATTGTGAAAATTAATATGTAAATCATACGCTGCATTAAAAGATTTATAACTACATGGAATGAGAGGGGTCTTACATATTTAAAACCTCTTATTATCACTATTTAAAGAATAAACATAGTATTTGAAAAAAAAAATGGAAATGATATTTTGAATTTCAATATTAAAATTAATTTAAAAATATTTTTATAAATGATTTTTTTTTCATTATTTAATTAAATGTAAAATATAAATTCATTGATTTTGTTTAAATTTAATTGATCACACTATTATGTTTCAATCATCCATAAGCCCATTCATTAATGGAACCCTTTCAGGAGAGCATTTATTTGGTAAAGATATATGTCCTTGCAATTCAAGCCTTTGAAATGTGAACCAAACCAATCATATGATTTAAAAAATATCACAATCGATATGTCTTTGAAGGTATTTAAAACCTTCGAATCAATTAGTATTATTATTATTATTTGGTTTGGGATTTTTGTACCAGTGACTTTGACATAATGGTGATTTTTTACTTTAAATTATGTGGTTGCAACTCCTTGTTCTAGTGGCACCAAATCCCCTATTTCCTTGTTACAGTTCCGAAAACTCCCCTATTCCCTTGTGACAATTTCCCTCTTTCCTTGTTACAATTGCGACAAGTCCCTCATAATGGTGACAACTCACTTGTAGCTCATTATTAAAACTTTATTGGTATGTTGTAACTCCTTGTTCTAGTGGCGACAACTCCCCTATTTATGTGACTTTGACATAATGGTGATTTTTTACTTTAAATTATATGGTTGTAACACCTTGTTAGTGGCAGAAACTCCCCTATTTCCTTGTTATAGTTGTGATAACTCCCCTCTTTCATTTTTACAATTGCGAGGAATCCCTCGTAATGGTGACAACTTACCAATAGCTTGTTACTAAAACTTAACTGGTATGTTGTAACTCCTTGTTCTAGTGGCAACAACTCCCATGTTTCCTTGTGTTAGGTCCCTAAAATACTAGTGTATTCCCTCATTTTTATTAGTGTATCCCCCTTATTGCTATTGTTGTTCCCCATAAAAGCTCACTATTATTATTGTTGTGCCCTTACATTAGTATTGTTATGTCGACTCTGATTATATTGTGACCCCTTAAAATCCTATATATATAAAGGAGGTTTTTCCATTTGAACCATCCAATAATTGTTCGTTTATGTAATGTAAAGGAGGTTTCCCCCTTCAAGAGGTTGATTTTGAAGTCATTGTTCTATATTTTCTTCTATTTTGTGAGCTGGTTGCATAACATTTGGTATGAGAGGTTTGGATTCTAGGGTTTCGCTGCTTCAAACAAGACATCGTGGCATTTTTGCAAAAAAAAAATCTAAAAAGATTCAGAAGCTAAACAAAAAACTCATTTGAGACAACATCTTGAAAAACTACGTGTCCGAATTTTAGACCGTTTCTCGCAAACTATTCAAAGATATGAACCGAGGAAGTTAGGGTTTTTGTAGGCTCCCAAATTCCATCCCAAACATGTGACCTTGAGAAAATTGTCATAACGTTCTCTCTGAGCATCAGATTCATATTCCTTAAAAATATACAGAAAGAGGACGGATTGTAGTTTGTTGGGTATTGTTTTCAGGGCTGAAGGTCTAAACAGTGACACATGGCACTTCATACAAGTTATCTCTACTAAACCAGTGTATAATCATGTTTGATCTGAAAATGGGGCACTAAAGGCTTCTTGTCAAGCTTACAAGAACCTCTCCCACTTCCAAAGCTTAAATATTCCCAATATTTATTGATTAACCAATACGGAATTAATAATGTGCTTGAACATAGGTGTATGCTTATATTTGTTTTAACATTGGTTATGTGGCTTAAGTTCACTTGCTTATCCTTATATAAAATACAGATGACAGTAAGTAAAGCAGCAAATAAGCAACACACGCATAGCAGCAAGATGCAGCAATACAACAACACACATAATAGCAATATTAATTTGGAGTTCACCCAAAAATCTTGGGCTACGTCTCCTTGAGCTCTAGTCAACTCAACTAGGCTCTCTGTGATTATGGCAGCAATTCTCTTACAAGCTCCACACTCAACTCCACTTATTTACACAGAACACAATGGGCTTAGAACACCATCTCATCCTTGGCTCTGAAGCTCTCGGCTTCCTGGCTCTCAACTCTCGCTCTGGCTCTTGACTCTGGCTTTATGAGCTTTCAGCAATCCGCTTGACCTCCAAGCGACTGACTCGGCAACTTTCAGCTCTCTGGTTTTTCCACTTGACCTCCACGTGACTCCAAGACTCCCTCAGCTGCTTTGCCTTCAACTTTTTCTCTGTTTCAGCAACTGTTTGCTCTGTCTCTGACATTGAGTGGCTTTTAAGCTTGTCGGCACTTGTCTGTTCATTTCCCCTTTTGGGCTCTCTAGCTCCCGGCCTCTGTTCGTTCAAATCCCCTCTGAGCGTTAAACAATCATTGTGGGACACCTTCAGGTATGATGGCCACCAGTTTTTAAACGAAAAGGACCATTGGCGTGTTTGAAATCCCCAAAAAGTCGTTTCTTTATTTACGCAGAGAAATGCACAGAAACGTTGAAAAATCCACCAAAATTATTTCTATCGAACTTCAAATATTATTGAATCCGCCCTAAAATTCCATCGGGTCCGCTTTTATATCACTATCGCAAGTCGCAGGCCACGGGTTCCTTTGTATTTGGGTTTATAGCAAAAAAACCCCAAATACACAGAAAACCCGACAAATGGCTTCATATCGGAACTCAAGATATATATATTCACATCCATAAACCCTTTCAGGTCCGGCTTTATCGTGTTGAAAAGTGTGCAACAAGAAATGTTAAGTTTAGAATGTGCTAAAAATAGACCTGCTAAAAATAGCATGTCAAAAAATAGCAGTTTGGCCAGTGAGGTCATTGGCCACGTTAGGTGAGAGGTGAAATTGTTAAAAATAGAAAGTTCTAAAAATAGCATTTCTAGGTCCCTTCCTATTTATAGCAGTCCCTAGTCTATCTATAGGAAGTAAAATTAATTTTGGTCTTAAGAGCAGTTGGAAATATTAATTAATTAATTCAGTTGAGTTAATTAGTTAAGGACATTCGAATTTGAAGTCTTTGTGAGCATGCATATGAGTTGTCCCACTGATTGAGGAATTTATCCTTAATTTCCCCCACTAATTTAGGGAATAAGTATGAGTTCTATAATGAGAGAATCAGTTGACTTAGTTCTAACTAGTCAAGTCCAGTTAGATTATTTTAACAAGTTGCTAAAATAATAAAATATAGTTTGTTAATGCTTGCATGCATGTGACAACTATTATTTTAGATAACTGAGAATTCACTCATGGATAACTGTTGCATGTCAGTTCTATCAGAGACCCAGTTGAGATCAGATGTGGGATAGTGTACTATCAGATGCTTAACTATTTCTAGTAAGTAGTTTTTGCATGGTTGAGGAACTAGTGTCCTCAAGGATTGCGTAGTTGGACCATTGGTTAACTTGGTATGTTTGGAATTAATTGCATATGCTTTTGCTATTATTTCCTAAGCAAACTGTGCAAGGAAATAGGGATTGGACCATAGGTAAAGCCTTTATATACAGGGCTTGGTTGGTTCATGAGACATATCTTCATATCTTCATAGTTCATTGAGAACTGAATAGCTTGAGAGCTAATTCTTTTTGTATTGTGAAGAGGATTTCCACTTGATTGATAATACATGGTTGGGGTTTTATGCTGGTGCTTTCCCCTGGATATATCTTGTGTTATGTGTGATTATTTCTCTTGATCAGTTATGCATGTTTCTACTTGATGTTGCTCATGAATTCGATTATGATTCCGCTTAATGTTTTGTAGAAGTAGAACAAGTATTATGCTTTAGGACATTGCATATATCGGTTTGTTCTACAGGTGAAATTTCTACATGGTATCGGAGCTAGCTGATTTGTAGGAAAAATTCTACAAAATTCTACATGGTATCAGAGCATAGGTGATCAAGCAATAACAGTATACTAGCAGGAGAAAATCGAAGTTTATTATTCGAGATATAGATCTCAAGTTCTTATCACATTTATTTCATTGATGGCATTCTATGGTTTGAGGCTTGAGTATGCCCTTGATGGCAGCTCAAACTATATAGCTTGGAAGAATTGCATGGAGGCAGTTTTGGAAGATAATGGCCTTAAGGATTTCATTGATCAAGAAATTCCTAAGCCTACTGACAAGACTGAGCAGGTGGAATGGAGGAAGTGTGTGGCTAGAGCTAGGAGAATTCTCTTGGAGGGAGTGCGAGATCACATTTTCTCGAGCCTCCATGGGAAGGAGACTCTGCATGCAATGTGGAAAACATTGAAAGATTTATATCAGAATAGTAGTGATCAGAGGAAGCTAGCACTAAAGTGTTGAAAAGTGTGCAAAAAGAAATGATTGTTGAGAATGCAACAAGATGATGGAGCTTAGTGGAAAGGAGTCGCCTTCACTAAGTGGGCCCGTAGGCAAATTATGGTGCAAAGTCTATTTTTGGATCACAACAAGAGTGATCACAACAAGAGTGATCACAGCAAGAGTGATCACAACAGGAGTGATCACAGCAGGAGTGATCAAAGTCTATTTTTAGACTGCTAGTCAAAAAATAGAAAAGTCAAATATCATTGTCTCATAATAATATTTAGACTATAAACTTTATCTTATCCTCTTGGAGCACTTCAGTTTGAGCTACAGATGTGGCACATGCAGCTGTCAGAAGGAAATACCCTTTCTTTGTGAGTCATTTGAGCTATTGCATGTAGGACATCAGTTAGGACTCATGTGGTTGAGTTCTGTGGAGTTGGATGAGCAGTTAATGGAGTTGTGTTCAATTTGACTTAGTTGAACTAGTTGTATTTAGTCTAACTGATCAATAGACTAAGTGATGAGTTGTGTGAATTAGTTATTAATTAATTCACTAATTATTAACTCATAATGCAACTGAAGAATACATCAGTTAACTCAGTGCATGTACAGTTCAGTGGAGACAGGTGTTAGAGGTTGAGATTGCTATCAGTTGTGCATGAGATTGTGCACATGCATGGGATTGAGTTATGCCAATGATCTATGCGTAGTGTGGGCCAATACCAAGTGAAATATAGCTTGTGCTCACGTGATTTACAGTGTGGGTGATTTTCACAAGGTAAATAGGAGTTTGGATCAGCCATTCTCATTCATTCTCTTACAGGATTGTGCAGTGGAGGCAGGCAAAGCAGCGGGGGAGATTTGGAGATCAGATCTAAGTTGTATTGTGTGTAACAGGTGGAGATAGTGCTGGATATTTGTGAGGAGTATTGTACTATGTATCGTTACATGTTCTCAATCAATATAATATACAGATAGTTGGGGTTTTAGTGAGATGCTTTCCCTGGGAAAATACTGTGTTGATATGTGTGATTGATGCTTCTATGTGCGCATGTTATTGTTTTTGCTTCTTTAAATTGATGATCAAAGTAGAGGAGGTTATGTATTATGCATGTTTTCTGCATAATGTATAATCGAGATAAGCTCTGTTGAATAAGTGTCATATTATTCAAAATTTCTACATGGTATCAGAGCTGGTTGATTTGTAGAAAAAGTTCTACAGGATATCAAAGCGAGGATTGATCATCAGATCTATTATTCAGAAAGTGTTTACATTTTATTTCTTCAGGCAGAGTCTGTGATAGGGCCAGGTAGCCTCTGGATTCATCCTTCTTTTGGAAGGTGAGATATCTTGTGAATGCCCATATAGTCGATCTCTGTACAAGAAATAATTTGTTCTCACGCATTTTAGATCAGAAGCAGTTGAGTTTTGAGCTAGTGGAATGGCGCTCAAGGATAAACTCAGAAACAATAGGTGTGAGAATGGAGACAGTATGCCCCAGTATCTCATGAAGTTCACCCAATGTCGGGATGAGCTGGGAAGTGTGGGGGTAACTGTTGAGGATGAGGATATGGTGAGTCTAGCACTCCTTGGCCTTCCTAAGAGTTGGCATAGCTACCAGGACTCGGTGAATGGAAGGGAGAAATTGCCAGGATGGGAGAGACTTTGGTCGGATCTTGTGCAAGAGGAGATTAGACGGCGCACTAGATACAGTTCTTCATCTATGCATGATGAGGAGAACTGTGCCTTACTGAGTAAGGCGAAGAAGGGGAAGGGGAAGGTTTCTCTTTCCGAATCCAGTTGTTCCAATGATGGGAAGAAGGTTGACAAGTCGAACGTGAGATGCTTTCGTTGTCATGAGTTGGGCCATTATGCTACTAATTGCCCAAAGAATAAGTCCAAGAAGGGATCCGGGGAAGGATCTAAAGGTGAGGCAGCCTCACTTGCTTCACAGTTTGAGTTGGACTTCACACTCTTCGCATGCATGGTTTCATCCATGGTGGGAAGTGGTTGGTTTCTCGACAGTGGAGCTTCTTTCCACATGACCGGTGACAAAAGTTTGTTCATTACTTTGGAGGAGAAATATATCCAGATACTCATAGGGATGGGTAATGATGAGAAGTACAGTGTCTCGGGTTAGGCACAGTTATTTTTCAGAGGGAGCATGGAGCTCGCCTTACCTTGACCGATGTCAAGTATGTACTAGGACTGAAGAGAAACTTGGTGTCGATCGGGATGCTAGAAGACAGAGGCTATGATGTAGTCTTCAGTAAGGGAAAGGTTTTCCTTAGACACATCATCACTAGACAAGTGAAGCAGATTGGTTCACCGGTCAAGAACCTGTATGCTCTTAAGGTTCAAGATGCATGCAAAGCCTTGAGCAGCGAGGCAACTAATGGAGAGTTGGTGGTTGAGAGCGAGCATATATTACCTCTCAACATGCAGAGCCAGAAGAAGTCTCAGACGGTTGTGGAGGAGCCACGATTGGTGCAGCAGCTTCAGGAGGTTGTGGAGTAGCCACAACAAGGGAAGCTGAGAGGAGATCGAGTAGAGACATCTACTCATGCAGAGACCTCCAGTAGGGGGAAACTTCGAGCCAGGTGGGCTGAGGGATCGCATGCAGCCATACCTCGAGGTAGGAGGTGGGGTGATGTGGATTGAACATCCCAAGGAGGAGGGGAAAGATCCTTGAGGTACCCAACCTCTTGGATGAGACCTTGCTACGGGAGCCCCGATGTGGAGTAGCAGGAACTGATTGATTGGGTAGAGACAGATGCGGACGGAGCGACAGTGCAGGGAATCCCAGGACAGCGCATAGCATGCAGGCTACAGCAATGCGAGAGGCACAAGTGTTTTGCACAATGCTAGGTGGCACAGAGAGGTGTGCAATGGTGCGAGATGCATGGAGATTTTGCAGTAGCGCAGATTTCAGAGAGGGAGCACTTGTCAGCAGCAGGTAGAGCTTCAGCATCAGAGTATGTTCCTAGCCCAACAGAGTGGTCAGTTGGGAGTGTTTTTGTTCCAAGTGTTGTTGGAGCAAAGTGGAGGGGGTAGATGTGTTGCATGCAGAACATTCCAGAGTTACAGGAATGGGTTTGAGAGGAAGCCTTTCTTGTTGAGAGGGAGTGTTGAAAAGTGTGCAACAAGAAATGCTTGTTGAGAATGCAACAAGATGATGGAGCTTAGTGGAAAGGAGTCGCCTTCACTAAGTGGGCCCGCAGGCAAATTATGGTGCAAAGTCTATTTTTGGATCATAGCAGGAGCGATCACAGTAAGAGTGATCACAGCAGGAGTGATCACAGCAGGAGTGACCAGAGTCTATTTTTAGACTGCTAGTCAAAAAATAGAAAAGTCAAATATTATTGTCTCATAATAATATTTAGACTATAAACTTTATCTTATCCTCTTGGAGCACTTCAGTTTGAGCTACAGATGTGGCACATGCAGCTGTCAGAAGGAAATACCCTTTCTTTGTGAGTCATTTGAGCTATTGCATGTAGGACATCAGTTAGAACTCGTGTGGTTGAGTTCTGTGGAGTTGGATGAGCAGTTAATGGAGTTGTGTTCAATTTGACTTAGTTGAACTAGTTGTATTTAGTCTAACTGATCAATAGACTAAGTGATGAGTTGTGTGAATTAGTTATTAATTAATTCACTAATTATTAACTCATAATGCAACTGAAGAATACATCAGTTAACTCAGTGCATGTACAGTTCAGTGGAGACAGGTGTTAGAGGTTGAGATTTCTATCAGTTGTGCATGAGATTGTGCACATGCATGGGATTGAGTTATGCCAATGATCTCTGCATAGTGTGGGCCAATACCAAGTGAAATATAGCTTGTGCTCACATGATTTACAGTGTGGGTGATTTTCACAAGGTAAATAGGAGTTTGGATCAGCCATTCTCATTCATTCTCTTGCAGGATTGTGCAGTGGAGGTAGGCAAAGCAGCAGGGGAGATTTGGATATCAAATCTGACCTGTATTGTGTGTAACAGGTGGAGGTAGTGCTGGATACTTGTGAGGAGTATTGTACTATGTATTTTTACATGTTCTCAATCAATATAATATACAGATAGTTGGGGTTTTTAGCGAGATGCTTTCCCCGGGAAAATACTGTGTTGATATGTGTGATTGATGCTTCTATGTGCGCATGTTATTGTTTCTGCTTCTTTAAATTGATGATCAATGTAGAGGAGGTTATGTATTATGCATGTTTTCCGCAATAGTGTATAATCGGGATAATCTCTATTGAATAAGTGTCATATTATTCAAAATTTCTACATAAAGGACAAACTTCGAAAGATCAAGTGTGAAAGGGATGAGACGATCTCTATGTATCTGACCAAGCTCATCACATGCAGGGATGAGCTTGCAAGTTTAGGGGTCGTGACATCGGATGAGGATATGGTGAGTCTAGCACTCCTTGGCCTTCCTAAGAGCTGGCATAGTGACCAGGACTCGGTGAATGGAAGGGAGAAACTACCAGATTGGGAACG
Source organism: Pinus tabuliformis (assembly GCA_031772625.1). Lineage (NCBI taxonomy): Eukaryota > Viridiplantae > Streptophyta > Pinopsida > Pinales > Pinaceae > Pinus > Pinus tabuliformis. Next base: position 608,143,975 of record CM062810.1, read on the forward strand.
ACTATGGTCGGATTTGATGCAGGAGGAGATCAGACAGAGCACTAGAGACAGTTCTTCATCCATGCATGATGAGGAGAACTATGCCTTAGTGAGTAAGTTGAAGAAGGGGAAGGAGAAGGTTTCTCTTTCCGAATCCAGTTCTTCCAATGATGGGAAGAAGGTTGACAAATCGAAAGTGCGATGCTTTCGTTGTCATGAGGTGGGCCATTATGCTGCAAATTGTCCAAGGAGGAAATCCAAGGAGGGATCCGGGGGATGATCTGAAGGTGAGGCACTTGCTTCACAATTTGAGTTGGATTTCACACTCTTCACATGCATGGTTTCATCCATGGTGGGAAGTGGTTGGTTTCTTAACAGTGGAGCTTCTTTCCACATGACCGGCGACAAGAGTTTGTTCAGTACTTTGGAGGAGAAAGATCTCCAGATATTCATAGCAATGGGTAGTGATGAGAAGTATAGTGTCTCAGGTGTAGGCACGATTACTTTTCAGAGGGATCATGGAGCTCGCCTTACCTTAACCGATGTCAAGTATGTACCAAGACTGAAGAGAAACTTGGTGTCGATCACGATGCTGGAAGACAAAGGCTATGATGTACTCTTCAGTAAGGAAAAGGTTTTCCTTAGACACATCATCACTAGACAGGTGAAGCAAATTGGTTCACGGGTCAAGAACTTGTATGCTCTTGAGGTTCAAGATGCATGCAAATCCTTGAGCAACAAGACAATTGATGGAGACTTGGTGGTTGAGAGGGAGGGTATATTACCTCTCAACATGCAGAGCCAGAAGAAGTCTCAAACGATTGTGGAGGAGCCACGATTGGTGCAGCAGCTTCAGGAGGTTGTGGAGCAGCCACAACAGGGGAAGCTGAGTGGAGATTGAGTAGAGACATCTACTCATGCAGAGACCTCCAGTAGGGGGAAACTTCGAGCCAGGTGGGTTGAGGGATCACATGTAGCTATACCTCCAGGTAGGAGGTGGGGCAATATAGAGTGATTGTCCCAAGGAGGAGGGGTAGGATACTTGAGGCACCCAACCTCTTGGATGATACCTTGCTACAAGAGCCCCGATGTGGAGTAGCAGGAACTGACTGATTGGGTAGAGACAGATGCGGATGGAGTGGCAGAGAGAGCGACAGTGCAGGGAATCCCAGGACAACACATAACTAGCAGGCTATAACAATGCAAGAGGCACAAGTGTTTTGCATAGTTCTAGGTGGCACAGAGAGGTGTGTAATGGTGCAAGATGCATGGAGATGTTGCAGTAGCGCAGATGTTAGAGAGGGAACACTTGTCAGTAGCAGGTAGAGCTTCAGCATCAGAGTATGTTCCTAGCCCAACAGAGTGGTCAATTGGGAGTGTTTTTGTTCCAAGTGTTGTTGGAGCAAGTGGACTGGGTAGATTTGTTGCATGCAAAACATTCCAGAGTTACAGGATCGGGTTCGAGAGAAGCCTTTCTTGTTGAGAGGGAGTGTTGAAAAGTGTGCAACAAAAAATGCTAAATTTAGAATGTGCAAAAAATAGACCTACTAAAAATAGCATGTTTAAAAATAGCAGTTTGGCCAGTGAGGTCATTGGCCACATTGGGTGAGAGGTGAAACCACTAAAAATAGAAAGTTCTAAAAATATCATTTCTAGGTCCCTTCCTATTTATAGCAATCCCTAGTCTATCTATTGGAATTAAAATTAATTTTGGTCTTAACAGCAGTTGGAAATATTAATTAATTAATTCAGTTGAGTTAATTAGTTAAGGAAAATTGAATTTGAAGTCTTTGTGAGCATGCACATGAGTTGTCCCACTGATTGAGGAATTTATCCTTAATTTCCTCCACTGATTGAGGGAATAAGTATGAGTTCTATAATGAGAGAATCAGTTGACTTAGTTCTAACTAGTCAAGTGCAGTTAGATTATTTTAACAAGTTGTTAAAATAATAAAATATAGTTTGTTAGTGCTTGCATGCATGTGACAACTATTATTTTAGATAACTGAGAATTCACTCATGGATAACTGTTGCATGTCAGTTTTGTCAGAGACCCAGTTGAGATCAGATGTGGGACAGTGTACTATCAGATGCTTGACTATTTCTAGTAAGTAGTTTTTGCATGGTTAAGGAATTAGTGTCCTCAAGGATTGTGTAGTTGGACCATTGGTTAACTTGGTATGTTTGGAATTAATTGCATATGCTTTTGCTATTATTTCCTAAGCAAACTACGCAAGGAAATAGGGATTGGACCATGGGTAAAGCCTTTATATACAGGGCTTGGTTGGTTCATGAGACATATCTTCATATCTTCATAGTTCATTGAGAACTGAATAGCTTGAGAGCTAATTCTTCTTTTATTGTGAAGAGGATTTCCACTTGATTGATAATACATGGTTGGGGTTTTATGCTGGTGCTTTCCCCTGGATATATCTTGTGTTATGTGTGATTATTTCTCTTGATCAGCTATGCATGTTTCTACTGGATGTTCTCATGAATTCGATTATGCTTCCGCTTAATGTTTTGTAGAAGTAGAACAAGTATTATTCTTTAGGACATTGCATATATCAGTTTGTTCTACAGGTGAAATTTCATGGATGAAAACAAATATAATGAAATATTTTTCAATGAGGATGAAACTGAAACTGAGATTGAGACGAAGACCGAGGATGAGATGATTATGAAGATGATGAGGAGGATGAAGATGACCATGATGATGAGAAGGATAAAGATGATGATGAGGATGATGAAGATGAAGATGAATATGATGATGATAATGAGGGGGAGGAAATTGGTAATGAAGTTAGAACATCTAGAAAGAGGAATGATAATTTCATGCCATCTAGTAGGAAAGCTACTAGTTTGCAGTCACGGGGAAGTCGAGTTGGTAAACACAAACTACTTGAAATAAAGGAGGGAACTTTGGGAATTTCCAAATTGCAATACAGTAGAGAAAAAAACATCTGGATGGAAAGGTAGTCACTTCGAAACCTTTGGAACATGAAACAATAAATCGCAGACATTTGATAGAGGAGGTATTCATTTTGAAACATCTCGAAATCTAGGCAGGAAGTTTAACTCCAAAACGTATGGGGTGAAGGATGGTAGTTCAAGAAATTTCAAAGAGAAAAACAAAAAAAAGCATATGGAAGACAATGCAGTAGCTTTGAAGTATTTGCAAGACAAAACAATAAGTTGCAGACTCCTAATAGATGAAGCAATCATTTTGAAACATCTGACAATCCAGGTTGTAAGTTTAACTCCAAAACATATGGAGTTAAGGATGGTTGTTTAAGATCTTCCAAAAGGAAAGACTATAGAAAACAAACATCTGTAGGACAAGGCAGTAGCTTTGAAGCATCTAGGAGACAAAACAGTAAGTTGCAGACATATTATAGACAAGGAAGTGATTGTAAAACATCTGGCAATCTAGACAAATTTTAACTCCAAAACATCTGGAATAAAGAATGATAGTTTAAGAACTTCCAAATGGAATTACAATAGAAAATTAATATCTGGAATGCAAGGTAGTATCTTTAAAACATCTTGAAGACAAAACAGTAAGTCACAGACATCTGGTAGATGAGGTAGTGATTTTGAAATATCTGGCAATCCAGGAGGTAAGTTTGAAGCATCTGGTAAGAAAGGAAAGAAGTTTGAAATATCTAGAACTAAGTGAGTAGATTTAAATGATAGCGAAGAGGTGGTGGATAATTTTAAGCATCACAAATTCACAGTCGTAACTTGAATGAATCATGAAAACAATATGAACCTCAAAATCACTAAATATGCCTAGAGACTAGAAGCTCTTTTATGAGTAGGTATGTTTAGTGTGCATCCATACATAAACCAAGAGATGGAGAATTGCATTTAATTTGTTGTATTGGCGGTGTTGCTAGCTGTGTATTAACCGTTTTACTTCTTAGAGTTCTATCCTCCAATAAGATTATATTTTTTTTGAGAAAAACAACTGTAAATCGCGCAACCACAAAAGATGGTACATAAATTGATATTCTAATAAAAACAAGTAATTCATCATCCCTAAGAAGTAGAGAGGAGACAGAGTGGAACCATCCACTCAAGAAGAGACCTCTTGTAGGGGGGAATTTTGAGCCAAGTGGGCAGTGGGAGCACATGCAACCATACCTCTAGGAGTGAGGTGGAGCGATCTAGATCCTTAGTCCTAGAGTTGTAGAAATTTGGGCAGGGTCCATTGAGGTGTTTTTGTCTCATGGATAATTTCCTTGTTATGGGGGCCCATAATATTCAGTAGCATTAGGATCAATGTCAATCAGATACTGAGGAGTGTAGAGAAGTGCTGACAACGGAGCAGGAGGCTCAGTATCAGAGTCAACAACAACACGGTTTTCCCAGTAGACAATTGTAGATTGATTCTGTGATTTTCTTTTTATGCTCTTCAGTTGCAGATGTTGTAGTAGAAACAAAAACAGTGAGAAGTGTTGCTGAAATACATTACAAAGGTGCTGGATTGGGGTATATGTGAATCCCTTTATTTTTGAGAGGGACTGTTGAAAATGCAACAAGAAAATCCTGATTTAATTTTCCCTTGAATTAAATTAGGAGAAAAAATGAAATTCGACATCAAAAGACAACTTGTAAGATCTAAATAAGTTAATTTCATTTATTTGGTTCAGTTAATTCGATTTGAGGGTCTAACTTGAGTCATGTAGACTGTCTCCTACTTTATCGGAGCCATGATTGAGTTTATTTTGAATTGTAATTAATTAACTCAGTTTAACTAAGTTAAATCCAGTTAAACTAGTTCCAACTGTTGGAGGAACTAATAAGAGTTCTAGCAGTGGGGTCCAACTTTAGTGGTCAATCAGTTAATTGATAAATCAGCCATAATTAACTCATGCATGCATGAAATTAGAGTTACCCAGTTGAGATTGGAGTTCAAGGGAAGTGTACTATCAGTTGTATAAGTTTATGAGTTGTATAGGTGGTGCTTGCAGTCAGAGAAGGGCCTAAATGGATTGCGCAATTCTAATTGGGAATTTCTCTAATTAATAGGGGCCTAATTCCCAAGGAAATAGTGCAAGGAAATAGGAGCTTGGCAGGAAGCAAAATTGGCTAAGTTTGGCCAGAGTTAGCTTGTGATGTGATGAGAGGGGTTTCTAGTTGTGGCTTTCCCCAGAACATCATTGTGTAATTTGTTGATTGAATTCTTTCTCTTGTATGCTTCATGATTTCACGATCGTTAATTTTTTCCGCAGTTGGTAGAGTAGATTAAAGTCTATTTTTTTAGTAAATTACAATTAGTTGTTTGGATCTACAAGGAATTTATACAATACTCACTTGTTATAGGAGGATTTTTTCCACCTTTCAACAATTCCTTATGTAAATTGGATGCAAGCATAGCGGTTGTTGGAGTCATGATTGTCACTTGATCCTTGTTGCCATTGATAACATTTATAATATAACAGAATCATCTATTTCTTATTATAATGTTTGTCATTGTATATGGCGCAATGGATTTACTATTCTTTTCAACAATGTTCTACAAATTTTCCCAATAGGGTACATTCCATTATTTTTTGCTACAGTATTGTTACTTGTAATCTATGTGTTTCATTATTTCCATGAAAATAGTTATGCCTATGATATGGAGTAGAAGGTGACACCTAATTTCATCTTGAACCTAGGTTCGACACTCGGTGTGCCCAAAGTTCTAGGAAAAGAGTTCTTATACACAGAAATAGCACAAGGAGTTGTGGCAATATTTGCACATTTCGTCAAAATTTTCCCTACCATTCACAATGTTCTTGTATTCATCTATGTCAAGTATTTAGTTGTCAATACAACTGCAGCTAGAGAACTCTTCTTATTTAGCCACATTTACACCAAAAGAAAAAATGTAGAAATGGATTTCTAGGTATGGGTGTAGAGACAAATAGACAGGAAATGTGTGCTTTTAGAACCAGTTACTGAAATTCTAGAAATAATTTATAGTGTCAAATAACATATACACTCGTGATATCAATAATTGACCTGAGACTCAAGAAAATAATTGCGACTATGCACACAGTGTTGTATTTTGATAGCCTCTTGGATGTAGACAAATTTAGTCTTATTTATTTGTTCTTTATATTGAGTTAGATCACTACCAAGTTTCTTAATCTTCTCATTACTTGTGTCAAAACTCTTGTTAATCTCCATGCATAATAAACACAAAAAGATAATTAAACTCATATGCATTTCCTGCAAATTATCATTTAAAAGGGACTTTTCAAGCTATATTTATGTAACAACTTGTTTAATAGGATATGATTCGATTATGATCCCAAACTACACATCTATTGGTTTTAAATGAGTTAAATGTGTAACAATAATGACAACAAGCAATTCATTGAGCTTATTTTTCAACTATTTTCTAAACTAATTAAAAAAAAAACTTATAGTCTAAACAACAATCTTGAACCATTCACCAAATCAATTAAAAAGCAAATATCTTACATTCTGGGAAGCAGCCTGAAGCATTAGATGAGGGGGCTCTTGGTCTATATTTTTCTTAAAGGCAAACACATTCAATAGCTTGTCTAATACATAAAATTCCATGAAAAATGGGAAACACATGGATAAATAGATTGTAACAAACCCCCTTACCTCACTAAGGAACGGGAGTCATTACTGGCGAATCTAGTCCCCATTATGCGCTCATGAAATGGGATTAGGAGGGTTGCACCCTCAGTTTTTTCTTTTTTCTTTTCCATCCACTTTTGTGCATTTTGGTCCTTACGTTTCTCACTCACAAAGAATGGTGATCACCAATTACATGTTGCCATGTGGAGGTCCACCACAGGCCTTCCAATTCAACAGATGGGCAAATGGTTGGGGCATACACGTCTCTTACTTCACGACATCATCTTTCTCCTGACTCTTGACTTCCCAACCTAGTCGCGGTTAGTTCACCCTAGAGCTTGTCACTTGTGCTCCCTTTGACCACCCAACCTCCGACCTTCAACCCAGTCAGTTCGACATATCACCTGCACGTCCTTCCACTACAAATATGGCCCGACGTCACAACCTCTAGCTAAGTTGTAGTCGACACCGATTTTCTTATGTTATTATCCAAGTATTACTTCATCCTCTGATCTTTGGGTTATCTGCTTGGATGTGTGTTCCCCGTAGATAATCTGTGTCTGATGTCCAAATGCGCAAGAGGAGAATTTGGCTACTCCAATAGGAAGCTTTCCTGCCTATGGTCCAGTTACTACAAGAAGATAACTCGTATCCAATCCTTTCTTTATGTTCGGGGTTTCGCCCCTTTGCTCCAAAATACATGACCTTCCCTATTATTCAAGAATGGCTCGGGCATGGGTTTTTGGCTTTGTACCACACAAAGCCTTTAGTGGAGACATTTTCACTCCTCCCAGAGATCGGGTTCACTACTGCGCAAACTACCTCGAGCTAATCCTCTCTACTGCAACTTGCTCTCAGGGATTCATTCAGCTTCTAGATATACATCAAGACCTCTCCACCCAGTCGAATTCATACTAAGATGTTCCATGACATTACCTGTTCTGAGCTTGGGTGATAGCTACATTGAGAAGTTACTATCCCGCAGGCCTTCCCTGCCTTCGGGTAGGGATAGGCACTTTTTCATCTCTTATCTATCAGTATTCGGGCACCACCTGATAACGAGCTTCCACCTCTCCTGTCACACACCAACTGTTCCATAATCCTCACGAACTCTCTCAGAAGCTCCTTGTTAGGCCCCTATACTACTAGTGTAACCCCTTATTGTTATTAGTACAACCTCTTTATTATATTGTTGTACCCATGTAGTCCCCATATTGTTACTATTGTGCCCCATAGAAGCCCACTATTGTTATTATTGTGCCCTTACATTATTATTGTTATGTCAGCTCTGATTATATTATGACCCCTTAGACTCCTATATATAGAAAGGAGGTCTTGTCATTTCTATCATCTAAGAATTGTTCATTTGTGTAATGTAAAGGAGGTTGCCCCCTCGAAGAGGCTGAATTATAAGGCGTTCATCTATATTTTCTATCTTTTTGTGAGTTGGTTTCATAACATTTGGTATCAGAGCTTTGGATTCTAGGGTTTCGCTACTCCAAACAGGTCATCATGGAATTTGTGCTATAACTTTTTTTCTACGACGTTTCAGATGCTAAAAACAAAACCCATTGGGGTTGAAATCGTGCTAAACCTCAGATACGAATTTCAGATATTTTCGCGCTATATTTGTAGAGATATGCTCTGAGGAAATTGTTCTTTTTGCAGACTCCCGAATTACATTCCAAATAGGTGACCTGGGGAAAATAATCATATCTTTTGTTTTTAGCATCAGATTGAAATTTCGTCGGAAGTTGCAGAACGAGAACAGACCGTAGTTTCTTGTATACATTTTTCAGATCCAAAGGTCAAAACAATGACACGTGGCACATCATACAAGTTTGTTCTACTGAACTAGTCTATAATCAGGTCACCATGGGATATTTGGCATAACTCTTCCTTGGAGAATCCAATTTGGATTAGACTGGTGGCATTGAAAAGAGGACACAGAGGGCTACTGCAGGTCGCGATCTTAGAACTGGAAGATCCAAAATTACAGAGTTACAGTCGTTTCAAGATCGAGCTCCTAAAATCAAGAAAACGCGAGATGAGGAAGTTTGATGGCAAGGATCTGGTAAATTGGATACTACAGATGGAGAAATATTTTGATCTACATGGTGTACCACTATTACAAAAAGTATGTATTACATCTACTTATTTAGAACCGAATCAATTTTTATGGTATAAAGGGCTTTTTTCTCGTAAACCACTTATCACGTGGTCAATTTTCACGGAGAAAATGATAGCACATTATGAGGATACAAAGAGAAACACCTTCTTTAGCGAATTGATAAATCTCAAACAAAAGTGTTCAATGAAAGAGCACATTGAGGACTTTTGAAAATTGAATATAAGGGAAAATGATATTCCATAGAAGCAGAGGATTGATGTCTCCATAGGGACTTTAAAGGATAACATTCAACATGAGGTTCGTCTTTGGGAACCTGATTCATTGGAGAAGGCATTCAAGTTGGCAAGAGAAGAGGAAAACAAAATTATGGAAACAATGAATTCTACCCCTCACAACTATAAACATGGAAGTGTTGTTTCTCCTAGCCTTCCACAACCTATAAGGGTGACACCACGACAATTGAAATAAAAAAGAGAAAAAGGGCTTTGTTACAATTGTGATAGTAAATGCACTAAAGGTCATAAGTGTGCTGAGAAGAAAATATTTTACATAGATTATGAAGAGGAGGAAGAAAAGGATCAAGAAACATCAAAAGAAGAGGATATACACCAACCCCAGAGAAAGAAGAAATGAATCTGACCATATCTTGTAAAGCATTGGCAAGAATTATCACTCCTCAAACTCTCAAGATAGAAGGACATATCAAGAATAAAAAGGTTCAAGAAGTGAAAGATCACATCGAGAAAGAAGAAATGAATCCAACCATACCTTGTAATGCATTGGCCGGAATTACCACTCCTCAAACTATCAGGATAGAAGGACATATCAAGAAGAAAAATGCTCAAGAAGTGAAAGATCACATCGAGCATCAAGAAATGAATCCGACCATATCTTGTAAAGCATTGGAAGAAATTACCACTCTTCAAACTCTAAAGATAGAAGGACATATCAAGAAGAAAAAGGTTCAAGCAGTGAAAGATCACATCGAGCATCAACAACAAGTTCTCCAAATTTTGAAGGATAACGCCACTTTAGTGCAGAATCGAATGAAAAAACAGGTAGATCAACATCGCAGTGAAAAATGTTTTGATGTGGGTGATGGGGTATTTTTACGGCTACATCTCAAGAAAGCTATTTATGAGAAGGAAATGTTGGAAATACTACATGCACTTAAGAAATGGTGACCTTACCCAATGGGAAGACATTTCAAGGTAAAAATGGATCATGATAGTCTTAAATACATTTTAGAACAAATATTATCTTTAGAAAATCAGAAAAAATGGGTCACAAATATGTTGGGCTATGACTTTGACATCATCTATAGAAAAGGGAAGCAAAATTTTGTTGCAGATGCACTCTCAAGAAAGGATGAGGATGTGGAAGCATTGTTTTGTGCTATTTCTATTATCCAACCAGATTGGATAAACGAAGTAAGGGATGAATGGAAGAAGGATGAAGAAGTGTGGCCACTCATTCAAAATTTGCAAAAGATCCCAATTCAAACAATATTCCCAAAACTTGAAGAGGAAGGAAAAATCATATTGGAACCTAGAGCAGTCACAGAAACAAGAACTCGACAACTACGAAATCGATCAATTTCAGAGTATCTCATCAAGTGGAAGAACTTACCTGTTGAAGATTCCACATGGGAGGACAAGATTTTTATACAGAAGCATCAAGAACTACTCAAGCGTTGAGGACAACACTTTTTGAAGGAGAGGGGCATGTTAGGCCCCTATACTACTAGTGTAACCCCTTATTGTTATTAGTACAACCTCCTTATTATATTGTTGTACCCATGTAGTCCCCATATTGTTACTATTGTGCCCCATAGAAGCCCACTATTGTTATTATTTTTCCCTTACATTATTATTGTTATGTCAGATCTGATTATATTATGACCCTTTAGACTCCTCTATATAGAAAGTAGGTCTTGTCATTTGTATCATCTAAGAATTTTTCATTTGTGTAATGTAAAGGAGGTTTCCCCCTCGAAGAGGCTGAATTATAAGGTGTTCATCTATATTTTCTATCTTTTTGTGCATTGGTTTCATAACACTCCTCAAGACTGCTTATGGGTATCCGAAGCATTTGGCTATTAGTGGGGGCTCGTGGCCCTCATTTCCGAATTCCCTGTGGTGGGAATGGAGGCTTGTGCAAGCAAGGCTAAAGCCTATGGAAGTACGACAACGGGTCATGATCAGCCCCGGTTCACTCCCTTGATCTTCAAAATATTGTTCGCTTGTCGGCACAACACTTTGTAAACAGATACCCTGATGTAAACATTGAACGAATCTGGCAAACAAAGGGTCTCTCTTATAAATTTGTACATTAATACAAAGGGTCTTAGAACCCACTTCTTCTAACTGATCATGGTTTGCAACTGGAATAGATCATTGAGCTCCTTAACTTCAATTATTGAATTATTTATGATACCATTAAACATTTAGGAAACACTGTTATGGGACTCTTCTCCACTCTAAACTCCATACACTCTGTGATTACCATTGTTTAGGATATTAACTTATTTACTTTTTCATGTAAGCATAGCACACATGTACCCATGCATAATCATAGCCATAATCAATATACAAATCAGGGAAATATCCCTTCACAATTGCATCACAGATATATACACAACAACACATATTGCAGTCCCTATTTATCCATATCTATTACAATGACAATGTAGCATAACTCATTAATTGCAAATAGTAATCATATAATATTTATCTTTTCGTCTGCAGCAAAACTAGGTTTGACCCTCTATCCATGTCCCTTTTCTTAATCTTCCCTTTCTTTTGCGGCAAGCTTCTTGCCCCTCCATTATTGTTGCATCCTTACTATTGTAGTCCCTCCATAAATTTTGTCCTCTTTTGCTTCTTGTATTATCTCAAGCAAGAATGGACCTGAGTACTTTCCTTAACCCATTTAATTTCAAGAACTAGTCCCTTTACTTCATGCACCATCCAACCTTTAATGCTTGTCCTCAAGTTCAGGTTTCTTCTTTGCACAATAAATTGTATCATCCCTAGCAGCAATTCTCCATCCCTGGCTTTCGAATCCATATCCCAAGCCTCAATCCCCTTTTTTTTGTTATTTCAAATATTACAAGATATTTAGATCATTTTTGCAATGTGGCTCATACTAGAACCTTGGGTGGGATTGTCACATAGATAATAAAATTTTATTCAAATTATGAAAACTAACAATCATCACAACCACTTTTTTGTTGTTTATCTTTGTTAAATTATGAAAACTAACAATCTTCACAACCAGTTTTTTGTTGTTTATCCTTGTTCCACGATCTGAAGTAAAGTGGAGCAAATGTCAAAGTGCTTCAACTATTTTCTTATTTGTTATAAGAAATAAAATTTCTATTAAAATAATAACTGGAGATATTAGTAAACAACCAAGGAGAATAGCGCACTGTTTTTGCCTATTTAGATAAAAGAAACAAAGAAACAAATATCATTTTGGAAAAGGCTAGGTAAAAGTCTTTTTTGCAACAAAAAAAAAATTGTTTTCCCATCCCATGTAAATAAATACCAATAAAAATAGATTAGCTCGGAAAAAATGATATTATCAAAAGCTAATGTTTTTCTTGGATTAAGAATAATCTATAAAATTACACTTAGAAATTAAAATTGAATATTTTGAAATTAAAAATTAAAATTGAATATTTTGGAATTAGTTTCAAAATACTTAGGTTTATTTTATCTTTGTTTTTAGGAATTAATTAGGCCTAAATTTTCCATATATTATAATTGTTTTCTTATTAAATTTAGTTATATGTTTTTCTTTATGGGAATAATGGTTTTTCAATATGTGTTCTTGGTTTGACATCAAAGGGATAGGAAAAACAAAGGATTGTAACTTGTGTGTGTGAGCTTGAGCTATATCTAATGTGTTAAAGAGTTGTGTTGTAATGATTTCATCTTCATAAATATCATTTTAACTAAATAAACTAAAAACTATATGCATACAAATCATATATCCAAATAAACAGTGACATGCCACCATATAACTTTTGTTATTATTAAATAAACGCTTGATTATCAATAACTTCCACTGCCACAATTTTTTATCCACTCAAAATATAAAATTCTGTGAATTTTATTGTTCAAACATTAATACACATGTTTTAATATTTTAATTTTTTATTAATATTATCTATAAAAGAGTGGTTTCAAAATAATAAATATCAATCATCATGCATCATATAATAAATTAATAATGGCCTTATTACTTTTTCATTCTATATATTAAATACCACATTATTCTTATTCAATAGAGAAGATAAAAATATAATAAACCAAACTTAATGGTTGACATTGAATATTTGTCTTTCAAATTATTAAAATATCCACATAATTAAGCATAAGATTACAACATCTGAATCCCCGAATAAATAAAGTACTAAGCACCTTGTCACATCCTTATAGTAGCGTGCCCACAAACATTTTAATAGTTTTTCTTAATAAATGTTTAAACGTCAATTCACTTCCGCCAATGATTTCCACTCCATTTTGTAAATAAATTGTTTTTGGTTTAGATTTTGGTAATATACTTTTTTGTGAGATTGTTATATTTTATTGCTTCAAATAGCTTTTTGAATACATAAAAATATTTTATATTCTAAAAAAATTATAGATTTAATAATTTAAATATATAATTCTAATAGTTTTTTATTGGATTTTTATTAAAATTAAATAAAAAAAATTAAAAAGTTTTGTTTTTAAATTAAAAATATGAGTTAAGTAGTTTTCTGTACCCATCATAAATAATAAAAAATAAAATATTTAAATTTGTCAAATAATCTCTCACTGAAAAATCCCAAGAACAAACCACCAAACCACAAGTCCCATTCTTATAAAAACCATGAGAAGATCCGAGAAACATCAACCTTGGCAAACGAGGAGACATACTTCACTTTTATAAAATCAGCGGACCTTATCATCACATGAATGATTCCTTTAATATATGATCTAAAATATTGCTATATGCAAAGTTATGCCCTCATACTCTTTAATTTGTTTTCTTAAAAGTACTTCCAAAAGTATCATTTCCTTTTCTCAAGAAAACCAGGGAAGTTTGTAAATAAATTCTTAATCAATAATGTACCCCCAAACACTATGATTTTTTCTCCATAGAAAACTTTAGGACTGCTATAAATAAAATTTTAATCATCAATGTACTTCCAACACTATGATTTCCTCACATTCACCTTCCAAATATAAATTGTAATGCATTAAAATTTGAGATCAAATTTTTTAATACAAAATAATATTTAATATTCAAAATCGATTAATTATAAACTTTAAGTGAATGACAAAATGGTGTACACTAGCATTATTAGAAATAATAATAATAATTAGTCATTTTATTTATATCTAAATTAAATTAATAATGTATTAATTTAATGTTTATATAAATTAAATTAATAATGTGTTAATTCAATGTTTATATAAATTTTGGAATGTTAATTAATAATGTGTTAATTTAAACCCGGATGTGGGTGATTCTTCCAGCAATCAATGAGGAATTATGCCAGATAGACAGCTGGCCTAACGGATGGCAGGCCGGAGGACTGCATGGTACAGGTCGTAGGTGGATTTAACAAGTTAAAGGCAAGAGATTTAATTCCTGCGCAGCCTCGAAGTTGGCTCGAATTCATTTCGAGCATGGCTGCTCTGCTAACACTCTGGCTCAGTGCCATGGATCCGCGCAACGCAATTAATGTCTCAGGGTATTATGAAGCTAAGCCGCCTCAGTTCTGCTGTATTGTCATTTGGGTATGGATGTTTGATTGGTGCTGGAGACGCCCTGAGGTTTTTAGAGCTCTCATTTCTTCTGGTCTGCTCTATCTCAATTGTTCTCCCTGTTTCTCTGCCCTTGTAATCATGCCGCGCAGACGAGGAATCCCGCGCAGGGGAAGTCACTCAGGAAATAGAGGAAGCCTTTCACGACCTGCGCCTCAGATTGTCGCTCCTATTGCCTTAGCTCCGCCCTCGTCTCCGTCGTTGGATCAGGATAGGTTTCCTCCGAACAATTCTTATCAGACCTCCAGGTTTTCTTTCCAGAGTCAGCTCAATAGGCCTATAGTGACAGTCAATTTTACAATATTTGTCTCTGAAGAGGAGGGTAATCCGTCTAGTTCGGTTCCTTCCGTTTCCTCACCTTCTCAGGATGACAGTATTCTGCTCGGGGACCTATCGGGACGAGTTTATCATGCGGACCATATGCAAGAGGACGCCCCTGCTCCGGAAGCACCTCAGCAGCCGGTTCCATTACAGGAAGACGCTTTAGTCTGCGGGCCATCTCAACGAGATCTTGGAGTTCTGCACTTGGTTACTCATCCGGATGGCGAGCCGGTTCTGGACGCAGACGGTCTCGTGACTTGGCTAGCCTCTACTAGCCAGGAAAAGGAGGACACGCCAGCTTTGCCAAGACATGCCGATTGAGCATAGCTCCTTCTTGCCGGGTGGCTCTCTAGCTCATATGTTTTGTAATTTTGTTTTTATTGTTTTGAGTCTGAAGTTAGAGGTCGATATCTGGTTTATTCTCAAGCTTCAGGCAGTAACAACTGCAAATCCAGGCTTCACTTTTTGTCTTACAAATGATTATGCCGGGGGCTTTTTTGTGCTTTTAGTCAATGCAGGCCATGAAGATTGTAGGTCTGGTAAATTTAGTCAGTATGTCAGGAACCAAAGCAAAACCTTTGAAGTCTGCATTGTAATTCTGGATGTAGGGCTGAAATGTAATATCCCTGTTTTTTTGGCTGAGGACTGGCTTCGGCCTCCTCTGAGGTCTTGACCTCATTATACATACTTTTTCACTTTTTTAATAGAATTAGCATTTACGAAGAAAAAAAAATAATGTGTTAATTTAATACCGGAAGTTTATCTTGGGTGGTTGGGACGGTTCATTAATGACCCTCCCCACCCTGGTTCAAGTGATTGGGACGATTCATTAATGATCTTCCCATCCCAGTTGAATCGCGATATACACGATATGTTGTTGCGTTGATGCACCCTTTTAAAAAAATTAATAATGTGTTAATTCAATGCTTAATTGTAAATTTATAAAATATTATTAAAAATAAAATAAAAGTTTAATGGTTATTTTTTAATTCAAAGTAATTGTGAAATGATTAAATTTAATATAAAGGAGATGTTAGTATGGTAATTTTTTAAAACTTAACTATTTTAGATTTATTTTAAATCTAGATTTATCAAGCATAAAAGATGATCAAATTTTTTTATTTTTTTTAATTCATCATAGAATTAAATGATAAAAATATACACATTAAGTAATTTGATCTTTTTAGGTATTTGATAGATCCACATTTAAGATAAACTTAGGTTAGTATGATTAAGTGATTAAAAAGAAAGTCAAACATTCTATGGTTTTGACCTATTTGAGTCACATAAAAATTATAGAAATTTATCTTAAGATTTAGAAATTTTGGAAAATCTTACTATTCCTTAATATGCAAATTGTAAAATGTTGGATGATATTTTTATAAAAATATTTAGATTTTTAATTATTTTATATTTGTTTATATAAAATTTTGGCATTTTTAAAGTAAAATAAATTTATACTATAAAATTAATGTGAATCATTTTTACAAAAATTGACAAATCTTTCTTTTAGAAAAGGTATAGAAAATTAACCCACGTAAAAGTATTAACCATTAAAATTTTTCATATTTTAAATTTAACACACCATAAATTCTTTATTGTAATTACAATTTTAAATTGTTAAAATAAATAAAATACTCTCTAATCATTGTTTTTAATGTGTAAATTATTAACACCTTCAGATACAGCACTAATATTCAAATTGATTCTTCTCCCTTTTCACAAATAAAATTAAGTTTTCCATTCCTATAATTTTGTGGGCTAAAAATTTATCAAATTTATAAACCATTTACATTATGATAATAAAATACACTTTTCAATATAAATTTATATTATCCCAAAAAAAACGACATAAATAAAATATTAATGACAAATTTGAAGGTCTAAGGTAATACTAAATCTGACATACTTATAATATCAATATAAATTAAAGTAACATAAGGTAAATTATGTATAAAAAGGGATAACTAAATTTAACCATTTTGCATAAATAGAACTAAATAAAATATGAAATAAAATTATATTATTTAAAGATATGTTTCATTTAAAAAAAGATTGTTGATAAAAAACATACATTTCAATTTGGATTATAAATAAAAATAATTTAGCATCTATTTTAGACATTTATGTAGTGTAAAAAAAATATTTTATATTTTTTTGATTTGGAATAATATTAACATAAATTAATTTTGATCGAATCTATTATGCATGAGAGAAAGTTTTTCATCATTTATTATGTCTATCTTGTTCTTGTATATTAAGTATTTAATTAAGAGTTTTCTAATCATATCATGATAATGTTGAAAATGGCAACAAGAAATGTTATAAATAGCATCTCAAGTACCAGTGTTGGATATAGCAACAAGGAATGAAAAAATGGAAATGCTAAAAATAGCATTGCTATAAATAGTATTTCGGGATAGATTCCAATTTTAATTAGTCCCTGAATTAAAATTGAGAATTAAAATTCGAATTTAGTCTCACTAGCTGTTTGAAAAATAATTAATTAATTCATCTTGAGTTAATTAGTTGGAGAAAATCAAACATGAAGTCTATGTGAAGACATGCAACAGTTATCCCTTTGATTGTGGAAGTTATCCCTTAATTAAGGAGATCAAGATGAGTTGTACTTTGATTTGTAATTAGTTAGCTCAGTTAACTAAGTTAAGTCCAGTTAAATTAGTTCCAAACAGATTGAGGAACTAATTGTGAGTTTAGTCAGTTAATGCATGCAACTAGTGTTCTCTAGATAACTGAATATTCTCTGATAAATAACTCATGCATGTCAGTTCAGACATAGACCCAGTTGAGATTAAAAGAAGGGATAGTGTACTATCAATTGGAGGAATTTTCCTATATAGGAAACTCATCGATGCAGAAGGAATTATCTCCTTTAGGATTACGCAGTTACTTTTGAGTTTAGTGAGCAGTGTGAGAGGTGAATTCACACAGGTGGCAACGTTGGACCCCAAGAGAAACTACGCAAGGAAATAGGTGGCTTGGAGAGCAGAGGAGAAGGTTTGTGAGAAGCCTTTGACTGTCTATGAGTAGCAGTTGGATTGTACTGGGAGCAGGATAGCTTGTGAGCTAATGCTTTGTGTAATTCGGACATATTTCCACTTGTATGATAATACAGAGATCGGGGTTTTTAGCTGAGGCTTTCCCCAGAGTATTGTTTAGTGTTCATGTGTGATTGATTTCTCTTCATCTATTATATGTGTTCTATTTGATCTTTCTCAAATTGATTAAGCTTCTGAAAGTTTGTTGTAGAAGTAGATCTTGTATTTTGCTTTAGTATATTGCATAATCTGTTGATCTACAGTGGGAATTTCTACATGGTATCAGAGCAAAGGTGATCAAAGGAGAGAACAATATACAAGAAGGGAGAAGTTCGAAGTTTGAGGTTCCCAAATATAGAAATTGAGTTCTTATCACATCTCAATTTCACCAATGGCGTTCAACGGTTTGAGACTCGAGTATGCCCTTGATGGCAGCTCAAATTATATAGCCTATAAGGATCGTATGGAAGAAGTATTAGAGGACAACGGTTTGAAGGACTTCATTGATCAAGAAGTCCCCAAGCTAGCAGCAGCTAATGCTACAGAATTGGCGGAATGGAAGAAATGTGTGGCTAGAGTGAGGAGAATCCTTCTGGAGGGAGTTCAAGACCACATAGTCTTGAGTCTCCAAGGGAAGGAGACGTCATTTTCAATGTGGAAAACGTTGAAATATCTATATCAAAACAACAGTGATCAAAGGAAGCTGGCACTGAAAGACAAGCTTCGGAAAATCAAGTGTGAAAAGGGCGACACGATCTCTACATATCTAAACAAGCTCACCACCTGCAAGGATAAGCTTGGAAGTATAGGGATCACGAAAACCGATGATGACATGGTGAGTCTTTCTCTCCTCGGTCTTCCTAACAGTTAGCATAGCTACCAAGACTCGGTAAATAGAAGAGAGAAACTGCCAGATTGGGAACAACTTTGGTCGGATCTGATGCAGGAGGAGATAAGGAGAAGTACCAGAGATGGCTCTTCATCCAAGGAGGATGAAGAAAATTGTGCTTTAGCAAGTAAGGCAAATAAAGGGAAGGAGAAGGATTCTCATCCCAAATCGAGTTCTTCCTATGGTGGGAAGGAGTTTGACAAATCGAAAGTGTGATGCTTTCATTGTCATGAGGTGGGCCATTTTGCTACAAATTGTCCACAGAAGAAATCCAAGAAGGGATCCTCGAAAGGATCAGAAGGTGAGGCACTGGCCTCACAGTTCAAGTTGGATTTCACCCTCTTTGCATGCATGGTTTCATCCATGGTGGGATGTGGTTGGTTTCTTGACAATGGAGCTTCATTCCACATGACTGGCGATAAGAGTTTGTTCACTACCTTGGAGGAGAAAGATCTCCATATACTCATAGCAATGGGTAATGATGAAAAGTATAGTGTCTCGGGAGTAGGAACAGTTGTTTTTCACAGGGAGCATGGAGCTCACATTACCTTGATAGATGTGAAGTATGTACCAGGACTGAGGAAAAACTTGGTATCAATCGCAATGCTGGAAGACAAAGGCTATGATGTAGTCTTCAATAAGGGAAAGGTTTTCCTTAGACACATCACCACGAGACAGGTGAAGCAGATCCATTCACGAATCAAGAACCTGTATGCTCTTGAGGTTCAATATGCATGCAAAGCCTTGAGGAGCAAGGAAACTGTTGGAGACTTGGTGTTTGAGAGGAAGAGTAAATTACCTCTCAACATGTAGTGCCAGAAGAAGTCTCAAACAATTGTGGAGGAGCCACAATTGATGAACCAACTTCAGGAGGTTGTGGAGCAGCCAAAACTAGAGAAGCTGAGAGGAGACCGAGTGGAGGCATCCACTCATGCAGAGACCTCCAGTAGGGGGAAATTTCGAGCCAAGTGGGTAGAGGGATCACATGCATCCATACCTACAGGTCGGAGGTGGGGCGATGTGGAGTGACAGTCCCAAGAAGGTTGGAATAGGGGCAAGATCATTGAGGTACCCAACCTCTTGGATTAAACCTTGCTACGAGAGCCCCGACAAGGAGTAGCAGGACTAGCTGAGTGGGTAGAGGTAGATGTGGATGGAGTGGCAGAGAGAGCTACAGTGCAGGAATCCCAGGACAGTGCAGAGCTAGCAGGCTACAACAATGCGATAGGCACAGGAGCGTTGCACCAGTGCAAGATGGCATGGAGAGGTGTGCAACGATGTGAGATGCATGGAGTGTTGCAGCAGCTCAAAGGTCACAAAGGGAGCACCTGTCAGTGGCAGAGGGAGCTTCAACATCAAAGGGTGTTTCTAGCCTAATAGGGAGTTCAATTGGTAGATTTTTTTTGTTTCTAGAGTTGCTGGAGAAACAACATTCTAAAGGTTGCATGCAGAACATTCCAAAGGTTCAAGATCGGGTTCGAGTTGAATGTCTTTCTTATTGAGAGGGAGTGTTGAAAATGGAAACAATAAATGCTAAAAATAGAAATGCTATAAATAACATTTCTATAAATAGCATCTCAGGTACCAATGTTGGATATAGCAACAAGGAATGAAAAAATGGAAATGCTAAAAATAGCA
Source organism: Pinus tabuliformis (assembly GCA_031772625.1). Classification (NCBI taxonomy): domain Eukaryota; kingdom Viridiplantae; phylum Streptophyta; class Pinopsida; order Pinales; family Pinaceae; genus Pinus; species Pinus tabuliformis. The sequence continues at coordinate 608,164,417 of CM062810.1, forward strand.
TTGATATAAATAGTATTTCGGGATAGATTCCAATTTTAATTAGTCCCTGAATTACAATTGAGAATTAAAATTCGAATTTAGTCTCACTAACTGTTTGAAAAATAATTAATTATTCATCTTGAGATAATTGGAGAAAATCAAACATGAAGTCTATGTGAAGACATGCAACAGCTATCCCTTTGATTGTGGATGTCATCCCTTAATTAAGGAGATCAGGATGAGTTGTACTTTGAGTTGTAATTATTTAGTTCAGTTAACTATGTTAAGTCCAATTAAATTAGTTCCAAACAGATTGAGGAGCTAATTGTGAGTTCAGTCAGTTAATGCATGTATGCATGGAACTAGTGTTCTCTAGATAACTGAATATTCTCTCATAAATAACTCATGCATGTCAGTTCAGACAGAGACCCAGTTGAGATTAAAGGAAGGGACAGTTGGAGGAATTTTCCTATATAGGAAACTCATCCATGCAGAAGGAATTATCTCCTTTAAAATTGCGTAGTTACTTCTGAGTTTAGTGAGCAGTGTGCGAGGTGAATTCACACAGGTGGCAGCATTGGACCCCAGGAGAAACTACGCAAGGAAATAGGAGGCTTGGAGGGCAGAGGAGAAGGTTTGTGAGAAGCCTTTGACTGTCTATGAATAGTAGTTGGATTGTATTGAGAGCAGGATGGCTTGTGAGCTAATGCTTTATGTAATCTAGACATATTTCCACTTGTATGATAGTACAGAGATCAGGGTTTTTCGCTGAGGCTTTCCCCAAAGTATTCTTCTGTGTTCATGTGTGATTGATTTCTCTCCATCTGTTATATGTTTTCTATTTGATCTTTGCTCAAATTGATTAAGCTTCTGCAAGTTTGTTGTGGAAGTAGACCTTGTATTATGCTTTAGTATATTGCATAATCTGTTGATCTAAAGCGGGAATTTCTACAGATAAATGTAGAGTTCAAATGAATGTGAATGTGTAATTCCTTCCCTAATTAGCACAAAGTTGACACATTTCATTTTAAAAAATATTGATAATGAATTTTTTTTTTACCATATATATATATATATATAATGAGGATGAAGCCTCATATAAGTAGGAGTCTACAAAAATTGATGTACCAAATAGGAGTGAGTGCTTCCAACAAGTTGTAACTTGCAAAATAAAAGAGTGATTAAAGCCTCTTGTAGGTGGGCGCTTAAAAACGCTGATGTAGAAAGGAAGTGGGTGCTTGCATTTACATCACAACAACAAAATTTGTGTTTTTTCCCTTTATGGATTTCCCCATATATAGATATATATATATATATATATATATATATATATATATATATATATATATATATATATATATATATAGTTTTATTTATGGTAAACATTGATTATTGATGATGATGATGACGACGACGACGACAACAGAAACATTTCAAGATTGTCATAGTTTTGATACCTAGAAGTTTAGGAAGGTCAAGTGTATTTTGTCTTCAACACTCTTAGTGTCACAAATATGACATATTCTTGCAATCCACGGTGTTTTGGGGATTTTCCAATGCCTAGTTTCACTATGTAGCTCATGGGAGTTGGTTTGTAGTTGGAATTGAAAGGTACTTTCAATATTGTAGATTAGGGTTTCCCACCTCTGTATTTTATCTTAGATTCCTTTTATTTTATAACTCTTTATTGCACCAAAAATATCTTTAAATTTAGTTTTAATAATATTTTTAATATTGTTGGTATCGTGTAGGATGGCATCTTCATGTATTCCCCAATGATTTAGTTACCTTGGCATCTTGATGCCATCATTGCTTGAGCCATTGTTGGTTATGGCTAGAGTTGGAAGCAATTTCGGGGAGCCTCTTGTCATCCAATATGTTTATATTTTTCATGTACATTAAGAACCTAACCATGATTGCCCACTCAATAGTAGAGATACTCACTTTTATGAGAAGGATAAGATTGAGTGTATTTCTTTAAATATTAAGATTATAGGAAAATTCATTTGGATTTACTCTATCCTTCTCCACGATTCTTTAGAAATGTATATTAGTTTCCTTTTATTTTTTAAATTTTTATTGCACCACAAAACTCTTTAAATTTAGAAGTAATAATATTGTTAGTATCATATAGGATGGCATCTTCATATATTCCCCAACTATTTAGCTCAATTGGCATCTTGACGTCATCCTTTCTTGATCCATTGTTGGTTATGGCTAGAGCCGGAAGCAATTTTTTGGAGTCTCTTGTCATCCATTATGTTTATCTTGTTCTTGGACATTAAGTGTAGAAATTATGATGTAGATTTGTAACTGCTCATGAAGTTTTAATCAAAATCACAAGACACAAACCTACTTTACTTCTCTACGAAATTCAATTCACAATTTAGAACATCAATCACAAACACACAATGAGTAATAACATACATGCACACAATATGTTTTCCAAGGGAAAGAAATATTCTAAAAACCCCTTGTCTACTTGGATTAATCTGATGAATAGAGATGTATTACAATTTCTTTGCTCAAATGAGCACAACCTACAAGTGAATAACCTATCTCTCTACTCACTTAGAAGATCTGACCCGAACTTAGTCCATTTTTACCTCTGCTTGAGCCCCTATTTCCTTGCGCAATTCCTTAAGAAATTAGGCCCCTATTATTTAAGAATTTCTCCAAAATGGATTGCGCAATTCCCAAGGTTGATCATCTGACTGCATGAAATACTTTTACACTGAAGACTAGTCTACAACTAATATTACACTACCTGGGAATCTCCACCACAACTGGGGAACTCGAATTCTCTACATGCACTACCTATTTTGGGTCGATTGATCAGTTAACTGGATGATCACTAAGTTACTGAAGTCCCACTGCACAACTGACCTTCCACTAGTTCCTCCAGTAGTTGGAACTAGTTTAATTGAAAACAATTTGAGATAACTGAACTTGATTGCTACAAATTAGCAATCACACATGCTTAACTGAACTCTAACTCCCCCAAATCGAATTTACTTAGTAAACTGTGTGACACAAGCCATGTGACACAAGTTAACTACATCCGAGATGTTTGTTGATGTGGAAATTCGAATTTTCTTAATTTAATCAAGGCAAAATCAAATTGAGAATTTATTGCTTCATTTTTTAACACTCCCTCTTAGCAAGAAAGGGATTATCAACCACCCCTATCCTGCACCTATGGAACTCAAACTTCACTATTAATAAGGTCTTTATTGTTGGGTGTGGAGCCTGATTACCTTCTATATTCAAAGGTATCGCCGCATTGGACCCCAGTTCATAATGGGGCGACAACGCCACTCATAAAATATTCATTGCAGGGGGGGTCTAGGAGGGGGAGACTGTGACCTTTTGGGAGCCCCCCCTGGCAGGGGGATCGGGGGCAGCGCCCCCGAAGCTAAGAATAGATGTAAAATTTCCTTGTAAAATGTTGTAATTTTGTAGTCAATCTAGGCTGCTCATTAGGCAGAGATCTAACGGTAGAAGTTATGTTTAATTTAGGATTTTTTGCCCTAGAAGGCAACCCCCTCGCTATATATGAGGGAATTGCATTGTGTCTATGGACATCTGTATTTTGAGTGAGGAAGAGAGTGGAGATTGAGAGCAAATAGGGAGTTACAGTGGATCTACTGTAGGTTGTATCTCTTTGGTTTGTTGGATAATATAAAAAGAAGGAATGGCTTTTTCTTCATGGATGTAGCCCAAATTGGGTGAAACATGTATATTTGTGTCTCTCTTGTTTTATGATTTTTCTGTGTTTATATTTCTGAAATATTTTATGTGTTTCATTGCTCTGTATTATATAATTCTCTAACAATTGGTATCAGAGCCGAAGGACTTTTTTTGGTTGATAAACTCGTAGGAGAAAAGGGTTACTGGTTCAAGTGGGAGCAATGGTGGAAGATGGTAGGTTTAGGGTTGAAAAATTCAACGGCCAAACTACCAGCTATGGAAGATGCAGATGGAATATTATCTGTACCAGAGAGATCTGTACCAACCATTGAGTAGAAAGACAAAGAAGCCGACGAGTATGACAGACACAAAATGCGATATTCTTGACAGAAAAGCACTTGGAACAATATGACTATGGCTAGTGGCGTCGGTAGCGTTTAATATTTCAAAGGAAAAGACAATAGAGGGTTTAATTTCAACATTGGCCAAACTATATGAAAAACCCTCGGCCTAAAATAAGGTATTACTTATGAAGCGTTTATTTAATATGAAGATGTCAGAAGGTGGATCTGTTGCTAATCATTTAAATGAATTTAATACAGTTACGAGTCAGTTAAGTTCTATAGGGGTAACTTTTGATGATGAAGTTAGGGCTCTGTTATTTTTGTGCTCATTGCCAGAAAGTTGGAATGGTTTAGTTATGGCCATTAGTAACTCTGTCTCTAGATCTAGTACTTTAAATTTTGATGATGTTGTCGGTGCAATCCTTAGCAAGGAAATGCGATGGAAAAGCTCCGGTAAGACATCAAGTAATTTCTGACTGCAGAGACTAGGGAAAGAAAAATGGAAAGAGAAAGAGCCCTGGATATCGTAGTAAATCAAGAAAAGGCAGACCCAAGTCCAGATCGGGGATAGTGCGTTGGAAATGCAGGAAGAAAGGACACTTGAAGAAAGACTGCAAGTCTCGAAAAGAAGGAGATGTGCAACAAGAAAATAATCATGAAGCGAATGTAACAAGTGATGTGTTGCAAGATGCTTTGATTCTTTCATTAGGAAATATTATTGATGCTTGGGTGGTAGATTATGGGGCCTCATTCCATGCCACGCCTGATAGGAAACATTTTTATGATTATGTTCAAGGAGATTTTGGACATGTTCTATTGGGTGATGATAAACCCTGTAAAATCATTGGAATGGGTATAGTTTTCATAAAACAACAAAATGGAAATCAGTGGCTATTGAAGGAGGTAAGGCATGTTCCAGATCTGAAGAAAAATATGATTTCAACAGGGCAGTTTGGAGGTGAAGGTTGCGTAACTACTTTCACAGATAAAACCTGGAAGGTCACTAAAGGATCCCTGGTAATAGCGAAAGGAGGAAAGGTTGGTACATTGTATTTATGAAATGGTATTTCTAATTCTGTTAATGCTTTAACCTCTACAGGAGAAGATACGACATTGTGGCATCATAGGGTCGGGTACATGAGTGACAAGGGGATGCAGATTCTTCACTCAAGAAATTTGTTGCCAGGTTTGAAGCATGTTGATTTAAAATTCTGTGAGAATTGTGTTTATGGAAAATAGAAGAGAGTCAGATTCCTTAGAGTTGGGAAAGGAAAGAAGAGTGAAAAATTAGAGCTTGTGCATACATATGTATGAGGACCTGCTCAGGTATCATCTCTTGGTGGCTCTCATTATTATGTTACTTTTATTGATGATGCAACCAGAAAAAACTAGGATTTCTTGTATTCGAAATAAATTTTATGTATTTGATTCTGGATTTTCATAATCGACATGACTGTCATGAGTTGAGACATTTATTAAAAGATCTGGACATCAGAATTAATCAAATAATTCTTGAAGAAGGATCTGTAGAGGATCCGAAAAATTTACCGAAAGCTCGGTTCAATTTAATTCCTTATCGTGAAGTGGGCTTAATGACAACAATGTATTTGAATAAGGAATTTGGAATGCCTTATGTATCTACAACTCCTATGGGAGCTGTAGATATGGCCGAGTGCATCCGACAGATAAAGAAATCTCTTGAGACCTTAGCGGCTCCTATTTTATTGAGAAAAGGGGTTGATTACGAATCCTATATCAATGGACAAACTCGATTCGTTTCCCAAGCTGCTTGGTTCTCAAGATCTATCGATTGTTAGAATTTTACGGGGAAAGAAACAGTGGTTTTTTGTGATGCAACTTATGCTGCTTCAATCACTAAGATACTTGCTAGAGAGATGGGAATTCGTGTGAGTTGTACAGGTACTTATTGTAAACATGATGCATAATGGTTCAAAGAGCAAATTAAAGATTTTTGTGATGAGATAATCATCACAGATGATCATGTTGAAGTAGGAGATATTATCTCTCACGTGGAACCCTCTGCAATATTTGGTACTCAAATGGAACGTCATATTGGTAAACGTCTTGAAATTCCCTGTGGAGTTATTTCCGCCCCAGCTCATATCCAAAAATTTTCCTTGGGATATCGACCCTTCCTGGGTTATGAAGGTACTAATCAAATAGCTGATCTAGTTTATAACTCATTCGCTCTGGGTATGGAGGATCATCTTCTAGATATTTTTGGTAGGAAAAAGGTTGAAGTGTCTTAGATCAGACAATGGAGGCGAATATTGCAACAAAGAGTTTGATAGATATTGTTCAGAGAATGGAATTCGTAGAGAGAAGATAGTTCCAGGAACACCACAAGAAAATGGTGTGTCAGAAAGGATGAATAGGACAATCATGGAGCGTGCAAGGTGCATGAGATTGCATGCAGGATTGCCTTTACAATTTTGGGCAGATGCTGTAGATACTGTTGTTTATCTAATAAACAGAGGGCCTTCAAGTTCCTTGGATGGTGGTATTCCAAAGGAGGCATGGAGAGGTAAAAAGGTAAACTACTCTTTTTCAAAGACTTTTGGTTGCGAAGCCTTTGTTCACATTAATAAAGAAAATAGAACAAAGCTTGAGGCAAAATCAAAGAATTGTACCTTTATTGTATATGGTGTTAATGATTTTGGTTATCGCTTTTATGATTATGAAAAACACAAAATCATTAGGAGCAGAGATGCCATATTCAATGAAAAGGTTTTGTTTAAGGATCAGCTGCAAGAAAGAAACAGGAAAAAGAAAATAGATAATACACAGTGCTTGACGAGATCACAGGAAAAGTGATGGTGCCTGAAAATCATAATGATCAACAACTAGAAAACCAACCACAACAGTAACAAGCACCTCAAACACCTGAAAGTGGTGTTAGAAGATCTACCAGGATAAGTAAACCCCCTAAACAATACTCTCCTTCATTATATTATGTATTGTTGGCTGATTCTAGTGAACCAAAATGTTATGAAGAAGCAGTGCAGGTAGAAACCAGGAAGAAGTGGGAGCAAGCCATGAAAGAAGAGATGGACTCCTTAGCACATAACCAGACTTGGGACTTAGTCAGGTTGCCTGTAGGTAAAACAACATTCCAGAATAAATGGGTTTACAAGTTGAAGGAAGAAGATGGAGGTAGAAAAAGGTATAAAGCTAGACTTTTCGTGAAAGGGTTTGCACAGGAAAAGGGTATAGAACTTGATGAGATAGTTTCTCATGTTGTTAAAAAGACTTCAATTAGAACTATTTTAAGTCTAGTAGCAGCTGAAGATTTTCATCTTGAGCAGTTAGATGTAAAGACAGCCTTTCTTCATGGGGATTTGGAGGAAGAGATATATATGCAACAACCACAAGGATATGAGGTAAAAGGGAAGGAGAATCTAGTGTGCAGGTTGAAGAAGAGCTTGTATGGCTTAAAACAGGCTCCAAGGCAGTGGTATCTAAAATTTGACAGGTTTATGTCTGAACAAGGTTATACTAGATGTCACTCTGATCATTGTGTTTATCTCAAAAGGAAAAATGATGGCAGCGATATTATATTGTTATTGTATGTAGATGACATGCTTGTTGCAGGTTTTAACATGTAGGACATAAATGTGCTCAAAAGAAAATTTGCAAACTCATTTCAAATGAAGGATTTGGGTGCTGCAAAACAAATCCTTGGTATGAGAATAACTAGAGATAGGAAGAATCGCAAATTAACATTGTCTCAAAGTGAGTACATAGAAAAGGTGTTGAAAAGGTTCAATATGCAGAATGTAAAACCAGTTAGTATACCTTTGGCTAGCCATTTCAAATTAAGTAAGGGGGAGTGTCCCAAGACTCAAGAAGAAATGGATCATATGTCTAAATTTTCATATGCATCAACAGTTGGAAGCTTAATGTATGCAACGGTCTGCATAAGGCCTGATATTGAACATGCAGTGGGAGTTGTAAGCAGTTACATGAACAATCTAGGAAAAGAACATTGGATGGCGATGAAGTGGATTCTCAGGTATTTGAGAGGTACCACAAATCAAGCATTATGCTTTGGTGGTTCAAACATTTCTCTACATGGATATGTTGATGCAGATATGACGGGTGATAGAGATAACAGGAGGAGCACAACAAGGTATGTGTTTATTGTAGGTGGAACAGTTGTCAGGTAGGTCTCAAAACTACAAAGTGTTGTTGCACTCTCAACAATAGAAGCAAATTATGTTGCTGCTACAGAAGCTAGTAAAGAAATGATTTGGTTACAAAGGTTTCTGGATGAATTGGGTAAGAAGCAGGAGTTGGGCAAGTTATACAGTGACAGCCAGAGTGCCATACATCTTGCAAAGAACTCTACATTTCATTCCAAGACTAAACATATACAGCTCAAGTACCATTTCATACTGTTAGTGTTGGAAGATGGACAGTTGAAGCTGGAAAAGATACACACTAGCCAGAATCCTGCAGATATGTTAAAAAAAGTTGTATCTAGGGAGAAATTGAGAATCTGCTCAGTTTCAATTGGTCTTCAAGTATGACGAAGAAGATGAGAAACAACCAGATCGAAAGTGGAATCATTGTCTAGAAAATGAAGCAGCCGTGGAGTTGCTATAATCAGTCTCCAAGTGGGAGATTGTTGGGTGTGGAGCCTGATTATCTTCTGTATTCAAATTTATCGCCGCATTGGACCCCAGTTCGTAATGGGGCGGAAACGCGCCCGTAAAATATTTGCTGCAGGGGGGGTCTAGGGGGCACGGTTGCGACCTTTTGAGAGTCCGCCTAAGAATAGATGTCAAATTGCCTTGTAAAATGTTGTAATTTCGTAGTCAATCTGGGTCGTTCATTAGGCAAATATCTGACAGTAGAAGTTACGTTTAATTTAGGGTTTTTTGCCCTAGAAGGCAACCCCCTCGCTATATATGAGGGAATTGTATTGCGTCTATGGACATCGGTATTATGAGTGAGGAAGAGAGTGGAGATTGAGAGTGAAGAGGGAGTTAGAAAAGATCTGTTGTAGGTTGTATCTCTTCAATTTGCTAGATAATATAAATCAAAGGACTAGTTGTTTCTCCTGGACGTAGCCCAAATTGGGTGAACCACATATATCCTGTGTCTTTCTTGTTTTATGTGTTTTCTGTGTTTATATTTCTACAATATTTTGTGTTCCATTACTCTGTAATATATAATTCTCTAACATTCATCAAAATGTCAACATCTTATTCCTCTGTTGGAATGTATTGTAGCAAAATTTTCTGCCTCTGCACACAAACTTGTATATGGTGATACCATATATCTATATGCTTGGATCGATTGTGAAATATAGGATTCTCAGAGAGCTTAATGCAAATTTGAATATCATAATAGATCACAATTGGATCCATCATTTGACCAAACAGTCCCACAAGTATCTTTCTCATCCATATCACCTCACATGTTTCTTGACTTGCAGCCATGTATTCTGCTTCTGCTAAGCTGAGCGCCATTGATCTTTGCTTTCTGCTATACCAGGAAGCAACTGCATACCTAACATTGAAAATCTACCTAATGTACTCTTTCTTTTTGATGGAACCCATGCCCAATTTGCATCTCTGAAGCCACACAACTTCACTCCCTCTGCCCATTTGTACCATAGTCCAAACTGGGTAGTTCCTTTGAGGTACCATAAAACATGATTTATTGCCTTCCAAAATAATTTGGTTGGATTATCCATAGCTTGGCTCAACTAGTTGACTGCATAGCACATATCTAGTCATGTGTTCACAAGATACATCAATGAACCCACTAGCTACCGATAAATGGTAGCATACACTTCCTCACCTGAAGTGGCATCCTCCTTCCTCCAGTTGGTCATTAGAGGTGTCTCCTTTGGTTTGCAACTCTCAATGTGGAATGTTTGTGTTATCTCATTTTCATATTTTCCTTGAGAGATAAATGGTTCCCCATCACCTTGCCATACTTCCAACTTGAGTAAGTAATGCATGAGGCCGATGTCCTTCATTTTAAATTCCCTTGCAAGATCCTCCTTGTAATATCTAATCAGCTACTCATCACCAATTAAAATAAAATCATCAACATATAAGACAATAATGAGAAATTTACCTTTCACCAAGATATTATAGAGGTTTGCATCCACTTCACTTTTGGTGAAGCCCGAAACAGTTAGATAGCTATCGATCTTGGTATACGAAGCACGAGGTGCTTGCTTGAGATAGTACAATGCTCGCTTAAGTCTGCACACATGAGACTCTCGATCAAATGTCTCAAAACTTTATGGTTTCTTGATGTACACCTCCTCCTCAATAACTCCATTGAGGAATGTTGTTTTTACATCCATCTAGTGGATCTTCCACCCCATCTGCACAGCTAGAGAAAGAATTGATCTAATGGACGAGTACCTTGCTACAGGAGAAAAGGTTTCCTCATAGTAAATTCCCTCAACATGAGAGTACCCCTTGGCTACAAATTTAGCCTTATACTTCCCAATGATTCTATCTACTGCATGCTTAACCTTGAAGATGCATCTCAAACCCACTACTGATTTTTTCTGGTCTTGGGACCAATTCCCAAACACTATTCTTTACAATGGATTTGTATTCTTGCACTGTTGCATCAACCCATACATGTTTCTCTACTACTTCCTCGAAATATGATGGGTCAGTCTCTACAAGATCATTCATTAGAGCCATGTATCCAGTGTATTGATTAGGTGACCTTCTCTGCTTGCACAAATTTGAAGGACATCCCACATTCTCCCTAGCATCCTGCATAATTCTATCAGCTTCCCTGGTTATTTGTTTACCTTCTCTAGATGTTTCTTCTTAAGTGGATGTCTCCACTCTCTTCTCCTCTACTTGTGGGTACTCCACAACTTCCTGAGGCTCCTCCTTTGGAACTAAAATCTCCTCTTCTAGTGGGATTTGAAGCTCCCTCTCAAGTAAGCAACACATCACTTTCTCCTCATCAAATTTTATATCCCTTCACATAACTGTCATTTTGAGGGATGGAAAGTACACACGGTAGTTGTGTGGATTTTTTTTGTAACCCAAAAATACCCCCAATTATGTTGTCGACGCAAGCTTCTTCCTTGATTCTTTGGAGAAATGGCAGTAAACAGAGGCTCCAAAAATCCTGAAGTGCGACACATCTAGCCTTCTCCCTAAGGAAGCATCTTCTGGTGTAATCATGCCCAAAATCCGATGAGGACTTTGGTTCTACAACTAAAATGTTGCGTTGCATGCTTCATCCCACCAATGTAGAGGTAGGCCTTAGTCATGCAACATTTCCCTCGTTGCTCCCATAATGCTACGGTTCATTCTCTCAGCCACCTCATTCTGATGTGGGTTATTGGGTGTTAACAACTCTCATTGAATGCCTTCTTTCTCACAGAATTTTTTGAATTCACTTGACAAGTAATCACCTCCATTATCGCCCCTGAGAGCCTTCACCTTCTTGTTTATTTCTTTATTAACTAATGCCTTGAATTCTATGAACTTGGAGAATGTCTTATATTTCTTCCACATGAAGAAGATCTAGCACTTCCATGAGAAGTCATTAATAAAAATGAAAAAATATTTGTATCAGGTAGTGGAGGCTGTCAAGAAAGGTCCACAAATATCAGAGTGGATTCTTTCTAGGACAGCATGTTCTCTATTGTCTCGATCATGGAATGTGGATTTTGTGTACTCCCCCAAAGTACATCCTTTGTATACATCATGATGCTCAAGTGCTCCTTTGGGGAGGCCAATTTTTATTTGTTGTATAATCTTCAAGACACCATGATGCAAATGGCAAAGTATTTTGTGCCAAATTTCACCAACATCATGGCCCTACACTTTCTCTACCTTAGTTCTTAATGAAACACAATCTTCCACATCTAGCTTATACAGGTTCTTCACACGAACCCTGATCTACTTCACCTGTCCTGTGAATATGTGTCGCAGGAATGCTTTTCCTTTGCTGAAGACCACATCATAACCACGGTCTTCCAAAACTGCAACAGAGGTGAGATTTTTATTTAGACCCAAAATGAACATCACAACCTTGAGTCTAAGAGGGGAGCCCAACTCCCTCTAAAAGGTGATTGTACCAACCCCCCCACACCTAAGTCTAAGTTCCACACACCCCCCATCATTGTGTTGGCCAATGTGATAAGGGTAAATTCAAGCTTGAAATGTGAAGCCAAGGCTTCACCTGTTGCTCCTAAGGTCTTGTTTCTTTCCTTTTTGTGTGGACATGACTTCGTGGCATAGTGCTTGAATTCATGACAATAGAAGTATTTAATTTTAGACAAATCTTTCTTCTTACCCCCTTGGTTGGATTCTAGTTTGGTTTGAGATTTCTTCCCTTTTCCCTTCTTTCCCTTTCCAGCCAATGGAAAGTTTTCTTCATCCTCTCCCTTGGATGAAGTCCCATCTTTGGTATTTCACCTTATTTCCTCTTGTACCAAATGAGACCATAAGCGTTCCCAACTTGGTAGTTTCTCCCTCTCATTCACCGAATCTTGGTAGTTATGCCAGCTCTTGGGAAGGCCTAGAAGGGTTATGCTTATGAAAACATCACCTAAAATAGTAATACCAACTCCTGCAAGATCATCATGAACTTGTGTGAACATGCTTAGATACTGTGGGATAGTGTCATTCTTCTACATCTTGATATTTCAAATTTTATCCTTGAGCGCCAACGTCCTATGGTCACTACTATTCAGGAATGGATATGTTAGTTCCTTCCACATTGCATAAGGACTTTCTTTCCCATGGAGATTTGTGACAATGTGTCCCATACTCCCTTTAATATTATTCTCCTCAACTTGACTACATCTTTATGCCACCAAGAAAGGTATGGAAATCAGATTCCACTGGTTTTGCAACATCTCTCTTGATGTATTCTTGCAATCCATTATCATCAAATATTGCCTCCATGCGATCCTTCCATGAGATGAATAGGGGTGCCTTAAAAGGGCATGCTCTAACCTCATCTTGTTGAAGGTCATCTTCTCAGCTCTGAAGAGATCTTGATACACTAAACTGCAAATTTGAACCTCCTGAGAAACAACTTCGAAATTCCTGCTCTAATATGAATCTTGCTCTGATACCATGTAGAAATTATAATGTAGATTTGCAACTTCTCATGAAGTTTTATGAAAACCATAAGACACAAACCTACTCTACTGCTCTACGAAATTCAATTCACAATTTAGAACATCAATCACAAACATGCAATGAGAAATACCACACATGCACACAATATTTTTTCCAGGGGAAAGAAATCTTCTAAAAACACCTTGCATTCTCACATTAATTTTATGAATAGAGATGTATTATAATTTCTTCGCTCAATTGTGCACAACCTGCAAGTGAATAACCTATCTCTTTGCGCACTAAAATGATCTGACCCAGACTTAGTCAATTTTTGCCTCTACTTGAGCCCCTATTTCCTTGTGCAATTCCTTGAGAAATTAGGCCCCTATTATTTAGGAATTTCTCCAAAATGGGTTTTTCAATTCCCAAGGTTGATCATATGACTGCATGCAACACATGTACACTCAATACTAGTCTACAATTGATGTTAAACTACCTTGGAATCTCCACCACATCTGGGAAACTCGAATTCTCTGCATGCACTAGCTATTTTGGGTTGATTGACCAGTTAAATAGATTATGACTGAGTTTGACTGAAGTCCCATTGCACAACTGACCTTCCACTAGTTCCTCCAACAGTTAGAACTAGTTTAACAAAAAACAACTTGAGATAACTAACCCTGATTACTACAAATTAGTAATCCACATGCTTAACTAAACTCTAACTCCTTTGACTCGAATATATTGAGTAAACTAGGTGACACAAGCCATGTCACACAACTTAACTGCATCCAAGTTGTTTGTTGACGTGGAAATTCAATTTTTCTCAATTTAATCAAGGAAAAATAAAATTGAGAATTTATTGCTGCATTTTTTAACATTAAGCACCTAACCATGATTCTCCACTCAATAGGAGAGAGACTCACTTTTATGAGAAGGATAGGATAGAGTGTATTGCTTTAAATATTGAGATTATAAGAAAACTCATTTACATTTACTCTATCATTCTCAAAGATTCTATAGAGATACTATATACCTAGATTCTATAGAGATACTACATACCTAGACTTCACATTGGTATAAGATACAAGTAGTGATGGGAGCATTAAATAAGAGTTTTTTATTATCCTACAACCAAAGATCTACTAATTTACCCTAAGCACCTAACCATGATTCTCCACTCAATAGGAGAGAGACTCACTTTTATGAGAAGGATAGGATAGAGTGTATTGCTTTAAATATTGAGATTATAAGAAAACTCATTTACATTTACTCTATCATTCTCAAAGATTCTATAGAGATACTATATACCTAGATTCTATAGAGATACTACATACCTAGACTTCACATTGGTATAAGATACAAGTAGTGATGGGAGCATTAAATAAGAGTTTTTTATTATCCTACAACCAAAGATCTACTAATTTACCCTTCTTTTAGACCCATAATAAGCCTTCTACTCTCTATTTATCATTCTCTCAACACTATAGTTCTAATTAAACTATCATGGATATCGATTGTAGGATATTTGTATGAAGGCATTTTCTCTAAGTTATTAGTGTCATATATGAAAGTGTCATAAGTGATCATATGGAATTTTATTATCATAACCTTTTATTTTTCCATGTTCATGGTCATTTGCATACTAGACCAAGATTCCTTGTATATTCTTAGATGATCACTAAGATCATAAGGATTTTGTGCCACATGAACAATATCATTAGCATAAATAAGAAGGATGATGTATACTCACAAATATAACCTAACACACACACACACAGTTTCAATTACACATTCTACAATAAAGCTTTTCCATGTATTGTAATATAATAAAAGAAAAAGACCCCTGGCCGCTGCCTGCAATGCGACCTGCGCCGTTCCATGAACAATAACCCTACCCCCTGCTTCTTCTCGGCCTTCAGCGTTTTAGCCACTGAACTCTCGCTGAGGTTTTAACCATGGATGCGCTCCAGGAGGGGCGGGATCATCCCCCCCTCCTCACTCCGGTCCATCCTCTGACAATACCAATCATGGAGATTCTCTGTTCATACCAGATGACCTCCCAGGAAACGATCAGGGTACAGATCCTTCCAACGTTGAAGCTGAGAACTCAGCGGCACGTGATGCGACTGGCAAAGACAAAGGCGTGAACCAAAAGGCCCCATCGTCACAGCCAAAGGCGACCTCTGCAACATGCATTTCGAAAACTACAGAAAGAATCAAAGTCGATCTCCCCAGTCAACGAATCAATAGCGAGATCCAATTTATGAGGGACCATGCACTCATAGGCAAGTTCCTCGGATTCTGGCCAACTGAAAAGGCCTTGCATGGCTGGATTGCTTCAAAATGGAAGCCTAAAGGACAAGTCACTCTGAAGCTTGGCCCCAAAGGCTTCTTCACTGCAATTTTTAATTGTTCGGAGGACAAATCACGCATATTTGAGGGTGGTCCGTATTTCTTTAATTCTTCAGGTCTGTACCTATGAGATTGGAAAGAAAGGTTCAACCCAGACAAAGAAGACTTCAGTTGGGCTCTAGTATGGATATGTATGTACTCCCTTCTCGTGGAATATTGGAAAGAGGAGACTCTAATGGACATAGGCAACAGCTTGGGGGTCTTCATTAAAGTAGCTGAGGAAACCAAAACTCGAAGATACACCTCATACGCCTGAATCTGTGTCCAAATGCATCTGACCAAAGCTCTAACAGACTTGGTAAGTGCCTTTCATGACGATTTTGAATGGATCCAAACATTAGACTACGAGCACATTCCTTTTCGTTGTCGAAAATGCCATGAACATGGCCATCTTTTTAGGGACTGTCCTCTGAATCTTCAACCCAAAACCCCAGTTAATGATACCAGCAAAGACTCTGAAGGATTTACTAAAGTCCCCAATCGCCGATGACATGCAAAGAAAACTCCCACAGCCCCAGAGAGCTCCAAAAAACCTGATACCCAGAATAGATTTATTATTCTCACCTCTCAAGACAATACAGAGAATCATCTTGCAGCTCCTCCGGCAAACTCTTCACCTCCCTCACCCTCCCAGATTTCAAAAGCTTCTCTGCCATCCTCAGCTTCCGCTCTCTCTAGCCTTCTCAACCCGATCTCTTCTGAGAAAACTGCTCCAGAGATCGCCATACAGTCTTCTTCAATGGAGCTAGATGCGGCTCTAGTCCTTATCATTCATGACAATGTTATCGTGGAAGATCAGAACACTCCCACAAAAATGGATGAGGATCCAGAGAGTGTAAGCCTGGACGGTTTGGACATACTCAAATTAGAAACAACATGCAAACAGAAAGAATACAATTCAATTCCCCCATGGGAAATCGAAAGGCTGGAAGGAGTTCTTACCAAATATCAGCACAATAAATGTCTAGGTATACAAGCTGAAAGTCCATGGGATGGAAAGAAAATTTTAAAAGAAACAAAGAAAAGAGGGCAAAAACGGACTTGCAAAGGACCATTATCTTAGGAGAAATACTAATGGAATCTGGGAGATTCCCTAAGTTGACAAAGTTCTACAAAACTCAACCCCATTGTTCCTCATGAAGCTCATCTCCTGGAATGTGAGAGGGTTGAATAGCTCCTCAAAACACAGAATGTTAAGAAACTTGATACAGCAAGAAAAACCCACTTTAGTTTTTCTTCAAGAAACAAAAAGTAACAGCACTGTTATAGAAAGGATTCTGAATAAGATCTGGTTAGGATGTCGCTCAGTCTCAGTGGACGCTTCAGGTGCTTCCGGAGGAGTGGCTATCATGTGGAACCCGCAAGTACTCTCCCTCCAAGACTTCCACGCCTCTCATTTCCTCATCCAAGCCACCTTCCATCTCATTGGAACAAACATTCACGGTCATCTCTCCAATGTTTACTTTCCGCAAAATTTACAACAAAAAATGGATCTATTGGATACACTAACAACTCTCAATTCCAATAGGCAGTTTCCCCTATGGATTGGTGGTGGCAATTTCAATATCATAAAGGCTTTGGAGGAGAAAGTGGCGGCAGATCAAAGTTAGAAGGGGATAGTATTGGTTTCAGAGAATACATTCAAAACAACCAATTAATGGACATTCAGACTTCAAATGGTATATATACCTGGACCAACAAACGAAGAGGACCTCAGCATATTGCTTCAAGTCTAGATCATTTCCTCATCTCGGACAATGCCATACACCTAGGTGGGGACTTTCATGCCTCCATCATGCCTCAAGGGGGATCAGATCACTGGCCCATTATGCTACAATGGACACACCCAGGCACAAAATGCAATAGACCTTTTCGATTTGAATCCTTTTGGTTCTCAAATCCCAACTTTAAAACAGTGGTTAATGAGGCTTGGAAAACCTTCATCCCCCCTGAAGGAGCCAAGATGTTCTAGTTCCAACAAAAATTAAAAAACCTCAAACAAGTTCTCAAAATCTGGAATCGAACTCAGTTTGGCAATATCTTTGAGCATCGAAAAAAGCTGGAGCAGCAAATGTGCTCTCTCCAACAGAACATCATCCTGGAAGGGAGAACAGAAGAGCATGCGCAACAGGAGCAGACCCTCTGGACCGAAATTGAAGCACGCAGGCAGCAAGAAGAAATCCTGTGGCGGCAGAAGTCCAGAATCCGGTGGCTTAAGGAAGGGGAGAAAAATACAAAATTTTTCCATAGATCTACCATCCAAAGAAGAATGCACAATAATATCACCTTCATCAACAATCGTCAAGGGGAGAGACTAGAAGAGCATGAAGAAATGGAAAAGGAATTCAAAGAGTACTTTCAGGAAACGCTTAGGGAACAACCAGGAAGCAGAGAACAAGCCATTCGAAAAATCACGCAGCACATCCCTAAAATTATAACGGAGGACCACAACAATAAGCTGCTTCAATCCATCTCAATGAAGGAAGTGGAAGATGCCATGGCCCAACTCAAGGATGGCAAAGCACCCGGTCCTGACGGTTTCACCGCCAACTTCTTTCACGAGTTTTGGGAGCTAGTCAGCACAGAAGTTTGGGAATTAGTGGAGGAATCAAGATCCATGCACTGGATTCTCCCCTCTCTAAACTCTACTTTTTTAGTGCTAATTCCTAAAGGGGATGAACCAAATACGCCCGACAAATACAGGCCAATAGCATTATGTAACGTCATCTACAAACTCATATCCAAAGTATTGGCGAACAGGCTCAAACCTCTCCTCCCTCTTCTCATCTCGCCAGAGCAGACTGGATATGTAGAAGGGCGACAGATAATGGACGACATTATTCTTTCAAATGAAGTGATACACTCTCTGAAGCTTCTAAAAAAGCCAGGTATGATTCTTAAGCTTGATCTCTCAAAAGCTTTTGATAAACTTAGCTGGAACTATATACATCAGATGTTATTGGCTTTTGGCTTCAATGCTACTTGGACAAGGTGGATCATGAATCTCATCTCTTCTCCCAGTTTTTTGATCCTACTCAATGGTTCACCCTCTGTGCCCTTCCGTCCCTCCCGTGGTATCCATCAAGGGGATCCCCTTTCCCCTTTCCTTTTTGTTCTAATGGCAGAAGGCCTCAGTCGTTTGCTTCACTCTGCTATCTCCTCTCACACCCTAAAGGGCATTTCTCTTCATGGTCTTCATCCTTTATCCCACCAACAGTTTGTAGACGATACCATGCTCTTCGGCCACCCATCTTCTCAAGAGGCCACCGCCTTCAAAGCCCTGCTCTCTCTCTTCTCTGAAGCCTCTAGAACCTCCATCAATGCCTCCAAATCCCAGCTTTTCTTTTTTCATACCCCTGCCACAACTCAAAGGAACATCGCTAGGATTCTGGGATTCTCTATAGCAGTGCTTCCCTCGAAATACTTGGGAGCTCCTCTGTTGGACTCAGCCATAAAACACGCCTCATGGAGAACCCTCCTAGACAAGTTGGAATCCAGACTCTCTTCCTGGACATTCCGCTCGCTCAATATGGCTGGCAGACTCATCCTAATCAAATCCGTTCTCCAGGCCATGCCTCTTTATCTCTTTTCTATTCTAGCAGCGCCCAAATGGGTTCTCAAGAGCATCCGCAATCTACACAGAAACTTTCTGTGGGGTTCCTCCGGTCTCAATAGGAAATGGGCTCTTGTCAATTGGAATGAGGTCTTCCAGCCAAAATTAGTCGGTGGGTTAGGACTAAGGGATCCCCTCAAAAGCAACAACACAAGGGGAGCCCGTATATGGTGGAATTGGATTTCCAAACCACATACACCTTGGGCACGGCTTTGGAAAGCAAAATATGCGCCAGGTAGTCAATGGGACGACCTTATCAGAATCAACACCACAACTCCAAGCTCTTTGATTTGGAATGCGGCCAAGATTCACAACGCCTTCATACAAGAGGATAGTTTCTGGGAAATTCATTCGGGCACCATAGCCAGATTCTGGGAGGACTCATGGCAAAAACTCCCAAAACTAGCCTCACTCTTTCACAAGCCAATTTGGCAAGCTTATATGCAACAAGCTGATCTTATCCATGTTCATCAGTTCTGGCAACAGTAAACGCCCCACGACTTTCAACGCTGGAAATTAGCAAGCACCTAGCAGGCTAACTGGCAAGGGGAAACCTACATAGAGATCGATAAGGAGTTAAATCAAAGAAGAATCAAATACTCGGATCAACAGGACAAGCTACACTGGGGACATACGCCCAAAGGAATGTTTACTACCAAGGAAGCACACCAACTCCGCTATTCAACCACGCAGGCAGACAAGGATCAGCTTTGGGACCAGGTTTGGCAACCATGAATTTGGCTTAAGGTTTCCACATTCCTATGGCTTTTAAGCAAAAGACGAATCCTAACCTGGGACAATTTTCAAAAAAGAGGATTCATAGGACCTTCTAGATGCCCCAACTATAATCTCAACACTGAATCCATCTTGCATCTCATGGATACTTGTCCTCTAGCTACTCAATTATGGGAGAAAATTGAACAATGCAACAGAAGATCCAGAAAACGACGGGAAGATATTGCAGAAAACATCATAAAATGGCCAAAGCAACCTTTCCAAAGCCTTCTTCTAAACTCGCTGTGGAACCTCATCCCAGGCCTTTTCTATTGGATATTATGGAAGGAGAGAAACAACAGAGTCTTCCACAATATCACCAGGCCAATTGACTCTCTGTGGCTTCTTCTTAAGTAAAATCTCCAAGAAGCTCTAGCTATCAGACACTGGCATGATTCGGACCTGCCAGAATCTCCTCAGGAACGACTCATCATAAAATCTTGGAACCTGGACCTCACCTTTCTGGCTCAAGTCAACTCCAGATCCCCATCTAGCTCCGCCTCTCCCCTCAATTGGTCCCCCCTTGCCTCCAACTCATTCAAATTGAATTTTGATGGGGCAGCCAAGGGCAATCCTGGGCCGGCTGGCTATGGAGGTGTTTTCAGGAACGAAATGGGCAAAATTATGCACATCTATCATGGAACAATTGGTAAAGACACCAACAATGCCGCTGAATTGGAAGGATTATGGAAAGGGATTTGTATAGCAGAACAAAAAAACTTTTACCCTCTTGAGGTAGAAGGGGACTCTCTTATCCTAATAACAGCGACCATCAGGATTCAAGCAGGCACCTCGGTAGCTAAGATAGCTTCAAGTTGGAGGTTACTTAGTAGAATGGAACAAATGGAGGAACGGCTACGGACCCCTCGGAGCATCACCTTCAAGCATATAAGACGCACTACCAACAAAGTAGCAGACAGATTGGCCAATCAGGGGGTCAACCAGTAGCTCCCTTACTTCTCAGGCCCTCTTTGTGACTCAAATGATGTACAACTCAAAAATGAATGCACTTCTATGGGGCAACAGGATTACTCTCTCCCAGATGCAGGTGAATGATCAAAGCATAAGTACGAAGGAGGCGCGAAAGGTGGGCAAGTGGCAGCCCACAGGTGCCAACTGTAAATGCAGCAGGACAGCATACTGGCTTTGCACAAACTTATTAATGGTAGCCTTAACTCTGTCTTCCCGGGAAATTGTTTTATGCACAATGGCTCCAGGCTTCATCCTTATTCCTGCTGCTTCTCCGCGCTCTTTCAGACCCATTACGACGGCATATGCTAGCGGTTCCTCGAAAGCCATCTCCATCCCCTGCCTCCCTTCGGCTTTGGTTAATAGCCATAAGTATGTTTAGTCCTCATCTCACTCAACGTGTTATCTCCTCAGTCGCCTGCTAGCCTTTCCCTCTTCGTTTGTCAGTCTTTGTTTCTCTTCAACCGCTAATACCATCCCCTGCTTCCCTCCAACTCTGGTTCCTGGTGCATACAGCTATAAGCGTGCTCAATTGTCTTTTCTCTCAATGTGTTTATTCCTCAGTTGCTTCCCAGCCATTCCATCTCCGTCGGTTAGTCCTTCTCTTCACAATATGCCAAGAGAAAGACCATGAATGGGGTGCAGACGGGGCAGCTCTCGTGGTCGAGCCTCCCGCCAGCCTTCCTCAACTACGTCGGACCCCTCGTCGGATGCATCAGAGTTTGGCGGCTTCAGCTATCCTACTACTCGTAGTGGCAGGGGCAGGGGAAGGGGGCATGACAGAGCCAATGTCTGCGCACATCATTCTCACTCGCGCACCGCCCGTTTCCGGATTCCTTGTTCTCTGGGCAACTCTTCCTTCATAGTTTCTGTGACAATTGAATTGAGTGAGAACGCAATGGGTTTGGGGGAGGCTCATTAGGGAGCACCTATGGAACAAAGGAGGGCAAACCAAAACATCATCTAGTCAATGAACATAGGAGGACTGCCAACAATGAACACAGAAGTCAAAGCTGGCCCAAGCGAGCCTACGGGAGATGATCCTTCAACCTCAGTGGCCCGTCCCTCTGATTCCAAAGACTCAGATCAATTTGGGTGCTGAATCGTAGAATAAAAACCATCGACATCGAATGAAGACTGAACATGTTGGCGCTTCCGGTTCCTTTGGTCAGCTACTGAAGAAAAAGCTCAATTCCCTATGGATTCACGGTTTTCCTACTTGTAAGCTCGTTGATTTTTGTCTTTGTCATTTCTACAGGTCGGTCTCCACCTTGAGGACGGCCTTCTCCCATATGTTAGTGTCTGTTCATGTTTATGTTTCTGTCAAAATATGTCCAAAGATTGCAATACACAAGTTAGTCCTGTAATTCTATATGTGTTAGTTTTCAGTTACTGTATGGGTCAGTTTTTGGTTTGGTAACTATCCAGACATGGAATCCAATGTTTTCAGATATTAAAAAGTCTGATGTAAGTCAACAAGCAGGGTCTCTTGTTAGTTCGTCAAGAGTGTTTTTGCAAGAATGCCAACTCCATGGCTAGAACTCTCGAGGCATTTGCCTCGCTGTATTATCCTTTTGCATTAATATAGGAGTAGACCAATTAAGAAAAAAAAATATAATAAAAGAAAAAGACATGTGTAAACAACATTTTCAATTGGAATGTTTGCACATATGTTGCTACCACTATTCATTGTTCCTTTTTCTCCATGCCTTTTTTACGGGTTGCCCCAGTTAGAACTCTAGGTGGCATCCTTTCCTGCAAATCACAACCTCATACATGTACATGGCAATTGGTTTCAGTAGGGTCATGTTTTAAGCAAGGTCTATAAGGTTTATGTTGAGCAATATAAATGGTTTAGTTAGTTTTAGCATGAATCATTGGGGTCTTACATATGTACAATAACTTCAGTCTAAGTTAGAAATCTTGATTCTATTCCAATTCAAGAAGAAGCTTGGGCTTCTGTGGCTTCCCACATTCCTTCCCCAACACCATCCCATTAATAATTGAGAATTATAGGAAGAAAGGGAAATCCGATTATGAATATTGAACTTATGGGTCATGACTAAACTAGAGTATTATAGTTGAGAATTGAGTTAACAACTACTGTGCATTCTTATGCTTTTGCTCATGGCAATAGAGTAAACAAGATTATGCATGACAACATGGTAGAATCAAGGATATTACATCAAACTAGTTTCAAAGCCCCAACAAGGATGCTCATAATGAATTTGTAATTGTCTCATATACTGGTGATGTTAGTATCTATTCCCTTTCCTTACAGGTACAGGTTCAAGTTTTGATAGGATTCAATAGTCAAGAGCCGCTCTGGGTCCAAGATGACTTATATGAATTATTGATAGTTGAATCTTACCTTAAATATTGTGTAAATGAAATGAATTTTGGAGATAGATGGGTTGGGGCATGGAAATTCCTTTCATATAGTATATTGACTTCTAATGGAGGTTGATTTCATGTTCAAGACAAATTGCCCAAGTCGGTTTATTTTTTAATATCCCATGATGGTAATGGGTAGGATGGATTATGGTAAAAACTTCACCAAATTGACAAATAGCGGAAAATTAAACCATGATAAGGAAACAATAGGTTGTTAAGTTTATTAGTTACTCTCTATTACAATCTTGCATCCCTACACTTTCTTACTCATACTATAATTGTGCATTCTACACTGCTAACTATGCCTTAGGTGCTCTAGTATTCGCTTATATACTTAGTTATCAACATAATTTATGGAATAAATAGATGCACTTTGAAAATATAGGATACCTAGCAAGCTCATGACTATTTCAACTACTATGGGAAGAAATACATCTTGAACAACACATTCATATAGCTATTGTTACCCACCAAAAAATGGGTTACCCCTAGGAGAAATGTTTTCTCCACATTGGTCAACCATCTAGTCAATAGGCCTATGATAATCCACATATAGCCTTACATCAAAGCTCTCCACCCATGCTTTGGTTAGTTCTCTCTCCCATCTAGCACACGTCTTGAAGGAAGGTGGGTCATTTATTGGAAGGTACACTAACCATTTACATAATCACGTGGTTTCATTTAATTTTTTGTGGTATTACTAATATGATCATAGGCCAAGCTAGATGATTGACCACTTTTGACTATACCCTTGTTCCCATGCTGCACTTGGGAGGTTATCATTTTCCCCTAATCCAGTGTGACCTCCCCTGAGGTCATTCCTTTAGAAGGGGCACTAATAAGAAGCTTTGATTGATATAACATGCCCAAGGTAATCCATACTTTCCACCTTCCATGTTTTCCTTATTATCCACATCTATTCTTTGGGTTGATTTTCATTGGTTATTTGGACTAGGACCCTATGTCCTCATCTCCTAGTCAAGGCTTCGAAAGAGGTTGATGAAAGTGAAAGAAAGATAAAATCATATGAAGCCACATATAAAGAAAATGAAAATTACAAAATATGGTTGAGACATAATAAACATGTGGGAAAAAGTCTAGCATGAGCTCTACCCCCCTCATTATCCATCACCCAATTCCTCACCATTTCATGCTCTATCTAATGAATGTCCCAACCTCAATGAATGATAAATTTCTACATCTTTAAGGGGTATTTGAAAAGCATAAAGCAAGTATGTGTCCCCTAAGTTGTGGAATAAATAAAGAGAAAGCATTAAGTAAAAGGCACACATAAGGGGTGGAAAAAGAAGGCCAAGGAAAGGGGTAACCCATGCCTTTGTGATTACTCCCTCTTCTCATTATAACACCTAGAGATATTGGACCACTTTCACAGCCCAGATGATGATGATGATGGAGGTCACTAGGATGGTTTGGGAGAGCTAACATACTATGCCTAGATCCTAGCACTCGCTCCTAGGTTTCCACGTAACCCATACTTGCCCTAGAAGGGTGACGTGGGTCTTCTTGATGATGATGTCATGGTGGAGGAGATGTTACTTGGAGATGTACCCATTCAATTTGATGATGTACCTTGGACTGAGGATCACTCTTGGACCCACTTTGTCACTTGCTTGATGGAGATGTCCATTTTAGGAGGATGATGTCATGTTGGAGAGAATTTATGTCCACACATGTGGGAAATTGTTGATGTACTTTTAATGCTTTATCATTTTGTAAATCTATCTGAAGGTTGGCTTGTGACCTTTAGGCCTAATTGGATGTCTTCATATAAATAGAGGAAAGTTAGTTTCACTTTATCATCCTCACATTTCACTCACTTATTGCTCTCTAAAGGAGTGCACACTATTTCTCTTATTCTTTTCTCTTGGATGAAATAAACATTTAATGGAGTGAATTATCTTAAGAGGGATATTTTTGCATAGAGAAACTTTTTTGGGATTGATGAAGTGATTCTTGATGGCAAATATAAGTTTATTATCATTTTCTTCCACTCTACATGCTATTTTATGAAATTGGGGTTACTATTGTTCCGTGTTAAAAAGTGCAATACTTTCTTGAAATGTTGATTCCTTATGGTTGTACAAATATTTTCTTTCAAGAATCCATCAAAGGAACTTAGTGCATGCATCTTTTTACTTTTAATCTGCAACATAACCAAGTCACTATGGTTACTAAGAGAATATTTTGATCTTCCACCCTCTTCCTCCAAGCCCCTATATCATTGATATTGCCCTAATTAACTCCATTAACCAATTGAGTAAAGGAACTAGTCTAGTAGTGGTGATCATCTTAATTCTTACATCTTTTCCTAATTTCTTGGTAACAAAGGTTAGGGTGTGGTTTTGATTTGCAATTTATGGTAATTTTGCATCTATATTTCATTATCCTATTGATAGAAGTTACATTTAACAAATTAAAAAAGGCAAGATCTAACATTTATTGCATTCCTCACCCCAAAAGTGTAGCTAACATCTAGATATTTATTGTTCTTTTATGCATAGAAAACCATTAAAAACCTTGAAGTTTCCTTATTCTTGATTACCTTAGAATATCCTTTGATCCTTTGTTGAATCTATCACTTATAGGCTATTTCTTGGTTGTTATATGTTATTGCATGATGTACATCTACATATTATAAAAACCCTATTTTATAACGTCTTCTTTTAGTCTATTGGGGTTGGTGGAAAGTGTGCTTGATTACTTGTAATTCTTACCTTGGCCACGTGGCCTTGCTGGTACCTTCCTCCATAACCATTAGAACCTTAACGCCCTTGAGCCCTTATTTATTGAAGATCCTATTGGGTTATATTATTCTCAAGTCCCTTAGAGATTCATTTGCCTTAGGTGAATACCCTCTGAGCCTCGTTAGGGGAAGACTCCCTTGTGGGGGCGACATCGAGCACTAAATAATAGGAGAGAGGCCAACAAGTTGACAATGGTGGTAAATCTTATTTTTATCGTAAGACTTAGATCACCTAGTGAAGCTTTGCACTAAGCTTACTAGATTTTGTGGTAATAAGTGCCTTTACAATTATTTCCATTTAATATGAAAATTCAGCTAACTAGAGTGCCATTTTCAAATTATCAATCCTTTAATTGGCTTTGATTTTCTTTCATCCTCGTGAGAAACATGTAGTTTGTATTTAAAATAAGCAAAAATAAATTAATAATAATAATAATAATAATAACAACAACAACAATGAGAAGTAAGAATGCATGCAAATCATTTCATGAGAAGAATTTAAATTAATTATTTAGAGGGAGAGTCTATTAAATTTCATTCTTTTTAGAGTGATGAGAATAAAGTAGAAATCCAACGTAAGAAGATTCTTGTAATTAAATTTCATTCTCTTTAGAGTAATGGGAATAATTTAAAAATCCCATGAAAAAAAAACTGTAAGCAAAAGAAAAGTGAGATTATTCAAAAACGGTAAGCGAAAGAAAAATGAGATTATTCAAAAACTGTAAGCAAAAGAAAAGTGAGATAATTCAAGGAAGACAAAAGTGACCCCAACCAATCTTCCACTTTTCACAATAACCATTTTGTGAATTGAATTTTTCTAATACTTGTTCTAAGGTTTCATAGCTTCTGGAGAATCTTCCATCTTTTGATATTGATTTTCATTGTCATGTTTTTCTTGTTGACAATAGTAGCTATGGATAGAGTAAAATTTCAAAGCGAAACTTCTAGGGTATCTTCAATCTTCTAATATGGATTTTCATTTTCTTGTTGATAGCAGGGTAGAGTAAAATTTCAAAGCGAAACTTCTAGGGTATCTTCAATCTTCTAATATGGATTTTCATTTTCTTGTTGATAGCAGTAGCTCTGGAGAAGCATAGAGGAGTTGAATGTGCTCTAAGATGGTGAGTAGGACACGTGGAAAGGACATGCCGAAACATACATCATGAAAAAAGATTGATGGAAGGGCAAACAAATGAGATTTAGATTTATTTGAGGCAAAAAAACATAATAACCAAAAAGTTAACCAACTAATGTTATCTTAAAGATAACACTATTTCATCTTTTAATCTCTTAGACTAAATCTTATCTTAAATTCCATGTTTTGGGCTAACAAAACATAATAAAATAATAAAATGTAGATTTATATATGGAGGAAAGGCTAAGTAAAACCTCAAAATTAAATGTTACATTAAAACATATCAATTTATATAAATTTTAATAATATCGGAAAAGATTTTACTTTGTGTGTGAAGACTAATATAAAAAGAGGAGTGATTTGGATCTGGTGTATGGTTTAAAATTGTTTTTGTTTTTGTTTGGTTAAGAGTTCATTTTTCTCGGATTTAAGGAAATGGGGTTAACGACCCAAGACTTAGAAACATCTGGCAGGAGCGAAAACCTGCCCCCTTACCCAGGGGATTATTCAAGGGGCATAATTTTCCTTAAATAATAGTAATAAGTCAACTTGCATTGACATAATAACTAGAAATGAATGCTGATTTGACAACTAAATTATAACAAATTTTCAGAACTGTAAAAAAAAAATAACTAATAAAATAATTTATCCATTCCATTTCTATGATTTTTTGGTACGTAGTGGGTTTCCATAGTTTTTCTATAATAAGTTGAATCTTAATCTCGAGCCTTTCAAAACAACGATAAGTTCCAATTGATTATGAGTGATTCCCTGAATGAATTATCAACTGCCTAGTCACATCCATATAAGGCATCTCGTGCCCGACACCCTTTAATAGTTTTTCTAATCAATAATTGTACTTTCAACACCTTGCTTTCCGCTGCATTGAAAGCCAAGGGAAATTTGTAAATAAATGTTAAATCATCAATGCACTTCTTGACACATACCATAGTGTTTCTATGTAAATCTAATCTTAATTAAAAAGCTCTGAAAAACAGCGATAATCTACTTACTTGTCAATGTGTCGTTGACAAATTAGCGCCCGCTTAATGGCCCCAGCCATTAATGGATTTATTAATAATAAATAAATGCTAGGTCATCAATGACTTCCACCATCATGATTCTTTACCATTGAAATTATGAGTGGTGTGAATTTTATGGTATAAACATTAATGTATTTTTATGGTATAGTCAGACTTTTTTATTAATATTAATCTGGATAAAATTTCAAAAGTAATATATATTAATGAAGTTAAAGATTCTTTCATTATTTTTACATTAGGTATATTAAATGTCATATTATTTTTATTTAATTAAAAAAATTAGGAAAGCTAAAAATTACTTATTAGTTTAATTCTTAGTTTAAAAATGTTGTAAATTTGCCAAAAACAATGGAAAATTTGGTAAGATTGTGATAAAATTTGACAATTGTTTTTAGAAATATTAAGTACAGTTATCAAGATTTAAAATTTTTGGTGTCCCTGGGATTTTTGATGGTGTTGAATCTATTTTGGCCATCAAAAACAAGGTTCAAACAATTCCACAATCAGATTTTTAAGAAAAAATGGCCAAACACTTTTTGGCTCTCCACCCAAATTTACTCCCTTGTAGACAACTACTTAGCTTAATGCATAATGCTAAATATTTATCTTTCAAAACAATTAAAATATCCACATGATTATGAGTAAAATTACATACCGCAAACCTCAAAAAAAGTACTGGACATCCAACCACATCCTTTTATATATATATATATACACACACACACACACATCTGCTTGTGATTTCCATTCTATATTGCAAATAAATGTTTAAGGGAAGTATAACTATTTAACAATTTTATTTTTATTTTCTAATTTTGTTGATATAGTTTTTGGCAAGATTGCTATATTTCATTGCTTAAAATGCATTTTTTTTAATCTATAAATATATTGAAAACATTAAAAAAAATTGAGGGCATTTAATTTGTATAGATTTAACAACTCAAATTAGGGTAGTCTAACTTAATGAAATTAGCATTTTTAAAGCATTTTTTTTGGTTAATTTTAATCAAACCTATTGTAAATATTTTTAGAAACTTGAGTTTGAGTTGTTTAATTTGTAGAATTTGAGTGCCTCAAGGATTTAGACTAGGCAACTCAAATATGGGATTCCAACATTTTTTGGCGGTGATCTATGCACAGATAAGTGGATCAAAGCCCACCCCCTTTTGTTCAACTTTATTTAAATCCAATGATCTTAGCTCCAGTAGTTTGGCAAACAATTTGTTCTCAAATATGGGATTCCAACATTTTTTGGCGGTGATCTATGCACACATAAGTGGATCAAAGCCCACCCCCTTTTGTTCAACTTTATTTAAGTCCAATGATCTTAACTCTAGTAGTTTGGTGAACAATTTGTTTCCCTCGCTGCATCAATTCAAGCTTCTTGAGACATGTTGTCACTGACAATTTGTAACATTTATGAAATAGTTATATTTATGAAATAGTTGTATTTGGTGTAATAATGACATGTGATACTCTCCATAAAATCTTGTTCTTGATTTAAAATTCAAGAAAAAACATAAAACATTTAAAAAATTAAATTTTGACTAGATTCATAGCAAAATTAATAAAAAACAAAATTTCTTTAGATTTATGACAAAATTTATAATAATAAAAAAATCATTTAAAAAACAAATTTGAACTAGATTTATAAAAAAATTCATAAAATATAAAAAAAAAAAAAAAAACAAAACATATAAAGTTAAAACAACCATTCTAATACTATGATTCTTTGTAAAAGCAATTCAGATTTTTTCGAATTATAATAAATAAAAATAAAAAAACATACCATGTTTAAATTTATCCCTTAATCTTTAAGTAAAAAAAGTCCACATAACAAACCACCATACCTACTTGCCCCCGCAGCCCTGGATGGTTTTAAAAACCATGAGAAGATGCGAAAAACATCGACCGTCGCAAACGACGAGACGTGACTTTCATAAAATCAATGGATCTTACATGATTTCTTTAATATATGAAATAAAATGTTGCATGGATTGCTATAAATAAATGTTTAATCATCAATGTACTTCCAACGCTATGATTTCCTCACAACGGTCTTTAGATATTTTCCATAAGAAGTTGAATATTAAATTTATTCTTTGAATCCTTTAATATAAAATGTCAAATAATTTTAAATATCAAAGTCAATTGATTATGGACATTGATTGAATCGCAAGAATGTTGTACATCGTAAGTGGTTATCTAATTGGATGTCTAAGATATTATTGGTTATATATCATTATCATTACCGTATAAACTAACTTTATATATATATATATATATTTGTTTTTAATATAAAATATTAAATAATTCTCAATATTCATAGTCAATTGATCATGGACTTTCACTGAATGACAAAATGTGGTACACCATATATGAACATCCAATGCATTATTGAATATTGTTTATTAAATGAAATTTTTATAGCCATACATTTTTATTTAATTATTTTAATTCATATCTAAACTAAATTAATAAACTGGTAATTTAATGTTCATATAAATTTTGGAGTATTGTAAATTTATAGAATATTATTTAAAAAAATTAAAATCGTTTTGGATTATTGTAAATTTTTAAAATATTATAAAAAATTAATAATTATTTTTGAAGTGTTTAAATTTTAGTGGAAAAATGTAAATATTTTAAAATATTAAATCATTTTTATTTTTTATTAAATTTAAATCTATTAAGTATAAAGAGATCAAATTGTTTAATATCTAAATTTATTTATTCATCAAGTGAAATTAAATAATAAAATACATACGTTAAGAGATTTGATCTCCACTGATGTAGGATAGATTTGGGTTTAAGATGAATTTAGGCCATTATAATTTAGCAATAAAAAATAAAGTTAAACATTCTAGGACTTTGACCTATTCAAGTTTGATAAATCATGAAATTTTTGTTGTAGTTGCAATTTTAAGTTATTCAAATAGATAGAACATCCTCTAATTGTTGTTTTTAATGTATAAATGATTTCAACATCTTTAAATACCCTTATTACAATCTAATTTTGTAATAATTAACATTTAAATGAATTCTTTACTCTTTTCACACATAAAATAAGGTTTTCCCTTACTATTATTGTGTGGGGCTAAAAAATTTGTACAAATCTAAAACATTTACACTATAAAAAATAAAATATGCACTTTTCAATACAAATTCAAAATTGAGTTTACAGTGTCCATTTTATGTTGATAAAAAAACATATAAATAAAATATTAATAACTATTTTCTAAAATGGAAGGTAACAAGAAATCAAACAAGATTTATAATATCACAATACAAATTAAAGTAGCATAAGGTGAATTATCTATAAAAACATAATTGAATTAAGCATTTTTATAAATACAACTAAATAAAACATAAATAAATTATTACGATGTAATTTTATTATTTGGGTCATATAGTAGGGGGTGGTGAATTGAAGATAGATCCCTCTAAGGTGGCAGTCATTGTGAACTGGCCTAAACCCAAATCTGCTACAAAAGTTAGAAGCTTCTTAGGAGTAGCACAATATTGGAGGAAGTTCATTTCTAACTTTTCCTTAATTGCAGCTCCCTTAAATGCTTTAACATGATTGAACAAGGTGTTTCAATGGGAAGGCAAACAGCAGAAAGCCTTCGACACCTTGAAAGAAAAATTAGTACAACACCTATACTAGCACTGCCTAATCTTCAAAGACCATTTGAGATCCAAATAGATGCTAGTGACTATGCCATGGGAGCAGTGTTGACACAACACGGTAAACCCATATGTTATCATTCTGAGACATTTAATTCTGCAGTAGTTAATTGTCCTACATATGATAAAGAATTGTATGCATTAGTACAGAGTGTGAAAAAGTGGAAACATTACTTAATGGGAAAAGAGACAGTAATACATAATGATCATCAACCACTTCAATATCTACACTCCCAAACTAAGTTGCAGCAATCAAGACACTATAGATGGATGGGTTTTCTACAACAGTTTCATTTAGTCATTAGATATAAAAAGGGCATACACAATAAAGTTGCAGATATGTTATCTAGACCTATTTTGTGTTACATGAGAGTTACATTCAACAATATGCTCAAGATATAGACTTTAAAGATGTATATGCAACTTTAAGTCAAGGCAAACAAGTATAAGAATTGGATTATCATGTAAAGGACCGACTCTTATACATTGTGGGAAGTTATGCATTCCACAAACTGAAAGAGTAAAGATAATTCGAGAAACACACACTTCTCTAATATCAGGTCACTTTGGGGTAAGTAAAACAGTTGCACAGCTGCAAAGATTTTGTTATTAGCAAAAAATGACCGAGACACTTTCTAGATATGTAAGAGGGTGTACTATGTGTGCTAAAAGCAAGCCCAGCAATAGAAAACTAGGCTTGTACACTCCATTACCAGTTCCTTCTCACCCTTGGGAAAGTGTTTCCATGGATTTTGTTGGAGGACTGCCTAAATCTAGGAAAGTTCATGATTATTTGTATGTTGTTGTGGATAGGTTCAGCAAAATGTGTATTTTGATACCTTGTAATAAATAGATTACAACTGAACAAACTGCAAAATTGTTCTTTGAACATGTATGGGTTCATTTTGGATTACCCACTTCCATCGTATCTGATCAAGACACCCGATTTGTGGGGATGTTTTGGTCAAGTCTGTGGGAACTGATGGACACCAAACTGAAGAAAATCACAGCTTTTCATCCACAAACTGATGGCTAAACAGAAGTAGTTAACAGGACAGTGATCCAGTTACTTAGAGGATATTGCAGCAAGCATCCTAAGCTTTGGGATGAACATTTATGTTATGTGCAGCATGCTTACAACAGAGAAAAACACTCTTCTACATAGATATCTCATTTTGAGACCTGTTTTGGTTTCACACCAAGGTCTCCTTTGGATTTTGTCTTTGGTAAAGATACCACAGTTGAGGGACACAGTGATGTGGACAGGGCAACTAGGTTCATTGAACAAATCCAAGATATCCACCAGGTAATATAGGAACAACTGGAAAAGAGCCAAGCCAAATACAAGGCAAGGCATGACAAGCATCGAATGGAGCATAGTTTCCAAGTTGGTGACCAAGTCTGGTTGTATATCAGCAAGGATAGGACGCAAGGTGAAGGTAAAAAGATAAAGCCTATCAAGTATGGACCCTTCAAGATACTTGAGAAGATTGGTGAGAATGCTTTCACCTTGATCTTCTAGCTTACATGCACATCTACTCAGTCGTAAATGTAGATTTCTTGAGATTGTTTGAACTTTCACTAATTGAGGATCCTGAAGAGCAGAGTCAATTTCCTTCTATAGATGACCTGTTACCTGAATATCTTAATGAATTGCAGGAAGACACAGTTCTGGACAGTAAGGTGAGGACGATGTGCAGAGGAGATGTTGAGTACCTCAGAAGTGGGCTCAAGGGTTCAAAGACGAGCAGTGCAAAGTGGATAGAGATTGGACAAGTGAGACAATTGTACCCTCACTTAGTCGATGCTTGAAAACCAACTTTTGGTGGTCCAAAAGCTTTTTCAGTGGGAAGGTCGTGATCCGAATTGGATCCATGAAAATTATCAAAGTACCATGACTGTATCAAATCGGGACAAACTTTGAATTGATGAACAAAGAGCTATCAGGAAGACCTTTGGACAATGGCAGTTTGTAGCCAGCAAGGAATGACGAGGACCTCGGTCAAAGCGTGCTGACCGAGGCCCATGGAGACCGCGCAGGAGGCAAATTGGCAGTTAGGAAGCCCGGATCGGGAAACGGAGGCCATTTCTGATGCGCGATTTAGCATTAATCATGCATCGCTAGGCAAAACCCCTCGAGAAGGAAAAGCCCCGAGCGCTCGGTCGCATGGGAAGCCAGGAAACCGTAGGGAAAGTGCTAAGGCGAAAGGTGGGTCCCGCGCTCCAAAACGGCAGTATATCAGAGGCACATTGGGGCAGTAAGTGGATTTGGCAGAAAATGAACGATTCCATTCATCACACGATGCATGTCTGATAGATGAGAGAGAAAACCGCCTCTCATCGCGCACTAACGGTTGAGCAAGTCAACCACGCGAAATGAGCGAACATCGTAGGATATGGGGGCTCTAGATATGACAGCGGAGATCGCACCTGATGGAGGAACCAAATTCGACAGGGGAATTAAGCCGCGACATATAAAAGTCTGAAGTTCGATTTAACCACTGAGTTGGTGGATGAATCATTCCACAATGTAACTGAAATATTGAACCGTCGAGGAAGAGCTGGTGCAGTTCGTGAGAGGACAAGTGGCCACCTCCGTGTGAGACGTTGGCGATGACGCAAAGGCAGTGAACTCCAAGCTGACAACAGCAGGAAATGCGAAGGGGTGGAAGAGGAAGCGAACAGTCAAGGACAGATTGGCTTTAAGCCATGAACAGACAGAGAACAAGACATAGAGAAAAGAAAAGGAAGAACCAGAGAAGAAAAACAGTGATGGAAGAGGCAAAAGAGACAGTGAAGCAAGAAGCAAAAAACAGAAAGCCGAGCTGACCTAAGCAACATCGAGTAGACAGAACCAGGCTTGAGAGGTTCAAGCCATCCTTATGAGGATATCTGTCAGGAGTTGAGCACCATTGGACTCATGCCATTAAAGACCAGAGAGGTCGAGACTTGGTAAGGAAAGAGTTTGTGCACTCTAGTGGCTTGGGGAATCCACGAACCACCCTAATAAGCATCCTCTGTTTCAAGAGATTCAAGTTGAGCTCCTCATTGTAAATCTCTGCTTTAAAGACACAATAAAAGAAGGCCACCACTAAAAGCTGGACCGGAGACGTAGCCCTGGAGAATAGGGTGAACTCCTTGTTAATGTGTTGTGTTCTTGTATTTGCATACTGTGTTTCCCTCACTGTTTTCCATCTTCCAATGTTTGTGTATTTTGCAATCTGGTCGATCCGTTGCCTAAAATAACATAGACACACACGAGCACATGAGTCTGTAATACCTTCATTCATTATTTAATTAACTGAGATCACTCACGAGTGATTTTCAGATCACACAATCTTCCACATCTAGCTTAAACAAGTTCTTCACATGAACCCCGATCTGCTTCACCTGTCCCGTGGATATATGTCTCAGGAATGCTTTTCCTTTGTTGAAGATCACATCATAACCACAGTCTTCCAAAATTGCAACAGAGATGAGATTTTTATTTAGACCCAAAATGAACATCACATCCTTGAGTCTAAGAGGGGAGCCTGACTCCCTCTAAAAGGTGATTGTACCAACCCCCCCGCACTTAACTCCAAGTTCCACACACCCCCCATCATTGTGTTGGCCAATGTGATAGGGGTAAATTCAAGCTCAAAATGTGAAGCCAAGGCTTCACCTGCTGCTCCTCCTAAGGTTTTGTTTCTTGCCTTTTTGTGTGGACATGACTTCGTGGCATAGTGCTTGAATTCATGACAATAGAAGTATTTAATTTTAGACAAATCTTTCTTCGTACCCCCTTGGTTGGATTCTAGTTTGGTTTGAGATCTCTTCCCTTTTCTCTTCTTTCCCTTTCCAGCCAATGGAAAGTTTTCTTCATCCTCGCCCTTGGATGAAGTCCCATCTCTCGTATTTCGCCTTATTTCCTCCTGTACCAAATGAGACCATAAGTGTTCCCAATTTGGTAGTTTCTCCCTCCCATTCAATGAATCTTGGTAGTTATGCTAGCTCTTGGGAAGGCCTAGAATGGTTATGCTTACGAAAAATCATCTAAAATAGTAACACCAACTCCTGCAAGATCATCATGAACTTGTGTGAACATGCTCAGATACTGTGGGATAGTGTCATTCTTCTGCATCTTGATATTTCAAATTTTATCCTTGAGCGCAAACTTCCTTTGGTCACTACTATTCAGGAATAGATATGTTAGTTCCTTCCACATTGCATAAGGAGTTTCTTTCCCATGGAGATTGGTGACAATGTGGTCCCGTACTCCCTCTAATATTATTCTCCTCAACTTGGCTACATCTTTCTGCCATTGAGAAAGGTATGGACATCAGATTCCACTGGTTTTACAACATCTCTCTTGATGTATTCTTGCAATCCATTATCATCAAATATTGCCTCCATGCGATCCTTCCATGAGATGAATAGGGGTGCCTTCAAAAGGCATACTCTAACCTCGGCTCGTTGAAGGTAATATTCTCAGCTCTGAAGAGATCTTGCTACACTAAACTGCAAATTCGAACATCCTGTGAAACAACTTCAAAATTCCTGCTCTAATATGAATCTTGCTCTGATACCATGTACAAATTATGATGTAGATTTGCAACTTCTCATGAAGTTTTATGAAAACCATAAGACATAAACCTACTCTACTGCTCTACGAAATTCAATTCACAATTTAGAACATCAATCACAAACATGCAATGAGAAATACCACACATGCACACAATATTTTTTTCTAGGGGAAAGAAATCTTCTAAAAACACCTTGCATTCTCACATTAATTTGATGAATAGAGATGTATTATAATTTCTTCGCTCAACTGTGCACAACCTGCAAGTGAATAACCTATCTCTTTGCGCACTGAAAAGATCTGACCCAGACTTAGTCAATTTATGCCTCTGCTTGAGGCCCTATTTCCTTGTGCAATTCCTTGATAAATTAGGCCCCCATTATTTAGGAATTTCTCCAAAATGGGTTTTGCAATTCCCAAGATTGATCATATGACTGCATGCAACACATGTACACTCAATACTAGTCTACAATTGATGTTAAACTGCCTTGGAATCTCCACCACATCTGGGGAACTCGAATTCTCTGCATGCACTAGCTATTTTGGGTTGATTGACTAGTTAAATAGATTATGATTGAGTTTGACTGAAGTCCCATTGCACAACTAACCTTCCACTAGTTCCTCCAACAGTTAGAACTAGTTTAACTGAAAACAACTTGAGATAACTAACCTTGATTACTACAAATTAGCAATCACACATGCTTAACTGAACTCTAACTCCTCCGACTCAAATATATTGAGTAGACTAGGTGACACAAGCCATGTCACACAACTTAACTACATCCAAGTTATTTGTTGATGTGGAAATTCAATTTTTCTCAATTTAATCAAGGAAAAATAAAATTGAGAATTTATTGCTGCATTTTTTAACATTAAGCACCTAACCATGATTCTCCACTCAATAGAAGAGAGACTCACTTTTATGAGAAGGATAGGATAGAGTGTATTGCCTTAAATATTGAGATTATAAGAAAATTCATTTACATTTATGCTATCATTCTCCAAGATTCTATAGATATACTATATACCTAGATTCTATAGAGATACTACATACCTAGACTTCACTTTGGTATAAGATACAAGTAGTGATGAGAGCATTAAATAGGAGTTTTTTGTTATCCCACAACCAAAGATCTACTAATTTACCCTTTTTTTAGACCCATAATAAGCCTTCTACTCTCTATTTATCATTCTCTCAATGCTATAGTTCTAATTAAACTATCATGACTATCGATTGTAGGATATTTGTATGAAGGCATTTTCTCTAAGTTATTAGTGTCATATATGAAAGTGTCATAAGTGATCATATGGAATTTTATTATCATAACCTTTTCTTTTTACATGTTCATGGTCATTTGCATACTAGACCAAGAGTCCTTGAATATTCTTAGATGATTACTAAGATCATAAGGATTTTGTGCCATATGAACAATATCATTAGCATAATAAGAAGGATGATGTATACTCACAAATATAACCTAACACACACACACACACACACACGAAGTTTCAATTGCACATTCTACAATAAAGCTTGTCCATGCATTGTAATATAATAAAAGAAAAAGACATGTGTAAACAACATTTTCGATTGGAATGCTTGCACATATGTTGGTAACACCATTCATTGTTCCTTTTTCTCCATGCCTTTTTTACGGGTTTCCCAGTTACAAGTCTAGGTGGCATCCTTTCCTGCAAATCACAACCTCATACATGTACATGGCAATCGGTTTCAGTAGGGTCATGTTTTAAGCAAGGTCTGTAAGGTTTATGTTGAGCAAGATAAATATTTTAGTTAGTTTTAGCATGAATCATTGGGGTATTACATATGTAACGATAACTTTAGTCTAAGTTAGAAATCTTGATTCTATTCCAATTCAAGAAGAATCTCGGGCTTGTGTGGCTTCCCACATTCCTTCCCTGACACCATCCCATTAATAATTGAGAATGATAGGAAGAAAGGGAAATCCGATTATGAATATTGAACTTATGGGTCATGACTAAACTAGAGTATTATAGTTCAAAATTGAGTTAACAACGACTATGCATTCTTATGCTTTTGCTCATGGCAATAGAGTAAACAAGATTATGCATGAAAACATGGTAGAATCAAGGATTTTACATCAAACTAGTTTCAAAGCCCCAACAAGGATGCTCATAATGAATTTGTATTTGTCTCATATATTGGTGATATTAGTATCTATTCCCTTTACTTACAGGTACAAGTTCAAGTTTTGACAGGATTCAATAGTCAAGAGCTGCTCTAGGTCCAGGATGACTTATATGAATTATTGATAGTTGAATCTTACCTTAAATATTGTGTACATGAAATGAATTCTAGAGATAGATGGGGGATGAAAATTCCTTTCAAATAGTATATTGACTTCTGGGATTGTGACGAGTTATTATGGAGGTTGATTTCATGTTCAAGACAAACTGCCCAAGTCGATTTAATTTTTAATATCCCATGATGGTAATGGGTAGGATGGATTATGGTAAAAACTTCACCAAATTGACAAATAGAGGAAAATTAAACCATGATAAGGAAACAATAGGTTGTTAAGTTTATTAGTTACTCTCTATTACAATCTTGCATCCCTACACTTTATTACTCATACTATAATTGTGCATTCTACACTGCTAACTATGCCTTAGGTGCTCTAGTATTTGCTCTATATACTTAGTTATCAACATAATTTATGGAATAAATAGATGCACTTTGAAAATATAGGATACCTAGGAAGCTCATGACTATTTCAACTACTATGGGAAGAAATTCATCTTGAACAACACATTCATATAGCTATTGTTACCCACCAAAAAATGGGTTACCCCTAGGAGAAATGTTTTCTCCACATTGGTCAACCATCTAGTCAATAGGCCTATGATAATCCACATATAGCCTTTCATCAAAGCTCTCCACGCATGCTCTGGTTAGTTCTCTCTCCCATCTAGCACACTTATTGAAGGAAGGTGGGTCATTTATTGGAAGGTACACTAACCATTTACATAATCATGTGGTTTCATTTAATTTTTTGGGGTATTACTAATATAATCACAGGCCAAGCTAGATGATTGACCACTTTTGACTATACCCTTGTTCCCATGCTGCACTTGGGAGGTTATCATTTTCCCCTAATCCAGTGTGACCTCCCCTGAGGTCATTCCTTTAGGAGGGGCACTAATAAGAGGCTTTGACTGATATAACATGCCCATGGTAATCCATACTTTCCACCTTCCATGTATTCCTTATTATCCACACCTATTCTTTGGGTTGATTTTCATTGGTTATTTGGACTGGGACCCTATGTCCTCATCTCCTAGTTAAGGCTTCGAAAGAGGTTGAGGAAAGTGAAATAAAGATAAAATCATATGAAGC
The DNA here is from genome assembly GCA_031772625.1 of Pinus tabuliformis. Lineage (NCBI taxonomy): Eukaryota > Viridiplantae > Streptophyta > Pinopsida > Pinales > Pinaceae > Pinus > Pinus tabuliformis. Next base: position 608,204,256 of record CM062810.1, read on the forward strand.
CACAAATAAAGAAAATGAAAATTACAAAAGATGGTTGAGACATAATAAACATGTGGGAAAAAGTCTAGCATGAGCTCTACCCCCCTCATTATCCATCACCCACTTCCTCACCATTTCATGCTCTATCTAATGAATGTCCCAACATCGATGAACGATAAATTTCTACATCTTTAAGGGGTATTTGAAAAGCATAAAGCAAGTTTGGATCCCCTAAGTTGTGTAAGAAATAAAGAGAAATCATTAAGTAAAAGGCACACATAAGGGATGGAAAAAGAAGGCCAAGGAAAGGGGTAACCCATGCGTCTGTGATTACTCCCTCTTCTCATTATAACACCTAGAGATATTGGACCACTTCAGAGCCCATATGATGATGATGATGGGGGTCACTAAGATGGTTTGGGAGAGCTAACATACTATGCCTAGATCCTAGCACTTGCTCCTAGGTTTTCATGTAACCCATACCTGCCCTAGAAGGGTGATGTGGGTCTTCTTAATGACGATGTCATGGTGGAGGAGATGTTACTTGGAGACGTACCCATTCAATTTGATGATGTACCTTGGAGTGAGGATCACTCTTGGACCCACTTTCAATAATTGTACTTTCAACACCTTGCTTTCCGCTGCATTGAAAGCCAAGGGAAATTTGTAAATAAATGTTAAATCATCAATGCACTTCTTGACACATACCATAGTGTTTCTATGTAAATCTAATCTTAATTAAAAAGCTCTGAAAAACAACGATAATCTACTTACTTGTCAATGTGTCGTTGACAAATTAGCGCCAGCTTAATGGCCCCAGCCATTAATGGATTTATTATTAATAAATAAATGCTAGGTCATCAATGACTTCCACCATCATGATTCTTTACCATTGAAATTATGAGTGGTGTGAATTTTATGGTATAAACATTAATGTATTTTTATGGTATAGTCAGACATTTTTATTAATATTAATCTTGATAAATTTTAAAAAGTACTATATATTAATGAAGTTAAAGATTCTTTCATTATTTTTACATTATGTATATTAAATGTCATATTATTTTTATTTAACTAAAAAAAATAGGAAAGCTAAAAATTACTTATTAGTTTAATTCTTAGTTTAAAAATGTTGTAAATTTGCCAAAAACAATGGAAAATTTCGTAAGGTTGTGATAAAATCCGACAATTGTTTTTAGAAATATTAAGTACAGTTATAAAGGTTCAAGATTTTTGGTGTCCTTGGGATTTTTGATGGTGTTGAATCTATTTTGGCCATCAAAAACAAGGTTCAAACAATTCCACAATTAGATTTTTAAGAAAAAATGGCCAAACACTTTTTGGCTCTCCACCCAAATTTACTCCCTTGTAGACAACTACTTAGCTTAATGCATAATGCTAAATATTTATCTTTCAAAACAATTAAAATATCCACATGATTATGAGTAAAATTACATACCCCAATCCTCAAAAAAGGTAATGGACATCCAACCACATCCCCTTATATATATATATATATATATATATATACACACACACACACACACACATCTACTTGTGATTTCCATTCTATATTGTAAATAAATGTTTAAGGGAAGTTTAACTATTTAACAATTTTATTTTTATTTTCTAATTTTGTTGATATAGTTTTTGACAAGACTACTATATTTCATTGCTTAAAATGCATTTTTTTAAATATATAAATACATTCAAAACATTAAAAAAAATTGAGGGCACTTACTTTGTATAGATTTAACAACTCAAATGAGGGTAGTCTAACTTAATGAAATTAGCATTTTTAAAGCATTTTTTATGGTTAATTTTAATCAAACCTCTTGTAAATATTTTTAGAAACTTGAGTTTGAGTTGTTTAATTTGTAGAATTTGAGTGCCTCAAGGATTTAGACTAGGCAACTCAAATATGGGATTCCAACATTTTTTTGTGGTGATCTATACACACATAAGTGGATCAAAGCCCACCCCCTTTTGTTCAACTTTATTTAAATCCAATGATCTTAGCTCCAATAGTTTGGTGAACAATTTGTTCTCAAATATGGGATTCCAACATTTTTTGGCAGTGATCTATGCACACATAAGTGGATCAAAGCCCACCCCCTTTATTCAACTTTATTTAAGTAAAAAAACATACAATATTTAAATTTATCCCTTAAGTTAAAAAATCCACATAACAAACCACCATACCTTCTTGCCCCCGCAGCCCTGGATGGGTTTAAAAACCACGAGAAGATGCGAAAAACATCGACCGTCGCAAACGACGAGACATGACTTTCATAAAATCAATGGATATTCGATGATTCCTTTAATATATGATATAAAATGTTGCATGCCCCCACACCCTTTAATTCTTTTTCTTGAAAGTACTTTCAGAAGTATCATTTATTACACAAGAAACCCGGGGAAGTTTGTAAATAAATGCTTAATCAATAACGTACATAGAAAACCACAGGATTGCTATAAATAAATGTTTAATCATCAATGTACTTCCAACACTATGATTTCCTCACAACCGTCTTTAGATATTTTCCATAAGAAGTTGAATCTCGAATTTATTCTTTGAATCCTTTAATATAAAACGTCAAATAATATTAAATATCAAAGCCAATTGATTATGGACATTGATTGAATGGCAAGAATGTTGTACATCGTAAGTGGTTATCTAATTGGATGTCTAAGATATTATTGGTTATATATCATTATCATTACCGTATAAACTAAATTATATATATATATATATTTTTGTTTTTAATATAAAATATTAAATAATTTTCAATATTCATAGTCAATTGATCACGGATTTTCACTAAATGACAAAATGCGTATAAACTAAATTATATATATATATATGTTTTTGTTTTTAATATAAAATATTAAATAATTCTCAATATTCATAGTCAATTGACCACGGACTTTCACTAAATGACAAAATGTGGTACACCATAAATGAACATCCAAGGCATTATTGAATATTGTTTATGAAATGAATTTTTTTTTATAGCCATACATTTTTATTTAATTATTTTATTTATTTCTAAACTAAATTAATAAACTGTTAATTCTATGTTTATATAAATTTTGGAGTATTGTAAATTTATAGAATATTATTTAAAAAACTTAAAATCTTTTTGGATTATTGTAAATTTTTAAAATATTATAAAAAATTAAATAAAAAATTAATAATTATTTTTGAAGTGTTTAAATTTTAGTGAAAAAAATGTAAATATTTTAAAATATTAAATCATTTTTGTTTTTTATTAAATTTAAATTTATTAAGTATAAAGAGATCAAATTGCTTAATATCTAAATTTATTTATTCATCAAGTGAATTAAATAATAAAATATATACATTAAGAGATTTGATCTCTACCGATGTAAGATAGATTTGGGTTTAAGATGAAATTATGCCATTATAATTTAGCAATAAAAAATAAAGTTAAACATTCTAGGACTTTGACCTATTCAAGTTTGATAAATCATGAAATTTTTGTTGTAGTTGAAATTTTGAGTTATTGAAATAGATAGAACAACCTCTAATTATTGTTGTTAATGTATAAATGATTTCAACATCTTTAAATACCCTTATTACAATTTAATTTTGTAATAATTAACATTTAAATGAATTCTTTACTCTTTTCAAACATAAAATAAGGTTTTCCCTTACTATTATTGTGTGGGGCTAAAAAAATTTGTACAAATTTAAAACATTTACCGTATAAAAAATAAAATATGCACTTTTCAATACAAGTTCAAAATTGAGTTTACAGTGTCCATTTTATGTTGATAAAAAATCATATAAATAAAAGATTAATAACTATTTTCTAAAATCAAAGGTAACAAGCTCAAGAAATCAAACAAAAATTATAATATCACAATACAAATTAAAGTAGCATAAGGTGAATTATCTATAAAAACATAATTGAATTAAGCATTTTTTTATAATAAAACTAAATAAAACATAAATAAATTGTTATGATGTAATTTTATTTTTTCTTTCTCAATAGAAATGGACACATGATAAATTATTGTGATGTAATTTTATTTTTTCCTTTCTCAATATAAATTGACACATGATAAATTATTTTGACGTAATTTTACTTTTTTTTTCTTTTTTCAATGGAAATTGACACATGTCATTTATAAAAATAGTGATAACAAAAAATATTAATATTTCAATGCAAGCTATAAATAAAAATAATTTAATATTCATTTTAACTTTTCATATATGTTAAGAGTATGTGTTTCCTCCTAAGAGGTCACAGGTTTAGAACCAGAGCGGGTAGAGTACACCCGCCTATTCCACCTAGACCTCCAGTTGGTTTCATCCATTTTCTTGATTATAGCAACATTTACTATTTTTAGCAGTTTTTCAGGTCTTGAACTTCCAGAGCTGTTTTGACCCCCTAAATGACATTTTTTTAAGGTCTGCAGCAGGCCCATAGATGTATGTAGGGGCCTATGGGAAATATTGTACTTCTTAGAGATACATTTCGAACGAGGTATTGTACGTGACAAACGGAGATCATATGACCAAGTTACGACCCTAGGAAGTTGGATGCCCAACTAACCCCAGTGGGGCCCACAAACTCTTAGTGTTTCATCTCCTGGGGTTATACTTTTGGCTTTTTAGGGTTTTCCTTTGTTGTCCAACAATAAAAAGGCCCTTGAGCCTCATTGTAATAGAGTTTAGAGGCATGTAACTGCCACACCTCTTCTCAGAGATAAGCTACCATCGCCCGAGCTAGTTTATTATCATTCTGCATGTAAACATATTTCAGTTCTTTGATATTAATGAAATGAAGTTTTATTTCTATTGAATCTCTGTGTTTATGTTTATATCTATAATTTGTTGTCTTCTTGTATAAGTTCATATCAACTGCATATACAACACGCACACTGTACCACATATGCGCAACACCACAGGTACAACATGTACAACATATATACAATAGTAGTAATACATAGTCAAAGGCCACACTAGCTCTACCATGCAACTTTGATTCCAATGTATTTCCACTATCCCTACTTGTCTCAACATGTTGCATGTCATGCTTCTTTCATTTAGCTCATGGATCTATCAGGGCTACTCTTCCCGCTTAATTCCTCATAAACCATGAACCTCTTCATGGAATTCACTTGCATAATCAATCATTCCTCCACAAGCATGGTTCCTGATGACCCTATCAGACAATGCCATACATACATAATATATACATATAAACATTAACATAAAACAATCATGATCTCTGACAACCCTATCAAACAATGAGATACATACATACATGTATACATATATAGACATCAGCATAATCATGATCACATAATTACCAAATACCATAAGGTCAAGGTTAAGAGAACTTCCTTTATTTATGCAATGCATGAACAACATGGAGAAAAATAGTTCCCACTTAGCAAAGGAATTTGACACCTCAAATCCATTCACCTTATATTTCTTGATTAACTTTCTCATTATTATCCTGCCACCATACATTTATCCTAATGCACCCAACCAATCCAACTATTTTTCATATTCTTTCCTTCAGATGCACTTTACTCATGCACCAGGCTTCATCCAGGTCTTAAATTATTTGTTGGGTTTCATTCAAATCTCCCCAAGCTCCATTACCTTTCTCTTTCCCAACCAATTCTCAAGACCCTCAAGACATAAAAGGAAAGAATAAAACCATGCAAAACCAATAGAAATATGACACCCCAAACAAAGTGGCATGGTCATGCATTAGACATAAAAAAATTTCAAATCAAGCGCAAAAAAATCACAAGGCACCGAAAGCACAAAATAACAACAAACACCATGACTCAATCCCCATGGGTTCCCAATGCCTCCAAGGGAAAGCTCAACCCGAGGCTTCTTCAAGATTTCATTGCAGTCTCTTTTGTCATGCAATCCCCTGAATCATACTACCATAAACAAATAACTATCAATGCATAAATAAACATAATAATATACTAGTTACCTTACATTCTTGTGCCAAGCACGCTACCTTGTAACTGAAATTGTACACATATAATTTCTCAAGGGATTCCAATTGTTTGACGAATCCATCTATAACTAGAAACCAGTTGTCATATCTATCAAATACATGTTCATGAATATAGCACATATACACATAATATCAGCCAAAATCAAGGTTAAGGAGACTTCGTATATGCAAAGCACTCATTCATTTGGAATTGCAGTTTCCAAACATAGCCAAAGGAATTCTCACCCAATTCCTTTATTTTACCTTTTACCTTGCTGCAATTGAGTGTTATTATATGCTAACATATCACCTAGTTGTTACTTGTATAAACAAATCAACTATTACCTTGTCATGCTAATACCAATAATATTTCCCTGCAACTATTCACACATGTCAGTCACATGTTCCAAAGATCAAGACATTGTATTTATTAATTTGAAATCAACCTTTACTAAGAATAAATCATGTCACAATCAACATTCAACTCATAGTCATAGTCATAATGCTACAACTATCACCTGCTTACACTCAAGTGCATATCAGTTGTCTCAACACATAATGTGTTAGTACAACCATCTTAAACAAGATCATTCCTTCATGCAACCTTATAGACACATACTCATATCATGAAATTAATCAAACATTCAAACAATCTGTAAACATTCCATGTTAGATAAACCAAATAGATGACATAATTAAACTCATACCTTAATGTATCTCAGGGGAGGCTACCACATCTGCATAGTCAGTCTAGAATAGCACGACACAACATCAAAATATATCAACTCATACATGAATATAATAACCATAATCTTTTTCACAGCCAATCTAGATTAGCATGATACATATAACATCAAGATCCTAAATTAAATGACCATAATCATCATGTGTACAATTGTAATGCATATAACAACAAATCAACTACCATGCATGACTAGCGAACACACATGCACATGACTGCACTAATCAACCAACATCTGTCATGCATGTAACCACAACAAAAATAGAATGACAAGCATATACATAACCATAATTCTTATAAAAAGCATTAATCAACATACATGCATGCCCAACATACAAACTTGTATGACGATATTCTCTTACCCTAAGCTCCAATGCTACAACCTCTCTCTCATGATCTGCATCACTTACTCCATCTCAGAAAAAAATGTCAACGTCACATCATACCAACAACATCATGATGACACAATACCACAAAAATTACCATCACAATGAATGCATAAAAAACACATAGATAACTGACATGCATGCATGACAAACACATTTTTCCCATCAAGTCCAAGTATTTGAACCTGGGAGCTCTGATACCATTCTGTAAACCCCTCCTCCCACATTTGCCCAAGTTCATCGGTCTATCAAGGTAAACATGTGATAAAGATTTACTATGATATGACCTGACCTCCTAGATACAATTAATAAAGTGGGGTCGACAACTAGAAACTTACTGACCTTCCTCAGGAGCTACAGGACCACTAGAAGATAAACAACCACCCCAGGTGCCCAATCGCTAAGTGAACTTACCTTTTTAGTGACCTAGACTCCCAGTCACTTGCATAAAAAGGCAAGATAGTGATTGTAACCCTCTAGTCACATGGATAACCTTGTCTCCCAGTGAATACAGTCTAAAATCCCCAGTTTTGTGCTTGCAACCTCAAAATCTAAGCCACTTTTTCAAGGCTAGGATCTAGACCTCCACCCAGAAGTTAATAGAACTTTCCAAAATTATGAATGACACAAGGAAAAGCCATTAATGTAAAACTTAGTGAAGAACTTGGCCTAATCAGGCCTAACCATGATGATCATTTCGCCAAACACATTGAGAACATGTAATCTATAGGTCATGAATGCATATCTGAACATAGGGGTCTGATACTTATCTGAGAATCATCAAACTAGAATCGAAGAACACTCAGCTAACATAAAACATAATCGCTCCAAATCTTCTGCTTTAGTTGAACATTCTAACAACACCAAGCACTAAATCTATATCGAAAATACCACATCCTTGCTAAACTTGACCATTATTTTCACAGAAAATTCAGAGAAACTATAGAAATTAATAAACACCCTACTAACCTAAACAGAAACGAAATATTTATTATTAGTAAAATTTTGATTCTCACATTAACTTCCAAATCAATCTTCTCCCAACCCTCTCCTTGATCTCTTCTTAATAATCACAAATTCACACATATTAGATTTGTATTAAACACTTCAATAATCATATATCATTTAACTTTAATAATTATATATCATATAACTCTATTTAAATTTTACATCTTATCCCTCACTTTAATAATAAATCTATCTCAATTATATCTTACCCCTCACCTTAATAATACTTATTTTGGAATAACCCTAATTTTCCCACATATATTATATTATATGATAAAATGTTTTGACATTATCACACATTAATATTATAATAAGACATGCATTATAATTTATCATTTGAATATAAAACATTATAAACATAACAATTAAGCCCACTATTAAATCAAATGTTCTTATAAATATCTTACATTATATATTAATTTAATTTTAGTATTCCCTTTTATCCTTTTAGGGTTTTTTTATCAGATTTTACTTTTTCACCCATTCCTTTACCTATTTATCTTAACCTTCTGTAACATTAGTCTTTGACATATTTTTATCCTAATGATGAACCACAATAGTAGGTTTGAAATGTCGATCAAACATATGCGAATGCAATGGATCCGGAGATCAAGATACAATAAGAAAATAGTCGTAGAAGTCTCAAATCTGAAAACATTATTAGGCGAGGCATTCAATAACCAATCATTTACCAATCAAAACATGATAAGAGCCATAACTAGAATCTGTCATAAAACCACACTTATAACGATCATATAACCAGGATAACAACAATGATATAAAAACCATCGAAACCACATCATAAAAACGTACATTTACTCATAAAATATTCTTATTAGCATATGCAAAATCCAACCAAGTCAGGAAACTTCCACGTACCACCCAACCATAAATTGGGTTGAACCAAATCTTTCTTTCGTCAAATCACCCTCGTGCCATATTCCAAGCATGAATATGGGACTCACAAAAAAATAACCAAGGCTTCCTCGGGCTTTACCACAATCCTGCCAAAACTGGTCAAGGGGCTCTTAGGCCCGAAACAAGCACCTACACAACCAAGCTTTACTGCAATCCAACTATTATTGATAAAGGGGTTCCTAGGCCCAAACAAGAAAGATACGCTACTAGGATTTACCACAATCCTCCCAAAACCGGTCAAGGGATCACTAGGCCCTAAACAAGCTTTGATGCCTTCAAATTTCTTCACCAATACCTTGAGGAATTTTCCATTCTCCAACCTCGAGAATTAATACAATACTGTCATTAACGGTCAAGGGATTTGTAGGCCCATGGGAATTTTTTTGAGACCATCTCACCTGGTTCCAAAACCATCCGGTAATCCAAAGCTCAACCAAATCAAATAACCCCATCACACCATAGTTATCTAGAAATGGAATGGAAAAGTTGAAACCACTGTCACACTTGAAGAAACCCATGCCAATGACAACAAGAGAAACAAATACACACATGCATGTACCATGCATGCCAAATTTAACATGGAAATGATACATGCAACTCGATACCTGCAAAAGCAATCTCGTTATAGCTGCTTGATCCAACTTTCCCTTGCTTAATCATTGCTTTCCTTTACTTCCTTTTCCTTTCTTTTCTCCAATACTAGAGTGCTCCAAGAATGCTCTAATTGTGCAAGAGTATGAGAGATATAATAGAGAGAGAGCTTCACCATAGAACTGTTAAAGTCATGAACTAATCCTTAGAAGCCTTTTTATCATTGAGGCCTCTATTTTCTTCAATTTCCTCTATTTTTCCTTCAATTTTCCTCATATGCAATCCTATGACCTTTCACCTTCCTTTTCTCCTAATTTCCTTTATTTTCATAAATAAAATGCCAATTAATTCCTCTTTGCCTTTCAAAGTCTTTTCCACTTTCCTCTTAGCCATAATAAACCAAATGAACACCCACTATGATGTTTTTCCCAAAATTCAACTTGGAATGTGTGTCCCATGAACTTGGTCTATTTTGCCTTTATTAACTTTATTACATGAAATTTTAACCTGGGGTTGTTACACTTCCCTTTGGAGAGCTCAATACCGTAATTATGATATGATAATATGAATCATGAAATATGCATATTGACCATGCTCCCCCTGAGCATATGCTGGAGCTTCTAAAAATACGTAATAAAAGTATAAGACTTTATGACTCAAATACATGGTCGTTCAAGATATCTCCTATAATCAATGATTCTATGATTTGTCACCCAACATAATTGGGTTACACATTTGACCCAAATTTTTACTTCAATTACCCAAAATATTGGGGTTTACAAACATGACATGCCTTGATCCCAGTAGCCCATACATGATTGAATTGTACAGTGATTACAAGATGGGTCTTTTCATGACCTTTACATCAATAGACATACATGACATCTATAACTTTCAACAAGGATTTCAACGAAGTATCTTTATATCAAAATCATGATAATCATCAACAACCACCATGCACCATATAGGCATATGTAGCATAATCATCTGACAACAGCAACATAAATGCCATAATAGCAGCATGAACATCCTCATCATCAAGAAGCAATCAAGAAGATAAGACAACGTAGCATCATCATGCAATATATCCAAGAAACATATAGGCATCATTGATAACTTATAATGGAGTGACAAAAACACATATATTTTTCCAATAGTTATAGCAAAAATAACCATAACATCATGCAACATGGAGTGCTCAAGAAACCATAATGCCAACAACGAACCATTAGAAGCATAGCAGATGCTCCCCCAAAACCTATGTCAACTCATCATCTTCAAATGTGATCATATTTTATCCTTCTTACCAATAGAAAAGAGACAGATCATTAGTAATACTACTTTGCAACAATTCATCACCCATCAGGAACCAATACTCTTTCATACATTTCTAAACAGCATAAGGGTACTATCAACAAACTGCAACAAACCAATGTCAAAACTATAAATGCCAAAAATGCACTAATGGAAGCATATGAGAATCTCCCCTTGAATTTGTGCCACTTATTTATCATTGCAGAGAATTATATGCGGTTCTCTAAGTCAAATAACATGTGCATACCTGATTTCCCTTCATAATAAACACATACAAAATATAAAATGATGATTTTTCATAGACACATCTCCCCCTGAACATGTCATGTTTAATCCTGGTCAAAGTCACTTCATCATACGCATCATTCATAACATAAACATCACTAGAAGAATAATAATGAAATCATCATCAATGTATACATGCATAGCTCCCCCTCATATCATCTACCATTAATCATGTGGACCTCATAGTCATCATTTGTTTTCCATGAGGCTATGTACCTCGCATTTACTTCTGCAATCCATGTAACAATCATTGATTAAGTACAATACACTGTAGTAGGGGCTATCTTCCCTTACCTTGAATCTGAAGAAGAGGAGCTAGACCTATTGCTTCTACATGGATTCTTCTTTAGTACATATAAATTTCCTGAATTTCTTAATCTTTTTGTTATAATTTTTCGAGTGTCTTCTTCTATAAATTTTCACACAGTTGATGTAAATATAATTGCATGCCCTTTATCATATATTTGAATTACACTTATAATGTTATCCTTTAGCCCATCAAACAATAGTACGTTAGTTGCTTATGTATTCTTAATATCAACATTAACATTACCCTTACCTAGAACCTTTGCATATGTACCATTTCTAAGAATAATCTTACCACTCTTGTTTTTGAGATAGATGAATTTGTCCTTATTTCTAGACATATGATGAGAGCATTTGCTATCAATGTACCATTTATTTTTTTCTTCAATTGCACACAAGGAAATGTCACACCGTAGTTGTTCTTATTCATTGTGCTTAATATGAGTAGTATTGGGGGATCCATGTTGTCTTCTTTGGAGAGAGTCTACTTGTTGTCTGAATGAGATCATTGTTTTGTTCCTACATTCTTTAGCTACATGTCCAAAAATGTTACATGTATAACACCATACGTGACTAGAAAAGGGAGCAGGAGAATCATATTATTTTTGCTTCATATTTCTCATATTGCAAACAATAGATTTGTGACCAAACATATTGCAAGAAAAACAATTTTCTTAAAGAAACTTGAGTAGCTAGGCATTGGTGATTTTCATGTGAATTTTCCTCTGCAATTGGTTGCAATGTGTCCAAATTTATTATAAATAAAGAATTCAATATCATTATTTAAAGGAATGAATGGATTGCTATTTCTATGGTTAGGATCAAATGATTTCCTTTGAAAATTCACTTTTTTTGGTTGCTAGTTTGGTTGACCTTTTGATTCTTTACCAAAATTTTCTTTGTTAACCTCAAGATTGCTTGCATAGGCTTTTGAACTAGATTCTTCTTTTATAGTTTCCTGAAAGACAAGATCAGATTTAATGGAGGGATACCTTTGACTATTAAGAAGATTATCCAATATCTTTGAGCTATCTTGAAATCTCAATTGCTTATCATTTTCTGCTAATTTACCTTCTAGTATACTTATCTCAACTTCTTTTTCTCCTTTTGTCTTTTCAAATTGAGTTATCAACTCTATGATCTCCTTTTTAAGATCATTTTATTGTTCCTCAAATACTTGAAGTATCTCCTCATATCGTTTATTTGTTTTTTCAATATCATATTTGAGAGACATAATCTTTGCTTCTAGTCGTTCACAATAACTGGTTCTTTCTTTAAGTTATTTAATTGATGCATCTTCTTCATTTCTTGTTGCCTCCTGCAAATTTTTTAGTTTATTTCTTAACGAAGCTAATTCATCCTCCTGTCTCTGACATCGATCTTCCTTTTCTTGATATTGATTTCTCATACCTTCTTCAATTTTGCTTCCTTCTTCTAGCCAAGTCTTTAACTTGATGATCTCTTATTTGTTGGTACAATCCCTTTCATCAAAAAATTGTAATAACTTTTAATAATCTCTATTCTCATCTAAGAGCCTTTTAATCTCTTATTCTAGAGCCATTATCTTTTAATCTAATTTCTCTGCATAATGATTATCTTCACTTATACCTATGAGAGAAATTTCAGTTGATTTACTATCATCATCACTACATGTATAGGGAAACAAACTACAATTAGAACAAGATCCAAAACCTAACGATTCTTGATCACTATCTTCACTATATTCTTCATTCTTGATCAATAGAAAATGAGGTGCTCCTGAATTTGAATATTTGTTAACATCTTTGAATAGATTTTTTTCTTGATCTCTAAATACATAAATTGACACACCATTGGATACATCATTGTCACTGCTTTCTTGGCTTGACCTCTTCCTTTGTGATGCCTTATAATTTTGCTTCTTTCCCATTATCCGTGATCCACTCTCAAGTGGTTAAGCTTCTACTTGAGCGACCTACCCTGATACCAATTGTTAGGAAAGATATTGGGGGGGGGGGGTGAATCAATATTTTTATTTCACTTTAACCTTCAATTTCAAATTTAGAATTATGTATGGTACTATTATTCAGAAAAACCTTGTGTGTACGCGCTTTTAATTAATGAGATCTGCGTATATCCATATTACCAATTTTTCATTATTTCTATTAGTTGTTTATCTTTAAAAATTACATCAATATTTCATTTTCCATTAATTAAGCGGTAACCATGAGCAGTAAGAGAAAATAAACCATCACACATAATCAACACATTAACACATAAGGACACCAGGATTTTAGGTGGAAACCCAATGTGGGAGAAAACCACCATTATTGTCGTCTCTATCTTCTTCTTTTATTATAAAGAAAACTTCATTACATCTTGGTCTTGTACTAGTGTAGACTCTTACCAGCATGTAGGCTCCTACCTGTAGGAGGCTACAATCTCCCCTTGTTCTCCAGCACCCACTGGAAGGAGCTACAACCCACTGATATCGTTTACCAGCTCCTATTGAAAGGTAGCTCCTACCCCCCTTATTGAAGGATACAACCCTCAACATCTTATGGACCACGTTTCACAATATTTCATACTGGATCCACTTGTTTCAAACCATTAAGACATGCAGGCCACCTTTCATCATATTTTCAAATTAGACCCACACCTAACACTATCCTCAATACCACGATACCAATATGAAATCTACCATTGAATATTGTTCAAATAAATCAATCATTCTAATATCCACACTATCATCAACACAGGATTAAACTAAAGTCATTATAAACCCTAATCTAATTTACCTCATAATATATATGTGATTGTTTTGAAGCATACCCATGTATATACACACTTCTTGTGCATAAAATCTGCGTACAGATCTCAAATCACTAAATATTGAAAATTTTTGAAATCGAATAACTGTATCAACCATTGGATCACTGAAATACTGAGTCACAATAGCAAATAATCACAGACATACCAATATTAAATCACTAAATACCAAATCACAATTCTACAACATCATCACTAATCAATATACCAAGCCACAATCAAATCAATCCAATCCACACTGTCAGATACAAACCATTCTAATCAAGACATCATTGACAGACAACCAAAAATAATATAGACTTCATCAACTCTCATCACCAAGAAATAATTACAAACCCTAGAGCACATATGTGACTTCGATTAAACAAATCATCATATACACATTTCCCATTTATAAAACCCGCATACAAACTTCAATATACTCAATACAAAACATATTATCTTAGAATGTATATGTGACTAGTATGAAGAATAGTTGCGTATGTATGCAACTATCCGAAAGAAAAACTACATACAAACCTTAAATTACCGAATAAAATCTTCACTACAAATCACAATACATGTCATACCCAGATCTTTGCGTACATAATGTCAAAATCTACAGATCTCAGTAAATATATATTCAGATCATAATTCCACATAATCACAAATCCTGCATTATTATGCACTTAAATAAGCAAATAAATAAAGAATATATTCAATACATCTTCAAATATTTCAAATTTGAGCCTTCTCCTTGCTCCTTGGTTCACACTTGTTCCAGATTAGATCACACATGAATAATATTTCAAATGCACATAAAACTCCTTGATCTCCATCTCCTTATATAGCTTTTCCCTTTGCCAATACCTCAAGTAAATCCCTTGGTAATGTTGTTGGTATTCATTTGACAGGGCCATCAAATAGACAATGTTGACACAATAATATGCGAAATTACCATGGTAATGAATCATGGTTTCTTATTTTTCATGGTTCGGATTATTTATGTGACTTTTTTTCACGAAACTTATGTATGTGCATGAATCTTCTTCACAGGGGTCATGTATACTTTTCAACCTTCACAAATTTATTTCATTCTATAACTAAACTGCTAATTCTCTTTCATACCCTCTGTAATATATGTACCATCAAACATGTCATCTTCAATAGTTCCATAATTATCATATTATAACCATGTTGACATCAAGGACATATTTGACAAGTAGGTTGCCATCAAGGATAACATATTAGCCATAATGTTTTAACCCTATTTTCCACTCCATTATAGTGAGAGAAACCCAATATCAACTTACCTCAGTTGTTTGGCTAAAATGCATCCCTTTTCACCTTTTCTTTTACTTATGTGAGATTTATACCATGATAAAAGGGTGGAATTACATGATTGAGTTATTTCTCATAACTATTTTTCCAAAATATTATAATTATGAGATAATAATTATTTCATAATTGAGAAAAAGCTCATAATTGTGAAAAAGGTTTCTAGATTTTTTCATTCCCAAGGAGATCAACTTGACTCACTTGTGTATGAGTTGGCTAGGGGTCCATTATTGTAGAAGCTTCCTAACTTCTCAAGCCCCTAGGTGTCTAGATACATTCTCCTGGAGGATAGAATGAGCCTCCATAATCTCACTAAGAGGAAATGGGGAAAAGGGAGAGCATCCAAACTATACTGCAAGAGGAGACCATACTACAAGCTAGAGAATAATATCTTATTTGTTGAAGGTATATTAATGTATTTTCACTTATATGGTTAATAAAAATCTATGTTCCTTCCCCTTATGTCAGTTTCACAGTAAGTTATATGTGTGATTTCTAGATGTTTTGAGTTGACGATCTTCTACGGAGGATCACTTGTCATCTTTGTTTTGATTTGTTTGTGTGTAGGATTTGGATCAGAAGTGGATGAAAGAGATTTCTTGATTAGAGTGCAAGGATTTTTCATCAAGCCCAAAACCCTTCACCAGCCTGTAAGGAGGCAAGATACTTACTCATACTTCATAGCATCAAAAATTGCATCGAAACTGCATGCATGGCCATCTGGATTGGGGATCATTATTAGATTGGCTTAGCTATTCTATTTTTATGTCTGGTGATCTCAATCAGGCATGAGATTGCGAGTAATAACTCCTTGCATAATTAAATGCAACAAAATTGGTGCTTTCAATGAGGGCATTCTTAGTTTTCCATCTTTGTTTCAGATCCCCTCTTCTTCTTTATATTTTTTGGTTTTCTCTTGTTCCCATTGAGTTCTCTGTAGTTTTTTGGATTCATTTTTATCTCCATTGATTTTACTTGCTTCAGATCTGAGTTGATCTTAGATTTGGAGTTTTATTTTTGTTTTTTGTATGAAAGAAGAACAAATCTAGGAATTAAAATCGAATTACGCAATTTTATGTACATAATTTGATTTAATTTACCACACATTTGGATTGCTCTCGAAATTTCATCCAAAAACAAAAAAATCACTAAAAACGGACATTGTATGGGGATTTTATGGGTGATTGAAGTTTTCTAGTCGATATTTTTCCCTAGTCGCTCTCATAGAGAGTCATATGTGCGTCTAGGGTCCTTAGACGTTGTCTTGTTGATGTGATGAGAGTGTCCTTGATTGCTCTAATCCAGTTTTGTGCCAACGATCAGGGTTTTAGCCCTAGAAAAAGCCTTGATCTATTCTGAGTTTCTTCACCCTTGTTCCTGCTCAGTCATGGCCCCTTGTTCATTTGTTGGGTTTAGTTCAGATCTATTGTTTTTTATAGATTCCTTTAGATCATCCACTTATCGTCAAGGCGGGATTTTCGTCTTTGATTGGGCTTACGCCCTCTTGTTATTCGTTAATCTGATTAGAGGTTTGTGTGATTTATGGTTTCCTGTTATTGATTAGCGGCTATAAGTATCTGGTCTGATATTTTCTATCCAAAGTTTTCCATTGCTTTTAGTACTTTAAATTGTCTTTGAAGCCTTTCTTGGATTCGTTGGGTTGAGGCTTTATTTTTGCCTCTAGGTATCACTTTCAGATCTAATTGGCTATTATCAGCAACTGTTTAGGCCTGATCCACACCTTATTGATAGGTTTTTGGCACTTGCATTCATCATTGTTGTCTCTTGTTGAGAAATTTTTCTCTTCTTTGGTTTATTTTGGTTATGTTTGGCGATGTTGTGACCGATTTTGCATTGGTCATCTAAAAAAGTTCTCTTGAGTGTGTTTTAATTGTTTTTGTAGCGCCCTCATTTGATATTGTTTAGGCCTTTCTACCTCGAGGGTCAGGTTGTGACCTTTATAGACCATTGGCCTTGGTTAGGCCATTTTACTATAGCCCTAGCTTGATGACATTGCCCTCCCCTTTCTCACTTTTGGCTTTCATTGATTTCTTTGAGTTTGTTTGTTTGATTGGGCTTTATTTTCCTAGTTGTGATGCTTTTGGAGTGCTTTGTGTTCTTGCTTGGGAATTTTCGCTTTGGTTTCTTTTCGGTTAATTTGGGTTTCCTTCTTGGTTTGTTTTGAGTCATTAATTCACAAAATTTGGATAATTTGAATTTAAAAAGATTTAGTGAAGAGGTGCATCAAAATAGGCATTGGTGTGTTAGAAGGTTCTCACCCTCCTGTAGTTAGCATTCATCGAAGTGAAAATCGAAAATTGTATATAGCGGCATTAGGGTGACTAAGAGTCATTCACACCATCTCAGTTTCACGCTGCATCCTGCTTGTGTAAACAACAACCACTAAAATCAATGCGATAATAAAATTAATTAGATTCGTCTTTTATTTTCATTGGTAGTACACCAACACTAGCTTAGGCTAGAGTCTTGGAGATAGGAGTGTGAGTTAACTACTCCAAGACTTCAAAATCAACTTAGTAGCTTGCAGTAGGGAGTTAAATCTGTTTGCAGTAGTGTGGTCTGGGAAGCCCTTCTCACAAGAGGGTCACGCACGAGGTCACATTTGGACTAGGCGGGGTGACATGACCCATTTCACTTAGTTTTGGGTGGCGTGATATAACGAAATCTCCACACATACAAATGGTGTCATTATCACTTAGGTACCACTTGGGAGGAAACTCTTAAGGGGGTTTCAGTATTAGCTCCCTTTTGGCGTTAAGTTTCTTGCCCTTGTGTGTGGATTTGTCCTGTGACTGTCCTCCCAGGTCATGTTATTGTGTGTGGTGACCATAGTGTCCTATCTTATTAGGGTTCATACACAGGTGTAGGATCGGGGTCATCTTCTCTGTACCTAGGACAGATATCAGTCATACTCTCTCCATCCTCTCACAGGGTGTTCCACATCTTGTGAGGGCACTTGGTCTGAGTTCATAGCTAAAAGGGCAGGGAAGCAGGTCACTAGTATAATTGTTCCACCGCCAGATTCTTTGTATCTTGGTTTGTGTGTGCCATCTTCTAGGACGTTTCTAATGTGTGTTGTTTGGTCTGAGTCAGTAGTTTTGGACTTAGGGTGTTTACACTAACATAATTGCATTTAAATTATAAGTTATCACCTTGACTAAATTTGTTCATCGACAATCTCGTCATCTTCACGGTTTACCTCCTGAACGAGGTGGACTTGGTACTCCTACATGAAGAGTGCTTATCGATGCTCAAGGCCTAGACTGACACATAGTCGTGGACTCTATACCTGGTCCTTCTGGTATGGATTTGGTTTCTATCGAGATTTTGGAAGATGATTCTACTACTCCTGCCAACCCACCTTTGACTGATCCATTGGGACCTGAGTTATTATGGTTGAACCCTAACGGTTCCACACCATCCTACACTTACGTGCCTTTGTCTGTAGTTTACCCTATGGCAGAGTATGACTCTTACTTACCTTCTGAATCGGCAATATCAGTTGCCATGACATCATTTCCACCTCTCAGTGTGGCTATACCCACTCCTCTGTCCACACCTATGACTTCTTCTTGGGGCATTCTACCAATTTCTTCTATTATTCCTGCAAATTCCTCGAATGTTTCCATGCCGACACCATCTCCTATTCTAAACATGGTGCCTCATCCTAGTCAGCCAGTAGGTTTAAGAATATTTTCACCGCATTTTTCCCAACCAACTATTCATGTCCCTCAGTTAGGCATGGTTACTTGTAGCTATGAACTCGGAACAAGTAGCTATGAACCCCATAGA
Source organism: Pinus tabuliformis (assembly GCA_031772625.1). Taxonomy (NCBI): domain Eukaryota; kingdom Viridiplantae; phylum Streptophyta; class Pinopsida; order Pinales; family Pinaceae; genus Pinus; species Pinus tabuliformis. The sequence goes on from CM062810.1 coordinate 608,223,719, forward strand.
CCTCTAGCTATGGGGTCCGCAAGTGCCTGAGTACAACCCCATCAGTAGCCATGCTTTTGGGAGTCCTTTTCTCTCTGGCGGTACTTACCTAAGGGGGAAGCATCCATTTACCAATCATGCTAGCCCACAACAGTCCTATGTCGGGGCGAACACTTTTCTTCACCAGCAGGTGCATCATTCCACTCCTTATATGGGGGGACCACACATTTGGTCAGGGGCTTCTCCTGCCTATGACCCATTTAGTCAACTTCAAAATCATTTTTTATCTTCTCTCAATTTACTAGATTTGGTGGAACTGAGGGAACTTGGTCCGAGTTCATAGCTAAAAGGACTCCCAAAAGCATGGCTACTGATGGGGTTGTACTTAGGCACTTGGTCTGAGTTCATAGCTATGGGGTTGTACTCAGGCACTTGTGGACCCCATAGACCTCTTGATCCTTAGGTGATGTCACCTGCTACTATGGAAGTTGATCAAGCTAGTGCGCACCCTCTACCATCTATTGTGGAATATATTTCCTCTTCGGCAATCCCATCAGTACCTCCTGACACTGGTCAGAAACTCCATCATAATATGGAATATGAATAGGATCCTTTTCCCGCACGGGTTAACCCTTCACTTGTTCCACATGACCCCCTCAATGATGATCCTCCCCAGTTAGTCAACTTGGAGGTCATGGATCTATCCATTGATAATCATAGGGAGGTTATGCCTCTTTTTGCATCTAGTATCCCCGATTTGGAACATGTATAGCTCAGCATATTAAATTGTGAACTGCCCCAGGGTGCATATCCTTGACCTTCCTTGGAAGTTCCACCCATGGAACAAGTCAAGTCTTGGGATTCTAATACCGAACTTGCCAACGAATTTCCCACTTCATTTTCGCTTGTTGATGAGTGTCTTGTACCTCGTTTATGTCTTGATCCTCCCTTATGTCCTCAGGTTACTTTTGATAGCAGAACTATGATAGAATGTCCCTGGCATGGTCATCTTTTCCAGATTGGGCAGTTTAACTTCCTTTGGCATGGCCCCACACTGATGAGCCATATGGTACCTTTACCTTCCATGATTTTTCATATGGAAACCCTTGGCCTGTGCCTAGGTGTTGGCACACTTTAACGTGACCTATTAGACTGTGGTGCGCTTGTACATATTTTACACAGGAGTGTGATCCTTTATCTCCTTTTTTTTTAGTGTGTGATGCGAGTATTTGTCATGCCTTATTTATGCCAAAAATCTAAAATTTATAAAATCCAAAATCCAAAGACACATGATCCTATTTTTACCTCTTCCATGTTTATTTCTTTCATTGTGTGATTTAACCATGGGTCTAGTATTTCTGGACGGTTTTTACAAGATATGGTGGCATTTGTATTGCGACTTCCATGGACCTTAGGTATGTTTCTCTTGGACCTAGCATATAGGGGTAGGTCATTTTTGTTGATATTTCATTTTGACCGTTAGCACCATTTTTATGCCTTAGGGCTGACCTTGTCAAGTTGCGACTTTAGCCACTCTCCTTTATGCATGTCTTCATTTGATGGTAGAGCTTACCTAATCATGGATACCCTAGCTAGCACCTCTTTGCCATATTGGTGTCCATGCAGTCATTTTTACTTTCTTCTTGGAATTTCTCCTTCTAACTTGCCATCAGGGAAAATTTTAAGAACCACCCTAAATTTATATGTATAATAAATGGGCTAATCCCCATGATACATAGGAAAAATGGGAGGCAATTTTATCAATAATATAATATGTATATATAATTTTTTTGGCGAATCTCTCACCAGATTATATTATCTTGTACAGTGATGGAGAATCTTTCACTGAATTATAAAATCTTGTAAGATTTTAGCAAATCTTTTACTGAATAATAAAACATTGTGAAGTCTTGGTGAATGTTTTGTTAAAGTATGAAACCACATATGATAATAAGAAAACATATTCATTAAACTGTAATATACTAACATACATGTTTGGAAAAAAGAAACATAATTTTCTCTTTCTACAAACAATGTTCCAAGTTTCAGTGGCCGTGTTTTTCAAGGTTCTTACAATACACTGTTTCATATCCTTCTATTAGTTTTGATAATATTCCACAACAAAGTTCTTGTAGGTGTTGATATTGACAACAAGTTTTGTCAAGGTAGGAGAGATTAATCTTTTCTCTACAACTTTTGTCAAGCTACCACTTTTTTCAAGTTATCAAATTTCTTTCTTATTCCATAGACTCCAACTGCGAGATAAAAAAAACACATCAAGTTTGTTTACCCCAACACGCCAACAAGTAGCAAGCCCCAACTATATTATATAAGAAAGTATTAGGTATCCCAAAGGCTTGAAGGGGATCTAATTGAAAGAAGTGACCATTGTGAGAATCCTTCCAATCAATATATGAATATATAAATGTAGATTTATTATTATTTTAATTGGAAATCTTCAATTAAATAATAAAATTTAATTACGTCTCTCCCAATCTAAATTGCTTATTAGCATAATTCACTATCCTCATAGGTCTCACATTTTTAACAGCGTTGTAACATGAATATTAATTTCCTTTTTGGTGAAAAATCTCCACCTTTTAGGAAAATATGGTGCAATGGCTCCAACCACTACAGATCATTAGGACAAACTAAGAATAGCACAGAAGATGAAAGGTTGTACAAACCAGCTTATTTTTCAAACAACTAATCCAACATCAGTACCTAAACTTTTTCATGAAGATATCATATTGAGAATGTTTGAAAAATGGTGAGAAATATTCTGCAAGGGTGATGTGGAAAGAGTGATAAGGTTTCATTGTTTTGAATTTTTTTTGTTAAATCAGAAAAAGTTAAAAACCAATATTAATGAAGATATTGGTATTTTTTACTAAATTTTGTGAAGTGATTAAATGTAGCTTTAACCATTCACCTTAAGATGTTTTTACAATATAATTTCCTAAGTCTATTTAATATCTTCATTATCATAAAAACCAACCTATATCCATCTTAACTCCACATCTACCACTCTTAGGGGGATGAAATCTATTTATCCCTTTGAGCACTTGGTAGACCCAGAATTAAGATGTATCTAAGATGATAGAATTTCCTCTTTAAATAGTCTATGCTCACATGAATACCATGGTATTACCATGGGTCAATACCATGGGTTATCATAAACATGGAGCTTAAAAATTACTATTAGTAATTTATAAAAAATAATAAAAATAATAATTGATTTTTATTTTATTTTGTATTTTAAACAAGTTAAAATGTTTAACATACATTAAATTACAACATCCATTTTTACTCTTGATCCACCAAGCCCCGAGAGGGATCAAATATTTTTTCACTCTATGCTAGTTTGCATATCACGATATTTGATCCCTCTCGAGGCTTAGTAGATCTAGAGTAAAGATAGATCTATGCTGGTTTAATTCCCCCATTTAAATAGGCTACATTCCACGTGAATACCATGGGTCAATACCATGTGCCATTTTTATTTTTATTAATACTAATATTAATAATATTTTTTTGCATGGTATTAATAATAATCTAGCCCATGGTATTTGGCCCATAGTATTTTGCCCATAGGTTTCACCTAAATATAACGCATTTTTTGAGTGTTCGTAAATATAAGGTGACTTATGGAGTAAATATAAAAAAATGTTTTATTTGTTTACCATACCTCTCGTTTATTTATATTTTTATTAATTTACCATACCTCTTTTACAAATATGGTATTTGGCCCATAGGATTCACTTAAATAAAACCTGTTTTTTGAGCCTTCATAAATAGAAAGAGGGTTATGGACTAAATATAAAAAGAGGTTTTATTTATTTACCATACGTCTAGTTTATTTATATTTTTATTTATTTACCATACCTTTTGAGTAAGTATAAAAAGAAGTTTTATTTATTTACCATACCTCCACTTTATTTATATTTTTATTTGTTTACACCCTTGCATATATATAAGGTGACTTATGGAGTAAATATAAAAAATGTTTTATTTATTTACCATACCTCTCATTTATTTATATTTTTATTAATTTACCATACCTCTTTTATAAATATGGTATTTGGCCCATAGGATTCACTTAAATAAAACCTATTCTTGAAAATTAAGGCGAATGGAAGGTTGTAACTCTTAATTTCAAGGGCTAAATTTACCTTTTTTACCCTCTCCCTTAAAATAAGGTGGGCTATTTGAGGCGATTTGTAAAAATGTACTATGATACAAAATATTCGCCCACTAAAAATTTAAAACCCTTAATTTCACCAAAGGGCGAATATTCGCCCCTAAAATTTTCCATGCTTGCCATGACCTAGAATCTGAGCCATATGTCCACTTCTTCATCTCATTTCTAGCTTTACCACAGGAGGATTCCACCATCTTTATTCCTAGAGATTTCCACTCTTTTATTAGCCTATTTTTTTAGTTTGAGCCTTGGGTTCTTTTTTCCATCGTCATCATCTTCTTGGCCAACCATCCACTTTCACTTGGTGTTTTACCCTTTCTTGGAGGAATCGATGTAATGAGTGGTCCTATTAGCCAACCTCCTGTCCTCATTAAGTCATGAGAAGTTCCAACACTACTAGAATCAGTTGCTACCCTCTATACCACTCGTTCCTCCAAGAGGAGTTTCCTTTAAGCTCTTTTCAGACTCCTTAATTTAGAAAATATTGTCAAGTGAACTTGTCTACTTCACGTTTGTTAAAGTACTTGAAGTGTCATCTACCTAGTATAAGTTTAACCCTTTTCCAGACTGGGATAGACTAGTTACGAAAAAAGAATACCCTAGTTTATTGTGGCTAGGAGGTTCTCCCTTGTATACTTTTATCTCTTTTTTGGGCTTGGGGGACAACTTTATGAAAAAGAAACTTATAAAAAGAGAAGGGAGGGAACATATTTTTCCATTAGTCATCAAATGGTAGCATCAGTTGCATCACCCTTGAACATGGCACCTGTTTATTTGATTATCTCATAGTTGAGTTTTAGCTTGCCTAGGAGTCATACCATCCATATGAGTCTCTTTGCTCCTCCGATTGGTTACTCTTCTTGTTATATGGAGCGTGCTTTGATGCCTCCTACGCCATTGAATGATATCACATGGTGCTCATTAATCATGCTACCAAGTCACTCTTGTGTCATGCCGATATGTGATCAAGGAAAGTCTCAACCTGTGTCGGCCATCTGCAGTAGCCAGTTGACATTTTTGAGTTGGCCATCCCTGTGTCAGTTGTACTTTATCGCTTCACGACTTCATCCATTCATTACATCATCCTGGTTTTTTCTGTGTCGACTGATGGGGGATACATCAAGGACCTACTTTGATGGATCTTCTCCTGTTGACTTTAGATCATTATCCAGAAGCTTGATCTAGGAACCAGTAGTACCTTAGGGCTTGCATACCTCAGTGGTAGGCTTCCTCTCGATCGACAATGGGTTTACATCATGGGCTCATGATTGCTCGAGTTAATTGGTGTCTGACATCAACTCATATATTCACACTTAGTTGGTTGTATTAGATACCTTGGGGTCCATTTTCCTCATTGGTCGATTCCCTTGCATTTGTCATGTCATTGGCTAGTAATCAGGCAGTTTCTACCATGCTCGACATCAGCTCATTTATTTTCATGGTGTATATTCGTACCATCATGGTTATGTCGAAGACCTTGGGTTAGGGACATCTCACTCTTATATGACATCCTTTCCTGGTTGCGTTGGTGTTATGTATCATTCATATACTTTGAGGACTATCTTGAGACACTTCTCTGTCTGTCATGTGTCCATAGTCTTACTGATGTATACTGTGACATAGATGCACGATTATATTTGTTAGTGGTTATGTTGTATCTGTTGAGTCACATGGATCCACTATGTAAGTCTTTGTGGCCTTGTTCTAGCATTTCATTTCATTTATACGCAATGTATGTTTTGGTGGCCATGTTTAGTATTTATTTATGACCGAGCATGGTTATGCCTGCCTCGGGGATGTTATCATCACAGATCAGACTTCAGCACTTGAGTTCCTCTGATCCAGCTTTGTGGTCTTGGCTCCTTCATCCCATTTTGAGCATTGAGTATGATTGTAATGCATTTTGGCCATTAGTTTCTCTTCTGACCTCATGCATTAGGGGGCATATATTATAACCCTATTTGCCAATCCATTATAGTGAGAGAAACTGAATGTCAACTTACCTCACTTGTTTGGTTAAAATTCATCCCTTTTCACCTTTTCTTTTACATGTGTGAGATTTATCCCATGATAAAATGGTGGAATTACATGATTGATTTATTTCACATAATTATTTTTTGAAAATATTATAATTATGAGATAATAATTATTTCATAAATGAGAAAAAACACATAATTGTGAAAAAGGTTTCTAGAGTTTGTCATTCCCAAGGAGATCAACTCGACTCATTTGTGTATGTGTTGGCTAGGTGTCCATTATTGTAGAATTTCCATAACTTCTCAAGCCCCTAGGTGTCTAGATACATTCTCCTGGAGGATAGAATGAGCCTATATAATCTCACTAAGAGGAAAGGGGGCAAAGGGAGCCCATCCAAACTATAGCGCAACAACTCTGATGTATTGGGTGAGGAGGAAATACTATAAGTTGGAGGAGAGGATCTTATTTGTTGAAGGTATATTGATGTACTTTCTCTTATATGGTTAATAAAAACCTATGTTCCTTCCCCTTATGTCAGTTTCACAGTAATTTATATGTGTGATTTCTAGATGTTTTGAGCTGACGATCTTCTGTGGAGGATCACTTCTCATCTTTGTTTGGTTGCGTTTATCTGCAGGATTTGGATTGGGAGTGGATGAAATAGATCACTTGATTGGAGTGCAAGGATTCCGCATCAGGCCCAAAACCCTTCACCAACCTACGAGGAGGCAAGGCACTTGCTCATACTTTATAGCATCAAAAATTGCATCGAAACTACATGCATGGCCATCTGGATTGGGGATCATTATTATATTGTCTTAGCCATTCTATTTTGTTTTTTGGTGATCTCAATCAGGCATGAGATCCCGGAGCAATAGCTCATTGCATAATTAAATGCAACACATAATTCCAATACATATATTGTAGAGCCTGTTTAATCCACAACGCCTGTGTGAAACAAGCAAAAACTATTATGTATTTGACTTCTGCTGTAGATAGAGATACTAATTATTGTTTGTTGTTTAACCATGCAGCTAGAGACTCTCCTAGGTAGAATGCACCAACACTTGTACTTTTCCTATCATCCACACAACTGGCCTAGTGTGCATCTGTGTATGTTGTCAATGAAAATTTCTTACCTTTTAGGTATTGTAGTCCATAGTTTATAGTCCATTTCAAGTATTTGAATTTACTCTTTGTTGATAATAGATGACTCTGTTTGGGAATTTATTGATATATTTCCACTAGTCCAACTGCCAACATTATATCTGATATAGATGTTGTTAGGTATATCAAACTCCCTATTAAAGATATGTAAAGCTTTTGATACACATTAGGTGATTCATCTTTTGCACATAACTTGCATCCAATTTCCATGGGTGTTGAGACAGGTTTATAGTTTTCCATTTGGAAAATTTTCAACACATATTTTAGGTATTTCTCTTGGGAAATGAATATGCCTCTTGACTTTTGTAGGATTTGCAACCCTAGGTAAAAGGTAAGTTCTCCAATCATTGGCATCTCAAATTCATACTTCATCTCTTCAGAAAAAACATTACTAGATGATCTTTATTGCTACCAAACATAATATCATCCACATACACAACCATAATTAGTAATTCACCTACAGCAGCCTTTATGTACAGATTACTATCAGCTCCTCCTCTATTGAAGCATTGTTTTTGAAGATACTTGTCCAACCTTGAGTACCATGCACGTGCTGCTTGTTTAAGACCATACAATGCTTTCTATAACCTGTAAACATAGTTAGGATTATCTACCGATAAAAATCCTTCAGGTTGTTCCATATAGACCTCTTCCTCAATTTCTCTATTCAAGAAAGAGGACTTCACATCCATTTGGTATATGTTGAAATAATTATAATAAGAAAAGGAAAAAAACATACTAATTGCATCCAATCTCACCATTGGTGAAATTTTTTCTTCATAGTCAAGACCTTCTACTTGTGAGTAACCCTTGCACACTAGTCTGGCTTTATTTCTAGCAATTTGGCCCTATTCATTCATCTTGTTTTTGAATACCTATTTTGTTGCCAATGAAATTCTTTCCAGTTGATCTTGGTTTCAATTCCCACGTCTTGTTATTTTCAATTCGATCTAACTCCTTGTTCATAACATCTATCCATTTTCTGTCTTTGCTTTCTTTATCAAAGTTCTTTGGTTCAATCTGTGACAACATAGCAATATGAGCTTGGTCTTTTTTCTCTGCAAGTTGCCTCCTTGTTTGAACTCCTTCACTTTTATCTCCAATAATTTGACTTCCAAGGTGATCCTTATGGTCATGCATTGAGGGAACTTTTGAATGAATCTCTATCTTTTCTTATTTTTCATCTCGTGCTACATTTTCTTCATTGTCATGATGATGATCTGGAGGATTGATAAAACCTATGTTCTTATTCTTATCGGGAAATTATTCATCAAATATTACGTCTATGCAATCCACAATCTTATGAAATCATTTATTATAGCACTTTTATCCCTTAATTTTTCATAAATATCCCAAAAATATTCCTTCATTTGATCGAGCATCACATTTTCCTAACTTTTCGTCATTGTTTTTGAGATAGCAGTTACTTCCAAATACTTTAAAATGTTTGATTGAATTTGGCTTACCATGCCACAATTCTTATGGTATGTTGTCACACTTTGGATTGAGATGTGCCTTATTAAGAATATGAAATTTTGTGTGTATTGCTTCTACCCAATAGGTCTAAGGGATATTTTTCTCTTACATCATGGCTATGGCCATTTGTTGAACATATATATTTTGTATCTCTACAACTCCATTTTGTTGTGGTGTGCTTGCAATAGTATATTGCTTTTTTATGCAAAGTTCATCACACTGGTCTACAAACTCATCTGAAGTAAATTCACCTCCTCTATTTGACCTTATGCACTTTATCTTGTACCCTGTTTGATTTTCTTCTAATGCCTTGAATAGTTTGAACTTCTCAAATGCTTCTAACTTATTTCCAAGGAATGATACCCATGTCAATATAGAATAGTCATCAATTATTAGCATGAAATATTGTTCTCCTCTTGGTGCTTCTGTTCTGGAAGGCCCACACAAGTCCATATGTACTAACTGCAAAAGATTACTACTTGGCAACTTGTCCTTGACTTTGAATGAAGTTTGAGTTTATTTTCCCATTTGACATGGCTTGCAAATAATGTTTTTAGGTTTCTTTACCTTTGGTAGATCTCTAAATACTCTCTTCTTACTAAGTCTGATGATGTGATCAAAATTGAGATGCCCCAATATCCTATGCCCTAGCCAAGATTCATCTTGTTTACTGATGTAGCACTCCTTCAAAATGTATACATTATTCTTTGTTCAAACTCCTTTAGCCAAAATTGTCCTAGTAGTTATTGACATGATTTCACAGTCCTGAGTTCTTAAGAGAACATCACAAACTATGTCACACATCTAACTTACACTCAGAAAATTATGTTTTAGACCATATACAAACAATACATATTAAGCCTTTCATCTTCCATTATTTACACTGACTGATCCGAAATGGATACTAAATGAAGAAGAAAAGGTATTACAGACTCATGTGCAGTAATGCCTATATTATTTAGTGTAATGGATTGAAAAGATTGTGAATAATACAGACATTTAACAATTGGAAAACATAAAAATTCAACACATCAACACATCAAATAATCAAGGAGTTCGCCAGACTTCCTAGCTACGTCTCTTGGTCCAGCTTTTAGTGTCGACCTATATATTATGTCTTCAAGAATAGAGTTTACACGTGTGAGTTCAATCAGATCCATAACACAACAAACTGTGATATTACACAGGGATTTCACTCAAAAACCTAGAGTCTAAAGAGTGCACAGAATCTCCCTCTTAGTGCCTCTGATCAACTGTTCATAGCTGTGTGTTTTCTCTAACTCTCTGTCTCCCCTCTGTCTTTGACGTCCTCGTGCTTCCATTGAATGGATTTTAAGCCTATCAGCACTATCTGTTCGCCTCCATTTTCAGGCTCTCTGGCTCCTAGTCGCTGTCCCTTCATCTCCCTGCTAAGCGTTAAGCAATCATTGTAATAACGCTTAAGGCAGTGAGGCCACCTGTTCTACCTGTTTTACAATGGAAAGGACCACTTGGTGCTAGTGAAATCCTTGGGAATTGATTCTTTGTTTACTTAGCTAAATACACAGGAAATACTCTAAAACAGTGGAAAATCCAACCAAGCTGGAATTCAAAAGATATCAAGTCCGCCCTATAATCCTCTCGGGTTCGTGTTTTATCGCAATCACAATTCGCATCGGCTATGGGTCATAATCCCTTTGTATTTGGTTCCGATCCCATTCCTCGGCTGATTGCTGATCGCTGATATCGGCGTATCACATATCGCGGGGTCGTGGGTATCTGTGTTGTTCCACCAGTCCACTCGCCGATCGCTGATCACCGCCATCGGCCCATCGCAATCGCAATCACATTACCCGTGGCCTATCAGCATCACCCCTTTGCATTGTTGTGATGTGATAAGTCGCAATTTCATATCTTTGAGTCTCTAGGCCTGTGATAAGTCCTCCATTTGGAAATCTGCAATGCGATATTGTAATCTTCGTTGTTGATCTACGAGCTCAATCAACGGTCCACATTGTGTTGCCGATCGTAGTCGCATTTCCCTTAGGGCTGCCTCCGATATACTCCGCTGGCCTCTCCTGATGCGATATCCTGATTTAATCTGGGCCGTTGATTTGTCTGATCCGACGGCTCCTATGCAACGTTACTTCAACCTCCGCTTAGCTTTGTTTTCTGCCATACTTAGTGTTTTTCTTCTGCGATAGTGTTTTCCGATAGTTTAATATATATGAAGACTTACATTTTTAGAGGGTTTAAGATCCATTTTGGATCACGCCTTCCCATTGAAAGGCTTTTGGACCACTAAAAGTTGGTTTTAGGCATTGATCAAGTGAGGATACTGGTCCTTCACCTGTCCAATTTCTATCCACGGTGCTTTGCTTGGATTTGAACCTTTGAGTCCCACTCTCAGGTACTCAACATCCCCTTGACATGTAGTTCTTACCTTCCTATCTAGAACCGTGTCCTCCTATAACTCATTGAGATATTCAGGCAACAAATCCTCAATAGAAGGCAACTGACTTTGCTCTTCAGGATCCTCAATCAATGAAGGTTCATACAATCTCAAGTTTTCTGCATTAATGACTGAATAGATCTGCATATAAGCTGGAAAATCAAGGAAAAAGCATTTTCACCAATTTTATTAAGTATCTTGAAAGGTCCATACCTTATTGGTTTTAGCTTCTTACCTTCACGCTGCATTCTGTCTTTGCTGATGTACAACGAGACTTGATCACCAACTTGAAAATTATGCTCAACTCGATGCTTGTCATGTCTTGCCTTGTACTTGGCTTGACTTCTTTCAAACTGTTCCTGTACTGCCTAGTGAATTTCTTGGATTTGTTCAATGAACTTGGTTGCTTTGTCCACATCATTGTGTCCATCAACTGCTATGTCTTTACCAAGACAAAATCTAAGGGAGACTTTGGTATAAAACTAAAATAAGTCTCAAAAGGAGATCTTTGAGTAGAAGAGTGCTTGGCACGGTTGTAAGCATGCTGCACATAACACAAATGCTCATCCCAAAGCTTGGGATGCTTGCTGCAATAACCTCTGAGCAACTGGATCACTGTCCTGTTGACCACTTCTGCCTGACCATCTATTTGTGGATGACATGCTGTGCTTTTATTCAATTTGGTGTCCATTAACTCCCATAGATTTGACCAAAACTTCCCAACAAATCGAGAATCTCGATCAGATACAATAGAAGTGGGTAACCCAAAATGAACCCATTGTTACATGGTATCAAAAATACCATGGTATCAAAATACACATTTTACTGAACTTGTCCACAACAACATACAATAATCATGACCTTTCCTAGATTTTGGCAATCCCCCAACAAAATCCATAGAAACACTTTCACAAGGACGAGAAGGAATTGGAAGTGGAGTGTACAAGACTAATTTCCTATTATTGGGCTTGCTTGTAGCACACATGGTACACCCTTTGATATATCTAGAAATTGTCTCATGCATTCTTAGCCAATAACAGAACCTTTGCAATTGTGCAACTGTTTTACTTACACCAAAATGACCTGATATGAGAGAAGTATGTGCTTCTCGAATTATGTTAACTCTTTCAGTTTGTGGAATGCATAACTTTCCCAAATGATATAAGAGTTGGTCCTTTACATAATAATCCAATTCTTCTACTTGCTTGCCATGACTTAAAGTTGCATATACATCTTTAAAATCTACATCTTGAGCATATTGTTCAATGTAACTTTCATGCATTACTGAGTTATGCTTAAGTATAGTAGATGCATTTATGGTTGGTCTTGATAACATGTCTGCAACCTTATTATGTATGCCCTTCTTATATCTGATGACAATATGAAATTGTTGTAGAAAACCCATCCACCTATAATGTCTTGATTGCTGCAATTTAGTTTGTGAGTGCAAATATTGAAGTGGTTGATGATCTATATGTATGATTGTTTCTTTACCCATTATGTAATGTTTCCATGTTTTCACACTTTGTACTAATGCATACAATTCTTTATCATATGTTGGATAATTAACTACTGCAGAAGTAGATGTCTGAGAATGATAGCATATGGGTTTTCCATGTTGCATCAACACTGCTCTCATGGCATAGTCACAGGCATCTGTCTTAATCTCAAATGGATGTTGAAGATATGGCAGTGCTAGTACTGGTGTTGTACTGATTTTTTCTTTTAAGGTGTCGAAGGCTTTCTGCTGTTTGCCTCCCCACTTAAACACCTGTTTCAATCCTGTTTAAGCATGTAATGGAGCTGCAATCAATGAGAAGTTAGCAATAAAATTTCTCCAGTATTGTGCTGCCCCTAGGAAACTCCTAACCTCTGTAGCAAATTTGGGTTTAGGCCTGTTCACAATGACTTCAACCTTAGAGGGATCTATCTTCAAGTCACCACCCCCTACAATATAACCCAAATAATTTAAAGATGTTCTGCCAAATTCACATTTTGATAGTTTTACATAGATATTTTCTCTTTTCAAAACATCTAAAGTCTGCTTCACATGCTTTACATGGTCTTCCCATGTCTTACTAAAAACAAGAATGTCATCTAAATAAACAATTACAAAATCATCAATAAATGGTTTGAGTACATCATTCATGACTCTCATAAATGTAGCAGGAGCATTAGTTAAGCCATAAGGCATAACCAACCATTCATACAGTCATTGCTTTGTCTTGAAAGCAGTATTCCATGCATCTTGTTCTGCAACTCTGACCTGATGATAACCACTTCGCAAGTCTAACTTAGAAAAGTAAATTACTTCTTTTAATTGATCTAATAAATCATCAATACGAGGAAGAGGATAACTATTCTTGATCGTTATTTTATTTAGTGCCCTATAATCAATGCACATTCTCCACGAACCATGTTTCTTTCTCACCAACACAATTGGAGATCCACATGGTGATGTGCTTGGTCATATAATCCCTTTATCGAGCAACTCCTGTACCTGCTTCTTTATCTCTGCATTCTCTAAAGCTGACAACCTGTACATTCCAATGTTAGGTAATGGAGCATCTTGCTGCAAATAAATATCATGTACTATTTCCCGCTTGGGTGGCAGACCTTTTGGTTCTTGAAATAGAACATCATACTCTGAAATAAATTTAACTAAATCAACTTTCTTTCTAGAATCACAGCCTTCAAATGAATTGGATTTATCAGGATCCTTTGCCTTTACAACCATCAGTAAAAATTGCTTACTTGAATTCACAATTCTTTTCATTTGTCCTGAGTTTATGAGAGAATAATTACATTTGAGTTTATGAGCTCTTACAATATATTCTATTCCATCTTTAGTGAGTTGATACTTATTCTCAGCTCTATAGAAAATCACTTTTCTATCATAAAAGTATGAACTTCCCAAAACAATACCACATATGTCCAATGGAACTATATCTAACTCAACCTCATCTACAAATGTTGATCCAATAGCAAACCTAAGTTTACATTGTTTCGTTACTTGTAGTTTTGTTTTATCACACACCAAACCTAATGGATATGGCTTCTCATGAGGTTTTGTTTGTAATCCCAACTTCTTTAAAATTGTTTCAGAAATCAAATTTACTTGTGATCCACTATCAAATAAAGTATCAATTGTGCTTAGAAATCACTCTAATACGAAAAAGCTCATTTCTTTCCCTCTCATTAGTTTCATTATCAACAGATGATGCAGAATTACTTGTGGATGCTTCAGAATCTTTACCTTTAATACCTGTGGTTGTAACTGTTGTTTCATCGCCTGAATCTGATCCCAAGTCCTACTGAATAGCAACAACATTCCTTTTCTTCTTACCACTGAAATTCTTAGGTTTTCATTTTGGATGCAAACACCAACAATGTGCCTCATCATGTCCTTCTTTCTTACAATGAGTGCATGAAGGTTTATCCTTCTTTACAGTGTTTGCTTTCCTCTCCTTCCATTTAGTTTCTTCTTTTCCTTGCTCTTGCTCACAGAATGATCCCCAACCTCTGGGTTTACATTCTTACCTCTAGCTTCTAGATGTGTGGCTTGAACTGATACATCATCTAAGCTAGTGGGATTAAACATGAGAATAGTATGCTTTAAATAGATATGAAGACCACCTATATACTTCAATAAAGTCTCAGGTGAGTCTAATGATATACCTAGAGTTAAAGCTCTCTTTCTGAATTCCTGAGTATAACTCTGTACACTTTGACCCTTCAACTAGAAAAGAGTTTTCCAACTCATGATTACCTGCTGCATGTAAGCTAAAGGATAGAATTGCTTTTTGATAGAAGAAACAAATTAATTCTAGGTAGAAATGATTTTACCATGTTTTTGCAGATCAACTTGTGTCTTGCCTTCCCACCATACTAGTGCAGTTCCTCCAAGTCGAAGGCTAGCCAGCTGAATCTTCTTCCTTTCTGAATCAATGTTCTGTACCCTGCAATATACATCAATTTGTCTTATCCAATTATCTAGCTTTTCTGCATTGAGTTCTCCATCATAAATTGGCAAATCAAACTTCACATCTAATTTGATTAAGGAAGTTTTCTTCTTCTTCTTAGAAGAGCTAGTGTTATGCGAAGAAGATGATGAGGATGATGAAGGTGATGATGGAGGAGATGGTGGAGGAGGCATTTCCCCTTTCCCTTTTCCTTCTGGAGGGGCAACTATAAAAGGTTCCTCTGCTCCTTTGTCTGGTTTAGGTGTTGAAGTGCTTTCACCTCGACCCTTCTTAAATCCTAGATACATCTCTTCCACCATAGCTCGGATTGTCATAAAACTTTCTATAAAATGAGATTCTGATCCCAATGGAACTTCTCCTGCCATTCTCCTATGAGAATAGACTCTTCCAATCTCTGGATTAGCCTCAACAAGTTCTCCTTATCCTAGTCCGAGCTTTAATCTAGTTAGCATTCAAAATCTAGCACAAGCTTGTCTAACCTTAATAAAACCAAAACCAAATGCTCTGATACCACTTGATCCCAATGGATACTAAATCAAGAAGAAAAGGTATTACAGAATCATGTGCAGGAATGCCTATATTATTCAGTGCAATGAATCGAAAAAATTGCGAATAATACAGACATTTAACAATTGGAAAACAACACATTAACACAACAAATAATCAAGGAGTTCGCCAGACTTCTTGGCTATGTCTCCTGGTCCAGCTTTCAGTGTCGACCTCTATATTATGTCTTCAAGAATAGAGTTTACAGGTGTGAGCTCAATCAGAGCCATAACACAAAAAACAGTGATATTACACAAGGATTTCACTCGAAAACCTCGAGTCTAAAGAGTGCACAGACTCTTCATCTTAGTGCCTCTGATCAACTTTTCGTAGCTGTGCGTTTTCTATGACTCTCTGTCTCCCCTCTGTCTCTGACGTCCTCGTGCTACCATTGAATGGATTTTAAGCCTATCGACGTTGTCTATTTTCCTCCATTTTCGTCTTCTCTGGCTTCCGGTCGCTGTCCCTTCATCTCCCCTCAGAGCGTTAAACAATCATTGTAATAACACTTAAGGCATTGAGGCCACCTGTTCTACCTATTTTACAACGGAAAGGACCACTTGGTGCAGGTGAAATCCCTGGGAATCGCTTCTCTGTTTACTCAGAGAAATACACAGGAAATACTCTAAAACAGTGGAAAATATGACCAAGCCAGACTTCAAAAGATATCAAGTCCACCCTATAATCCTCTCGGGTCTGTTTTATCGCAATCGCAAGTCGGATCAGCTATGGGTCATAATTCCTTTGTATTTGGTTCCGATCCCATTCCTTCGCCGATTGCCAATATCGGCGTAGCGCATATCGCGGGGTCGTGGGTCTCTGTGTTGTTCCACCAGTCCACTAGTCGATCGCCGATCGCCTCCATCGGCCCATCGCAATCTCAATCGCATTACCCATGGCCTATCGGCATGACCCCTTTGCATTGTTACGATGCAATATTGAGATGCGATAAGTCGCAATTGCATATCGCTGAGTCTCTAGGCCTGCGGTAAGTACTCCCTTTGGAAATTTGAGATGCGATATTGTAATCTCCACCATTGATCTACGTGCTCGATCAACAGTCCACGTTGTGTCGCTGATCACAGTCAGATTTCCCTTAAGGTTGCCTCCGATATACTCCCCTGGCCTCTCCCGATGCGATATCCTGATTTAATCTGGGCCGTTGATCCGTCCGATCCGACAGATCCTATGCAATGTTACTTCAATGTCCGCTTAGCTCTATTTTCCGCCATTCTTAGTGTTTTTCTTCTGCGATAGTGTTTTCTGATAGTTTAATATATATGAATACTTACATTTTTAGAGGGTTTAAGATCCATTTTGGATCATTGACTGTGCCCTATCCTCTAATTCTTCCTGCTTCATCATTTCCAAATGTGACATTCCAAGTTTTATTTTCATCTAAGGATACAAACATGCTTCTATCTCCTTTCATATGTCTAGATAAACCATTGTCCACATACCATTTATTTTTTTGATCTTGAGCATATAGAACTGGGCCACACTTATCATCTTTCTTCTCTTCCTTCTTCTTTCTCCACCACATACATTTATCTGATTTGCAATTGTTATGAGATTGTGACCTTCTTTTTTTAAGTTGACATTCATATGACTTGTGCCCAAAATTATGATAATAGAAACACTTAGTGATATCAAAGAGAGGAGCAAATGGGTTTCTATCTAGATTCATGTTTATTTTTATGTTTTCAAATCTATTATTAGCCTCACTTCTCTTGGGATTCCCCAGATCATTTCTTCTAATATAAGCTCTGGAATTTATAGCTTTAAGTCCAAAATTTTTACAGCAGTAACAATACCCATAGAAAAATATTTTATGTCTAGTAGTGGATGACACTTGTGGATATAACGATTTTGACATTTGTTAATCTTGTCTCCTATAGAAGTATGGTCTCTGATAGTTTGTTGTTTGCTTTTCCACTCCTTTTGTCTAATGCACTTTTCTAGTAGTGCTTCTTTGCTATTGCTCATATGATGTTGAAGTGCTTCTCAAATTTTTGTTCTCAGATTGATGTGGACTTTCAATTTCTCCCTTGACAGCTTTTACAAACTTAATTGTCTTTTTTTCTTATGTCTTAATTTCATTGGAGTCTTATACATACCCTAACCCAACCTTCATGAGTGAATACCTCTGAGCATTTAATATTCATGGTCAAATCAGTTTGTGCATTTTCTATTTTTTTCTTCAGGGTTACCACCTCTTCTTCCAATCTATCACACTCCTGATTTTTCTCCTTTATTTGTTGCAGCAAAATATCTTCCACCTTCTTTTCTTCTTCAAGTTCTACATTTAGCTTGATAATTTCCTCTGAATTTGATTCTTCTTTTACATATTTCAATAAAATATCTTTATGCTTCTTATTCTTCTATTTAATTCTATCTATTTCCTCTAGGGCAATGATCAACTCCCCCTCAAGGTCTACCTCACCTTCCTCTTCTTCTTCATATTCCTTGCATTATTTTTCCAAATCTTCTAAGGCCATCAACATGAATTCACAGGTTCTATCTTCACTTAGGGATTCATTAGAAATTTTAGGTATAATGCTATCTTCTTGAGCATAGAAGCTTTTCCTTTTAAACTTTTTTTCTTTCTGCATTTTATTAGACTTGTGCTTTTCTTTCCCTCTAGATTGATTTTCTTCTTTCTTATCAGGACACTTGGAGGCATAATTCCCTACTCTTACAAAATTGAAACACTTAAATGGGAGTTTTCCTTTGTACTTACCTATACCTTTCTTCAATCTTCTGAAAAATTTTGTGCCTTCTTCATTAGAATCTGAGCATGAACATTCTTTGTCTTTTGTAGGCTTATCTTCTCTAAAAGTTGCATTTCTAGTAGTTGACTTTCCTTTTTAAATTCTCATCTTGTATGATGTCAAGGAACCAAGTAGTTAATATTTGTTTAGAGTCTCAAAGTTGGTTGTCTCTTCTATAGCTGAAACCTTAACATTAAAATTTCAAGGTAATGACCTCAATTTTTTTGAACTATTACACTCTCTTTTATTGATTCTCCTAGACCCATCATGAAATTAATAACTTCATCTACTCTTAGAAATAACTTAGCAATGTCTTCATCTTCATTCATTTTTAGTGTCTCAAGCTGCATTCTATACACTTTTAATTTGGCCATCTTTACTTTGTTATCTCTTTCGTGAACATTTTGCAGTTTATCCCATATTTCTTTAGCTATTTTACAATGCATTACTTTAATGAATTCTGACTCACTTAATCCACTAGGAAGTGCATTCATATCTTTTGCATTGGTTGTGAATTCTAGTTTGTCATCTTTCTCAATACTCATTGTTTACGGTTCTTCATATCCCACCAACACATCAACCCATACTTCTACTCCAAGAGACATTAAATATGCTTTCATTCTCACTTTCCAGAATGCATAATTTGTGCCAATGAACAGAGGGGCTTTATTTGGTGAGCATATTTCTTGACTAGTCATTCTACTGATTTATGACCTCCCTCCAGTTGTTAGACCAATAATGAAGGAAAATTCTCTAATACCAATTGATGTATGCTTGGAAATTACTGAGAGGGGGGATGAATCAGTAATTTAAATTTCCAATTTTTAGGTCAACTTAATTTCATTTTTCGTTTCTCTTCTTATGTAGCTAATAAATTATGTATATGTTCAATTATTTATCTTTTCTTTTGCAGTTACCAAAGAGAGACATTTGCATATATACTTATTAAAAATTCAAGAACATTCACATATTATTCAAAAAACAACACATGAAGACACTAGATATAAGTGGGAACCCATAAGGGAAAAATCTACGAATTTTTTGGCTAAAACTAATGTGAAGGCAAGGTCCTACTCCCCAATTGCGTCAAATTTTCTGTAGGCTCGAACCTACAAGAGGTTTCTACCTCAAGAAAGCTCCAAATTCCACAAAGCGTTTTGCAGGCTACAACCCATGGAAGGCTCCTACCTTAACAAACTACAACATGTTCTCTATCAAGATACAACTTTAAAGATACTATAATCTCCCAATCACAATACAAAGTCAAGTTTTCTGGCTACCTGATACCAAAATTTTCCCTCAATTTTGTAGCTCATATTCTCTACTTCTCTTCTTTAGTTATGTTCCTTTTCTGCTACTTTTCTCTTCTTCTCCTCACTAGAATGTTGCTCGTGAACCCTCTCATACAAATTTCTTAACATCAAAAAGGTTGTTTTCACATTCAATAATGTATATTTTATAAGCGTATCTTGTTAACTGTTTGTATTCTATGCATGAATGAAAAATAAGGAGTTGTGTCTTGGTCTTCTAAGGTTGTTCACAATCCGCCTCTTCATTTTCAAATATAAAAATTAGAATTTTGTAATATAAAATAGAGCTGAAATAATATACCTCGGTAATGATTATTGCAAGAGACAAATATTGAAAACATTTCATATTTGTATTAGCTACATTTGTACCATACATTTTTTTGTTCAATGAAAGCATATATTTTCTAGCTTATATCTCAATATATCATGTTCCATTGCTCATTTTAATTGTAATCCATACATCGAGATAACCAGTAAATATATTTAAAAATGTTTAGCTTCCACAATGATTAGCCTTTTCAATTCACATCACTTATCAACCCTTTTATTCCAAGCAATCTTGCAATAATGGAAATGTGGAAATCAACATAAATTAGCCTTAACATAATCAACATCAATCATATTAATGACATCAAGAATCCTTATCATGATCATTTGACATCAATACGAACATGTCCAAAAAAAGGAGCTCCTTAAAATTAGGGAATTGTTCTAAAATGTCTCCCCAGTTTTGTAGGCCATTTGAAATATTAGCTAGGGTAGGGCTAGTGGCCTACCAACTAACACTACCAGCCAATATTAGAATTCATAACATATTTCATGTGTCTCTTTTGAAGAAATATATACATGATATTACTCATATAATTAATTGGAATGTTTTATAAGTCGTATCGGAAGGAGAATTCAAGGTTGATCCTCTACAAATTCTAGATCAGAGGGAAATTACACTTTGGAATTAAGCCATTTTCCTGATTAAAGTGTAGCGGAAGCACTTTGGGCTTGAGGATGCCACCTCAAAAATGGAAGATGAAATGATGGATGCTTATCTTATGTTTTTCCAAAGAAGAATGAAATATGAAACATCAAGGATGATGGCCCTCTTAAGGGGAGGGGAGATGTAATATCCCTAGAAAGATTACTTTATGGTTTTTACATTTAATTAGTTGCTGGAAAATTAAAGGACAAAATAACATGATATGTTGATGTAATATTTATTTTAAATAATGAAAAAAAATATGTGTTAACACCCTTTAAAAATATGTTAAAGGCTATCATGTGAGATTAACTCGTAACCGTCAAGAAAATAATTTGAAATTAGTTATACCCAAGAGGGGGGTGGGACCAAAAGAAGAAGAAAAAATCCTCCTTTTGCCAATTTTTCCCAAGAGAATTTGGCAGAGATAAACATCCATGGCTAGGGATAAATGTCATGAGAAAGAAATTTTACAAGACAACTGTGGGAGATGAAAACAATTTCTTTTGAGAATATGACCATTGGGAGAGAAAGACTACCTTTGAACCAAGAGTGGAGATAAATTATATCAAATATTTTTTAGTTGTTTTCTTGACGGGGAGGAGTGGAGCGCGGGGGAAAAATAGTTATAAGAGATAGTTCATTGTTGGGAGGAACATGGAAGCCATTAGAATATTTTCTAGGGAGCCCTAGTTAAGCATATATATGTTGCTAATTTTAGGTTTACTAATTTATTTTGGGAAAAAAAATTGTTATCAAGAAATTTAGAGAATAGAGGTTGAGTTATTACTATGGAAATTTGATTCTTAATGATTATAGTTGTGATAGGTAATATGTATATATGTGGTTGTGCTAGTAACTTGTTGTAGGTAGCATGGGTAACTACATGTTTGGTGTAGGCCTTACCTTGCTGGAGAGACTACTAAGAGGGTAAAATAGGAAGGTCTCCTAGTTCTTTGATTAAGGATGAAAATGTGATGAAGGAAACAATGATATCTCAGATAAAGGTATTATACATAAGTTTTAGGACTAGGATTTATGTACATAACCATGTCTATCTAATGCTTTCTGGTAGTATAATAGAATTTTGAAGTAAAATAAAGAAAAATGTATTGAGTAGTATATATTTGTATGTGTGTGTGTGTGTGTGTGTGTGTCTCTCTCTCTCTCTCTCTCTCATATACACACACACACACACACACACACACACACATATATATAGTAGTTAGTGGTTTAGGCCTAACAAGAAAAGAGTATATCCAGGTTAGAAAATTCTATGTTATGACCAGGAATAACACTATTCACTTAACCCAGGAACATCAGTCATGAATATTGAATAGGATATGGTTTAGAAGAAACTTGGTAGTTCCCATGATAGACTCTGCTGGGTCCTTGGTGTAGTGTAATAGATAGAAATTGAAATGTTATAATTATATAATAATGACCAAGTATATTGAACTATACAGATAACATGCAAATGTTACTACCTGAATCAATCAACACTATTACCTTTTTCTTCTTGATATATCCTTCTATCTTGAGAGTTTTAGGAGTGGTAATTCCTACCAATGAATTACAAGATATGACTTGATTCATTCATATTTTTCAACCCCTTGGGTTGGTTCCTAGTGGACCTATGTTCTTCTTTTGATGTTTCTTGTTCCTTTTCTTCCTTCTCTTCACAATATATGTAAATTAATTTCTTCTCACCACACTTATGAACTTTAGTGTATTTTCTATCACAATTGTAACAAAGCCCTTTTTCTCTTTTTTCTCCCATTTCTTGTGGTGTCAACCTTGTAGGTTGTGGAAGGCTAGGAGTGGAAACACTTCCATATTTATAGTTATGAGTGGTAGAACTCCTTATTTCCGTAATTTTTCTTTCAACTTTTTCTTGCCACCCTAATTGCATTCTCTAATGACTTAGGTTCCCAAAGGTGAACCTCATGTCGGATGTTATCCTTTAAAGTTCCTAGGAAGCCATCAATCATATACTCCTCTGGAATATCAGTTACCTTGATATTCAATCTTTGGAACTCCTCATTGTGCTCCCTAATTGAACTCTTTTTTTTTAGATTTATCAATTAGATAAAGAAGGTATTTCTCTTTGTATCCTCATAATGTGTTATCAATTCCTCCATAAAAATTGTCCATGTGACAAGTGATTTACGAGAACAAATTCATCGATACCACACAAACTGAAGCAAAATATTGTTACAAATGCACTCTCAAGAAAGGATGAGGATGTGGAAGCATTGCTCTATGCCATTTCTATATTCCAACCTGATTGGATAACTGAGGCAAGGGATGAATAGAATAATGATGAAGAGGTGTGGATACTCATTCAAAAGGTGCAACAAGATACCAGTGCATATGATATATTTGTTTGGAAAAATGATTCACTATGGTACAAAGAGCGCTTATATCTCTTTAATAATTCCCATCTCAAACAAAAGGCTCTTTTGAAGTTGCACACTTCTCCTATAGGAGGGCACTTCAAATTTGTAAAAACTTACCACTGGATCAGAAGTTTGTGAAAAAATGTTTGGTTTTCCAACAAAATAAAGTTGAGATAACTAGGACCCTCGGTCTTTTACAACCAGTAGCCATTCAAATTTAGCACTAGGAGGAGGTATCAATGGATTTTATCACGTGTTTACCCAAGTCCAAAGGAAAGAGTATCATCATGGTGGTAATTGATATGCTTAACAAGTATATACACTTTTTTGCATTATCTATGTTAGCTTTGCTATGCCAGAGGATCCATGGTGGCTGTTGAAATCCTCAAATTATGGCCAAAAACCTCCCTCCGATCAAAAAAATGCAAGAGGAAAGTCCTTGAAGGGGCGGAAATACATTATCGGGAGGCACAATTGCTCTAAAATCATTAACAAATTCAAAATCACAGGCTTAAGGATCCACTCTAATCTCAGCTATTGGATCTGGCCGATCAACGGTCCAGATCGCGTCGGCATATCGCAAGTCGGAGGAGGCAGTGGCAGCGACATGATACATTGCCGATGAGCGATCGCCGATATCGCTTCAGCGTATCGCTATCGGCGATAACAAAGGGATGGGCCTTTAACATATATCAGCGATCGCCGATGGGCCGGACTTGACGACGTTATGAGTTATTTTTGATAAATTATCGGGTCCGCGGTGAATATCGCTATCGGCATTTTCTGAGGGGCGGGGCCTTTACATATAGCATGCCTCCGATCCGATGGGACGGACCCGATGACACTATAAACAATTTTTCATAATTTTTCAAGTCCGTGCGGGGGGCCATTTTCATTGTATTTTGTGTATTTGCAATGTATAAGGAAATACACAGGAAGCCTTGGCGAATGCCGATAGCGATGAGGCCTGGACCCAAAAGGGTCCGAGAAGTGAAATACATATATTTTCAGGTCCGCCAAAGGCGATTTTCTCATGTTTTGCAGCATTGTTCATGAATTTCCAAATATAAAGAAAATCAAGGGATCGGTCGCGCTGCGATATGCGACTGTGACCCGAAAGGTGGACCCGATAAAAAGTTATGCCATAGTTGAGGATGTTTGAAGTCCAAGTGAAGTAGAGATGGGCGGGATTCAGAAATATTGCAGCGTTTCACTGTTTATGACCCAAACAGACACAATAATAGAAAAGAAACATTCACAGCTATTGTCTGAAAGGGACCGGTGCAGGGATTTCATAAGAACGAAAGCCACTCCATTGTAGGTTCAAGCGGCAAGCCATCCTTGAAGGAATCGTGCAGTTATGTTATATACCAGAAGAAGGATTCGGCGGGGGGACAGCGGCCGGCAAATAGAACCCAGAAAGGGAAGGGGAAGGGCCACTACACGCCTCAACCCAAATCAAATGAAATCATGGAGCATTAACGGCCCTGCCAGTGCAGCAGCCATCCTAACAAACATAATGGGGCATCTTTGGCACGAGGGAGCTCCTATGCATCACAGCAGGCCGCCCAAAACATCTGAGTATGGTTATTCCTCTGTCAGAAGAGGAAAAACCTCTGAGCCATACCTGCCTATTGAGGGAATCAAACGGTTATGGGACAAATCAGACAACTCCAAGACTCCGAGCCTTCTAGAGAGCTCAGGAGCATTGTAAAGGGCCTATAAAAGGCAGAAAACTAAATGTAATGAGGGTTCAACTTTTGGAGATTATTCCTCCCCTGTTCCTTCAAGCTTCTCATCTGCAGTCTTTAGTAATACAAGCTTCTTTTGCTTTTACATGCTTAATGTCCATTTCTCTTCTGTTCTATTCTTGCACTTGAACAATTTGTTCAGGTTCTCTATGTGTTTAAGGCCAGATAACTGTCATCTTATCTCTGCTTTGATATATTAGATTTCCAAGCTTCTTTGCTACCTATGGCTAGCCATTTATATGTGTGATTATATGTGCATCTGCCAGTATAGTCAGTAAGTTCATTTGCTGCCTGTAGCTAGCCATTCATGTAGGTCCATGTATGCAATCTGCTGGCATAGTCAGTGTTCTCCATCTATCCATTAAATCTACAAACTATTGAGCATTAGCAGTCTAAAGCCTTATGTTATTGGGGGTGTTCATGCATGTCTTGAGTGTGAATAGAGCTGAAATGGTTATCCGACTTGATCCAAACCATCTTTTATTCCAATAGTTCAGAGAACAATATTGAAGATTATATGTTACCAGGCATCTTTGATTTACAACCTTGAAGAGTTTCCTGGAGTGATAACAATCTCATCCTTTCAAATCCAGTACAATCACTACTACATTTGTGGAAGTAGTTCAAAATCTACATGGAAACCAAAATATTATTATAAGTGACAGAGATCCCATTTCACTGGAAAATTTTTGATAATTTTCATAGCTCATCTTATCATTCTCAATCTGATGGGAAAACTGATATAGTGAAAAAATGTTTGGAAGTATATCTTCATTGCTTTGTATCTGATAAACAACCACAATGGGTCAAGTGGTTACCTCTAAAAAAATGGTGGTATAACACTTTCTTCCATACCATAGAAAAAATGACCCCATTTATGGCCCTTTGTGGATAATCCATCATCTATCATGTCATCTTTAAGAGAGAATTCTAAGGTTCAAGCAATGGAATATCACATCGAGCATCAACAACAAGTTTTCCAAATTTTAAAGGATAACTTAACGTTGGCAAGGAATTGAATGAAACAACAGGTAGATCAACATTACAGTGAAAGAAATTGATGTGGGTGATAGGGTATTCTTATGAATATAACCATGAAAACAAATGTCCCTCAATAAAGCTAAAAAAAGATAATAAATTAACAACCAAGTACTACAACCCTTACAAGTTGTTGCAAACTATTGGTACTATGGCATACAAATTAGATTTTCTTGCATCTTCGTGATAACACCCAGTTTTCCATGTTTCATGCTTAAATAAGGTTATAGGTGACAAGGTCCCAGTTCCAACTATATTTCCATAAGTTGACGAGGAAGGAAAAATCATATTGGAGCCTGAAGCGATCATGGAAACAAGAATATGACAGCTACAAAATTGATCAATTTTAGAGTATCTCATTAAGTTGAAGAACTTACCTGTTGAATATTCCACATGGGAGGATGTGTATTTCATATAGAAGCATCCAAAACTACTCAAGAATTGAGGACAACACTTTTTTGAAGGAGAGGGGCATGTTAGCTCCCTATAATATAGAGCCACCATATTGTTATTGTTATGCCCCATAGAAACCCACTATTGTTATTGTTGATCCCTTACATTATTATTGTTATGTAGGCCCTAATTATATTTTGACCCCTTATACTCCTGTATATACCAAGGAGGTATTGTCATTTGAATCATCCAAGAATTGTCCATTTATGCGATGTAAATAGAGGTTGACCCCTCGAAGAGGCTTATTATCTAGTTGTTGATCTATTTTTTATTATGTTTCTATGCTATTTTGATTTGGTTACATAAAATTTGTAAGGCAATTTTTATGTTTTAATAGAAGAATTTAATATATATATATATATATATATATCTAATTTACATATTGGGAAACCTATCATAAATCAATTGTCAAACCAATAGTTGGGACAACCATCATTGGCCATTATCTACGAATGTAGACTTACTCATCACTGTTATTCAAGGAAAACCACATTGCCTAGAATTACCCATTGGTGGTCTATAAGGGAGCATGATTTCTCTTCTGCCAGATTTGTCTAAGTCTTGGGCTATTAACTTTTTTCCTTATGTCTGAGGAAGATGATCTCTTATCCAATAAGAAACTTATGCATAATATTTTGCATGAAAAATTAACATATGAGTGATAGGAAAACTCAAAACTCACATATTTATATACAATTTCTATAAATTGAAATTATATATTTGAAAATGTAGTCATTTGTCTACATTTCATCTTTCAACACCATTTTCAAATTTATTGTGTAAGTACCTCTAATCATTCCTCCAAGTTAATAGATTGATGTTTTCTAGGTTTTCATTGCAAATAATGAGAGACCATCATTAGCTTGCACCTACACTTATATGCAACTCATAAAAAAAAATTATTCTAACACATATGTGCCTTCTTGTGGGTTGGTCATGGCATAACTCCAAGATATTTAGATGTAGTAACTTAAGACCATATAGAGCTCCATTTCTTGCAAAGAAAAGGCCCCTCTTTGAAAAAACATATGCATCAAATAGAGAAGATGAATTAGATATATCTACAAGATTTATCGAAACAAGTAACTTAAGTTATCATATAATAATTCAAAACTAAGTTGTAGGTTACCAAATAGGGGTTTTAAATTTTAAATATTATAGTGGTTAATGTCCATAGGAATCAAGCATTAGCTAAAAACACAATAAAGTTGTCAAGTAGAAGTCTAAGTTGTTAACATTTAACTTTTTAAGGATAATTTGGAAGCCTAAATTTTCATGCTACTCTATTGACACAAAGAAATGAGGAAATTAAATGAAATTAGGTTTCCCTCTTTCATGAAATGAGTGGCATAGAATAAGTAAACCACCATTCGTACACCTACCAAAAAGATCACAAGATTTTATTTAAGCTAGGTTTAAGAATGTGTACAAATAACAAGGAAATGATAGAAATAACAATCCAAATAATGTTTCTAGTACTCAAGAGAAGAATCAAGACTATAAAGGGTTATAGAGACTTGAATTTAATAACCCATTATCTCATGAGAAAGAATCAAGTGAAGCAACTTTCAATCCTCTCATGGGTCAAAAAAAACATCCAAAATGACACTCCATGTCAAGGATATATCATTCCAACAAGTCTATAGGGAGTACAATAGAGATGTTGGCGCTATGGTAAAATAGGAAACATACTTTTCTGAGGTATTATTGGCTCTAGAATTCTTGGAATGGAAGTAACCAATTAATGGGTCGTGCCCAACCTTGACTGCTGACTAGTTTGTGTTTCCCAGAAATGAGACCTCCCTCCTTTTAAGTGAGTTTCTCTCTCTCTCTCTCTCTCACACACACACACACACATATATGTATATATATATGTATATGTATATATATATGTATATATATATATATATATATATATATATATATATATATATATATATATATATATATATATATATATATATATATATATATATATATATATATATATATATATATATATATATGTGGTACCTCTCATAATACCTGAGAATCCACTTTATTGCCATCTAATGCTCTTTTCCTAGATTTTACATATACCTTCTTACAAATCCCACTGCTTGTGCAATATTAGGCCTTGTGTAGACCATTGCATACATTAAGCTTTCAACTGCTGATGTATATGGAAATTTACATATATAATTCATCTCTTCCTGAGTCTTGGGACACATCTCCTTACTTAGTTTGAAATGGCTAGCCAAAGGTGTACTAACTGGTTTTGCATTCTGCATATTAAATCCTTCCAACACCTTTTCTATGTACTTACTTTGAGACAATTCTAATTTGTGATTTTTCTTGTCTCTAGTTATTCTAATACCAAGGATTTTCTTTGCAACACCTGAATCCTTCATTGCAAATGAATTTCCAGTTTTCCTTTGAGCATATTTATTTCCTACATGTTAGACCCTGCAACAAGCACGTCATCTACATACAATAGAAATATAATATAAATGCTGTTAGTGTCAGTGTCTTCACACTGCCATCAGTGATCAAAATTTACTCTTTTGCATCTCATGGTAGGAGTCCCATACTACTGAGTCATTCCATTAGGTCATGGATTCACTAATGGTAGAGTTTACATCCAGATTTTCTCCTCATATTTTGTACTTGCTGACCCTCTTTCTTATTTCAGTCCTGGTTCATGATTTACTCTGCAATTTATCTTATTAGGTCTTAGGGTTTGGTGTCTTTAGGTTTTAGGTTTTTATCATGGTCAAAGTCAGTTATTTCATGCCAATAATGATTAGCAAGGATATGAGGAAACTAATAATCATTGTTAAAATCATAATTTATCAGTTGAGAAGCTGAATGTAGTTCTCACCTCAAAACTTGTTTTGAGGTGAAAACAGAGTATTATGTTTTTTTATCTTTCATCATGATGTAATTTTATTGTTTCTATATGTAATATTTGTTCCCAAGCTCCTCCTAAAACTTGTGATGCTGCCAAGTACCTGCCACTGCAAAAATCAAGTGATTTTGAGCATCAGTTCATTTGCCAAGCAAAAGAAAACAAGCATGAAAAACAGAGCATTGTAAAAGACAAATAGACATTATAAAAGTGGGTTTTCACAAAAAAAAATCAAAAGGTGAAATTATATAAACCCATCTTCCTATTTTTCATCCCATTGTGTCATTATTGAAGAATTGAAGAGCCAAGAAGAGAGCAAAGGTCGATTTTCAAGCGTTATTGAACAAAAAGAGAAAAAGCGCTGCGTTTTTGGAGTTTTGGAGTGGCACTGCACTTCTGAGGGGTGGTGCTGTGCTTTGAAGTTGGCGCTGTGCTTCTAGCCAATTTTCGTAGTGTAAAAATACACAGGCGCTGCGCTTTCAGATTAGCGCTGCGCTTTGTCCAGCAGAGCCCCAAATCACCACAAAAGACCAATTCCACCTCAAATTTTCCAAGTTTACCTCTCTTGCAAGTAAGTACATCAAAATCTCTTGTGGTGTAGGGTTTTTACATCAAGTTTTTGTGATTTTTCACTCTTAAAATCAAAACCCTAATTTCTAAGGCAAAACCCTAGTTTCCCTACAAATTGTCTCATGAATTGAAATCCTCACTCTACTATTGTTTTCTTACTCTATCCACTTTTTATTTCTCCCTACACTCCACTCACATTCTCCCTAAACCCCACTCCCACATCCATTCTCCCTAAACCCTATTCTCACACTCTCCCCAAACCCCCTCATCCATACACTCTGCCCATTCCATCCTCCACATCAATTATCCATAACTAGCCATATATAACCATATTGTTCATAGCCAAAGGAAAACAATGGAAAGAGACAATGACTATGAGTATGAAGAAGAGACACTCAGTGTTAGCTCCATGGAGAGACATAGACAACAGAGGAAGCCCCATAAAGGAGGAAAAATGATCAGAGAGGAGCCCACTAGCTTGAGAGAATTACAAGCCTACCCACTTGCAGTTTCTTGTTTCAGGCATCAAGCATGTTTTGAATTTTGTGAGATGGTGGAGAGAGTTCAGTTTCACCTTGATTTGGCCAGAATTTTTGTGACTCATTTGCATAACAATGAGGTGACACTTGCTGGAATAACCTTCACAATATCATCAACTGTCATTTCAGAGGCCACTATAATTCCTAATGTGGGTGAAAAATGGTACAAGGGTTAGGACCTTGATGAGAGTTACTATGAGCCTTATATCAAGGCTAAATACAGAAATCAAATGAAGAGGTTATTCCCCTTTAAGTTTTTTGAAAACAGGTATGTGCCTTTGATGAGGATTATTATCAAGTACTTCACTTGTGAAGGTAGGTTCTCCCAGTTGTATGCCTATCATATTAGACTCCTCATGCATTTCACTAGAGTAAAGATGCTGAATCTCCCTTACTTCATGTTTAGAAACATTGAGAAAATGGCACATATTGTACAGAGGAAATCATACCCCCAGCAGTTGAACAACATATACCATTACTCTTTGATTAAAATCATTGTTCTACACTAGCTTAGCCTTCTTAACATTCCATGGGAGACTTTCATTGCTCATGAGATGTTCAAAGGTCCACAAATCCCTTCACCAGTGCATCAAGAAGAAGGTGGGCCTTCTAGCCATGGAGAAACAAGGGAAGAGGCCAAGGAAACCAAAACTGCTGAGGTGCTAGTGTATTTAACATATCAGAGAGGCACAAGGAGACTTTTTGCAGCTGCTAGGCAAGTGCTTGCTCCGCAAGGTGTGGAAGGGGCCTTGCCTTCGTCATCAGTTCGCAGGAAAATGTTTGCTCCACAAGGTGTGGAAGGAGATTTGCCTTCATCATCAACAAAACAGGTACAGGTTGAGTAGTTGAGAAAAGGAAAGGAAAAAGTGCAGGAGGAAGATCTTGGTGATGAGGAGGAAAGAGATTTTGATCTCATTGAGCATGAGGAGCCACAACAACACTTTACTCATCATAGAGTTGACATCATTGACTTGGAAGCTCAGGATGAAGAAACTGTCAAGGACATCATCATTCAAGAGAGGGAAGCTCAAATACAAGCTTTGGCGGATACTTTGGAGAGAGCCAAGTTCATCATCAACTATCTAGAACATGAAAACAAATAATTGAGTGATAAGCAAGTCCTCATGGCGCTGCAAATGATTAAAGCAAAAAGGCAAATGGCCAAAGAGGCTCATGTCAAGTTTACTCCTATTGAGCACGAGATTGAGAATGATAGGGAAACATGGCTTGAGAGGGTAAACATACATCTCGAAGGGCTGATTGAGAAGGCCAATAGGGATAAGAAGATGCTTGGCCATATGGCCTACCATTACATGACCTGCAACAAAATCTATAACATGAGGATCAGGAAGCTTAAAGCTAGGTTGAGGAAGGATTTAAAGAGAAAAAAGGAGCAAGATAAGTTGAAAATATTAGCTTAAGTATCAATAGCCCATCAAAGCAGCTGATGGTGGTGTCCCATGCCAAATTTGGGCAAGTTTTGAAGATTTTTTGCATTTTTCAAATTTTGAAATTTTCAACACAGGAAACTGGCCCAGAAGTTTCCCCGGAGCATCATATGGAAAAAAGTTTTGCATATTTGGATTCATGAGGATGATAACATTCACCCTAGAAATTTTCAGAAGTTTTGAAGCAAATCTCGGTCACCAAAAGGTCCAAAAACTACCAAAAAATGAACTCTCTGCCTCATTTTGGACACACAGAAGTAGTCTTGGGAGATTCAAGTTTTGAGGGGGAAAATGACCTCTAAATTCAAAAAAATTCAAGTTTTTCCAGAAATTTGACTTGAATACCTTTCCAATGAGCTATCTTGGGCTCAATTTGGTTAAGGGGAAGACCTCCAAAAGCAAGTGGAAAGCAGCGCTGCGCTTTTGACCAATTTGCCCAGAAAATCAAAATTTCGCTTGTTTTCACTATGAATTCACTTTCTCTCTCCTCATGGTTGTTTTTATGATGTAATTGATGACATGGTATGTAATTGTGATGGTAAAACAATGTTAGAGGGTAGATTCATTAGTTAGAGGTGGTTTTGAGGCTAATGAATCAGTTTCCATGCTTATAGAGGCAAGTAGTTTGACTGTCTATATTCTTGGTCCATGTTTGGAAATGGTTGTAACAGCCCCTCTTCTCATGGATTCGACCCCTGATGGTCAAGATGAGTGGTTTTGTTGTCTATATTATGTATTTTCTTTCTCATTTGCAAGGGTTGGATTCACTTGGATGCTTTGAACAATATTGTACATCATTGTAAGCAGTTTGGCAAGGAAATTAATAGGAGTTGCAACTATTTTTATGGGATACTTGTGGTATGGTGCTTTTGCATAGTTTCTTCTTCTATTATCAGTTTTTCACATGTTTTATGTATGCCACAATCTATTTCACTGCTTCTAACTGAATGATATCAAGATAGATAGGTAGAATTCATTGTTTACGGTTCTCTACCTTGGGAAACCATTCAGTATTTTATGTTTTCTGCTGTTTGAGAAGGATACATGATCTTCACATGCCCTCGTCATCTCCTCACTAGTCTTAGACTCACTAGATTTCAAGTGCCAAAGCCTATACCTAGCTTGCCCCATAGAACACCCTGCATCCCGATCTAATTTCCCAGACCCAAATTGCCTAGCTCCATCTGATCCAACACAAAACCAACAAAATCAATCAAAATCCTTTGAGCTACTATACCTAGCATAAAATCTTGTCACTGTTCTAGTCATCTTGACTGAGATCCATAAGAAGAGAGCCCTCTCCCAACCTGGTAGGGCTAGCTACCAGGTTAAGTGTGGTTTGTGGTTACCCTAGAATTGCTTCAATTCAGCCTGAGGACAATCTAGGTGACAACATATTTGCGACCATACTGGGGAACGAAAATCTCATTACAACCCAGTACTACTAAGAAGTTCTGAACTTTGGATGATAAGTTTAAAATTCATTAGGATGAAAATTGGAAAGTTGTAAAGCAATAAGAAAGTCTTGAGAATCTGAACACACTGGCTTCAAGAAGATACACGAGGTCCAATCCTAATCCTGATCCTCCTCCTGTATTTTAAAATCCTAATCTCATTCCTCAGATAATCAGACAAGAAAGTTCACCAAGCCCTAGACCTGTTTTTAGATCTCATTCATGCCCTGTTGAGTGGTTGTTCCTTGAAGATCTCCCTTTTGACGAGTATTTTGGTTTCTCTATGTTTAGTATTTATCTGATAGTGAACTGCTGGACATAGTCCTAGATCCAGAATTCACCAGAGAACTTGAAATCCAACGAGCCAACTTGTCAAGTAACCGAAACCTTCTGAATTCCCCTCAGTCATCCCTCACCACTGATAGACTCCCTGAACTCTCTGAAACAACCTCAACATCTTTTAGCTCACCATCATTTCCCCATATTTCTGAAAATCATCCCTCATCTCCATTCATACCTTCACTCCCTCATCAGCCTATCACTACCCCTCAAACACCCATCACCTCTGTTACATCAACTCCCCTTGTTGTCCCAAATCCCCCAGTTACCCCAACACCAGTTTCAAATCCACCTCGAGTCATGGTTGCCCGATATGCACCCCTCGTTCTGCCTCAGAATCTGGATGATATGCCCGCTGATTACCAAAGTAAGATACCTCTTTTTGATGCCACTCAAAGTATTACAGCGCAACAACATGTTGACAAGATGAATGACTTCTTTGACCTTCATGAGGTAGATGCAAAAAATGTGTCCATGAGATTATTTGTACAAAGTTTTGGAGGCAAGGTTTGGAAATGGTTCCAAGCCTTACCAGCAGCCTCTATCAATACTTTACCGGTTCTGCATAGACAATTCCTAGACTGGTGGGAGGTAAAGAAGAACCCACTCCAAATTCTATCTGAGTATGAAAATATCAAAAGGAATGTGGGTGAAAGTGTGCAAGATTACTGTGTAAGGTTCAATGCAGTTTATAATGCTATTCTGGCCGACATTAAACCACTGATGGGGTTAGCATTGATCAAATTTCTAGATGGTTTCGATGCTGATATGGCATATCAGTTACGAGAAAGAGATCCTACCACACTTGAAGATATGCAGAAGAATGTTGTGAGTGTAGAAGCAAATCTGCTGGCCAAAAGAGTAAGGATGAAAACTGAAAAGAAGGTGACTATAAAGGAAGAAGCATCTTCCTCAGATGTTAAGGCAGATAATTTACTCTGGAAAATTGAGAAGATGTTTGACCGGTTGACAGTTGCAGATAAACCTGAAACAACAATCAGGAATCCAAACTTCAGAGGACAACAACAGCCCCAATTCAGGATTAAACAAAGGGAGCAAAAGGCACAAGATCAGTCGTCACAACAGCAGCAGGTCAAGACTCCTTTGCAGCAAAACTGTGTACATGGAATAGAGGATGAATATAATGATGACTCAGTGGTTGAGGCAAATCATTTCTTTACTGTTGATGGTTTGCCCACCTTTCTGACGGAAGATGAACAATATTTGGAGGTCTCAGATACCCAAACGGATGAAGACTACATACTAGCAAATGAGGCAGTTTTGGAGGATGAGTCGGATGATTATCAGCAAGGATATATGAATGAATTAACAACACAGTGGAAGCAATATTCATTGAGAAATAGGGATGTACCAGTCAGTCCAATTCAAAACAAAAAGGAAGCGCAACCCAAAAATGACTCCTCAAACATTCAGAAGAAAGGGAAAGAGCCTGTTGATTCGAATTCCAGCAAAGGACAATCAGCAAATAGCGTTTCAAACGAGAAGAACAATCAGCAAGGTGCAGCAAAAGAAAGAGCTGAAAAGAAGGACCTTCCAGTCAAGGAGGTAGATAAAGTTTCAGCTTTTAGTTTAGAAAATGAGATTGCTAAATTAAAAGTTTCAATTCCTTCGACAGAGTTGATTAAGAACAGCAACTATAAACACCAGGCGTCCAAAATTTTGCATATAGATCCTTTATCTGATATGGTCAATGTAGAAGATGATCACCTTGAGCTCATTTTTGGTCCTGCCTTAGAAGGTCAGCCTGAGGATAGTGAGGTTCCTCCATTTTATATAAGCCTCAGACTACACGAGTATGTCCTCCACAATGCCATGTTTGACTCCGGAGCTTCCCATAATCTGATGCCAAAAGCCATTATGGAGAAACTGGGCCTTGACATTACTCAAAAATATCATGACCTGTACTCTTTTGATTCTGGTAGGGTCCGTTGTATTGGTCTTATCAAAGACTTGGTGGTATCTTTAGACCAAATCCCTGCCAAGAATGTTCTGATGGATGTGGTTGTTGCGGACATTCCACCACGGTTTGGTATGCTTTTGTCCAGGTCGTGGGGTGCAAAGCTAAAAGGAACTTTACAACTTGATTTCTCTTATGCTACCATTCCTGTGTTTGGCCAATTGAGAAAACTATACAGGGAGAAGAAAATGAAATACATGATTACTAGCAAAGAGAAACCACTTAATCATCCAATTAATGTTGTACATACAGATTTAGAGTCATTTGTACTATATTCAGATAGTGGTTTAAATGATATTGATAGTCAGTTAGTTGAAGTAGAAGATGTTCCAAAGATTTCAAAACATTTTAGAGCAGCCCTTGATCAAGAAAGACAGAAAATCGCAAGTACTTTTGAGCAGTCTACATATCGACAACAACAAAAAGACAGTGAACAACAGAAAAATGAAGAGATCAGTCAAAGAAAGAAAGAGAAGGAAACAAAATTTCAGCATCTAGAAGAAGAGGCAGGTCTTTGGAGCATGGATTTTAATGGAGCCATGGGTAAGGATGGTGTCGGCATAGGGATTTGGATTCATAGCCCTGTTTTCCAGCCTGACAAAGTCCCTAGTAATGTTAGAGTGTGTTCTTACAAATTGGCTTTTGACTGCTCTAACAATGAAGCCGAGTATGAAGCCTTGATTGCAGGTTTGAAAATTTTGAAGAAGCTTAATGCTAAAAGGATATCAGTCTATGCAGATTAAGAGCTGATAATCAAACAAGTTAAGGGAGAATATCAAGCTAAACACACACGGATGAGAGCCTACTGTTGAGTAGTAAAAAGGGTCTTTTTAACCTCTATTTACCCTACATTAATTATCAATCTAGGTACGATTTGTTATCTCAAGAGTGTACTCAGTCTGAGGCAGTCACTTGTTCAAGAGTAATGCTAGTAGTATAGTGCTTTTACAAAAGTAAATAAATGTTGGAAACAAACTCTAAATGTAATGGCAAGAAACTGAAATGCTTTGTAACTAAATCATTCACTTAAGAAGCTACAACAATCATCAGTCAAGGATGCAGTAATGATAACTCTTTCCTTTGTAAACTGATGCAAATGAAAAGCAATCAAAGAGAAGATCTCCAATCTGGGAACTAGACAGCAATAATCAACATTCGCTATAGTTGCAGATCGTTCTGTTCATACCAAAGAAAATACTTGAAATGACAATTCAATTAATAGGAAAAGGAACAACAACTAATCTATTGAAAAGTTCGAACAACAAAGCTTAACCTACATGAATGAATTAAGCAGCAATCATAACTGAAAGGAATTGAATCAACAATCTTTAACTAGTAAATGAATTGAACAGCAATCCAAGAATGGAACAACAAGCTTAAGTAAGTCCACGAAATATTGAACAACAAACTAAATCAAATGCAAACACACAACAAATATAGGATGATGGAATCAACAATATGAGTTTAGCATAATAAGTATTAACCAAAGTTATAATGGAACAACAATTGCGGTTGTAATGGAACAGTAATCCGAATGAACACCAATCACAATTATAGGTAAACCATAGCTAAATGAACACCAATACCAATCTGTAAATGAGCAGCAATGTTACTCTGTAAATGAACAATAACGTCTATTTGTAAATGAACAACAATGTTACTCTATAAATGGACAGTAGTGTCAGTATGTAAATGAACAACAATGTTCGAATTAGACAATGTGATATGATTTCAGAACGAACAACATAACATCTTCAGTTACAAATGATAATCTTACTACTCAAATACGAATTAAGTATAATAGATCCAGTAAATGAAATGTCAAGGAACAACAGATTATTGACTAAAGCAAGCAAAGGAAATCAAACCAGACACGACTTGTAATCGGAAAATAATGATACAGGAAGCAAGTGATCCACTAGGGCTGGGCCCTTAGCCACGAAGGACGCACTGCTGCGGTTACTCCAGAATCAGATAACGAATCAACAACGAAGTTATGTATTAATCATAAAAATAGAGTTATAGAGATTGCTCTTCTAAAGAGAGTTGATGATCAAAGTTCAAATTGGAATAGCAAATTCTATCAATCAACAATAATCTGCCCTTGCACTAGCATCACTGTCCCTTTTTATAGTGGCCAAGCGGAAATACCAAAAATGCAGATATCTTTGAGGTAGCGATCCCTCAGGATCAAAGGATCCTGAGGGATTCGTCATATCTTTAATCTTCAGTTATCTCTTCATCCTCTTGCACTGATATTGTGTTTCTTCTTCCTTTTCCTGGCCCATGCACTCCAATCTCGATTGCCTCGTCTGGATGCAGTTTCCTGTCAAAGGGACAACAATTGGTTTTGCCTTGTCTTTTCCTCTAAAATGGTGATCTTCCATTTTCTTCATTTTCTGCATAGAAAAAGGCAATAATTAGTCATTTTACGTTAATCATGAATCTCTTTAACTTTATCATAATCCTTCATCATATACCCATCTTAGAATATAAAGAAGTTATGAATTAAAGGAAAAGATAAAGAAATAAGTGGCACTTACATACCTTTTCTAATGCTTAACACACCCCCCTGCTTACCCTTTTTCATGCCCTCATGAAAACATTTTAATTGACATGCAAGGTAGTTAGGGAATAGGCTCGAGAAGGATTTTTAGTCAGTGGTCTAAAACCATGATTCCTAGCTAAGACTTCAAAAATATGCGCTATTTGACCTTCAGGAAATTGATATAAGGATCTATATCCTGGTGCAGGATACCAGATGATTGGATTTCAGAACCTATAGCCTAACCAAGACGAGCCTTCTCTCAAGATGAGGTCACCATAGATAAACTAAGCGGTCAGCAGCTAGCTTAAAATTCTCATAATTGAATGGCTCTCTGTTTTGGATATTCTGATTGGAAGTCTGGTATCGGAATTTGGCTGCTGCTATGGCAAGGTCTTCGATGGTTAGGAAGTATTCTACCCCTTGCCAAATGACTACTGTGTGAATAGGTCCCAATGTTTGGATCACACCCTGCATTCTCATTAAGCTCCTATGTTTATTCCATAGCTGCAATGGGTTTCTAGGTTCACCCCTTACCCACAAATCTAACCCATTCTCTTGTCTCTGGAAGGTATTGTAGGCTTTAAGCCATTTTATCTGGTTGACAACTAAAGAAATAAATGCCTAAAGCTAGACATCACCCACAAAAGGGCTAGGGTTCTTTTTTGTTTCTCCATCTAACACAAGATTATGTAAATAAAACTCACATAACAATCTCTGAACTTTCACCCCGTAATGTTTACAATAGTGTATGAAATCATCAATGGTTTTTATCTCTATAGGCACCTGTGCCTTGACAGCCTTTATTTTCAATTGTAAATATATTTCCATAAAAAAAAAAGCATAGTTTTTGGCGGGTGCCCTACACACTAGAACATCAGTATACAAAGAACATAAGGTATCCATTTGATTCATAAATGTGTCTAGTCTATGGGTTACCTTTTTGATTTTTTCCTCTGCCCTTCACCATCCATCGAAGGCCTGGCTTTCTGATGCATTGATGTTCTTTAGCTGCTGTTGTAACTTCTGATATTTATCTTGAGGAACAATTTCCTCTGTGAGTTTTTCTATCGTTTGTTGGGCCTGTGTCAGATCTTTTTGTAGTTTTACTATCCTCGGGTCATTATCCATCATGACATTTTTGGGCTGGAGATCTACTTGGATCTCCTTATTGCGACATCTGGTTTTTATAGTCTGTGTTTCCTTCTCACGCACTATTCAGTTGGAGGACAATGCCTCTGTCTGGACTTCCTTATCACAGACTGGTGTGTTGTCTGTTTGTGCTTCTGCATTTGTAACAGCCACATGTTGTTCCTTGCGATCCTGAATAACAACGAGTTTGACTTGAGTCCTCTTGGTCTTCTTCTTATGGGGTTTTGCCTGGGTGGCTGCATGCTTTGCCCCAAGGGTTATTTTTGCGTTCTTCCCCATTTTTAAGATCCTTATTTGTTGGCGAAGTTGTTTAATTACATTAAACAGTCTCTGCTGTTCCTTTCACAACTTTTTAGTTTCATTTGTTTTCTTATAAGGAACAACCATTTCTTTTCTCGAGCCTAGGCTTTGTACTTCAGGGTTTATACCCTCGCCTTGGACAATTTCCATGTTTCCTTCTTGGAACACTTCTTCAGTGTTCTGTTGATCAGCTTTTTTAGGGGTAGAAACCCTGGCTTGATCTGCTGTCTCCTGTGCAACTTCTTCTTCTACTCCTTCATCGTGCATTTTTTTAGGTTTATTCTGACTGGGAATAGAGTGTTCCTGAGATTGTTCTTCTTCCTCCTCCTCATCACCCATCTCTCCAGATACACTCTTATAATGAGCAGAGTGTTCCTGGGACTGTTCTTCTTCTTCCTCCTCGTCACACATCTCCTCAGATGCACTCTTATCATGAGCAGAGTGTTCCTGCGGCCCTTCTTCGGTATCGAGGTTGACTGGGCTATGAGGTTGGACATATTCGCCCATATTGGCCAAAATTTGGGCCAATTCATCTTCTTGTAGAGGATTTTGCAATGGAATTTCACTGTGTTGCTTTGTTTCCGCCCCTTCTTCCTGACTGGATTGCTTAGTTTTCTCTTCTAGTTCTTCTTCTTCGTTTTCCTCTAATTCTTCTTCATTTTCTCCTCCTTCAAGTCGTGGGGGTTGCTCATCTTCTGAATCGTGTATTTCTACAAGCTGGCTACTGTTCCCCTGGGAATTTCTCAGCATTCCTCTGCTTCTTGCCAATCTGACAGATTGTCTTCGTTTCGATGGTCTAATTGATGTGCTAGCAATGTGTTTTCGTTTTGGGGCTGGCAAGGCCAGTCCCCCATCTATCGAGAAAATCAATTCTTCCCAACT
The DNA here is from genome assembly GCA_031772625.1 of Pinus tabuliformis. NCBI lineage: Eukaryota > Viridiplantae > Streptophyta > Pinopsida > Pinales > Pinaceae > Pinus > Pinus tabuliformis. Next base: position 608,264,268 of record CM062810.1, read on the forward strand.
ACTCTACTGTTGGGCAAGACTGTAACTGACTATCAACCGAATTAAACCATGATGGCTTACTACTGATTCTACATGGCGAGATTTTCTTATACTTCGGGCAACATCATGTAATAAAAAATTTAAGAACGCAGGCAAATTCACAACACATTTTTGTTTTAATACGGCTAACAGTTTGAGATGGCGTGGTCTTACCACATCTTTTCTGCCATCACAAGTGATGTAGCTTTGGATAGTTCTCGCCAATTATGCCCAAGGCTCTTCCAGGGTTGCTGGTAGGACTCCTTTTCCTTTAAGAGTAAGGTTCCGCCCTTCATTCCGGAAGATGGTTATGGCATCTTGCAGTCTCACATTTTTTAGTGTCCATACAGGTCCAATGGCTGGCAGTCCCGAAACTTCAGCAATTATCTCATCTGTTACTACTATTTGTCTCCCTCTCACCATGGAATGATTTTCCTGCAAATTCTGCAGAAATTCAATTGCCACCGTCTCGTTAGATTGCTATAGATGGTTAAGGTAGGCTATCCATCCTGCCCTTGCTAATATTTTGCGTGCAGCATTAGAGACCATTAACACCTGTGGCTCATTGCGAATTGATCTTCCTCCCATCTTGTTCAAGCTTAGCACACTGTAAAAACACAGAGATGACGATGGAACAACAAGCTATTCAAATTTTTAGCTCACTATTAAAAAAACACAGAGAAGATGATGGAACAACAAGTTGTTCAAACTTTAACTCACTATTAATTTTTACAGAGAAAAACACAGAAATGGCGTTTGAACAGCAAGCCATGCATATTGGGAAATACAATACCGTTAGACTTGCTATTCCCGAGTTTTGATGAAGTCATAATACCTCCGAATAATGAGCTGACACGTATGCCAGTGAATTATGGAGATCACCCACGCCCCGTGAAGTGTGATAGGCCGTCCTCGACCGTCAAATAGAGGAGCAGCATGCTGAACTGCAATCGTACAGTGGAATAAAGGAACAGTGTATAGATATATGACATGTTTACAAAAATGAGCGGATTACTGAAATCGAGGCTTATGATGGAAATCGCTAATAAATATGGAAATGCCGTGATATGATGCGAAAAATAGAGGATAGGACAACTGACATGAGTAAAAGTTCTTATGCGGTCATTATCCACTTTAACCATTATGATTGATTTATAAATGATTTTCATGTATCAAAGGTTCGAAAGGGTTATATGACATAATCTCATTTGAAATCACTATAAAGATATAAGAAGAAGGGTTTATAATGTCTATTGGTGTATGAAAAATATGACTTCAATACCATTAGCAGAGCTCTGCTGCCCACAGGTGTCCATAACCTTGACAGAGTTGCTTATTTCACCCTTGGAACTATAATCCTTTGTGTATGCCTAGGAAAGTGCTGTGCGATGTCAGAATGGAGGCCACTGTGATGGCTTGGTAACCAGATGAATCACAATGCTATTCACCAGGAAGGAGTGAAAGGTGGACAGGCCGGCTCGTGATGTGACCTCCTGTTCCAAGGACCTTTTATTTTTCTGATGTGCCTCTTGGATCATATCCTTGGTGTGGTGGCTATAGTGGGAAGGCCACTTCACTTTCTTCCTTATGATCATGGTAGGATAGCTCTTGATGAGACCCCCTATCCTTCATTTGACAAATCATGTTAGTAATCATATAGATATTTATGTTTTCTTTTCCTTCTTTTCTTTTATATAGCACTTTCCTATTTATATACAGAGGGTGGCTCAACACTCCTTAAGAGTAGGGATGGTGGAAGAAGTCTGAACATCTCAATAGAGGAAAATATGCCCTTATTCTTATTCAATAATAATGATCAAAGATAATTATGGGGATTTAGAAAGAACCATCATGATAAAAATAATCAATCAAATTGGTGTTAGTGAAAATAAAGACAGAAAAGTGAGATAAATAGTTGTGTCCTTTCCTCTTTCCTCTTATCAATTCAAAGCAATTTCTTTAAAGATAACGATTTTTCTTTGGTTTCCTAATTTCAGTATCTTCTAGTTTTTGTATTCGTGCATAAATGTATAGCTGTGCCTTAAATGGCCATCGCTCACAAAAATCCTCTAAATGGTGAAGCACACATACACAAAAAAAGAAGAAAAATGCACTCAAAAAGTGTTGTTCTTTATATGGAACAGCTGCTGTTTCTTTAAAGGGACATAAAAAGAATATTTGCACACAAAAACCGCAATTCCTTTAAGAGGAACAACAAGCAAAAGAAAACATACTCAGAACTGCTGTTCCTTAAGAGGAACAGTAGCTGTTCCTTAATCGGAATAGTAAATAAAGCAAGCGCGAAACAAAAATGCAGAAATGTTGTTCCTTTGGAAAGGAACAACAAAAACGAAAGTGTTGTTTCTTCAGAAAGGAACAGCAAAAATGCGGGTGAGCTGTTCCTTTGGAAAGGAAAAACAAAAAACAAAAGCAATGTTCCTTCGAAAAGGAACAGCAAAAAGACGGAAATGATGTTCCTTCGGAAAGGAACAACAAAATGCAAAAGTGTTGTTCCTTCGGAAAGGAACAACAAAACGGCGAAAATACTGTTCCTTCAGAAAAGGAACAACAAAATGCAAAAGTGTTGTTCCTTTGGAAAGGAACAGCAAAACGGAAAAAATGTTGTTCCTTCGGAAAGGAACAACAAAATGCAAAAGTGTTGTTCCTTCGAAAAGGAACAACAAAACGACGAAAATGCTATTCCTTCGGAAAGGAACAACAAAATGCAAAAGTGTTGTTCCTTCGAAAAGGAACAACAAAAAGGCGAAAATGTTGTTCCTTTGGAAAGGAACAACAAAGTGCAAAAGTGTCGTTCCTTCGAAAAGGAACAACAAAACGGCGAAAGTGCTGTTCCTTCAAAAAGGAACATCAAAATTAAAAAAAAATGCAGAAATGCAGAAATCTATACAAAAAGTAATTTACACAAACATAATAGAAAAAGTTATGTACAAAATTTAAAAGCAATAAAATTACTTAGTGAACCAAAGGCGAGGAAGAATTCTCTTCCTCAGCCAGAATCTGCATGTCAGAATCTTCCCGGAGTTGCTGGTAGAAGGATTCCTGAGTAAGTGGTTTATGGTATAGTCACACTCGGTGGCCATTTTCTTTAAAGGTATGTCTAGATCCGTCAATAGTAGTCAAAGTAATGGTGCCATTGTCATGCACTTTCTGAATTTCATACGGTCCAAGCCAGTGAGTCTGAAGTTTTCCCGGAAAATCCTGAAACCTGGAATCATATAGGAGTTCCCAATCTCCTTCGTGGAAGATTTTATTTTTGATTAGGGCATCATGCCATTTTGCTCTCTGCTGTTGGATTAATGTAGTATGTTGAAGAGCCGAGAGAAAAATTTCATCTAGCTCGTTGATTTGCTGTAGTCTATTAGTCTGGGCCTCATTTAAATCTAGACTGACCTCCTGTGTTGTTCTCAACATTTGTATTTCAAACTCTATTGGAAAGATGGGTTCCTTTCCAAATACTAGCTGATATGGTGAATAACCGGTGGTGTTTCTCCACATTGTTCGGTATGCCCACAAGGCTTCCAGCAATCTTGTAGCCCAATCACGTCTGTGTGACGCAATGGTTTTTGTTAATATTGCCTCTATCACTTTATTCGTGCTCTCTACTTGGCCATTTGCCTATGGGTGATACAGAGTGGTAATCTTGTGCTGAATATGATAGTTTTTTAATGTTGCAGCGATTTTATTACCTGCAAACTGTGGTCCTCCGTCCGTGATTATGTCTCTTGGGAGGCCATATTGCACAAATATTTGGAACAGGAAATGAATGATAGAGTCCTCTGTAGCTCTTGGAAGTGCCTCTGCTTCAACCCATTTGGTCACGTACTCAGTTTCTACCAGAATATATGTTTTCTGGTTTGATGATGGGTTGATCAGACCAAAAAAATCGAGTGCCCAATGCTCAAATGGTTCGATTACTAGCTGTGGGTTTAAAGGCATTTTGTCGGATTGTCCAGGCATCCTGCTCTTTGGCAACTGTCACAGGCTTGAACAAATTTCTTCGCGTCTTTAAAGATTGTGGGCCAGTAATACCCTGTTTGCAGAACTTTGTGACCAATTCTTCGATCTGCGAAATGTCCGCCACACGGTCCGTCATGACAGGCTTTCAAAATGTCAAATATTTCATCTTCACAGACACATCTTCTGATGTGCATATCTGCCCCTGTATGAAATAGGTAGCCCCCAATCCAAGAAAATCGGGTACTACGTTGCACAATCTATTTTCGTTCATTGGGGGTTAGATGCTTTGGTAATTTGCCTACTGCTAAATAATTTGCAACATCAGCATACCAGGGTGTCTTGACAGTAACAACAAATAAATTTTCATCTGGAAATTGATCTTCAACTATTGCTGCATCCACTAGATTCGGCATTCGTGAGAGAAAATCAGCTACAGGATTCTCTTTCCCAGGTCGATCTTTTATTGTGATGTCGAATTCTTGCAATAAAATCAACCATCTTGTTACTCTACCATTTGTAATAGGTTTATTTGCTAAATATTTTATGGCAGAGTGATCTGTATATAAAACAATAGGATATCAAGTGATATAATGCCTAAATTTATTTACAGCATGTATTACAGCTAAAAATTCCTTTTTAGTAATAGTATAGTTTTGTTAGAAAATTATATATTACAGAGCAATGGAACACATAGAATATTGCATAAATATAAACAAAGAAAACGCATAAAACTAGAGAGACACAGATATACATGGTTCACCCAGTTTGGGCTACGTCCACCCCGAACAGCTAGTCCTTCCTTTCTATTATCCAGCAAAATGAAGAGACACAACCTATAGCAGATCCGCTGTAATATCCTCTGATTTCTCTCACAGTCTCACCTCTCTATTTCTCGCTCAGAGAATACACATCTATTACATGGCATCAATACAATGCCCTCATACAAAGAGAGGGGTTTCCTTCTAGAGCAAAAAACCCTAAACTAAACATAAGTTCTACTGTCAGATCATCCACCTAATGAACGACTCAGATTGACTAGAAATTACTATACTTTTACAAGGCAATTTTACATCTGTTTTTAGCTTAGGGGGTGCTGCCTTCGAAACCCTTGTCGGGGGACCTTTGGCCCCTGGACCCCCCAGACGGGGGTATCGGTCCCCCCGAACCCTCGCGGGGGGGACAAGTCCCCCTCGCACAGAGGGGTGTACAAACTTCCTGGGGTATACATCCGTCTGAAACAAAGACCTCTAAATAATCATGCTCCACAGCCAACAAGCTTAGCTCAGCAGGAGACAAATTCTTGCTAATATAATAGATTGCATATGGTTTTTTGTCTTCTTCCTACCCAAGGACTGCTCCAATAGCTGTGTCTAAAGCATCTGATGAAATTTGAAATGGTAGGTCCCAATTTGGGCCTCTGAGCACTGGGGCTGTTGACACCAACTTTTTCAGATTCTCAAAAGCACAGTCGCATTTATCTGTCCAAACAAAATCAATATTTCCTGTTAGTGCATATAGAGGTGCAGCTATTTGAGAAAAATATTCTATAAATCTCCAATAATAACCAGAAAATCCAAGAAAACTGTGTACCTCTGTCTGTGTGGCAGGAGTAGGCATTAGCAAAATTATTTGAATTTTGGCCGGATCTACCTATATTCTAGCCATTGAGATATAATAACCTAGGATTAGTTATTAAGTCATCATCATATAGCACTTTTCATGGCTCAAGCAGAGCCTGGTGCCGATACATCGTTGCAGCATCTTTTCCAGTGTGTCGAGTGCTGGGTTGAAATCATCTCCGTATGGTGTGAAATCATCCATGTATACTTCAAGCCCTTCATTTATTAAATCTGAAAAGATGCTGAGGATGGCCCTTTGAAATGTGGCAGGGGCATTGCATAGGCCAAAGGGTAGGACTTTGTAGGCAAATGTTCCCCACGGACAGGTAAAAGTAGTTTTGTCCTGGTCTTCAGGGGCTATCTAAATCTGATTGTATCCACTGAAGCCATCCAAGAAAGAAAAAAATTTCTTTCCTGCTAATGTGTCTAATACCTAATCAATGAATGGAAGGCGAAAGTGGTCTTTCTGGGTTGCTTTGTTTAATTCTCTATAATCTACACAAATCCTCCACTTTCCATTATTCTTTGGCACCACAACTAGCGGAGAGGCCCACTTGCTATCGCATATCAGAGAAATAAAGTTTACATCCAAAATTTTTTGTACTTCAACTTTCACAATGTCTTTCAGGTGAGGGTTGAGTCTCTATTAGGGTTGGCGAACAGGTCTAACATCTTTTTCTATATAAATGTGGTGCATACATAGTTGGGGATCGATTCCCTTCATGTCCAGATAATCCCACGCAAAAGCTTCCTTGTATTTTCTCAGTAGTTGGACCAACTTTTCTTCTTGTTCAGGAGTCAGGTTATTGTTGATGTTCAAGGTTTTTCCTAGCTCAATCTCTATAGTTTTTCTGTTTGAAACAGAGGTAGTGGGTATTGTTTGATCATGAGTGTCTTTGAGAGGATCTTCTTCTAGTTCATTGTCAAATGCTGCCTCTATCATGTGACATTGTACACGGGATCTAGATTCAGCTTGGTTAATGAAGTTGTTAATAACATCATCCTCTGTTTGATCTTTAAAATCAAGGGCATCTTCTATGGTTAATGGGGATCTAATGTTTTCTGTGAGGTATGATACAGGATGTTTGTTAGTTTTTATTATTGTTACACTTGGCTGGGCTGGAGGGTATAGGGCTAGATTCTTGATATTACTCCCTCTAGTTATGGTCATACTGCCTTGTCGGCAACCAATGTAAGCATCAGTGGTCGCAAGCCAAGGTCTGCCTAAAATTAACGGGTGTCCATCAAGTCGGTTTTTGGGGTTTATTATCAAAAAGTTGGCAGGATATTCCCAGGAATCAACAGATACCATGACATCATGTAGTGTACCTTCTGGCCTAACTACTGATCGGTCAGCTAGTTCTAATAAGGTGGAGGTTGGTTCTACTGATGTAATGCCTAGTTTTTGACAAGTGGTGGTTGTTAAAATATTAATTGCAGCCCCTAAATCAACTAAGGCATTTGAAAAGGTTTGTCCATTGATTTGCACTGTCACTATTGGATTTCCTGGGTCTTCATATTTGACAGGTGCTTCTCTTCCTGATAACAAATCAGATAGAGTGCCAACTACTTGGACTGTTGGGTTATTTGTTATTCTCCTCCTTGGTTTTTTTATACATAGTTCTTTGATTGTCTTTGCATATATTGGAATATCTTGGATAGCTTGGAGGAGTGGGATTTTTATGTACAAATTCTTTAGTTCTCCCAGAATATCAAAGTCAGGATGTTCTATAGGGCGCGGTATGATTAATCGTTCTGGGAATGGGGGAGAAGATGTGGTTGCTTGGTCATGAGTCTGTTGTCTGACCACATCTTCTTCTTGTAATGGTTGTTCTGCAAGTAACTGATTTTCAACTTGAACATTTTTATCTCCCCGAGTTTCTATAATGTGCCCAGATCTTAATTGAAGGTCGTTGCACTCCCTTAGATCGGTTTCTAGTTCTGCTGTTTCAATTATTTGAACAGATTGAACTGGTCTATTATTTGGGTTCGGGTTGGGTTGGGCTAGGAGTCGCGGTCTTAAGTTGGACTGGGGATTTTGTTGTAGTTCTAGCAGTGTAGGTTGAGGGAGTGGAATGGTTCCTACGAGATGATTCATCGGTCTTTGCCAGTTTGTCTGCCAGGCTTGACTCTGCGAAGTGGGAGGGGACCATTGTGTTGGATATGCATTGTTTTTCCAATATGGTGGAGCGTAGGGAAAATTTGGCCAATTAGATTGGTTTGCTTGATTCGGCCATGGTGATGATGAAGGAAATGTTTGTTGTGACCAGTTTGAGAAGGGAGGTTGATTTTTCCACATTGTATTATATTGCTGAGCATGATATTGTGGAGGCTGGAAAGAAGAAGATGGATCGGGGAACATACCTGATTGTCGCGGCTGCCATTGATGGCGCTAATTAAGTAGGTACACTGGTTCTGGTTCTTCTTCCGCTTCTTTGTATATTGCTTTCAGACCAGGAAGTGAGGGACAGTTCTCTGTAGCATGGTCTTTTGTACAAATAGCACAGGCTTGAACTGCATCTAGTGGACACTCTTTGTGGTTGTGTTTCTTTCTGCACCTGGGGCAGAATATTGCTAGATTTTGTTCTGCTTCTGCTTGTTTCTGTTTCGCTTGCATAATATCGAGCTGCGTTGTCAGAGTCCCCAATATATCAATTTTGAAATTCTCCAGTAAATTTCTGATTTCTGCGCGAGTTACTCCTTCTCCAGAGATCTTGTTGTCCCTTGTGAACTTGTCATGTTCCGCTGGTTTTAGCCTTGTGCTGCCTCGTGAACTCCTGATACATAAATCAATAATGTCAACAAAATTTTCTTGATAAATATCTCATTTTCCCATAATATTTAGTGTTTCAACCCATTGTTCCTTCATGCCTTTAATTAATGTTGTTTTTAATACATTGTCAGGTAAGGGTAATGATGCATAAGGAGATCTTTGAAGATTATACTGAAAACGTTCAACATATTCTTCTAGTGTCTCATTAGGTCTAGCTACCATCTGAAATATTTCATCTTTTAACTCTCTAGACCTACAATAATCCTGATATTTTTTTTAAGAAAGCATCTTTCATCTGATCCCAGTCATTTATGACACCTCCACCTAACCCCATAAACCATCGTAAAGCAATCCCTTTTAATGTAGAGGGAAATAATTTCATCTTTTGGGGATCGGTGGTATAGTCGTACCCTCTACATAGCACATCGAATTCAAACAAAAATGCATTTGGATCTTTCGATGTTAGGCCATGGAATGTAGGGATGTGCTGGAGAGGAATGGCCTTCATAGGTGCATTAACTGCAATATCTACAATGGGATATTGCAGTGTAGAGGTTTGGGGGGTTTGTTGGTTGTGGGCCATTTGGTCAAATATGTGCCAATAACCTTCTGGGATTTCTAGGAGGGTATTCCTAGGCTGACTAGAAGGAGCAAGAATGGCCTTAACAACACTTCGTTTGTCTGGGATGATAAGAGTTCCTTGCTGAACTAATGTTTGGGGGGATTTTAGCTCTTCAGGTTCTTCAACTTGATTTTGGATGATTTTTACAGCACTTCCCTTATCTGGGCTGCTTAATGGCTGAACTATTCCAACAGGAGATCTTGGTTCTTCAGTTTCCCCTGTTTCTCCTCTTCCCTTGCAGAGATTACTAAATTTCCCTTCTTGCAATAATTTTGGGCTAGAATTCTCAATTTCTTGAAAATATTGCTCCTTTGTTTGGCTGTGCACCTCAGCAAAGGCTACAAATGGTGATCCTGTGGCCTCAAGGGAACTAGTGGGTTGTCTAGAAGTAGATTTTCTAGGTCCTGCTGAAGGCTAAGATTCTGTTTTTTTAAGGATTTCGTCTATAAAGGTCGATCGGCCAAGGGTCACCGGCCCCTTAGCTTTATCAGGCTTGGGTAGTGGTTTAAGATTCTTTTCAGGCTTTTTCTGCTTAGTCATGCACACAAATCAAATGCTTATTTCTACCCAAAATAACAATCAAAACTATAGGAAAGCGAGCGGGGGAGTAGGGCTGTTACATGCTCCGTACGTAGGTTCTTACCTTCCGTTTTTAAAACCCAACTCTCTCCTAGCAGGTACTTACACTACTCTCTCTTCAAAAGAAACAAATGGCTACACTCTTCCCCAGCAACGACGCCAAAATGTTGAGTAGTAAAAAGGCTGTTTTTAACCTCTATTTACCGTACATTAATTATCAATCCAGTTACAATTTGTTATCTCAAGAGTGTACTCAGTCTGAGACGGTCACTTGTTCAAGAGTAATGCTAGTAGTATAGTGCTTTTACAAAAGTAAATAAATGTTGGAAACAAACTCTAAATGTAATGGCAAGAAACTGAAATGCTTTGTAACTAAATCATTCACTTAAGAAGCTACAACAATCATCAGTCAAGGATGCAGTAATGATAACTCTTTCCTTTGTAAACTGATGCAAATGAAAAGCAATCAAAGAGAAGATCTCCAATCTGGGAACTAGACAACAATAGTCAACGTTCGCTACAGTTGCAGATCGTTTTGTTCATACCAAAGAAAATACTTGAAATGACAATTCAATTAACAGGAAAAGGAACAACAACTAATCTATTGAAAAGTTCGAACAACAAAGCTTAACCTACAGGAATGAATTAAGCAGCAATCGTAACCGAAAGGAATTGAATAAAAAATCTTTAACTAGTAAATGAATTGAACAGCAATCCAAGAATGGAACAACAAGCTTAAGTAAGTCCACGAAATATTGAACAACGAACTAAATCAAATGTAAACACAGCGAATCTAGGATGATGGAATTAGCAATCTGAGTTTAGCATAATAAGTATTAACCACAGTTATAAGGGAACAACAATTGCGGTTGTAATGGAACAGTAATCTGAATGAACAACAATCACAATTATAGGTAAACCGTAGCTAAATGAACAACAATACCAATATGTAAATGAACAACAATGTTACTCTGTAAATGAACAGTAGTGTCAATCTGTAAATGAATAGCAATGTCCAAATTAGACAACACGATATGATTTCAGAACGAACAACATAACATCTTCAGTTACAAATGATAATCTTACTATTCAAATACGAATTAAATATAACAGAGCCAGTAAATGAAATGTCAAGGAACAACAGATTACTGATTAAAGCAAGTAAAGGAAATCAAACCACACACGACTTGTAATCGGAAAATAATGATACAGGAAGCAAGTGATCCACTAGGGCCGAGCCCTTAGCCACCAGGGATGCACTACTGCGGTTACTCCAGAATCAAATAACGAAACAACAACGAAGTTTATGTATTAATCATAAAAATAGAGTTACAGAGATCGCTCTTTTAAAGAGAGTTGATGATCAAAGTTCAAATTGGAACAACAAATTCTATCAATCAACAATAATCCGCCCTTGGGCTAGCAGCGCTGTCCCTTTTTATAGTGGCCAGGCGGAAATACCAAAAATGCAGATAGCTTTGAGGTAGCGATCCCTCAGGATCAAAGGATCCTGAGGGATTCGCCATATCTTTAATCTTCAGTTATCTCTTCGTCCTCTTGCGCTGATATTGCGTTTCTTCTTCCTTTTCCTGGCCCATGCGCTCCGATCTCGATTGCCTCGTCTGGATGCGGTTTCCTGTCAAAGGGATAGTAGTTGGTTTTGCCTTGTCTTTTCCTCTGAAATAGCGATCTTCCATTTTCTTCATTTTTTTGCATAGAAAAAGGAAATAATTAGTCATTTTACGTTAATTGCGAATCTCTTTAACTTTATCATAATCCTTCATCATATACCCATCTTAGAATATAAATAAGTTATGAATTAAAGGAAAAGATAAAGAAATAAGTGGCAATTACATACCTTCTCTATGCTCAACACCTATAGGAATGCAGTTTTAGATATCTTACGAATGTTTCCAGATTATACTTTGACAGTAGTACCTCGTGATCAAAATGTTATTGTAGATTCACTCGCCACTGCTGCAAGTAATTTGAAGATTCCGATGAATTCCAACAACAAGTTTGAGATCCATGTCAAACACCGCCCTGCTGTTCCGGAAAATTTAAGGTATTGGTAGGTGTTTTGGGACGATAAGGAGATCAAAACGTTTTTTCAGAATGAGGGAAATTACAAGGATGCTTCAATAGATGATGAGCAAGAGATGGAGGTGAACCAGATGCAAGTTTGGCAGCTGAAAGATAACGTTATTCCTAAAGGTCTCATACCTCTAGAAGAAGTTTTTGACCAAGATGATGTGGCCAGAAAGCTGAGCTTGGTGCCTACAGACAAAGGTGTTGAGGATGTTAATCTTGGAACAACAGATAAAACCAAGTTTGTGAAACTATCCAAAACATTGACTCCTAAGGTAGAGTCTAAATATGTTAGATTGTTATCTGAATTTTCTGATGTGTTTGCCTGGGATTATTCATATCTGAAGGTGTATGACAAAGATATAATTCAACACACTATTACCATCAAGCAAAATCAGAAGCCGTTCAGACAGAAGTTGAGAAGAATCAATCCCAAGTTGTTGCCTTCCATTGAAAAAGAGGTAAACAGGCTATTCCTGTACGCAAGACGACTGGGGAAATAAGATTGTGTATCGATTTCCGGAATCTCAATAAGGTATCATTGAAGGACAACTACCCACTGCCAAAGATGGATCATATCCTCCAAAGAGTGGTTGGAGCATCGTGTATGTCACTACTCGATGGATATTCAGGGTATAATCAGATCCTAGTGCATGAATATGACTGAGATAAGACTGCATTTACCACCCCTTGGGGAACTTTTCATTATGCTAAAATGCCATTCGGTTTGAAGAATGCTGGAGCCACATTTCAGCGTGCAATGGACATTACTTTTGCCAATGAAAAGGATGTATTTCTGGTTGTATATTTAGATGATTTGACAATGTTTTTAGGTTCCGATGATGAGCATTTACACCATTTAAGGATTGTGTTTCAGCGATGTAGGAAGTTCGGGATATCTTTGAATCCTAAGAAAAGTCTCTTCGCCATGGATGAAGGAAAGTTGCTTGGTCATATTATCTCAAAAGAAGGCATCCGCATTGATCCTTCAAGGGTGGAGGCAATTCAGCAAATAGATTTTCCCCGAAACAAGAAATAAATACAAGCTTTTAATGGTAAGATGAATTTCTTACGTAGATTTGTACCCAATCTAGTTGAGCATTTAAGAGAAATTACTAATATGTTAAAGAAGGACAGCATGGTAAAATGGATGGAGGATGCTATGAAGTCATTTAATCTGGTAAAGTATGCTTTATCTATAGCCCTGGTTTTGATTAGTCCCGATTATATGCAAGATTTCATCATATTTTCATTTGCATCCGAGCATACCATGGCAGCAGTTTTAATGCAAAAGAAAGATCAGCTGGAGAAGCCCATTGCATTTTTCAGCAGAACCATTAGAGATGCTACTTTGCGGTACAACATAATTGAAAAACAGGCTCTTGCTCTTGTCAAAGCTTTGAAGGATTTCAGAGTGTATATTCTGCACTCACACATCATAGCATACGTTCCTAATGCAGCAGTCAAGGATGTGCTGATACAAACCGATCCAGAAGGAAGGTAGGGAAAATGGATTGCAGCAATGTTGGAATATGATCTGGAGATCAAGCCTACAAAGTTGATCAAAGGACAAGGCCTGGCAAGGTTAATGGTGGAATCAAATCTGCATGCTTTAGATATAAATCTTATCGCAGCCATGTCAGAAGATGAAGAAGAAGGCTCTCTGATTCAAGTGTCTGAAATGTTCCTTCAGTCACCATGGTATTCAGACATAGTGTATGTACTTCAGCACCTCTCACCACCTCCGGGGATGACAAAGAACAAAGGTAGATCTCTCAAACTTAAAGCTGCTAAATTCTGCATTCTAAATAATGCTCTTTATTGGAAAGATCCGGGAGGAGTATTACTTAATTGTCTTGTAGAAGATGAGGCTCAGCAGGTGATGTATGACTTTCATAAAGGTGACTGTGGTGGTCACTTTTTCTGGAAGACAACGACAAACAAAGTGTTGAGAGCAGGGTACTACTAGCCGACTCTATTTTCCGATGTTTATAAAATAGTCATGAGCTATAATGAATGTCATGTCTTTCAAGGGAAAAGAAAATTGTTGCCTCTTCCTCTGAAACTGGTTGAAGTCAATGCATCATTTCAGCAGTGGGGACTTGATTTTATCAGGGAAATCAATCCAACATCGTCGGCGCAGCACAAATGGATCCTAACAACAACCGACTACTTTACCAAGTGGATTGAAGAAATTCTGACTAGACAAGCCACAGATACGGTAATCATCCAATTTTTAGAATCAAATATTTTATCTCGTTTCGGTTGTCCTAGTAAAATCATCACAGATAATGCAGCCACATTCAAATCAAAGAAGATGATCGACTTTTGCAGCAAGTATAAGATTACTTTGGGTCATTCTACAGCATATTACCCGCAGGGAAATGGTCTGGCTGAATCATCCAATAAGTCATTGGTGAACATCATCAAGAAGATGTTGGAAACAAATAAGAAAGGTTGGCACAGAAAGTTAATTAATGCCTTGTGGGCTGACAGAGTGAGCAAGAAGAAGTCCATAGGTATGTCTCCATTTGAATTAGTTTATGGCATTGACACAATTTTTCCAACATCTCTTGTAGTTCTGGTTGTGAAACTTTTATAGGAGGCTGGCAGTGAGGAGGATGAATTTCAGAGAAGAATAAATTAGATGATTCATTTACAGCAAACAAGGGAGGAAGTTTTCCAAAACACTTTCAAATTTCAGGAAAAGATCAAAAATATCTATGACGGAAAACAAAAGCAGATAAATTCCAGCTTGAGGATGTAATGTTGCAGTGGGATGCTAGGAATGAAGATAAAGGCAAGCATGGTAAGTTTGAAAACTTATGGAAAGGACCCTATAAGATTGCTACATACAAAGGAAAAAATGCATTTTTGCTAAAGGAAATGGATGGACAGGATTGTTCAGGAGGGCTAGTCAATGGTAGGCTCCTGAAGCACTACTTCTTCTAAGGTGATTTCTGAAATCATGATATGATCATTATATATACGATTTTACTTTTCATTGCAAGATTTCAAGATACACAGTCATTTTAGCTTGGGGCCCGAGGTGAAGGCTATAAAGTTGAGTGATTTGTGTGAGTTTGTGTGTTTAATTCAGTTTCTAGTCATAGTTTGAGTCATGAGTCAGTTTCCATTTGCATAGGGTCAGTTTTCAGTTTTTGAAGAGGTTGACTTCGTTGCCCAATGGATAAGGCTACTAAGTCTACAGTGTTCTTGGCACCTCCAAGGAGCTACCATCCCCATTGGAGCCAATGTTAGGTTTAGTGTCTTCACACTGCCATCAGTGATCAAAATTTACTCTTTTGCATCTCATGGTAGGAGTCCCATACTATTGAGTCATTCCATTAGGTCATGGATTCACTGATGGTAGAGTCTACATCCAGATTTTCTCCTCATACTTTGTACTTAATTATCCTCTTTCATATTTCAGTCCTAGTTCATGATTTACTTTGCAGTTTATCTTATTAGGTCTTAGGGTTTGGTGTCTTTAGGTTTTAGGGTTTTATCATGGTCAAAGTCAGTTATTTCATGCCAATAATGATCAACAAGGATATGAGGAAACTAATAATCATTGTTAAAATCATAATTTATCAGTTGAGAAGTTGAATGAAGTTCTCACCTCAAAACTTGTTTTGAGGTGAAAATAGAGTATTATGTTTTTTATCTTTCATCATGATGTAATTTTATTGTTTCTATATGTAATATTTGTTCCCAAGCTCTTCCTAAAACTTGTGATGCTACCAAGTACATGCCACTGCAAAAATCAAGTGATTTTTAGTATCAGTTCATTTGCCATGCAAAAGAAAACGAGCATGAAAAACAGAGCATTGTAAAAGACAAATAGGCATTAAAAAAGTGGGTTTTCACAAACAAAAATCAAAAGGTGAAATTATATAAACCCATCTTCCTATTTTTCATCCTATTGTGTCATTATTGAAGAATTGAAGAGCTAAGGAGAGAGCAAAGGTCGATTTTCAAGCGTCATTGAACAAAAAGAGAAAAAGCGTTGCGTTTTTTGAGTTTTGGAGCAGCGTTGTGCTTTTGAGGGGTGGCGCTGTGCTTTGAAACTGGCGCTACGCTTCTAGCCAATTTTTGCAGTGTAAAAATACACAGGCACTGCGCTTTCAGGCCGACGCTGTGCTCCTATGGGTGGCATTGCACTTTGTCCAACAGAGCCCCAAATCACCACAAAGCACCAATTCCACCTCAAATTTGCCAAGTTTACCTCTGTTGCAAGTAAGTACATCAAGCTCTCTTGTGGTGCAGGGTTTTTACATCAAGTTTTTTGATTTTTCACTCTTAAAATCAAAACCCTAATTTCTAAGGCAAAACCCTAGTTTCCCTAAAAATTGTCTCATGAATTGAAATCCTCACTCTACTATTGTTTTCTTACTCTATCCAATTTTTATTTGTCCCTACACTCCACTCACATTCTCCCTCCATTCCCACATCCATTCTCCATAAACCCTATTCTCACACTCTCCCCAAACCCCCTCATACATACACTCTGCCCGTTCCATCCTCTACATCAATTATCCATAACTAGCCATATATAACCATATTGTTCACAGCCAAAGGAAAACAATGGAAAGAGACAGTGACTATGAGTATGAAGAAGAGACACTCAGTGACAGCTCCATGGAGAGACATAGACAACAGAGGAAGCCCCATAAAGGAGGAAAAATCATCAGAGAGGAGCCCACTAGCTTGAGAGAATTACAGGCCTGCCCACTTGCAGTTTCTTGTTTTAGGCATCAAGCATGTTTTGAATTTTGTGAGATGGTGGAGAGAGTTCAGTTTCACCACGAGTTGGCCAGACTTTTTGTGACTCATTTGCATAACAATGAGGTGACACTTGCCGGAATAACCTTCACAATATCATCAGCTGTCATTTCAGAGGCCACTAGAATTCCTAATGTGGGTGAAAAATGGTACAAGGGTCAGGACCTTGATGAGAGTTACTATGAGCTTTATATCAAGGCTAAATACAAAAATCAAATGAAGAGGCTATTCCCCTTTAAGTTTTTGGAAAACAGGTATGTGCCTTTGATGAGGATTATTATCAAGTACTTCACTTGTGAAGATAGGTTCTCCCGATTGTATGTCTATCATATTAGACTCCTCATGCATTTCACTAGAGTAAAGATGCTGAATCTCCCTTACTTCATGTTTAGAAACATTGAGAAAATGGCACATATTGTACAGAGGAAATCATACCCCTAGCAGTTGAATAGTATATACCATTACTCTTTGATTAAAATCATTGTTCTACACTAGCCTAGCCTTCTTAGCATTCCATGGGAGACTTTCATTGCTCATGAGATGTTCAAAGGTCCACAGATCCCTTCACCAGTGCATCAAGAAGAAGGTGGGCCTTCTAGCCATGGAGAAACAAGGGAAGAGGCCAAGGAAACCAAAACTGCTGAGGTGCCAGTGTATTTAACATATTAGAGAGGCACAAGGAGACTTTTTGCAGCTGCTAGGCAAGTGCTTGCTCCACAAGGTGTGGAAGGGGCCTTGCCTTCGTCATTAGTCCACAGGCAAATGTTTTCTCCACAAGGTGTGGAAGGGGCTTTGCCTTCGTCATCGACAAAACAGGTATAGGTTGAGCAGTTGAGAAAAGGCAAGGAAAAAGTGCAGGAGGAAGATCTTGGTGATGAGGAGGAAAGAGATTTTGATCTCATTGAGCATGAGGAGCCACAACAACACTTTACTCATCATGGAGTTGACATCATTGACTTGGAAGCTCAGGATGAAGAAACTGTCAAGGACATCATCATTCAAGAGAGGGAAGCTCAAATACAAGCTTTGGCGGATAATTTGGAGAGAGCCAAGTTCATCATCAACTATCTAGAACAGGAAAACAAACAATTGAGTGACAAGCAAGTCCTCATGGAGCTGCAAATGATTAAAGCAAACAGGGAAATGGCCAAAGAGGCTCATGTCAAGTTTACTCCTATTGAGCACGAGATTGAGAATGATAGGGAAACATGGCTTGAGAGGGTCAACATACATCTTGAAGGGCTGATTGAGAAGGCCAACAGGGATAAGAAGATGCTCTGCCACATGGCCTACCATTACATGACCCGCAACAAAATCTGTAACATGAGGATCAGGAAGCTTAAAGCTAGGTTGAGGAAGGCTTTAAAGAGAAAAAAGTAGCTAGATAAGTTGAAAATATTAGCTAAAGCCTCACTAGACCATCAAAGTAGCTGATGATGGTGTCCCATGCCAAATTTGGGCAAGTTTTGAAGATTTTTGCTTTTTTTAAATTTTGAAATTTTCAACACAGGAAATTGCCCCAGAATGGCACTGCGCTTTTCCCTGGAGCATTAGATGGACAAAAGGTTTGAATATTTGGATTTAAGAGGATGAGAACATGTTCCCTGGAAATTTTCAGAAGTTTTGAAGCAAATCTGGGTCACCAAAAGGTCCAAAAACTACCAAAAAATGACCTCTCTGCCTCATTTTGGACACACAAAAGTAGTCTTGGGAGATTCAAGTTTTAAGGGGTCAAATGACCTCAAAATTCAAAAATTCAAGTTGTTACAGAAACTAGATTTGACTACCTTTCCAATGAGCTATCTTAGGCTCAATTTGGTTAAGGGGAAGGCCTCCAAAAGTAGGTGGAAAGCGGCACTGCGCTTTTGACCAGTGGCGTTGCGCTTTTGACCAATTTGCCCAGAAAATCAAAATTTCGCCTGTTTTCACTATGAATTCAGTTTATCTCTCCTCATGGTTGTTTTTATTATGTAATTGATGACATGGTATGTTTTTTTATGTGATGGTAAAGCAATGTTAGAGGGTAGATTCATTAGTTAGAGGTGGTTTTGAGGCTAATGAATCAGTTTCCATGCTTATAGAGTCAAGTAGTTTGACTATCTATATTCCTGGTCCATGTTTGGAAATGGTTGTAACAACCCCTATTCTCATGGATTCGACCCCTGATGGTCAGGATGAGTGGTTTTGTTGTCTATATTATGTATTTTCTTTCTCATTTGCAAGGGTTGGATTCACTTGGATGCTCTGAACAATATTGTACATCATTGTAAGCAGTTTGGCAAGGAAATTAATAAGAGTTGCAACTATTTTTATGGGATACTTGTGGTATGGTGCTTTTGCATAGTTTCTTCTTTTGTTATCAGTTTTTCACATGTTTTATGTATGCCACAATATATTTCACTGCTTCTAACTGAATGATATCAAGATAGATAGGTAGAATTCATTGTTTACAGTGCTCTACCTTGGGAAACCATTTAGTATTTTATGTTTTCTGCTGTTTGAGAAGGATACTTGATCTTCACATGCCCTTCTCAGCTTCTCACTAGTATTAGACATCCCACCTCACTAGATTTCAAGTGCCAAAGCCTATACCTAGCTTGCCCCATAGAACACCCTGCATCCCGACCTAATTTCCCAGACCCAAATTGCATAGCTCCATATGATCCAGCACAAAACCAACAAAATCAATCAAAATACTTTGAGCTACTATAACTAGCATAAAATCTTGTTCTTGATCTAGTCATCTTGACTGAGATCCATAAGGAGAGAGCCCTCTCCCGACCTGGTAGGGCTAGCTACCAGGTTAAGCGTGGTTTGTGGTTACCCTAGAATTGCTTCAATTCAGCCTGAGGACAATCTAGGTTATAACAGATGCCACGAGTTTTCTTTTTAAGATAAACATAATGGTCAGAGTGACATCTAGTATAAGCTTGTTCAGAAATAAACCTGTCAAATTTTAGGTACCACTGACTTGGAGCTTGTTTTGAGCCATACAATCTCTTCTCCAATTTTCACACTACTTTATCCTTCCCTTTGACCTCATACCCTTGTGGTTACTGTATATATATATTTCTTCCTCCAAATCCCCATGGAGAAAGGTTGTATTTACATATAAATACTCAAGATGCAAATCTTATGCTCCCATTAGACTTAAAATAGTTCTGATTGAAGTCATTTTAACAATAGGAGAAAAACTTTAATCAAAGTCTATACCTTTATTTTGTGCAAAGACCTTCATCAAAAGTCTATCCTTATACCTTTGTTTACCTCCATCTTCTTCCTTCAACCTAAAAACCCATTTATTCTGCATTATTGTTTTACCTACAGGAAACTTGACTAAGTCCCAAGTCTGGTTATGCATCAAGGAGTCCATCTATTCTTCCATTGCTTTCTCCCACTTCTTCCCGGTTTCTACTTGCATTGATTCTTCATATATTTCCGGTTCACCAGAATTAGTCAACAATACATAATATAATTAAGGAGAGTATCGTTCAGGTGTCTACTTATCCTGGTAGGTCTTCTAACACTACTTTAAGGTGTTTGAGGTGTTTGTTGATGTTGTTGTTGTTGTTTTTGTTGTGGCTACTGATCATTATGATTTTTAGGCACCTTTACTTTTTCTATGATCTCATCAAGCACTGCATATTCTTTGTTTTCCTTTTCTTGTTTCTTTTCCTACATCTGATCCTTATAAAGGACCTTTTCATTGAATATGACATCTCTCCTCTTAATGATTTTGTGATTTTCATAATCATATAAGCGATAACCAAAATCATTAACACCATATCCAATAAAGGTACATTTCTTTGATTTTGCCTCAAGATTCGTTCTATTTTCTTTATTAATGTGCACAAAGGCTTCACAACCGAAAGTCTTTAAAATGAGTGGTTTATATTTTTACTTATCCACGCATCCTATGGAATACCGCCATCCAAGGAACTTGAAGGCTCTATGTTTATTAGATAAACAACAATATCTACAACATTTTCCCAAAATTGTAAGGGAAATCCTGCATGCAATCTCATGCACCTTACACACTCCATAATTGTCATGTTCATCCTTTCTGACACACCATTTTCCTATGGTGTTTCTAGAACTGTCTTTTCTATATGAATCCCATGCTTTGAACAGTACTTATAAAAATATTTGTTGTATTACTCACCTCCATTGTCAGATCTGAGACACTTCAAATTCTTTCGTGTATCATTCTCAACCAAAGATTTCCATTTCTTGAAAGTATCAAATACATCAGATTTATTCTGAATACAATAAATCCAGGTTTTTCTAGTTGCATAATCAATAAAAGTAACATAATAGTGAGAGCCACTGAGAGATGATACCTAAGCAAGTCCCCATATATCTGTATGTACAAGCTCTAAGTTTTTGTTGTTCTTTTCCTTCCCAACTCTGATAAATCTGACTCTCTTCTAGTATTTTCCGTAAACACAATTTTCATGGAAATCCAAATCAACATGCTTCAAACATGATAACAAATTTTTTGAGTGAAGAATCTGCATCCCTTTCTCACTCATGTTCCAAAGCCTATGATGCCACAATATCATATCTACTCCTATGGAGGTCAAAGAATTAACATAATAAGAAATATTGTTGCATAAATACAATGTACTAACATTTTATCTTTTTGCTATTACCAAATCTCCTTTAGTGACCCTCCAGGTTTTGCATGTGACTGTAGTTACACAACCTTCACCAACTAAATACCCTATTGAAATTACATTTTTCTTCAGATCTGGAACATGCCTTACCTCCTTCAATAGCCATTTCTTTCCATTTTGTTTCTTTATAAAAACCTTACCAATTCCAATGATTTTATAGGGTTTATCATCACCTAAACAAACATGTCCAAAATCTCCTTGAACATAGTCATGAAAATGTTTCCTATCAGGTGTGGCATGAAATGCGGCCCCTAAATCTACCACCCAGGCATAAATAATATTCTCTAATGAAAGAATCAAAGCATCTTGCAACACATTAACTGTCACATTCACTTCATGATTGTTCTCTTGTTGTCCATCTCCTTCTTTTCCTTTCCGAGATTTGCATTCTTTCTTCACGTGTCCTTTCTTCCTACATTTCCATCACACTATCCCTGATCTGAATTTGCATATTGCTTTTCTTGACTTACTGTGATTTCTTGGGTTCTTTCCTCTTTCCATCTTTCTTCCTTTAGTCTCTGCAATCAAATAATTAGCTGATGTCTTACATGAGCTTTTTTCATCGCATTTCCTTGCTAAGGATAGCACCAACAACATCATCAAACTTTAAATTACCAAATCCAGAGACAATGTTATAGATAGCCATAACTAAGCCATTCCAATTTTCTGGAAATGAGCACAGAAACAACATATCCCTAACTTCATCATCAAAATTTACCCCTACAGAACTTAACTGACTAGTAACTGTTTTAAATTTCTTCAAATGATCAACAAAAACCCACCTTTTGACATATTCATCTTAAATAGATGCTTAATAAGAAATACCTTATTTGAGGCCAAGGGTTTTTCATATAGTTTTTCCAATTTCATCATTAAACATTCTATTGTGATTTCCTTTCAAATGTTGAATGCCACTGATGCTTCCAAACACAGTTGTAATGTTCCTAGTGCCTTTTTGTCGAGAATCTCCCATTCTATGTCTATCATACTCGTCAGCTTCTTTCTTTCTCCTCTTAATGGTAGTTACAAATATTTCTGATACGTATAATCTTCCATCTACATCTTCCATAGCTGGTAGTTTTGGTCCTTAAATTTCTCGACCCTAAACCTACCATCTTCTTCCATTTCTCCCACTTGAACTAGGAACCCTTCTCTCTTGCGAGTTTATCAGCCAAATAGACCTTTGGATCTGATACTAGTTGTTATAAATTAATTAATGGAACAATTAAATAAACGAAATATTGCGGAAACACAAATACAGAAACCCATAAAACAAGGGAGACACAAATATACGTGGTTCACGCAATTTGGGCTACGTCCACAGAGAAACAACCAGTCCTTCCTTTTATATTTTCTAGTAAAATGAAGAGATACAAGCTACAAAAAAATTGTTATAATTTCCTCTTCACTTTCACACAACCTCCTCTATCTTTCTCACTTAGAATAATAATCCACAGTCGTAATACAATTCCCTCATATAAATTGAGGGGTGCCTTCTAGGGCAAAAAACCTTAAATTAACATAACGTCTATAGTTAGATCATCTGCATAATGAACAAACTAGATTGACTACGAAATTACAATATTTTATAAGGCAATTTTTCATCTATTTTAGCTTTAGGGGTGCTACCCCCAAAATCCCACTAGGGGGGGCTCATATAATCGTGGTCCCCCCCCCCAAAACCCCTTGACGGCGATTAAACAACTAGTTTTGTCACCTCGTTAGGAACAAGGGTCCAACGCGACTTAAACAAAAACCGCTGAATAATCAAGAAGATAATCAGGCTCCACACCCAACACATGTTGATATATGACTAGTTGAAACATAAAATATTAGGTTACTATGCTAGTTAGAAGATAAAATAATATATCAAATCTCTTATCCCAACCATATTATTAGTTAAAATTATGAAATCAGCAGACATATGCATACAACAATCAATTATTAGTTTATATACTATAATTCTCTACAATTCTTAACATAGATTCTAGCATTATCCTTCTAGGCCGATCCAGTTCAAGTGATGAACTTGGGTGCTCTGGTACCACACTATAACACTCCCTCCCACCTCCTTGTTCCTTTCAAGCTATGGGAGGTGTTACACTATAAGTAAATCAACCTATAAAGTATATTCATTAGGGGAATTTTGAGGTAAATATTTAGCCTGAAAACAAAAGAAGTACTAACAAAGTTAACACGAAAATGACCAATAAGATTCAAGATGGTGATTTCATCCCCAGAGGAAAATATTTTGGAGGGAAAACAAGAAAACTACTGTTTTTTTAATTGTATTTTTTACTTATCTCCTTTTAGGTTCACTCCAATTTCAAGGGAAGACACCCATTGGATGTGAAATTAAATTCCACATCCAACAAGTACCCACTTTGCATACTTCAAAGTAGATCCACATCGAAAAAAATTGAAACTACATGAAAAAAACATGTTTTTTTTTTCCATATATTTACATTGTTTTCGATGTGGATCTACTCTGAAGTATGCAAGGTGGGTAATCATTGGATGTGGAATTTAATTATGCATCCAATGGGATTATTCTCTTGAAATTTAATTGAAATACAAGGAGATAAGTCGAAAATACAATTAAAAAAAATAGTTTCCCTTATTTTTCTTTAAAAAGACATAAATATTATTTTATTATTTTCCTTAGGAGGCCCATTTTAGACCTTAAAATTCCCCTAGTGATGAAGATTTGGTTACAAAATTCCTTCTTTTCGAATTTTAGTGAACTTAATTTCTGATGTCATTGTTGTGTTTGGCTCGTCGAGAGATTTTCAACGACATAAACTTTATCTCCATCTGACTCCTGAATTGAAAGTTATGCCCATTTAAAATTTGATTACTTAAATTTTTCCATATCAATAAGGGACCACCATGTGGCATCTACGTAGTCCTACTAGTCTTCTATGGCACTTTCCATCTAGACCCAAGCTAGTGGGTCCCACGAGGCTAAGTCCCTTTTCACTTCATTACTCTTCTTCATTAAATTTGGTTCAGGGGAAATCCCGACTGCATACAAGTATGCACTCTTGACACACCCCTAGATCACTCAGATCTTTGGATTACTCATGATTCAAAATAAACATCTAGCTCTGTGCGCATTCGATATCACAAGCATGTACATCAAGCGCTAACCCCTGGATCACCCCATATCCCTAGATTACTCACAATTCAAAATAAACATACGACTTTGCCCACGTGGGACCCACACTAGATATAAAACCTACATTGATTTACCAAAAAAAATATAAACCATTTGAAATACAGTGTGCTTTGAAGGTGCACATGTGATGACTATCTAAATGCCTAGATTATGGGATACATTCGCTAGTCTTATATGCATCCGCCCCCTCCACATATCTGGATGCAACTAGGACTAGGAAATGAAAGGGTACCTAGCTTAGATACATGGGTCATATAAGAACCATCTAACCTTGGATACAAGTTCCAATTTCTTCCCATGGTTACAGGAAGGGGAAACTTCAAGCAATTATACCCAAATTTCCTTAAGACTACGCATTTCCCAGAACGACAACTTTCCAAGAAAGAAAACCCAGATCTGATCATTGGCCTTCCAAGATATTATACCATGAACATAGCAAAGTCATTGACTCTTAGTAAACTTTCCTAATATCATATATTTAATAACATTAAGCAATGGCTTCAACAACCAAATTTTTTAGGAAATCACATAGCATGCTTCCTTTATGAAACTGATGACGATGTAGCATTATACATAACCACAAAATTCTCTCATTGATCTTAAAATAGGTATCTATTAAATCTAACAGGATATTTGATGCATCACATAGCTCTTAACCACTTCCTCATTATGAGAGGTAGTCTACAACCTTCAACAAGAAAGTGAGTCATTTTATTCATAAGATATCAGATAATTGAAACTACATGCTATAACAGGTTACTGAGGCACATCAAGGAACCATGCATATTGATACCAGATCTTGGAACAAGATTAATGGTTGGAGTGTGCAAGCAACATTAAATCATTCTCACTGTTAGAATTACATTTTCAATTCACGAAACCTCCAACAACTTTCTAACGTATATTTTTATTTTCGTCTAAAATGAAAAAAACCAACTACATACATGTATAGATAATCATATATCTAATTCCTTTTCTATCATTACTAAAATTACAAAAATTTGGATGAGTAGGAATTTTCTAGAAAGGAATTCAAGCTCCTTGTTTTTCTCCAAAAAGTCTTACCTTTCTTCAATTTTTTTTCTCCTAAAAATCTAATCTATTTTCTAAACTTAATAAAAAAACTACTTCCATCTCTATCCACAAAAGCGGATAATATTTTTATTTTTTTCTAACACCATTCCTATCCAAACTTTTTGATCGTTAAACTAAGACTAAACTAATTTGCTAATAAAATAAAGGAATCTAATTCCTTCCACATTTCATTTGTTTTTTCCCATTTTCAAGAGTAAGATTCTCTTGAACATTTGTGTAATGCTTGGACATCTCTGGAACAATCATCCAAGTAGCATCCTCCAATGGATAATTTCTCCGCTTCACCAAATACTAGAAGTACTCTTTTCCTCTAGTTTTCGTCACTATTTTTCGATCTAATAGCCCTTCAATTTCCTTTGGAGTTGCTTTGGGTAGTTGTTGTTTCCATTCAACAATTTGATCTACTTCACTAGAAGACTCAACATCTGAAACTTTTCCTATTCCCTGAAAGGAATACAAATCAAAAACATTAAAAATTGGGGAAATACCAACATTTCTTGGAAGCTCCACTTCATAAGCATTTGAGGAAAATTTCCTTAAAATTTTACAAGGTCTGATCTTCTTAAGCTTTATTTTGTTGTAAGTTCCTTTAGGAAATCTTTCTTTCCTCAATTGCACAATCACTAAATCACAAATATCAAAGTTATGCCGCCTTCTCTTTGAATCAGCCATTTGTTTGTATTTGTTGTTGCTTTCTTGTAGCTATTTCTTAACTCTTTCTTGCAATTCTTGCATGCTCACTAAAAATTCTTCACCTTCTGCACTTATTATATCTTGTTTTCTTAAATTCCTCAATTCATATACTCCCCTCGGATGCATTCTATATAATATCTCGAAGGGACTCATACTCATACTTCTGTTGGGTGTATCATTGTATGCAAATTCAACCTGAGGAAGAACCTGATCCCAATGTTTGGGAGTTTCACTGACCAAGCTTCTTAGGATGTTTCCCAAGCTCCTATTCACAAATTTTTTTTGCCCATCAATTTGTGGGTGATAGGCTGAGCTAAAATTAAGGTTAGTACCCAAATTCTTCCTTACTGTTCTCCAAAAATGACCAAAAAACCTTGTGTCTCTATCAAATACAATAATTTTAGGCAATCCATGCAACATTACAACCTCTTTAAAGAAAAAATTGGAAACATTGGTGGCATCACTAGTTTTGCTACAAGGTATAAAATGTGCCATTTTAGAGAATCTATAAACCACAACATAGATAGATTCATTACCTCTTTGAGCCCTTGGAAATCCCAATATAAAGTCCATTCTCACTGAATCCCATGGCCTAGTAGGAATCGGTAATGGTTGATATAAAAATGTATTTCAAATTCTTCCCTTCGCATGCTAGTAGATCCTACATTTTGTAAAAAACATTTTCACATCAACTCGCATGCCTGGCCAAAAATAAAAAGTATTCAATTGAGAAAAACATTTATCTTGCCCAAATGTCCTGACAATCCTCCGCTATGCTTTTCCCTGATAAGAGTTTCTCTCATAGAACATTTGGGTGTGCACAATTTGCTATCTTTAAATAACAATCCTTCCTACAACATAAAACATAACCATGGAGTTATATCACTACTAACTGTATTTTTACAAGAAACATATGCATCTTTAAAATAAACGTCTTCGTTATACATCCCCTTCATTTCATCAAATCCTAAAGTGTTGATTTGAAACTCATGCAAAATCAAATTTATTCTACTCAATGCATCAAAAACGTTATTTGATTTAGCACTTGTATGATTGATGAAAAATGTGAAATTTTGCAAGAACTCCACCCATTTAGCATGCCTCTGATTCAATTTGGCATGACTGTTGATAAACTATAGAGCATGGTTATCAATATAAAGAACAAACTCTTTGGGCATAAGATAATGCCTCCATTTTTTTAAAGCTTGAACTATAGCATAGAACTCTTTATCATAAGAGGAATACTTCTGCCTTGCTTCATTTAATATTTCACTGAAATATGCAATCACCCTTCTTTCTTGACTTCGGACAACTCCAATCACAGCTCCACTTGCATTTGTCTCAACTTGAAAATATTTGTTAAAATCTGGTAAGGCTACTACAAGCTGTTTAGTTATCCGTTGTTTCAGTATTTTAAAATTTCTATCAGCTACTACATTCTATTTAAATGGTTGCTTCTTCTCCTTTATTGTGCCAAAAATGGGTGCACACAAACTCTGAAATTATTTATAAACTTTCGGTAGGAACTTGTAAGACCGTGAAATATTCTTACCTCAAACAAATTCCTTAGAATAGGTTAATTAATGATTGCCTTCACTTTATCTAGATCCATCTTCAATCCTTCTTCCGAAATCATAAATCTTAGGTATACCAAC
This sequence comes from Pinus tabuliformis, assembly GCA_031772625.1. Classification (NCBI taxonomy): domain Eukaryota; kingdom Viridiplantae; phylum Streptophyta; class Pinopsida; order Pinales; family Pinaceae; genus Pinus; species Pinus tabuliformis. Next base: position 608,292,027 of record CM062810.1, read on the forward strand.
TCATTCTTCATGAAGCTACATTTATTTAAAATTTATCAACAACTTCCCTTGTTGTAGAGTGCTCAAAACTAATTTGAGATGCTTGAGATGCTCTTCTTTTGTTTGGCTACACAATAAAATGTCATCCAAATAAACAATAACAAATTTACATGTAAATTCTTTCAATACTTAATTCATTAATCTCATAAATGTGCTAGATACATTCATAAGGCCAAAAGGCATTACCAACCACTCATACAATCCATTGTTTGTTTTGAAATCTATTTTCCATTCATCCCCCTCTAAGTCTAATATGGTGATAGCCATTCTTAAGATCAATTTTAGAAAAATATTTAGCACCACTCAAACAATCAATCGGATCTTCAATGCGAGGAAGTGGAAATATGTACCTCATTGTAATTTTATTGATGGCCCTTGAATCAGTACACATTCTCCATCCACCATATTTCTTTGGGATGAGCATGGTGGGAACAACACATGGACTTAATCTCTCCTTTATTAATCCTTTTTCCAACAACTCCTGCACCTGTTTCTTTATCTCTTCATTTTCTTGTGGAGTCATGCGGTATGTTGCTTTATTCAGAAGGCATTCTCTTGGAATTAGATCTATATGATGACTAATACTTCGAAAAGGAGGAAACTTACATGGAAATTCATAAACAATTATATCTGAAAACTCATCCAACATAACCTTGACTTCTTTAGGCAAATCATTTAAACTTGTGCTAGTAAAAATTACCTTGGGCTTATCAATCAATGCAAAATGAATTTCTTCTTTCTTTTTGATCTCTTGCAGTAGTTTCTTCCCATCCATAAGTAGCAAACTAGGACCAACTTCCTCTTTCAAATCCTTATCCTCCAAAGGAAATAGCATATGTTTTTGGCGATTTTTCTCAAGAGAGTAGGTGTTCTTCCTACCATCGTGAATGGCTTTCTTGTCATACTTCCATGGTCTTCCAAACAACACATGGCACACATCCATTGGAATTATATCATATAATACCTCATCCTTGTAATTACCAATATGGAACTTCACTTTACACTGCTCATTCACCAATATATGACGGCCTTTTTGTAGCCAAGACACCTTGTAAGATGTGGGATGTGCTATTCTCTATAGCCCCAACTTCTCTACATTTTTATGGAGACTAAGTTATCTTGCTACCACTTTCAATCACCACTTTGCAACACTTTCTTCCTGATTTTCATGTGGTTCTGAATAAGATTTTTCTTTATGCTACTTCCTTAACCTCTTTTTCAGACTTAATCAATATTCTCTTCTTCAATAATGATTCTCCTACCTCTGTTGTTTCTTCATGGATAACTACAACTACATTTTCTTCTTATGATTTTGTTATATTTTTCCTCTTTGTCTTGTAGGATTATTTTCTAGACAATCCCATGACATATGTTCCAATTTCCCACATTTGTAACACTGAACTTGGTAACCTCTACCTAGACCACGTCCTTTTGAGAAATGCCTTGTTCCTCTTGATTCGCCTCCTCTTGATGGTTTACTAGTTGAACTACCTTCACCTTTCTTTGGAGTCTAATTTTTCTCCTGATAGTTTGCTTTTCCTCTTCCCCTTATAAGACTCCTCCCTCTATTCCTTTGGCTTTGATTTCTATCCAAATTTTCCTTTGTTTTCAAGGCGAATTAGTAAGCATCTTCTACAATTCTGGGTGAAAATAGGCTAAACTCATCTTGAACCTCAAACCACAACCCGTTGATATATCTGGAAACCTTTTTAGGTGTTTCTTCGATGTATCCTTCTCTAATATTCACCTTGTAAAATTCTTCAGTATACTCTTTCACAGTCAATGACCTTTGTTTCAATTTTTTCATTTTCCTAAATAAAGACAACTGGTAATCTTTGGGCAAAAAGTTACCTTTCAGCTTCACCACCATTCACCTAAGGCTTAGTGAATTTTTATTTATTTATTTATTATTTATTATTTATTTTAAAATTTATTATTTTATTTATTTATTTATTTTTATTTTTATTTTTATATTATTTTTATTTAATTTATTTATTTATTTTTTCCAATCCAAAAGAATGACCTCTCTTTAAGGGTGGTATATCAACTTGATTTTAAAGGCAAGCACCACAGGAGTCTAGATCCCACTATCTTAGTGGTTTATCGACTTATTTTGAAAGCACTTAAGTGGTTTATTAACCCCAAGGAAATCACTTGGTGGTTTATTAGCCCGTCCAACAAGATCTAAGTGGTTTACCAAACCCCAATGAAAGCATTTATAGGTTTATCAACTACTCAACAAGCACCAAATGAGTCAATGTCTCCATTGAGTTTCATTGGCCAATCCAACACTGATAAACAACATTGGACACACAAAAATTACATAGAATGACGTCCCATTACATAGTATTGGCTCATAGCCATCTGTTCTTCTCTTCTCTTCTCTTATGTGCTTCCTCCTTTGTCCTTTGTGTGCTCTCTTACACCCACATGTCCTCGTCTTCCCTTTTTCCTTTTCATTATATTGCCTCCTCACTTGCCTTTTTCGCGCCCTTCTCTTCCCTTGCATGATGACTTTCCCAAATACATCCCACAAGAACAACGACAACATGGGGCCTTGTCCTTCACTTGGGAAACCCATAATCAACTTCATTTTCTATTATGTAGTTAGTTTGTTATAGGATAGGTATAATGGAATAAATGAAGTGGCAAGGGTTAATCATATCACAAGAAACCTCCCCTCCTTAGATCTCTGAATCTGTGTCCACTTGTCCAGCTCAGTCATAATTTTCATTTCACATAATTTACATAAAAAAAATTCATATAATGATATTTACAGGGGGGGGGGGGTGGCGAACAAAAAGGGTTATTATAGATCCTCACAAATCTAAGTTCCAATGTGAGTTCTTTGTCTTAATTGCAAATTTTTTTATTTGCAGTAAAGTAATCGATGCTCAACACTAGTTCTTAACCTCTCACATTCACCAAATAAAATAAATTCTTAGCAATATAGGAATTCCTTTTGAAGGATTAACTACATAGATGAAACCATAGGAATCCAAAACCATGTGCCCAAAACAACCATTTCTTGACTACTTAACTTTTCCTCTTTCACGAAGTCAAGTTTAACCTAACAATTTATATATTTTTGTATTATCTAGGAAAAATAGATTGAAATTTCATAGAAGCAATCACATATAAATACGATAAGTTCAATGAGTATTTTGTTTCAAGATATTTTTTAGTTGTTACCATGTTTGCTAATATGTTTTGTGTGTGTGTGTGAGAGAGAGTGATCTGAAATTGATCTAAGACAAACAATAAGTTATTATAGACTCATGTGCATGGATGTGTCTATGTTATTTTATGCAACGGATCGATAAGATTGCGAAATACATAGACACTGAAGCAGTTAAAGAAAACACAACAGGGAAAAATATAAACACAACAAGTTTAATGAGGAGTTCACCCAATACTCTTGGGCTACGTCTCTGGGTCCAACCTTCAGTGGTCGCCTCTCTATTATGTTTTCAAAGTAGAGTTTTTACAACAGTGAGCTCAACTTGAGTCTCACTCAACAGATATAAATCAACAAGACTGTACTTGGATCCCCCAAGTCTCTGGAGTACACAAAATCTCCTTACTGTATCTCGACCTCTATTGGTCACAATGGTATGAGTCCAATCTGAGACTCAATACATGACAAACATATACAGAGGAGTTCACTTGAACCTCTCAAGCCCTTTCTGGAGTACACAGACCCTCCGACTCTCTCTGTCTCTGTCTCAATGTTGCCTTTTCTTCTGCAGGTCAGCTCGAATTCTTCTCTCTGTTCTCTGCTCTTAGTTTTCTTAACTCGCTTACTACTTGCTTCTTTCTCTGTCAGTTCGTGGCTTTAAAGCCAATCTTCTTCCTGACTGTTCGTTTCCGCTTCCTGGCTTTCTGGTTCCCCTACCTCCGTCCGTTCGAATTCCCCTGTCTTGCGTCATCAGTCATTGTATAACGCTCCACAGGGAGGTGTCCACCTATTCCATAACGGATGAGTGTCAGTTCTCTTGGACATGGCCGTTTATTCCGTTACTCCAAGAATGCCCGTGGAACATGACCTTCTGCCAACGCATCATCGATATCGGACTTCAAAGCTTATACAACTCTGCCTGTTTACCTAGTCAAGTTCAATCATCCATCATAACACATCTCCGCTGTTGATCTGGGGGCCCTAGATCCTATGGTCATCATTCATATTGGGGCAGCTAAGTCGCATGACATTTACCCGTTCGAGGTGAGCGGTTTTCTCTCTCCTCGTCGGGATGCGTGATGATCGCTGTGTGGCATCGGGCAGAATTCGGCCGAAACCGCTTACCACTCGAAGCCCCTCCGATATTCTGCCGGTTTTTGTGGGACCTCGCTTCTGACAGAATTAGAGCGATATCTATTGTATTTTATGATTTTTCAGGTTTGGGTGTTTGCAGCCCCTTCCTTCTCTTAGGGTTTTGCCCTACGATATGCGATTAACGACTTGTCGAACTGGCCTCTAGTTTTGCTAATTTGTGATAGCACATGTTACCATGGGCCGACGATTTGCGTGCTTGATCGAGGGTCCTCGTTGCTCCGCTCTGATCAAAAATTGCAACTGTTACGAGGATATCTCTGATAAGCTTGATCTTTATAAGACTTTGAAACTTTGGCATGAATTTTATAGAGTTTATGAAAACTTAGAGAGTGTTCTAGGATCCAATTTGTATCATGGCCTTCCCACTGAAAAATCTTTTGGACCACCAAAAGTTGGTTTTTAAGCATCAGTCAAGTGAGGGTACAGATTCCTCACTTGTCCAATTTCTATCCATTTTGCACGACTTGGTTTTGAACCTTTGAGTCCAACCTTGAGGTACTCAACATCCCATCTGCACGTAGTTCTCACCTTCCTGTCTAGAACTGTATCTTCCTGCAATTCATTGAGATATTCAGGTAACAGATCATCAATAGAAGGTAATTGACTCTGCTCTTCGGGATCTTCAATCAATGAAGGTTCAAATAGTCTCAAGCTTTCTGCATTAACTACCAAATAGATGTGCATGTAAGCTGGCAAATCAAGGTGAAAAGCATTCTCACCAATTTTCTCAAGTATCTTGAAAGGTCCATACCTTATTGGCTTCAGCTTCTTACCTTCACCTTGCATTCTGTCTTTGTTGATATACAGCCAGACTTGATCACCAACTTGGAAGCTATGCTCAATCCGATGCTTATCATGCCTTGCCTTATACTTGGCTTGGCTCTTTTCCAGCTGTTCCTGTACTGCCTGGTGAATCTCTTGGATTTGTTCAATGAATTTGGTTGCCTTGTCCACATCACTGTGTCCATCAACTGCTATGTCTTTACCAAAGACAAAATCCAAGGGATAACTTGGAGTGAAACCAAAATAGGTCTCCAAAGGAGATCTCTGTGTAGAAGAATGTTTAGCACGGTTGTAAGCATGTTGCACATAACACAAATGTTCATCCCAAAGCTTGGGATGCTTGCTGCAATATCCTCTGAGCAACTGGATCACTGTCTTGTTGACCACTTCTATTTGGCCATCTATTTGTGGATGAAAGGTTGTGCTCTTCTTCATTCTGGTGTCCATCAATTCCCACAGACTCGACCAAAACTTCCCAACAAATCGGGAATCTCGATCAGATACAATGGAAGTGGGTAATCCAAAATGAACCCATACATGCTGAAAGAATAACTTTGTTGTTTGTTCAACTGTAATCTGTTTGTTACAAGGTATTAAAATACACATTTTGCTGAACCTATCCACAATAACATATAAATAGTCATGACCTTTTCTAGATTTAGGCAGTTCCCCAACAAAGCCCATGGAAACACTTTCCCAAGGATGAGAAGGAATTGGTAGTGGAGTGTACAAGCCTAGTTTTCTATTGTTGGGCTTTCTTTTAGCACACATAGTACACCCTCTTACATATCTAGAATCTGTCTCATTCGTTTTTGGCCAATAACAAAATATTTGCAACTGTGCAACTGTTTTACATACACCAAAGTGACCTGATATTAGAGAATTGTGTGCTTCTCGAATTATCTTTACTCTTTTAGTTTGTGGAATGCATAACTTTCCAAAATGATACAAGATTTGGTCCTTAACATGATAATCCAATTCTTCTACTTGTTTGCCTTGACTTAAAGTTGCATATACATCTTTAAAATATATATCTTGAGCCTACTGTTCAATGTAGCTTTCATGCAATACTGAATTATGCTTAAGTATAGTAGATGCATTTATGATTGGTCTGGACAACATATCCGCAACTTTATTGTGTATGCCCTTTTTATATCTGATGACAAGATGAAACTGTTGTAGAAAACCCATCCACCTATAGTGTCTTGATTGCTGCAACTTATTTTGCAAGTGTAAATATTGAAGTGGTTGATGGTCAGTATGTATAACTGTCTCTTTTCCCATTAAATAATGTTTCCACTTTTTCACACTCTGTACTAATGCATACAATTCCTTATCATATGTGGGATAATTAACTACTGCATAATTAAATGTCTCAGAATGATAACATATGGGTTTACCGTGTTGCATCAACACTGCTCCCATGGCATAGTCACTGGCATCTGTTTCAATCTCAAATGGCTTTTGAAGATCGGGTAGTGCTAGTACTAGTGCTGTACTAATCTTTTCTTTTAAGGTGTCAAAGGATTTCTGATATTTGCCTCCCCACTCAAACACCTTGTTCAATCCTATTAAAGCATGTAAGGGAGTTGCAATCAAGGAAAAGTTAGCAATAAACTTTCTCCAATACTGTGCTGCTCCTAGGAAGCTTCTAACTTCTATAGCAGATTTGGGTTTAGGGCAGTTTACAATCACTGCAACCTTAGAGGGATCTATCTTCAATTCACCACCTCCTACAATATGACCCAAATAATTCAAATATGTTTTGCCAAATTCACATTTTGATAGCTTAACATAGAGATTTTCTCTTTTCAAAACATCTAGAGTCTGCTTGACATGCTTGAAATGTTCTTCCCATGTTTTACTAAATATAAGAATGTCATCTAAATATACAATGACAAAATCATCAATAAAAGGCCTGAGTACATCATTCATTACTCTCATGAAAGTAGCATGAGCATTCGTTAAGCCAAAAGGCATAACTAACCACTCATACAATCCCTGCTTTATTTTGAAAGTAGTCTTCCATGCATCTTGCTCTGCAACTCTGACCTGATGGTAGCCACTATGCAAGTCCAACTTGGAAAAGTAAACAACTTCTTTCAACTGATCTAATAGATCATCTATGCGAGGAAGGGGATAACGATTTTTGATCGTTATCTTATTCAGTGCTTGGTAATCAATGCACATTCTCCATGAGCCATCTTTCTTTCTCACTAAGACAATTGGAGACCCACATGGTGATGTGCTAGGTCTTATGAACCCTTTCTCGAGCAGCTCCTGTACCTGCTTCTTGATTTCTGCATTCTCTAAAGCGGACAACCTGTACATTCCGATGTTAGGCAATGGAGCATCTTGCTGCAAATTAATATCATGTACTATTTCCCTTTTGGGGTGGAAGACTTTTAGGTTCTTGAAATAGTATATCAGATTCTGGAACAACTTTTTCTAAATCAGCTTGTTGTTTAGCATTACAACCCTCAAATATATTGGATTTATCAAGTTTCTTTTCCTTTACAACCATAAGTAAAAATTGTTTGCATGAATTTACAATTATTTTCATTTGCCCTGAGTTTATGAGAGTATAATTATTCGAGTTTATAAGCTCTTACAATATATTCGATTCCATCTTTAATGAGTTGATACTTGTTTTCAACTCTATAGAAAATGGTTTTCTTATCATACAAGGAAGAACTTCCTAAAACAACTCCACATATATCCAAAGGAACTATATCTAATTCAACCTCATCTACAAATGCTGACCCAAAAGAAAACCTAAGTTTAGATTGTCTAGTCACTTGTAGCTTTGCTTTATCACATAACCAACCTAATGGATACGGCTTCTTGTGAGGTGTGGTTTGTAATCCCAGCTTCTTTACAATTGCTTCAGAAATTAAATTTACTTGTGAGCCACTATCAAACAAAGTATCAATCTTTTGATGCTTGGAAATAACTCGAATATGAAAAATCTCATGTCTTTTCCTCTCATTTTCTTCATTATCAGTAGATTGTGCAGAATTACTAGTAAATGCTTCAGAATTTTTACCTTTTATACCTGTGGCTGCGATTGTTGTTTCATCCCCTGAGTCTAACCCCAAATATTTTTGAATAACTGCAACAGTCTTCTTCTTTTTGCCATCGAACTTCTTGGGTCTCAGCTCCGGATGCAGAATCCAGCAATGTTCATTGTCATTCCCATCCTTCTTGCAGTGAGGGCATGAAGGCTTGGTCTTTTGTACAACATTTATCTTCCTCTCTTTCCATTTCTGCTTTCTCTTTTCCTTGTTCTTGCTTGAAATGGGTTTTGATGATCCCCCAACTTCTGGGTTCACATTCTTGCCTCTAGCCTCTAAATGTGTAGCCTGAACAGATACCTCATCTATGCTAGTGGGATTAAACATGAGAATGGTGTGCTTTAAGTAACTGTGTAGACCACCTATATACTTCAGCAGGGTTTCAGGTGAGTCTAAAGAAATTCCTAGAATCAAAGCTATTTTTCTAAATTCTTGAGTGTAGCCTTGTACACTTTGCCCTTTTAATTGTCGAAGAGTTTGCTAGCTCATCATGGCTTGCTGCATATAAGCTAGTAGATAGAATTTCTTTTTAATTGCAAAAACAAATTCACTCCAGACAGAAAGAATTTTACCATGCTTCTTCATGTTAGCTTGTGTCCTGCCTTCCCACCACACCAAGGTAGTGCCTCCAAGGCATAGGCTGGCCAGCTGAATCTTACTTTTGTCTGAATCAATGCTCTGCACCTTGCAATATACATCAATCTATCTAATCCAATTATCCAGCTTCTCTGCATTCAACTCTTCATCATATATCAGCAAATCAAATTTAACATCTAATTTAATCAAATATGTTTTCTTTTTATTTTCAGGGCTATTAGGAGGTGTGGGAAGCTTTTCTTCTTTCCCTTTGCCTTTAGAATGGTCATGGAGGAGAGATTATTCTGCTCCTTTATCTTTTTTGGAGTTTGATGAATCTTCATCTCTACCTTTCTTAAATTCTTTATACATTTCTTCTACCATGGCTGTCATGGTCATGAAACTATCCATGAACTGGGAGTCTGATTCCAAGGGACTTTCTTTTGCCATTTTCCTCTTAGGGTAGAATCTTCCAATTTCAGGGTTCGCTTCAACCAATTCTCTTTCTCCTAATTTGAGATTTGTCCTAGGAGGCATTCAACAACAAAATCCAGCACAAACTTGTCTAACCTTAGCAACCTAGAGCTTTGATACCACTTGATCTGAAATTGATCTAAGACAAACAATAAGGTATTACACGCTCATGTGCATGGATGTGTCTATGTTATTTTATGCAATGAATTGATAAGATTGCGAAATCCACAGACATTGAGGTAGTTAAATAAAACACAACAGACAAACATATAAACACAACAAGTTTAATTAGGAGTTCACCCAATACTCCTAGGCTACGTCTCCAGGTCCAGACTTCAGTGGTGGCCTCTCTATTATGTTTTCAAAGCAGAGTTTTTACAACAGTGAGCTCAACTTGAGTCTCACTCAACAGATATAAATCAGCAAGACTGTACTTGGATTCGCCAAGTCTTTGGAGTACACAGACTCTCCTTACTGAATCTCGACCCCTATTGGTCACAATGGTATGAGTCCAATTTGAGAATCAATACATGACAAGCATATATAGAGGAGTTCAACTTGAACCTATCAAGCCCTTTCTGGAGTAAACAGACTCTCTGACTCTCTCTGTCTCTGTCTCGATGTTGCCTTTGCTTTTGCAGGTCAGCTCGACTTCTTCTCTTTGTTCTGTGCTCTTAGTTTTCTTAACTCGCTTACTGCTTGCTTCTTTCTTTGTCAGTTCGTGGCTTTAAAGCCAATCTACTTCCTGACTGTTCATTTCCGCTTCCTGGCTTTCTGGTTCCCCTACCTCCGTCCGTTCGAATTCCCCTGTCTTGCGTCATCAGTCATTGTATAACGCTCCATAGGGAGGTGTCCACCTATTCCATAATGGATGAGTGTCAATTCTCTTGGACATGGCCGTTTATTTCGTTACTCCAAGAATGCCTGCGAAACACGACCTTCTGCCAACGCATCATCGATATCGGACTTCAAATCCTATACAACTTTGCCTGTTTACCTCGTCAAGTCCGATCATCCATTGGAACACATCTCCGCTGTTGATCTGGGGGCCCCAGATCCTACGGTCATCATTCATATCGAGCAGCTAAGTCGCATGACATTTACCCGTTCGATGTGAGTGGTTTTCTCTCTCCTCGTCGGGACGCGTGATGATCGCTGTGTGGCATCGGGCAGAATTCGGCCAAAACCGCTTACCACTTGAAGCCCCTCCGATATTCTGCCGGTTTTTGTGGGACCCCGCTTCTAACGAAATCAGAGCGATATCCGTTGTATTTTATGATTTTTCTGGTCTGGGTGTTTGCAGCCCTTTCCTTCTCTGAGGGGTTTGCCCTGTGATATGTGATTAGCGACTTGTCGCTAATCGCATATTAGAAACTGCCCCCGTTTCTCGAACTGGCCTATGGTTTTGCTAATTTGTGATAGCGCGCATTACCATGGGCCAATGGTCTGCGCGCTTGACCGAGCGTCCTCGTTGCTCCGCGTTGATCACAAATTGCAACTGTTATGAGGATATCTCTGATAAGATTGATCTTTATAAGACATTGAAACTTTGGCATGAATTTTACAGAGTTTATGAAAACTTAGAGAGTGTTCTAGGATCCAATTTGGATCAGAGAGAGAGAGATTCAGTTTATAAGGAGAAAAGCATTAAAAAATAAATTACAAGGAGACAATAGTAGGCATTGTTGCCTAAAATATAAATTTTAAGGGGTTATCCCATGGGGTGTAGAGAAGACGGTGATAGGGTGTTCAGTTGAGGTACTCTATGGTGTAAAGGTCACCATTTTGAAACTTGGTGGGAAAAAATATAGCCATGCTAAGAGATAATTTGGCACAAGATAGGTGCGTTCCCCATGTGATTTTGATGGCTTAGATGTGCCTAGGTAATGGCTACTCAAGCCACAAGTTAGGTGTGCTAGTCATATCAAGACTCATATAACCTAGCAAAAAAGAAACGGTTGAATAATTTTACTCTACATCAATGTTAACAACATCCTACCACATCCTACCTCATATTTTTCCCAAACAATATTAGGTCTTTTCAATGATTAGTGTATCTATGATATATATAATCCACTACACACATTTGTTTACCCATGTTTAATAAAATTATATATATATATATATATATATATATATATATATAGATATATATATATATATATATATATATATATATATATATATATATATATATATATATATATATATATATACATATATATATACATACACACACACACACACACACACACACACACACACACACTTTTGATCATGTCTTAACATCATATTTTTTATTAACCTCATCAAAGAATAATACTTTGGTTAGCTAAAATATGTGGTAGGATACTTCCACACTTAAAAAACATTTCTAATCATGCTCTCATAGTAAAGAATAGTGCATTAGTTTATTAAAGTATTTATTAGCATAACTCCACATTTAAAATGCACCTTCCATCATGTTTCCATTTTAATATAGTTTTGTTCTACTATTTTAATAAGAGTAAGTTAATACATGAACAAATTTGAACATTTTAATGAGTTCATTTTTGTTGATGAAAACTTCTAGAGAACTATATGTTGTGTTCATGGATATGCACAATGTTTCAGGTGAACACTTCATCCATCTTCAGGAACATGAAGCTTAACTGATGATGTGAAGTGTTTTAGACCCAGAGAAATAGAAGATGAAGTTAAAATATAATCATTAGGATAGGTAAAAATATAATCGTTAGGGAAAGTAAGAATGATGTAAAAATATAATTGTTAGGGAAAGTAAGAATGATGAGACCATTGATTAATATTTACTTTAATGAAAGATAGAAACTATTGAAAAATGGGAATACAAAAGAAAAAAAAAAGAAAAAAGAATTGAATTATTTTAAAATATTTTAAAGGGTTATTAAGAGGTCAAATAGGGAAAGTAAAATTAACGGCTCAAATTAAAGTAAGTGAAATAATCTAATAGATAAAAAAAATATTTAGTATTTAATTGTGAACTATTATCATTAATAATAGGTCAAAATATTAATATTAACTTAACTTAGTATGAATTAGAGAAAAACATATTGTTTTCTTGGAATGACATATTATTTTATTAAAATGAAATTTAGATTAAAAAATATTATCATTAAATAGGAAGAAGAAAGAGTTTAATTTTGGTAAAATTAAATTAAATATAGAATTAATATAGAATTGAAAATTTAGGGATTTAAATTATATTAAGACTTATAAGAATTGATTTAAGGAAAGAAATATAACTATTAAATAAGAATCATTAAATGAAATTGGAATAAATTTGAAAATAATTGTTTTTCAAAATAAATAAGATTAAATAAGTAAAAGGATGAGGCTAAAAATTAGATAGAATCTAAAGAAAATTAAGTTAAATATTAAAGGAAAGAATATATAAATAGTGTTAGTTCATCTTTGGATTTTCTTATGTTTCTACTGTAATGTTTTTATATATATGGTAAAGTAAGCCATTTAGGTAATATCAAGGTCAAGCTAGCTATGGCTCATAACTACATGGTATCAAGTCTCTAGCAAACACGAGGAAAGTAGACTTCATATGTTTTTTTGTAAATTTTTGACTAGGCAGAAGAATGTAAGTAGTGTGATGGACAAAAGACTAACAAAAACCTGGTTTCACTGCGATTGATCTGGCTTCCAGAGTGGTAGACCAACTTGAAGATGGTGTATTTATTTTAAATAGAAATAGAAATAGAAATATCAATGCTTACATGCATAAAAAATAAGATATTACTAATAGAAATGCTTACATGCATAAAAAATAAGATATTACTAATAGAAATAATACAATAAGAAGGAAGAAAAAGGGGGAATTTGAAAACTAAAATATTTATTAAGTGGATAGAAGGGAACAATCAAAAGGATAGGAGAAAGAGGAATAAAGGAAGAAGAGGGAGGGTGAAGGGCAGTGCATGAGGGGTTAAGAGGGGTTAGAATTGATATTAAAGAGATGGGGTTTAGAGGACAAGAAATGGATAGTGGCTTTCACGAAAGGCTTAGTTGATATCCATCATCCCAATTAAAGTTGTTAGGGTGATTTTCAATTTCTAGGGCTTCCCTAATGACACAGTTGGCTCGGAAGGGGGCAGAGGCTAAGATTTGGGTTTTATCAAAACAAATAAGATGCTTGGTATTATAGGAATGTTCAACGATGATAGATTTAGAAATGTGGTTATGGTAGGTCACAACCATATACTCTTTGAATCGAGCTTTGAATTCAATCTTGATTTTTTTTCAAAATTTCAATAATTTAAATTATTTTAAATACTATATATAATTTTTTTTTTCCATAGATCATGGAAAAAGATAAAACTATAATAAAACTTCCATTTGATATTCTCTTATTAAATTTGTCTATATTTCCATTCTAAAATCATTATATATCACTATTTTGATAAAAATAAGTTGACATATAAAAAAATTTAATTAGTTCATTTTTTTCGACCAACAAAATGTGAACTTCCATTATTTTTTTTTTCAAAATTTCAATAATCTAAATTAAAAACAAATAAAAGCAAAGTTTCCTTCCAGTAAGGAAAATCATAAACACGTAAAAGCAATGTTTCAATTAAGGAAAAGGATAAAAACATAAAAGCAAAATTTCCATCTAAACACATAAAAACAAAGTTCCCATCATTTTTTAGGAAAGGGATCAACACATAAAACAAAGTTTCCATTCATTTCCATTTAATATGTTATTATTAAATTTGTTTCCATTCATTTCCATTTAATATGTTATTATTAAATTTGTCCTCATACATAGCAACTTTTCAAAGTTTTTTTTTTAGTGATACGTTGAATCTTAATGTAAGAGCTTCTCCACTTCATTATGTGGTTTTTGGAGAATGATAAATACATAAAAACAAAGTTTCCATCCATTTCCATTTAATTGTTGAATCTTAATGTAAGAGCTTCTCCACTTCATTATGTGGTTTTTTGGAGAATGATAAACACATAAAAACAAAGTTTCCATCAATTTCTATAATACTTTTCAAAGTTTTTTTTAATAATAAGTTGAATTTTAATATGAGATCTTTTCCACTTCATTATGTGGGTATTCCCTAGTCCTATCGTTATGATACCTACCTCTGGCACCACTTAAAAGCCTTGATAAGTACCAAAAATAGAAAGGGACATGATTGAAATAAGAAGATAAATGGAACTTGTCACCTATATGAAGAAAAAAAGAAGAAGAAGACTAACGTGGATTGAAGTTAGGGGTCTTCAATTTTTTGGATTATGTGATTTGTAAGCTTATATAGAATACTACTAACAAGACTGTTATATGCACTTTAAATCAGATTCTGAATTGAAAATTTCATTAAACAAAAATGATTAAGCTTATCAAAGCTGTATTATGCCATATATATATATTAAAAAAAATAAAAAATGAATGGTTAAAATTTTAATTTTATTATTTATTTAATTTTTGTTAATTAAAAAATATGTTATATAATTAAATATAATAAAATTGAATTAAATAATAAATAAATAAAAATCTATTTTGGAATTTTAAAGTTAATATTTTATTTAAATAATTATTTTTTTAAAACAAATAATTGTATTGATTATTAAAAAACTATTCAAAATATGTATTAATTTATATTTAAAATAAAAGAATAACGTTTCATTTATCTTATTTTATGAGAATGTTTTATTATAATAATTGGGATAAGAGGGGCTCTCCAATCTAGTATGGTAGAAATGTTGTAATGTAATGTCATATAACAAAATAAAAATAACCCTATAAAAAAATAAAAATAAAAACAAAAATGACCCATGGTATTCATGTGGAATGGACCCTATTTAAAAGGGTAAATTAAACCAACCTAGATACATCTAACTCGAGATCTACCAAGCCTCCACTCAGGGATTGGTACATCCCAATTTAAGATAGATCTAAACAGGTTAATATTAAATTCTTGAATAAAGAATATTGTGTTTTTATATGTCATTCTTGTTATTGTAAGTAGATATAATAAAGAGCTATATGCTTTGATAGGATTAAAATTAATAAATATTTATCAATTATAATGTTAATATTTACATTCATAAAATTTTATTATATCATTGACTTTTTAAACTTTTTAATTGATTGTAATTTTAAATTTTTTATATAATAATAATAAAAAAATATTAAACAATTTTTAATTTTTAAAAATTATGAAAACTAATTTTAATCTAAATAAACATTCTTAGAGTATAATTTATTTATTTTTTGTAAGTTTGGGAGGACTACATCTTCATCATGTCCAATATATCACTTCGATCAAAATTAAGAATTAAAATGACTTCACATCAAAAAATGCCTTAACAGAAAACCGTCTATCCAAAACCCATATATATATATATATATATATATATATATATATATATATATATATATAATCTATTAATCATAAACTATTTATTAAACAAATATTTAAAAAACTGAAAAAGGTAAAAACTCAAAACCTCTTGATTTATTCAGATGTGTCACAGGATGGATAAATAGATTTTCGGCAAAGGGACAACACTAGGATGCTGGGAGGTAACGCCTGGTAGCCCTGTAGGCTCAATACAGCCAGTGGTAACCTTATACCTCCAGTAAGCTGCCTTGCTCCCTAACCAAATGATGGACAGCCTCTAATGTAGCAGTGAGGTTGAGAGTCATGTCTGCCCCTTCAGGTCCACACGGGTTCGGACAGCCTCTAATGTAGCAGTGAGGTTGAGAGTCATGTCTGCCCCTTCAGGTCCACACGGGTATTAGGAACCCGTGTGGTAAACCTCCCATTTAGGCAAGCAGAAATTAACCTTGGCCCCCTAACGTCATCCGTGAATCTGTATCCTACGCCTTGATGGAGAGCCTCCATATCCTCCTGTACAGTTTAACTCATTTGGACAGCCGTGTGGTTGGGTGTCATGTCAGCCCCCTCGGGACTACATTATTCTCCTGATTCAGTAATGTGGCAACCTCCGTTTGGAAGGGTCAAGCTGATTTGAATCTTGACATTCTAACATCATGCGTTAAACTGTCCAGCAGGAAGTCACAATCATACATCATAAAATTGGATTCTATGTCGCTTTTTTCAAGGAGCCCACTTTTCAATGAGCCCTTTTGTTAAAAGTGCCCACCAGCCCAATATCCCACTTGGATTAAATTTACACAACACTACTGCACCGAACTCCAACTAAACTACCGAAGGTTCAAGGTTCAAGGATGGCCGAAGGCTCTAGAATGGCCAAATTATATCGGATTTTTTAAAAAGGTATAATCTATCTACTACAATTTTAAAGGTGGAAAATAAGATAATGGCTAATATTTTTTTTAAAAATTAAAATTTCAAAAGTAAATTCTTTATTGACTCTAACTAAGTGACAAGAATTTTGCACACATTTTAATTTTTTTTTTTTTTTTAATTAAAATTTACAAAATAATTCAAAACTGAAAACTTAACTAAATAAAAAGAAAGATGCAAAGATCGAATTGTTATGGACTTTAATACAACAAAAGATTCAAAAGTGAGTGGTCATTGACTTTATTAATTTTTTTAACAATTAAAATTTATAGAATATTAAACTTAAAAATTCAATTAAATAACAAAAATATTTCACAATCAAAATTCAAAATACAACTTATTGACACGAGCAGTATATACACTTTTAGATCATCAAATCTATTTAAAACCACCGAAAAATTTAAAACCAAATTAATAATGAAATTCGATTAAACCACAATTAAAAAAAATACATATTAGACACAAAATTATTACATATGGTTTTATATTTTCAAATTATTATACATATTTTGTAATTTTTTTAAATTTATTAAATTAATAATTAATTTAAAAATATGAAAATGCATTATAATATTTATACGAAAAATTATTAAATAAATAATATTTATAACTATAATTATAATATAATATATTCTTAGTTTGATAAAGAATTTAATTGCATTTTGAAACATAATTTAAATCTTTCTCCACAGCGGATGCTCATATTTGCCATATGTCTCAATAATGATAGAATTGAGTGGTTTTGAAAACCCCCTTACTCATGGCATGAGCTTTTCGGCAGGTTGGCACACTTTGTTAAATGCAGATGCGATGGAGATATCTACTCGCTCCTATGTTCTCATATCTTGATCTTCCCATTGTTTTCTATTTCATTATGCAACTCCATTATTCTTAGAAGTGTTTTCCATTAGGGAAGTACTATGAAGGCATCACGGTTGTCGTGCGCGATTCTTCAAGCCCGCCTCTAGAATTGGTGCCTTGCAAACTGTATTTGTCACCTTCGCGAATTATGCTTAACGTTTTTGGGTTTCTTATTCATGGAAGCCATGTTTGTTACATTTGTTGAAATAAGGAATTACTGAGAGAGGGTGAATCAATAATAGTGAAGTTCTTTCAAATTTTAAATGTAAGTCATTAACTCTTTTCACTATGGTCAACTTGTGAGAGCTTTCATACACAATACAAAGGATCACTGAGATATGGCATTCACATGTACATACAATCCATCACATTAGAAACACACACATATTGACACAAGTATTTTTACGTGGAAACTCAAAGGGAAAAAACAACCTATCGATTTGTTATTATGATGTAAATTAAGAACCTACTTAATTACATCAATTTGTTTGTGAGCACCCACTCACAGGTGGCACCAATCCCTTTAAGATAGCAGTCGCCTGCTTACCAAGAGGCACCAACCTCTTATGAATGCAGCCACCTCCTGGCCTAGCCATTGTTCTACCTTTCATACAATTTTCAAACCGAAAATAGCGGAAATTACATATACAGATAAATACAAATCAGATTCATTACAGTATCATACTTATGCTTTTGGCCCTCTACACTTCCATAAGAACTCTCGACCTCACATAACAGTACTGGCCCACTTCGCCCCTTTTCTCTAAATTGTGCTCCTTCAGCTCTTAATAACAACTCTCTGCGACACTCTGCCTCAGTTCATCACTTGGGCCATTTGCTCAACTTTCGCATGCTCCACTCCACTCTCTTCAACTCACACAACAATATTGTATTCCCCACTTTGCTCAATTGCGCTCCACTGTTTTTTTCATCTCTAGTGCTAGAAACGATGCTCTCTGTCTATGTTGACCATTAACATTCCATTCTCACCACCAAAGAGTACTCCTGCATGGTTGTCCATGTTGTTGTTGCATAAAAAATTATGATATTTTCAACCACATTAAACATTTGGAATGGGCTCTAGAGAGTTTCCATGCTAAGAAATAAATTCTCAGTCAACCTACACACTCCAATGAGGCTCTCCATTCTTATTAATGGCTCACAAAGCTTGACAGGTACTTCGGCATGGCTTCTTTGTTCTTCATTTTAATCAATGAGGCATGCACAAGGGATTAAAGGTAGCTTATTTCTACTTCAAGATAGGCCCAACATTATTCTCGAATGATCTTTACAATCACCATTTATTCCAGCGACAAACTCTCCTGGACGCATTTACTCCTTAACTGCCGACTCATACATCATTCGTACTCCTCTCTACTATAATATGAGAGCCCCTACATACCGTAACTTTTATTAAATTGATGTAACGACATCACGAAATTCTGATTGGCCTTTGGCCCCTATTGCTTAGCCCCCTCTTGTTTTTCCTCCATGGGGCCGGGTGCTATGACCGGCGGCACATACACTTCTATATTGAAATTTTGGAGCTCCCACATATAGTAATTTTTTATTAGTATAGTCTTACAATATTATGAGATCTCGATTGGCCTTTAGCCTTTTTGCATAGCCCCATCTTGTTTTTCCTCCATGGGACTAGGAGCTGTGACTGACGCTAAGACCTTCAGGATCCCACTGAGGGCCTATCTCCTTGTGTATTTTCTCTCCATCCTTGGTTCTTTGGGATTCCACAACCAAGCACCACCAACATCGGAGCTCCCAGGCATCCAAACTTTTCTCAAAATTCAATTATAGCGGAGTTCCGAAATATCCAACCTCTTATATGCTTCATAGCACTTAGGTGCAAAGCCTTCTCTATGTCCTTGTTTTTTTGGGTCTCCATGACCAAGTTCCAATCAACATCGGAAGCCCTCAACATCATAAATTTTTCAAAATTACAATTAAAAAGGAGTTATGAAATCTTGACCTCCAATATTCCAACCTTCGAGATGATGTCATGCTCTCATCATCATCTCCACGTGGCTTCTCCTTAGTGGTGACACGTGTCACCCAGATTTGACCCATTAGGCCACATGAGAAGTATATATGATTTTAGATCATTAAATCTATTTAAAACCACTGAAAGTTTTAAAACCAAATTAATAATGAAATTCGATTAAACCACAATAAAACAAATATATTAAACACAAAATTATTACATATGTTTTATATTTTCAAATTATTATACATATTTTGTAATTTTTTAAAAATTTATTAAATTAATAATTGATTTAAAAATATGAAAATGCATTATAATATTTATACGATAAATCATTAAATAAATAATATTTATAATTATATTATATAATATAATATATTCTTAGATTTGTAAAGCATCTAATCACAATTTGAAACATAATCTAAATCTTTGTCACGATGGATGCTCATAATTGCCAATAATGATAGAATTGAATGGTTTTGAAATCCCTCTGGATCATGGCATGAGCCTCTTGGCAAGTTGGCACACTTTGTTAAATGCAAATGCGATGGAGATATCTACGTGCTCCTATGTTCTCATTCCTTGACCCTCCCATTGCTTTCTATCTCATTATGCAACTCCATTATTACTAGAAGTGACTTCCATCAGGGAAGTACTATGAAGGAATCACGTTTGTCGCGCACGATTCTTTGAGCTCACCTCTAAAATTGGTGCCTTGCAAACTGTATTTTTCACCTTTGTCAATTATGCTCAGCGTCTATGGGTTTCTAATTCATGGAAGCCATGCTTGTTACCTTTGTTGAAATAAGGAATCACTGAGAGCGGGCGTGAATCAATAATAGTGGAGTTCTTTCAAATTTTAAGTATAAGTGTTTAACTCTTTTCACTACGGTAACTTACTTGTGAGAGCTTTCATACACAATACAAATGATCAACAAGATATGGCATTCACATGTACATACAATCCATCACATGAGCAACATCTACATATTGACACAGGTATTTTTATGTGTAAAATCAAAGGGAAAAAACCACCTATCTATTTGTTATTGTGAAGTAAATTAAGAACCTACTTAATTACATCAATTTGTTTGTGAGCACCCACTCACAGGTGGCACTCACCCCCTTAAGATAGCAATCACCTACTTTCCAAGAGGCACCAACCTCTTATGAATGCAGCCACCACCTGCTCTAGCCACTGTTCTACCTTTCATACAATTTTCAAACTGAAAATAGGGGAAATTACATATACATATAAATACAAATTAGATTCATTATAATATCATAGTTATGCTCTTGGCCCTCTGCGCTTCCACAAGAACTCTTAGCCTCACACAACAGTACTAGCCCACTTCACCCCTTTTCTCTAAATTATGCTCCTTCAACTCTTAATAACAACTCTCTACAACACTCTGCCTCAATTCATCACTTGGGCCATTTGCTCAATGTTCACATGCTCCACTCCACTCTCTTCAACTTACACAACAATATTGTATTCCCCACTTTGCTCAATTGCGCTCCACTATTTTGTTCATCTCTAGTGCTAGAAATGATGCACTCTCTCTCTCTATTGACCATTAACATGCCATTCTTACCACCCAAGAGTACTCCTGCATGGTTTTCCATGTTGTTTTTGCATCAAACATTCTAATATTTTCAGCCACATTAAACATTGGGAATGGGCTCCAAAGAGTTTCCATGCTGAGAAATAAATTATTAGTCAACCTACACACTCCAATGAGGCTCTCCATTCTTATTAATGGCTCACAAAGCATGACAAGTACTTCGGCATGGATTCTTTGTTCTTCATTTTAATCAATGATGCGTGCACAGGAGATTAAAGGTAGCTTATTTGTACTTCAAGACAGGCCCAACATTATTATTGAACAATCTTGAGAATCACCATTTATTCTAGCCACCAAATCTCTTGAATGCATTTACTCCTTAGTTGTCGACTCATAAATCTTTCATACTCCTCTCCACTATAATATCAGAGCCCCTACATATCATAACTTTTTTTAAATTGATGTTACGACATCACGAAATTCTGATTGGCATTCGGCCCCTGTTGCTTAGCCCCCTCTTGTTTTTCGTCCATGGGACTAGGAGCTGTGACCGGTGGCACATACACCTCTATATTGAAATTTTGGAGCTCCCACATATCGTAAATTTTTATTAATATGGGCTTACAATATTATGAGATCTCGATTGGCCTTTAGCCCATTTTGCATAGCCCCTTCTTGCTTTTCCTCCATAGGACTCGGAGTTATGATTAGCACTAAGACCTTCAGGATGCCACTGAGGGCCTATCTCCTTGTGTATTTTCTCTCCAACCTTGGTTCTTTGGGATTCCACAACCAAGCACCACCAACATCTGAGCTCCCAGGCATCCAAACTTTTCTCAAAATTCAATTATAGCGGAGTTTCGAAATCTCCAACCTCTTATATGCTCCATAGCACTTAGGTGCTAAGGCTTCTCTATGTCCTTGGTTCTTTGGGTCTCCACGACCAAGTTCCAATCAACATCGGAAGCCCTCGACATCATAAATTTTTCAAAATTACAATTAAAAAGGAGTTATGAAATATTGACCTCCAATATTCCAACCTTCGAGATGATGTCATGCTCTAGTCATCATCTCCATGTGGCTTCTCCTTAGTGGTGACATGTGTCACCAAGATTTGAGCCATGACGCCACCCAATAGTGTTGATTTTGACTACCACATGTCCTCCATAATTCCACGTGATGCTGATGTCATTTGCCACCATTAGCTCCTGAGTTCTAATCAGCAGTTCCCATGTGTCTTGTCAGAGGAGAGAGAAAGGGTTCCTCGGTCCTTGGTTTGCAAATGACTTCCTTTGTATTTATCACTCCTCGTAGCCCTTGGCTCTTTCAAGGAAATGGAATTTGTAAGGAGTTACGAAACCCCAAAACTCTAAATTTTGGAAGGGTTCTGTTGTTCCGTCCTTTCGAGGTCCTATATCTCTAAGCCTCTGACGTTCTGAATTTTAGACTGCTTCCTATTTTTGAAATTCAGCCTCCGAAATTTGGCCCTTTTGACATCATGAGCTTCTAACCTTTCGAGGTCCTAAGACTCCTACCTCCGAACCTCTGACTCTCTAAAATTTAGACCTTCCCCTCTAGTTCTGAAATTTGGCCTGCTTCTAGGACATAAAAATCCTTACTTCGACTGACAATAAATTTTGATCCCGAGATCCATTCATGGACTTCCACATACCATTGGAAATATTTTTCAAAGAACTTTTTAGTGGAGAAGGTTTCATGCATTCTATGAGCTCATTTTCTACTTGAAACATGGTTGCAAACTCTTTTCCTAGAATCTTCCTCAATGCTAGTTCAGTTGACATCAATGCCAACATACCAAGTGCCACCAATCCATCAGATAATGTCAATTTTCCAACAATTTTGCCTTTTGGCATTGATGGCAACAACATAAGCTCCCCCTGAAACCAAGCATGGTATTCTCCTTCGATGCAATAGTAATATTCTCCCCCTTTAGCATCAATGACAAAGGATTCTCTTGAAAACTCCCCCTAAACCACTGCAACTTACTCTTCAATTGATCCCACATGCTGAGTAGCTACTAACACATATTATAATTGAGTCATTTGTAAAGAGGAGTCACAACTCCTATCTATTTCATGAGATATTCAAAGGGTTCTCTTGTCAGTGGCTTAGTAAATATGTCTGCAAGTTGGCCTTTAGTGGCCATATATTCAAGTCAAACAACATTAGTTGCAACCTTCTCTCTTAATAAATGGAACTTGATAGGGATGTGCTTGGTATTTGAGTGCATGATACTGATTATTAGATATATGGATGGCACTAGTATTATCACACATGATTGGAATGGGATTAATCAACTCTACCTTATTTTCCTTCAAGGTATGCTTCATCCATAGAATTTGCGAGCAACAAGTGGCAACTGCAATATAGTCTACTTCAATAGTTGATAAATAAATGGAGTTTTGTTTCTTACTGATCTAGGACACTAAGCAGTTTCCCAAAAATAATGTTGCACTAGAGGTGCTCTTCCTGTCATCAATATTGCCTACCCAATTAGCATCAATATAGGACTTCAACTTAAAATCTCTACTTTTAGCATACCCTAGTCCATAATTAGTTGTTCCTTGAAGATATTTGAAAATCCTTCTCACAATGATGACAAGAATTTCATGAGGGAAAGCTTGAAATTTGGCCACGAGACCCACTGCTTGCATGATGTCTGGTGTTGAAGCTGTGAGATACAAAAAGCTTCCTATCATTGATCTGTACTCAATTGATTTACCATGATGTCTCATATTGTTTGTACAATTTGCAACCTATAACCATAGGAGTGCTAACTGGCTTGCAGTCTTCTAGTTGAAACTTATTCAAAGTTTCTCGTAGGTATTTGGATTGGGAGATAAATACCCCATGTTGACTAAAAAAATTGCATTCCTAAGAAGAAGGAAATTTCTCCAATCATGGGCATCTCGAACTTTGTTTGCATACAGTCTACGAATTGATGTCCCAATTGTTCCAAATCACTACAAAATATTATGTCATCTACATACATAACTACAATTAGTAGATGATCATCTTCATACTTTATTTATATATTTTTGTCGACAATACCTTTCTTAAATCCTTGTTGCTGAAGGTAGTGATCCAACCTTGTATACCAAGCTCTAGGAGCTTGTTTGAGAGCATATAAGGCCTTTTTCAGTTTTCACACAAACCCTTCATTTTCGGTGAGCATGAATCCTTCTGTCTTCTCAATATAAAATTCTTCCAGATATCCATTGAGAAATGCCGACTTCACGTCCATTTGATATACCTTGATTTTTTTATGACTGGAAAAGGCAAGAAACATTCTGATAGCTTCCAGTCTAGCTACTGGTGTAAAGGTTTCCTCAAGATCTATCCCTTCTATCTAAGCATACCCTTTGCAAACTAATCAATCCGTGTTCCTAACTACTTGACCCTACTCATTTAGCTTATTTTTGAAGACCCAATTTGTACCCATGACATTTTTCTCTTTGGGTCTTGGAACAAGTTTCCAAGTGTCATTGTTCTCAATTTGGTCAAGTTCTTCATTCATATCTTTCACTCTAAACTTATCCTCACTTTCCTGGCTGAGGTCTTTTGGCTCAACTTAAGATAACAGAGTAAGATTTACACAAATTGAACTACCAACAAATTTCCTCTTGGTCTAAACACCAATTATTTGATATCCAATATTTGACTCTCAAGGTGTTCTTTTAGTACATAGTTGTAAGGTATTTTGGAACTTGGAGTTGTGCTTGTTTTCACAACTTCGTTATCTAAATTTGTTTCATCTTTATCTGAGGGCCCGATGTCTGAAATCTCTTCTCCATATGAGTTCATGCTTCCCCTCGAGGACTCAGGTTGTGAATCTATTTCATATACCTCAACCCTCTTTGTTTTTTTGTTGTAACAATTGTATCCTTTACTTCGAGCAGAGTATCCAAGTAATATACCCTCATTAGCGCATGAATCAAAATTGTCGGGATTTTTATCATTCCTTTTGATAAATCATTTTCTCCCAAACACCTTATAGTGTTCAATTGATGCAGGTCTTCCCTTCCACAACTCATAGGGAGTTTTATCACTATTAGGCCCGAGTTGTGTTTTGTTTGATAGGTACACTGCTATTTGTGCTGCTTCTCCCTAGAAGATGTGAGGTACACCTTCTTCATCCATCATAGCTCTGGCCATTTCCTATATTTTTCTATTCTTTCTCTCAACTACTCCATTTTGTTGTGGAGTTCTAGCCATAAAATATTGTCTCCTTATGCCACGCTCTTCATAGAATTCTTGAATTTCTCTTGAAGTGTATTCTCCTCCTCTGTATGATCTTAAGCATTTGATATTGAGATCTTTCTCATTTTCTACTTGAGCTTTATAATTTCTAAAATTTTTAAATGCTTATGATTTTTCCTTTAAGAGCATGATCCGAGTGGTCATGGTAAAATCATCAATAATTAACATAAAATACTTTTCTCCTCTTGGGATTTTTTCTCTAGTTGCGCTGTAGGTATCTGTGTGAATTAGCTTCAGTGGTCTAGATGAATAGAACTCTTTTGTCTTGAAATGAGTCTTAGTCTGCTTACCAAATTGACATGACTTGTAGATTGAATTACCAAGCCTTAACAGTCTTAACAAACCTCTCACAGCGCCTAAGTTGTTGACTCTTATGAAACTATCAAAATTCATATGATCAAGTTACCTGTTCCATAACCGGGCTTCACTTGACTTACTCAAATAGAAGCTTTCTATGGAGTCATCAAACACATATACATTATTGTGAGTTCTGACTGCTTTTCCCACCAACTTTCCATTTTCTTCATTTCAGATCTCACGGTCCTTGGATTGAAAGGTCACATTAAATCCATTATCAAACATCTGAATTTCACTAAGAAAATTGTGCTTGAGACCTTCTACATACAACACATTTTGGGATTTAGTCTTTTCATCAAGATTGACTATGCCCTTACCCTTAATTATTGTTGGGGCATTATTGTCGAAAGTGACATTATTCCCTCTGTCATTTTATTTTAGCAACATAAAGTTGCTATTATCCCCAGTGATATGCTTGGAGCAACCACTATCCACATACCATATGTTTTCTTGATTATGTTTTTATAGAGAAAGTCCACATTCCATGCTCTTTCCAGATTTTCGTTTCTAGTTCTCCTTATCTTTTAGAAAGGATAGCTTCCAAGTGTTTTAAGACTTAGATGGGTACTAAAACCTAATTCTACACTCCTTGTGCCTAAAATTATTACATTCGAAACATTCAAAATCATTCATTAGGGGAGAGAAGGCATTTCAATTTCTGAGAGTAGAGTTTTGAGATATAAAATTCTAATACTTATTGTATATAAAATTTCATCTCTTTCAACCTTGATTCTTCTACAATCAAACACCTTATTCCAAATATGTGACATTTATAACAATGTGTTGCGGGTGAGAACACCCTAGAGTCTTGGGTTGAGAACCCCAATAGAGCAGAGGGCAAACCACAACAAGAAATGCTTAGGAAATCAACCTAAATGCTTATTCTACTGAACTGTGCAGGAGTGGCCTTAACCGGAAGTCCTACGTTTGAGTAGATCCCACAGGGTGCAAAGCCTCAGCTTGTCTTGATGTCTTCAAAACCTAAAAATTATTCAAATGAAACATATACAACAGTAGAAACATAAAGCATGTTCATGATATTAACTTTAAATCATATAAATGAATGAACAATTACACATCAATGTAAGATTCATAAACAAATTACAATATAAATCGATGCATAAACACATTTAATATCGAAAAAAGAACATCATTCCTTTATTGAAGTTAGCTATAAGTAAAGTGGAGAAATAAGACTTGAGTCCTTCTCCAGCTCCAAGTAGAACCGTCCTCCGGATCCATCCTTTCCTGGCCTTAGCAATCTTCCTCCATCACAGATACAAGGATATTTCAAGAAAGATGAAGGATATCTCCAACAAGGAAACAAGGGTTTCCTGAAGCTTTGGGGAGTGCAGGAGGCACATGGATTTTGTTAGACTCGATCAAGGATAATCTCACTACAATATCAATATCTCATATCTTCTCCCTTAAGGCCTTCCCATGGAGGTTTATTTATACTTCTCCAAATTAGTTTTTTTAGTTGGGAAACAGTTGGGCCATGGGAAATAGGAGGTGAGTAACAGGTAAAACTCGTGAACTCCACCCGAAATTAAGGAAATTTTTTTTTTAAGTGTTTTAACATATGTACACGGGTTGGGTATATGCTGACCCACGTGTACACACTTTTATCACAGGGCAAAGTAGCATATAAGGAATAAAACACTGTTTTTTAAATTTTGGACCAAGCCTAGAAGGAAGGGTTGCCCTAGGCCATAATCAGAGCATCAAATCTACCAAGAGTGGTAAATGGTGCTATAACAAAAGCCCCCAATATATGAGGTCAAAAGGGGTACATGATGGCTAAAATGTATTAAGAGTATAGAAGGAATCATGCTGAGACCGAGGAGGAGTTCACCATAATTCATCCTACCAAGTCAGTGAAAGAGATCAAAAAGAAACTATTGTCTGAGGCGGGCATACCCATTCTCAAAAATAGTAAAGAAAGTCTACATGTCAAGTACACAAGCAGATCTAGTATGAATACAACTATAAAGGAGTTGAAAATACATAATGGATCATCTGATCATAATCAAGAAAGTACATGTTTGAACATCACATATAAAGAACTGATCAATGATGTTGAAGTATGAAGCTGATCACTGAAGTCAAGAAACTAATCCAAATAGTAGCAAGTGAACATGATGGAATAAATGGTACTACACTGCAACTCGGGTGCCAACATATAACATATCGCTGTAAGGAACTGCAATATATAAGGTGGATGGTGTCAACTAGCAGAAATAGGAGCAATTGAAAAGTGAACTAAGACATGCTGTTGCAAACTCGAGGTCTTCATCGACCGCCGTGGTACATTTCTACACAATGGGAATAAATGATATGAAGTCGACCATGTGAGAAATCATTTGATTACCGGTCATTGATGTATACCGTTAACAAACACGAGGCTACTCACCGATAATGATGAGAGTCAAGGTACCCAGTACAATCTAACAAGTGCGAATAAATGAGTTGTAGTCGAACACTTGGAAGAATCTATCAATCAGGAGACAATGATGTTTTCCCACTGTTGATAGTGAAGGAATCTGCCACTGATGACTGCAAACCCTAAGGTACTGCCAAATGGACTCTAAATCTCTTTCCTAAAGCAATGAGTTGAAGTCGATGGGAAAAGATCCGCTAGAAGGAAGGCATTAAGGCATCCTTCACAAATCTAGCACAAGTGTAACCCGTAGGCCAATAATGTGGAAGGAATCGGACGAAAATATATTTAGTAACCTAACCAAATCATGTTTCCAACATACATAAGATGTGGCTAGCGCATGATAGAAACCCTCTAAACCAACCAATAATGAAAGCTGACATAGAGGCGAGGAATCCACCAATAGGGTCAAATGGAAACCAAGGCACTGCAGGAATCCCAATGTGTGATAATGAAAGCTGATGTCGAACACAAGGGAAACCACTCAGTCAAAGACCCATGATACTAATCGATGCTAAGCACAAGGTGACCTATCAATAATGAAAATAGGGCCAGGGTGCGGCTCTAGATATTCCCTTAGAACCATTTGTCATTGTCGATAAGAGCAATATTCGCCAGCGAGAAGTTAATGGAGACCTTCTCAGCCGACTGAAAAATAGGTCAAGAGACATTGCAGAGAGGTTGACTCAGGTTTACTTCCTTTGAACAAAAGCATGACTCAACTGTGACTACATGGCAGCATATGATAATTTTGTATAAGTTCGTCATGCAGGAGGCATAAGCAAACTCTCCATATGATTGGAAGAGGTAACCAATCGGAGGAGTACTGACTCAATAACAAGGTTAAGGCTCTCCTAAGTCAAACTAAAGCCCATCCCAATGGAGGAAAGACTTACTTTTGAGTGCTTTGTTCAAGGGCGACACAACTGACTCTAGCTGCCATCAAATATGGAAATAATGTCCCATTCTCGCTCTTTTTGGAATATATAATTTTTTTGTCTTTTTATTTTATATGAAGCTTGAAAAAGAATAAAAGAATGCTATAGTATAGTGGAAAGAACGAGTGTCGAAAAAACATATGCTCTAGTTCCTAGGAGGGGAACATTCCTATGCTCAATGCAAAGTGGTGAATTGGTCAAGGACACTCAAAGGAATGTTCTTTCCACGGGTAAAAGGGTGTGTCAAGTCGCATAGGCTAAGTGATTGCAAGGTTGATTTTGCAGAAGACATGGTCGAAAAGTGGCTTAAACACAAGTCCAAGTGAAGCCGGCTCAAGGCTAAAAGGTGCAAATAGTCAATATGTAATGCAACAGTACAACTCAACACAAAGGAGCCTCTAGGGTGTAAAGCCAGAAAAATAGCAAAGAAGTAGAGGAATTAGGCTTCAATGCACAGGTCATGCCGGGACTAAAGAGGACTCCTGAGCTTAAGAACAAAAATTCAGCATGGGTGCCAAATGACAACAAGGTACTATCTAGGGCACCATGGTAAGGTAGGCTCTACCACACAAGTCATGAAACTTCTAAGAAATGAGAAGGTTCTATGTCATAACTTGTTGGGGTCAATCCTAAGGAAAAAATGGGAAAGGAAACTAATAAATGCACAATGCAAGTGAAAACCCTAACCTATATGCCAGTTTCGAGAACCAACACCTGTCAGAATGGATCAACCATAAAAATGTCCAAAGGATAAATCTTCCAAGTTCTCTAGACATAAATAGGAACACTAGATAAGAAGTTAATACATCCCACATATAAACTTCAGATAAAATCTTGTGTTATAGAATACAAAACTTGAAAATGCGTACCTTATATATACAATATGGTACAAGGAACCATGCAGCCTTGCGGCTTACGTATAATAGTTCTTCGAGTCAAAACCCCTTGTAGGGCTCAAGCCAAGGACTCCTTTGGTAGTTAAAACTCATGGCTTCAAAGAGTTCCTCCTGTGAAGGAAAATCAAATTCCAAGAAATCATGAGAACTATAAGGATCAAAAGAGGGGATTAAGGGGTCCCATGTCCCCATAGGAGGAATCACTTGGTCAACTGCCAGGACCAAGTCCCAAGAAGGAAAGTAATAGTTCGTAGGATCCTTCTCATAAGCATTTGAACATTGAGGATTCAACGCCACATAGTTAAACCGTGGCAGAGTAGAGTCTACTTGA
Organism: Pinus tabuliformis; assembly: GCA_031772625.1. NCBI lineage: Eukaryota > Viridiplantae > Streptophyta > Pinopsida > Pinales > Pinaceae > Pinus > Pinus tabuliformis. Next base: position 608,322,284 of record CM062810.1, read on the forward strand.
ACACTTGGAAAAAACCAAAGGGGTATTCTATAGTAAATTTGAATTAGGGTGGTGATTATCAGATGCAAGTTGATCAATAGTGACAATATTCCCATTATGAGGAAAACACATCACTCGAAAGAGTGAAGACACCACAGCATTCATAGCATAGACATAATCACGCCCAAGTAGCATATTAAAGTCTAAAGGGTGATCAACCACCATCATATCGATAAAAACAATGTTCCCACCTAAAGTAATAGGAAATTAAGGAAGAACACCCATAGATTCACTAGGTCTTCTATCATAGGCTAACAACTGACTATCAGCTGACAACAATTTGGAGAACCCAAAGGTTTCCAAGTTAAGGAGGATATAATACTTGCAAAGGATCCTTCATCCACCATACATCGATAGATGTTTGTGGAATTAACTCTAACCTTTATTTGGAAAGGTGCAACGGAAGGAAGATGAGGCTCGACAAGGCTATCCCAATCAAAGGAGACACTCCTAGAACTTGGAGGGTGAACATTTGAAGAAACTAGAATGCCCCCTATACCAGAAGAATATGTACTAGAAATCAAATAGACTCTGTTGTTAGGCACTTCACCCCCCAAAAGAGGAGTGTAATCAACTAGAGATTGCACTGGCTCAACCACGTTATTATCAACCAATGGTTGATGAAACTATTGAGAAACCATATCAGATTTAGGAGTAGAAGAAATTTCAGACTCAGACCATATCCTTTGTACCTCTGGAATACCAGGGAACACATGAGTAAGATGGTCTCCCTTGCATATCTTACAAGGGAACTTAGTTTTAAAACTTCCACGCCTAGTTTTCTTATCAACATACATTCCGCCAACATGACTAGCAGTGCAAAGAGTCCCGAACATAACTTGCAGAGGTCAGTGACTCTTTCCCAAGAGATATAGGACTAGTGCCCCCAGCCCTAAATAATGTAAACTTTCAAACGGGAACTATAAACTCAAAACGGGAACTCTGGCCAAAAAATGCCAAAAAAACATCAAAAGCAGTGCTAAAAATGAAAAGTGTGTATATTGGAACGATGGGTTTTTTTTTTTAGGGAAAATTTTGAACATGTTTTAAAAATGGTAGTGAAAACAAAATTTTCGTGCAAAATATAGCTTGAGAACGAAAAAGTGATTATACTGGAATGATGATTTTTTTTTTAGGGTCAATCTTCAAAATTTAAAAAAATGCTAGTAAAATGATCTAACAACATAAAAATGACTCATAACTTCTCATTTAACACCATATGGAAATCAAAAATTTTATTTCAAGATACAATGCAGACATCAGTTAGATAAACTATCTTAAGCAATTATTCAAAATCACTCATATTTTCTTGCACGCCATCAGAATTCACATCTTCAAATGAGTGACTGGATGCTGATGAAGATGTTCCATATTCTTCTCTTTCATCAACTAGTGCACCATCTGAGTCCACATGCATGCCCATCATTTCAGGTTTCAAAATTCTTCTAGATCTATGACTGGTTTCAATAGACTCCCATCTCAATATTGTTCCTTCTGGTAACAACCTTTTTAGAATCTCTATCGTCTTGAAGCGAAGAGTTCCCCTCTTTGTTAAATTGATGTCATAAACAAGTATGTCAACATCCTCCAATTTCAATATGTCTGTGCGGCGACGATTTATATCTGTACCTTTTTTTTTTCTCTTCCTGCCATTTTTTTTGTCAACTACCATCTCTGGCTTATACACACCATTGAATGGGTGTGTATTTGTGGCATACCAATGTACTTCAACACTTGTAACATCCTCATTTTCTGTAAAGACCTTTATAACTTTAGCAACCCAGAATGGATAGCCATTGAGATCTCCATCTGCTAGCACTGCGATCATGCAACCCTCCTTAATATCATGTACTGAACCCCTGTAAAGGTCTTCCATGGCTTCACGTTGTGCACGAGATCTTCTGGAACCAATATACATCTCTCTTTCCTCTACCTGTGAAGAATTAATGATACCTTGAGATTGTTGTTGTTCAACAATGTTTATTTCCTCATGTGCATTCGACACATTTTGTGGCCAAATAAATGGATTTTTCAAAGGTATATCTTCATTTGTTCTTGTTGAAATGATATCACTTTGATTATTGAAAAATGACTCCCACCAAACTGAATCAGCAATGTCAAAGTACTCATATGTATATCTAATACATTTTTTAATTTCTTCTAGGCAATCAGAATAATTTATATCTCTGTTTTGTTTGCGTGCATTATGAACTTCACCAACTGATTGTAATAACAATATTTTTGATGCAAATATTGGATGATCTGGAATGAACTTCAAAAATTGCAAACCTGATGACGGTGCCCATTCTGTAGTAGTTGAATACTTCTTGCCCCATATTAGTGTTTTCCCATCAATTATTTTGATACGAAATTGATGTTGGAAGCTAACGTCATTAAGTTGTTCAATGCATTTCCCCTCACCATATGATCCCGTAATAAACCTTCGCATGTCAACAGATTCTTCCAACACATCAAAAGTAGGCTATGGCATGTATGATTTCTTAACACATTCAATTAATGATGGCAAGCTCCCAGCTTCCTTCCTCCTCAATGTGACTAAAAAACGACTGAAAATTTGATCAATATGGTCATGAGTGTGCCCAACAAGAAGGAAACCAACCTTTACCTTCTGAAAAATTCTCAATTCAACAAGCATGTTTAGATATCCAAAAACAACCTGATTTTTGTTTTCACGGCAAGTGTTGTCCAATTGTAGATACAAAACTTTAGGAAGATTACCAGACCAATGAGAAAGCACATCATGAATTATGGTTATGGTCAGATTTGCATCATTATGAATATTTGGAGCTGTGAAGTACACCTTTGGCAACATTTTCCCATTGAAGACCATACAACCGACCAAGTGATACTGAATAAAATTTTCCTCCTGTAAATTTTTGGGTGTACGAACAAAATGTGGTAAAAGTGTTTTCTTATGGTCCATACCATCAATTATCAAACCCAAATATTTATTCGTATTATCATAACACTTCTTTCAATGCTTGTACAACTTTTTCCATTCATTTTTTTGTTGTTCACGATGCTCCTGAAGTTCTTTGACAATTGAATCTACACAACATAAAAGAAAGCCATTAAGAAATATTTTTTCATACTTGATGAATAAACAATTTTAAAAGTTAAAGTTATGAATGCCTACCTCTTTCTGACCCTTCACATTTGTCCCTTTTTTATTTAAGAGAAGCACATGTACTGAAAATCCCCATCCTTGTCTTCTTAGGAATACGGACATTGTTGAATTCTTTCTTCCATATCTTCACAAAATATTGATATGTAATAAACCGGCCATGTCCCTCAGCACCTTCTGCATATTCTTTGTATAAGTTGTAGATTTTGTGTCTCAAAAAATTATCTGGAATATGTATTGTCTCTCTATTTGGCATACACTCTCCATGCTTTGAAAAGAAATCTTTCATCCATGACATTGTAGTGTTTGATAATGGCCCAAACTGTCTTTTATGACGTACTTCAGAATAAAATGTGGGATCCTTTTCCAAATTTTCTTGAATTCTCGAGAGACGAAAATTCCCAATCGAATGAAACATTTTGAAAGCTTTTCTACAGATAAATAAAGTCTTAATATGATAATCATAACTTGACAATGTAGATTGCATGCACCCAACTAAATATGAATTTTGCATGCTTTTATTCATTGACAAATATCTCTTCCTGCTCTCTAATGCAAATTTGAAATCCATATGTTTCAAGCAATATTTTTGGCAACATTCACTTGAAATGAGTGCACTGATAGAACTTCTTCTTGTCAGATATTCTGCTCTACCCCTTGTATAACTAGAACATCTTGCATTGATACGAAAAGGTCTGCTCCTACTCCTCGATACAATATTTCTTGGCAACATCTCCATCATTAGATCATCATTTGTATAAGGATTTTCATCATCATTAAGAGGAATGTTATCCACACTATGATCAACTGTGCTTTTCAAATACTGACTTGGAGGATATTCTTCATCTTCCCCTTCTTCAGTGCTACTGTCATAGTCCATAGAATTCAGACTCAATGGCAATTTTGACTCGATGTTTTTTGAATATTCTTCCTCATGTGCATTTTTAGTGCTGCTCTCACAGTCCATAGAATTAGGACTAAGTGTATCATCTTGTCCTTCATCACTGCTACCTTTATACTCATTAGAATTAGGACTAAGTGCATCATCCTGTCCTTCATCACTGCTGCTCTCATAGTCCTTAGAATCAGGACTAAGAGGACATTGTGACACTCCATTCTTTTGAAATTCATCATCGCGCTCTTCATCACTGTTGCTCTCATAGTCCTTAGAATTAGGACTAAGTGGACACCGTGACACTCCATTATTTTGAAATTCATCATCCCACTCTTCATCACTGCTGCTGTCATAGTCCTTAGAATTAGGACTAACTAGACACTGTGGCACTCCATACTTTTGAAATTCATCATCTCGCTCTTCATCAAAGCTGCTCTCATAGTCCTTAGAATTAGGACTAACTGGACACCATGGCACTCCATACTTTTGAAATTCATCATCCCGCTCTTCATCAAAGATGCTCTCATAGTCCTTAGAATTAGGACTAACTGGACACCGTGACACTCCATACTTTTGAAATTCATCATCATGCACTTCATCGTTGTTGCTCTCATAGTCCTTAGAATTAGGACTAAGTGGACACTTTGAAACTCCATTATTTTCAAATTCGTTATCACGCTCTTCATCACTGCTACTCTCATAGTCCTTAGAATTAGGACTGAGTGGACACCGTGACACTCCATTCTTTTGAACTTCACCATCTTGCTCTTCATCACTGTTGCTTTCATAGTCCATAGAATTAGGACTAAGTGGACACCATGAGACTCCATTCTTTCGAAATTTGTCATCAAGCTCATCATCACTACTGCTTTCATAGTCCTTCGAATTCAGACTAAGTGGAATCTGTGACTCTTTATTTATTTGAAATTCTCCATCCCCTCTTTCATCAGTGCTGCTCTCATAGTCCTTAGGATTAGGACTAAGTGGAAGAATTGACTTTCTATTCATAGTGGAAGAATTCCCGCTATATTCATCCATATGAATAGAGTTGTTACGCGATGAAGATGTTGATGCTGTATAAATCGAAACTTCACTATCAGAACAATCCATCCCTTTCAAATAGAAGATGTTGAATGATACAAATGGAGAGTCTCCTAAAGATATTATATAGCTTAAAGAATGAAATTTTCCGTCCAAAAATTTCCCTCCCAAAAAATTTTGCGAAAATATTTCCCTCCAAAAATTTTCCACCCAAAAAATTTCGCGAAAATATTTCCCTCCTAAAAGTTTGTGAGATTTATTTCACTTCATTATTTTATTATGCAATTTAATGAAAAATGTAAACTTAATTTTTTTTATGAAATAAATCATTAAAGTTAAAATTGTAAACTACAACTTCTACCTAAATTATTTTAATAGTCAAAGTATATAATATTTACTAAACAATTGAATGTTTTTTTAAATTTTTATAATACATTCTGAAACAAGTTAATCCCACATTCACCTCACTATAAAACAATTCCATACTGTTCGCTTTATCATATTTTCATTCATCACCATAGAAAAGTTAACATGTTAAAATTATTAAAACTAATTAATCTTGCATTCACTGTATGGTAAAACATCTCCGTAGTTTCACCTATATATTCCATTATCACTATTACTCACGTTACATCAAGGTTTTTTGAGGTTCGTTAAAAGACTTGAAGCAAATTTGTGGAGCAAATACATTGGGATCAACAACATATTCAATGAAGAATTCCCGTAATTGAAAGGTCAGTTAAATTTTTTTCTTTGAAATTTCTCAAATTAAATTAGTTTAACGAAGTAGATTTTTTTTTTTAACTTAATTTTTTTTTTCAACCAAATTAAGAAATATTTCCACCATGAGCATGGTGGGCCCAGGGCAACCCCATCCTACAATCGATTGGCCATCAGATTTTTTTTTATAAACATAAAATTTTTTGTCAACCAAATTAACAAATATTTCCGCCGTGAGCATGGTGGGCCCAGGGCAACCCCATCCTGCAATTGGCTGGCCACCCACTCCCTCCGCACACCCTTCCGGGCCCTCCCCAAACTCAACAACCCCTTCCCGCCCTACCTTCTGCCCCACTTCCCTACCCCACACGACCCCCTCACCCCTACCCGGCCCCCCTACCTCACTCCCCTTCCCCTCCCCCTCACCTCACCCCTCGTTTCCCCAACTCCCATTCCCCCCTCCCTCACCTCACCCCTCGTTTCCCCCCCGTCCCTACCCCTACCTCTCCCCCTCACCCCTCGTGCCACCCCTACCCCTACCCCTCACCCTCGCCCCGCCCCACTCCCCACTTTATCCTCACCCCTCCCCTCACCCCTCGGTCACCCCCCCTACCCCCTCCCCCTCACCCCTCGACCACCACCCCCCACTCCCCCAGCACCCCTACCCCCTACCCCCCCCTCCTCACCCCCTGCCCCCCTAACCCCCTTCCTCGTAACCCGTAACCCCCCCCACCCCTCGGCCCCACCCCCTAAACCCCCTCCCTTACCCCCTATCCATACCACCCCCCCAACCCCTCGGCCCCCGCACCCCCTACCCCCGCCTACCCCCTACCACACCCCTCACCCCTCGGCCCCTCCCCTACCCCCCACCCCGCTAACCCACGCCCCCCCCCCCGCCCCCCTCCCCCCTCGACACCCCCGCCCTTCCCCCCCCCTGCCCTACACTCCCCTGTCCCCCCTCCTCACCTCTCCGCCCCCTCCTTCCCCCACCCCTCCGCCTCCCCCTCCCTCCCCCTCCTCTCACGTCGCCCGCTCTCCCCTTCCTTTCGCCTCCCCCGCCTCCCGCTTCCCGACCTCCGCCCCCTTGGATGGCCACCCGAGCGTGCCGGGGTGGCGCCAGGTGGGCGGCAGTGCCCCACCCCGAGCCACCCCGGCGGCCCGCCTAGGGTGGCCGTCCGGTTCACCACGCCCACCCCGCACCACCCCGATGGCCCACCGGCCCAACCAGGCCCAGAATTGGACGGCCACCCCGGGCGGGCTGGCGGGCCGCCGGGGTGGCGCGACAAATCGGACGGCCACCCTAGGCGGGCCGCCGGGGTGGCGCAGGGTGGGGCGTGGCCACCCACCCCGCGCCACCCCGGCAGCCCGCCGGCCCGGAATCGGACGACCACCCTGGCAGCCCGTCGGCCTAGAATTGGACAACCACCCCAGGCTGGCCGCCGGGCCGCCGACCCACCAAAATCGGACGGCCACCTGGCAGCCCGCCGGCCCGGAATCGGATGAACACCCCAGGCTGGCCGCAGGGGTGGCGTGGGGTGGGGCGTGGCCATCCACCCCGCGCCACGTCCGATTCCGGGAATCGGACGACCACCACGGGAGGGCTGGTGGGCCGCTGGGGTGGCAGGGGTGGGGCAAGGTCGCCCACCCCGCGCCACCCCAGTGGCCCGCTGGCGTGCCAGGTGGCCGTCCAAGGGGGCAGAGGTAAGGAGGCGAGAGGGGGAGGGAAGGGGAGGTGGGGGAGGGAGGGAGCGAGAGGCGAAGGGACGAGGGAGGAAGGCAGAGGGACGGGGAAGGGAGGAGATAAAGGGGCAGTGAAGGGAGGGGGCCGAGGGGCGGGGGTGGGGTAGGGGCGGGGGGGAAGGGAAGGGGAGGGAGGGGGGATGAGGGGTGATTTAGGGGGAGGGTAGAGTGAGGGGGAACGAGGGGTGGGGCTGGGCAGAGGGGGGGAAGGGGAGTGAGGGGGGAGGTAAGGGTGGCAGTTGAGGGGCGGAGGGGGGCACTGGTAGGGTAGGATACCGGGGGGGGGGGGGGTAGAGTGAAGGGGAACAAGGGGTGACGGGGGCGGCCGGGTAGAGGGGGGGGGATGAGGGGTGGAGTGAGGGGGGTGGATGAGGGGGAACGAGGGGTGAGGGGGGGATGAGGGGTGAGGTGAGGGGGAGGGATGAGGGGTGGGAAGGGTAGAGTGAGGGGGGAGACGATGGTGGGGGGGATGAGGGGTGGGGGTGGTAGAGGGGAGGAACGAGGGGTAGGGTCGAGTAGAGGGGGGAAGGGGAGTGAGGGGGGAGGTAAGGGGGGTGGGGCGGGTGAGGGGTGGAGGGGGGCACGGGTAGGGCGAGATACGAGGGGGGGAACGAGGGGAGGGGCCGGGTAGAGGGAACGAGGGGTGGGGCCGGGTAGAGGGGGGGAAGGGGAGTGAGGGGGGAGGTAAGGGGGGTGGGGCGGGGGGCGGAGGGGGGCACAGGTAGGGCGGGATACAAGGGGGGGGGTAGAGTGAAGGGGAACGAGGGATGAGGGGGGCGGACCGGTAGAGGGGGGGATGAGGGGTGGTGTGAGGGGGGTGGATGAGGGGGAACGAGGGGTGAGGGGGGAGCCCGGGTAGAGGGGGGGATGAGGGGTGAGGTGAGGGGGAGGGATGAGGGGTGGGAGGAGGTAGAGTGAGGGGGAACGAGGGGTGAGGGGGGGAGGGCCGGGTAGAGGGGGGGAAAGGGGAGTGAGGGGGATGAGGGGTGAGGTGAGGTGGGGGGATGAGGGGTGAGGGGGGAGGGCTAGGTAGAGGGAGGGAAAGGGGAGTGAGGGGGAGGGATGAAAGGTGAGGTGAAGGGGGGGGGGGGGGGGGGCGGTAGAGTGAGGGGGAACGTGGGGTGAGAGGGGGGGTCGGGTAGAGGGGGGGGAAAGGGGAGTGAGGGGTAAGGTTGAGAGGGGGGAGGCGGGCCGAGTAGAGGGGGGATGAAGGGCGAGGTGAGGGGGAGGGGTGAGGGGGAACGAGGGGTGAGGAGGGGGGGCCGGGTAGAGGGGGGGAAGGGGCGTGAGGTGAGGGGGGGCGGATGAGGGGTGAGGTGAGCAGGGGGATGAGTGAGGGGGAATGAGGGGTGAGGGGGGAGGGCTGTCGGGTAGAGGGGGGGAAGGGGAGTGAGGGGGATGAGGGGTGAGGTGAGGGGAGGGGATGAGGGGTGACGGGGGGGTTAGAGTGAGGGGGAACGAGGGGTGGGGGGTCGGGGGCGGGTAGAGGGGGGCAAAGGGGAGTGAGAGGGATGAGGCGAGGGATGAGGGGTGAGGGGGGGGGTAGAGTGAGGGGGAACAAGGGGTGGGGGTGAGCGCGGGTAGTGGGGGGGAAAGGGGAGTGAGGAGGAGGGGTAGGAAGGGGGGGATGAAGGGTGAGGTGAGAGGAAGGGAGGAGGGGGGGATGAGGGATGGGTCCGGGAGGAGTGAGGTAGGGGGGTCGAGTAGGGGGGATGAGGTAGGGGAGAGGGGGGGTTAAGGGCTAGAGGGAAGGGGGGGTAAGGGTAGGATGGGTTGGCCGTCCGATTGCAGGGAGGGGTGGTTCATTTGGGGGCGAGGGGGGTAGGGGGAATAGGTGGAAGGTGGGTAAGGGTGGGTTGGGGTGGCCGTCCGATTGCGGGGTGGGGTGGCTCGGTTGGGGGGGAAGGGGGTAGGCTATTGGGGGTTGGGGAGAGGGGGAAGGGGGTGAAGTGGCATGGGGGTTGTGGGCCGGTAGGGGGGCTAGGGGGTGGAGGGGGGCGTGGAGGGGAAGTGGTTGGGGGGTGGGGTGGCGTGGGGGTAGGGGGGAGGTGTGGAAGGGGGGTAAGGGTGCGGTTGGATGGCCGTCCGATTGTGGGGTGGGGTGGCGTGGGTCGGTTGAGGGGGAAGAGGGGTAGGGGGGCGTGCGGGGTAAGGGGTGGGGAAATCGCTCGCCACTCCGTGGATGGACGGGGTGGTGTCAGTGGGCTTCTGCCATTTCTTAGTGTTAATATTTTTTTAATTTCAATTATTTGATTATACAAATTAAAAATTTAGGATATATTTTCGTTGTGGATTTAAGTTAATATGTTTTCGTTGTTTACTAATTTATGTGTTTCTATTTTTCAGGAAAATGGCATCAAAGAAGATTTCTGTGAATATGTTTGGACCAAAGACACTTAAAGGTGCATCTTCAAAAAACATTGGTGAACGAACTCCACCTGAGCTCATGGCTACAAATCTTTCAAGTGCCTCAAATGATAAGAAGATGATTTCAGACTGGAAGAATTCAAAAGAGGTGAAATTCCCATCAAGAATCTGGTATGTGAAAGAAAGAGAAAGCCAAAATGTGAACATATATCTATATATTGATATACCGAATGAAAATGGAATTTTTGAGCTGATGGGAAGATTCATAGATATGTGTTCGGTAACGGACACTGAAGTTGTTTACATACTTACAAAAGCTCCCAAGTCACACGAAAGGATTAAATATCAACTAACATATTCATTGTATGACACGAGAGAGGTATCTACAAAGTTGTGTAAACAAATTGTAAATGAGATGAAACAAAACATCATAAGTATTGTTATTTATATTTGTAATTTGTTTTCTTGAAAGTGTCTTGCTATATTTTTTTAATTTTGTTTTTATTGACATATGATATTTTGTTTGGTAGAATTTTGTTGAAATTTGTTCAATTAGGTTGGGAAGCATTCATTTCATAGAGCATGATATCATGAAAGTTGTCAGCAGTTTTTACTCAGTGTCAGAAGAAGATATGGAAAATAAGCAAAATGTAGTAATTGATGATGCTACAAAACTACATCCAAAGGATCAGAAAAAAAGGCCTCTAGTGGATAAATCTAGCAAGGGTAAACAAATTACTTTTGAGGGCAATGAAGTTGAAACTGACAGTGAAGCATATGTTGTCGTTATTGAAGATGACATTGGAACTGAGAAAAGTCGTAAAAGACCAAAAGTAACAACGCCCAAAAATAAATCTGTTGACAATGTTATGACGAAGAAAAGTAAAGTTGAAGATTTTGAAGTAGTCATTACCAGTGGTCAGGAACCTAGTGAAACTTCAAAAGAAAGCAGAGAAATTATTACACCAAGAGCTGATTTAGAGGATGGCATTATCAAAACAAAACAAAATGCCATTCGACAGAATTTGACAAAGAAAAACTTAATTGATGGTGGTCGTACATTTCAACGTAATGTCAGACAAACCTATAAGGCAAGTGAAGGACAATGTCAATATCAAGTCAGAAAGCCACACCATCTGCATGTTCACAACTTGAAGGCATTGATGAGGTATAACCCATATGCTCATGTGGTTAATTATGTGCTTCTTGTTGATCCAGTTCAAGTTCCCAACAAAGAAGCATTTGATAAGTCAAAATGTTTTGAATACAATTATTATGTTCTTAGGGGGAACCATTCTGTAGAAGCTCAAAGACAATTGATGGAGGAATATCCCAATAACCCACGTTTTGAAACAATGAAATGTATCATTTATGTTGGTTTATCGGATACAAAAGCAAAGTTAGTGGCATGGGATCATAATTCAGATAATGAATATAGGATGTCTACGACTTTCATCCAAAGGGTTAGATTTATTCATAGTGAATTTCAAGAAAAATGTGGTGGGGATAGGATAAATGTTACTACAGATTCCAAAGAGAATGTTGTATGGAAATAGGCTATCAAATTGAAGAGAAACCCAATTCAAAAGGTGGAAAACGCAACCTTCCTAGTGATATATTTAGAGGTGTTGATAACATTTTCCAATTGGCATTTAGAACTGGAGACGTTTGGAACTTGATTGATGAGATTTTTAGCATGTGGGAAAACATTGGCATTAAAAACTAGAAGGTTAAAAAGTCTAAGCTATTGATATGTGGTGGCAGTAAATTAGGTCCTGACTTGAAGCAGCTTCCAGAAGATATGACTATCACACCTTGGAGAGTAATGCAAGGAGTGAAAGATGAAAAAATTGTCAAAACAATATTATCTCGTGTGAAGTCAGGGGAATTATCATTGGAGGAAATGTCCGAAGAATTTCAAAAGTAATTTTGTTGAATTATTTTTATTTATTTCTAGATTATAATTTTCTTTTAAATAAAACATGTTGTTCTTGCTAGTATTTGTTATACATATCATTATATTGACTTTTTGTTACTTTATCTATGTAGTCACAAAGTTTACATGAAAATTCAAAAACAAATGGTTAGATTGTTGAATGAAGATATTTGGATCTTCCTCTTTCTCCTCTTTTTAGATCTCTTATTACAAGAGGGAGGAGGAAGAGGAATCCCAGATTTCTCTTTGAAAGAAGATGAACAATTAACACCCATTTTTTTCCCTTGAAATAAAGCATTCATCTGAGAAGCTTCAAGAACATTAGGAATATTCAGAGTGGACCACAACGAAACTGGTAGTCTAACATTCAATCCAGGAATATTCAAAGTGGCCATCAAGGGGGTACCAATGTTCCCAAAGAAAGGAAAAGCATACAGATCCCTTTTGGAAGGGTACCTTGGTTGGTCTCTATAGGAATATTAGCCATACTAAACTTATTCACAGATCCTTCCCTTGCGGGAATTCACAAAAGACTTTCCAAGGAAGAGAGATGCACAATCAAAACCTTTGCCCTTAAGGAGGCAACTCTACCACTTTCAAAAAAAGATCAAAAGCATTTCAAGATCGGTGGAGTGGTAGGTCAGTCACTCAAAATATAAAGTCCAAAAGTGACAAGACAAATCCACCTAAAGACAACTAGATACAAAGAGCAAAGATCACTTGACTATAAAGTCCCAAAATATGCAACCAATCAAGCAACTTCCAAGTATTTCCACTCCAGGTGTTGAGAACTGGACACAAAAATACAAGAAAGCGAAGTAAGGGACCTTCCGAAGATAGTTTGGGATAATAATGGCTCGGGCCTACCAGTGAAGGTAACAAAAACAGTTACATTGACCTCTAGACAAAAGTATTTGCCGATGCAACGTCGAGAAGTACTAATGAATGTGATGCAACGTCTGCCTCAGGTGCCACAGGATTCCCCTTCACAACCACCTATGTGATCCTTAGGAAAGGCAACTACGGGCACCAACTCGTATCAAAAGCTGGGCAGAACAGTCGTGAGGCGGGATCCAACAAGTAGGAGAGGGGGTATCTCTCTTCCTTGTCTTCACTCTCCCTCATGCTTAACTCCTAGTCATGGAGCTTTCTTGGTCTTTCTAACGATATTGGATTTCACTCGTTATTCAACTTCTAAGTTTTATAATTTGAGCGGCCTTGGAGAGTTAACTCTCTACTCACCTGTTCCAAGGCCCTAATGAACCTAAACTTGTTGGTGCTTGTTAATGACAAAAATAAAATATCTAATTCATTTTATTAAAGCGCTTGATTTTATAGGGTTGTTATTTAAGTCATGGGTAAAAATGAGAGTGAAACTAAAGATGTTTTGACGCAACAGAAACCAATAGAAACTTAGCTACATGAAAATGTAGTTATTTTCTTCAATGTAAAGGGATTTCTATAGAGTTCTACGAATAAACTTGTACAAGCAAATTTTTCTTTTTCTAGAAAACACACTCCACACACACAAAAGCTAACAAAAAGACTAAAATGTTTGCTATGAAAACTATAATGACGGTGCATGGATGCTCATACAAGAAGCAAATGTGTTGTCTTATAAGATCAATAAGCCAACTTGACAATAAAGAGGGAAAAAAAATTTAAAACAATTCTCCCTCCAAAGCAAGCAAACCAAATTGCAAAAGATCCCAATTGCTCAACAACAACAAAACAAATGAAACCGAAAACCAAAAGCGTGGAAAAAGAAAAGCAAAGTTTTTGTGTTTTTCTTTTAAGGAAACGAAAGCAACTTTTGAGGTCACAAAAAAACTACCAAATTCGAAAGATCAAGAAATAAGCACAAGGAATCCTTCAATCTTGCAAGTTATAAAACTCATTAATAAATGAAACTTGAAACAAGAAAGACCACAAAATTGCACAAACTGATCCGAGAAATAGCAAAAGGTTTTGGCAAATTGACAAAATGTTAAGAAAGAAATACTTTCAAACTTGCCAAAAAGACTCTAAAAAAAGCACGAAAAGAAACAAGGCCATGAAACAATGAAAAGAAAAGCAAGGGAACTTGAAATCTGGGCTGAAAATGAAATCAAAATCAATTTCTTGTTCTGGAAAACCAGAACATCCAAGAACTCCAAAACGAAGCCTTGAACCCAAGACACAAACTACAAACTTGTTTAAGAAGCAATCCTAGGCCAACCAAGACTTTTCGGTGAGAAGGAGATTTTGAAAAAGAAAGTTTGCAGGAAAACTGAGTTCTCCAAATAGCAGATGACCATACAAAAACATAAATCACCAGGCAATACCCCTAACTGGGCAAAAATATTTGAAAAAACAATTCAAAAAATTGCATACGTGACTGTGTATACAAGAAACTCGCGTATACATGAGTCCAATTGAATAAACCTGCGTGTATACATGACTATAACCCAGGAAAACAACATATACAAAGCTCAACTAGGAAAAAACAAAAATCAAAGTCTGATGAAGAAGATCAGGCTTGATGCCTGGGACACTAATGGATCAAACAACACTGTAAAAGCAACCAATCAAGAAATTGAACCCTGATTGAGAACAAACAACCCAAACCAAGAATAATAAGAATGTTATCCCCAGTGGATTTTCCAATTCTGTTGCGGGTGAGAACACCCAAGGGTCTTGTGTTGAGAACCCCAACAAAGCAGAGGGAAAACGACAAAAAGAAATGCTCAGGCAATCGACCTAAATGCTTATTCTATTGAACTGTGCAAGAGTGTCCTTACCTGGAAGTCCTACGTTTGAGTAGATCCTGCAGGGTGCAAACCCTCAACTTCTCTTGATGTCTTCAAAACCTGAAAATTATTCAAATGCAACATATACAATAGTAGAAACATAAGGCATGTTCATGATATTAACTTTAAATCATATAAATGAATGAACAATTACACATCAATGTAAGATTCATAAATGAATTTAATATCGGAAACAGAACATCATTCCTTTATTGAAGTTAGCTACAAGTAAAGTGGAGAAATACGACCTGAGTCCTTCTCCAGTTTCATGCAGAACCGTCCTCCGGATCCGTCCTTTCTCGGCCTCAACAATCTTCCTACATCACCGATAGAAGGATATCTCAAGAAAGATGAAGGATATGTCCAACAAGGAAACAAGGGTTTCTTGAAGCTTTGGGGAGTGTAGGAGGCACAGGGATTTCGTCAAACTCGATCAAGCATAATATCACTATAGTATCAATATCTCATATCTTCTCCCTTAAGGCCTTCCCATGTAGGTTTATTTATACATCTCCAAATTAGTTTTTTTCAGTTGGGAAACGGTTGGGCCACGGGAAATAGGAGGTGAGTAACAGGTAAAACATGTGAACTCCACTCGAAATTAAGGAAATTTAAATTTTTTAAGTTTTTTAACATATTTACGTGGGTTGTGTATATGTTGGCCCACATGTACACACTTTTATCACAGGGAAAAGTAGCGTATAAGGAATAAAACACTATTTTTTAAATTTTGGACCAAGTCTGGAAGAAAGGGTTGCCCTAGACCATAATCAGAGCATCAGATCTACCAAGAGTGGAAAATGGTGTTGTAACACAATGATCATAAAATAAATGAGAATACTTGAAGTTGGAAGGTTCATGAGTTTGTGCATGAAGGTACCTTCGTTGTCTGGCTAATTGATTCATTCTCTGCTGGTGTGGTTCCTTGGGGTAGATGGAGTTATTATTTCAGTGATGGGATCCTCTATGGCTTGCTCCCTTTTTGTCTTCATTGGTTCTTTCTTGATACATCTTTGCATAGCTCTGAGGTTCCTCAAATCCTGCTTACCTAAAGTTCATCATTCCCATAGAGGATTCCTGTGGTCTGGAGTATCCTAGGCCTATTCTTTTTCCTGAAGACCTTTGAATACTTAGAATCTGATCTAGCTTTCTTGTTCCTTATAAAAAAAATCATTTCTGCCTTTCTTAGTCTTCATTTTTTCAAGATCCGTTCTCAGAGAGATGACCTTTGCCTCTAGAATCTAACAAATTTTTCCCATTCATGGATCAAATATTGATTAACTTGTTCCTTTCATTTAGCTTATTATAATTTGACTTTCAACGACATAAATTCATCTTTGCATGTTTTTGAGATTGTTTCCTTCTTTACCTTGAAGAAATCTTGTTTTAAATGGTTTTTCTCTTCTTCTAGTTTCTCACATGTTCCTTGTTTTTCTTCTAGTAGAAAGGCTAAACTATCTTTTTTTAATGGCTTCTTCAAGTTTTTCTTTTTGATTAAAAAAATCCTCATTTTTGGAGTTGTACATACCTTCTTCAGCACATTGTAGTTATTCTTTTAGCTGCTTGTTATTTCTCCTTGCCTTATTTAACTCATCAAGAGCACTGATGAGTTCCCCTTCAAAGTCCACTCCTACTTCTTCTTCTTCCTCTTCAGAGTCAGTAATATTTTGTTTCTTGGAGTTTGCTCCAAATGCCATAAGTAAATACTTATCTGAATCATCTTCTGAAGAGTTTTCACTATCTAACTCTGGTGTTGAACTATCCTCTTTGGAGTAGAGCCCCTTTTTCTTATATAACTTCTTCTTCTAATGTTTCTGAGATTTGTTTCTAAATTTCTAATCATCTTCCTTTTCTATCCTTTCTTTGTAAGGGCACTTGGACAAAAAATGTCTAACTCTCCCACAGTCAAAGCATTTAAAGGGAAACTTCCCTTTATATTTTCCTGAGCCACACTTCAGTTTCCTAGCAAATTGAGCCAGCTCCTTATTAGATTCACAGTTGGAGTAATCTTGATGATATTTGTGCTCCTTGGCCTTCTTGGAAACTTTGAACATTGCCTCCTTGGGTTAGAACTTCTCTCTTCCTACTCTCATCTCATAGGCTATGAGAGTACCAAGCAATTGATCCATCTTGAGATTCTTTAAATCAACCATTTCTTCAATAGCAGAGACTTTGACATTAAATCTCATGGGTAGAGATCTTAAGACCTTTTGAACAATCATATCTTCCTTGACTTCTTCACCAAGTCCTCTAATCATATTGGTTACTTTATCAACTATGAGGAAGTATTATGTAATGCTTTCTTCTTCACTCATTTTTAAGATTTCAAACCTCATTCAGAAGGTTTAAAGTTTGGCATGCTTGACTTTGTCATCTCCTTCATGACTCTGATTGAGCTTCACCCACACTTCTTTGGTAGAATTACAATCCATAACCTTTATGAGTTCAGATTGACTAAGGCCAAAGAGTGGAATTATTGGCTTTCATGTTATTTACATACAATTTTTTACCATCTGCATCAATGGGAGGGACATCAGGGACATCATAATCTACTATTATAGATCTCCAAACATCTACTCTAAGAGACATAAGATAGGGTTCCATCATAACTTTCCAGAAGACATAGTTTGTCTCATAAAAGAGTGGTATCTTGCTTGAGTAAGCATCTTGACTCTCTTGGCTAGACATAATTTCTTATGGATCTACCTTATAGTGGTTAGACTATTACTAAAGGAACTTGGATTTGATACCAATTGTTGAAATAAGGAATTATTGAGAGGGGGGGTGAATTAGTAATAGTGAAGTTATTTCAAATTTTAAGTATAAGTCATTAACTCTTTTCACTATGGCCAGTTACTTGTGAGAGATTTCATACACAATACAAATGATCAACAAGATAAGGAATTCACATGTACATAAAATCCATCACATGAGCAACATACACATATTGACACAGGTATTTTTATGTGGAAATCCAAAGGGAAAAACCACTAATCTATTTGTTACTATGATGTAAATTAAGCACCTACTTAATTACATCAATTTGTTTGCGAGAACCCACCCATAAGAGGCACCGACCCCCTTAATATAGAAATAACATACTTTCCAAGAGGAGCCAACCTCTTATGAATGCATGTCAGCACCCTCTCTAGCAATTGTTCCACCTTTCATATAATTTTCAAACTTAAAATAGGGGCAATTACATATATACAGAAATACAAATAGGATTCATTGTAGTATCATACTTATTCTCTTAGCCCTCTACGCTTCCACAAGAACCCTTGGCATCACACAATAGCTCTGGCCCACTCTGCCCCTTTTCTCTAAATTATGCTCCTTGCTTCTCCTTCAGCTCTTAACCACAACTCTCTGCAAAACTCTACCTCAGTTCATCACTTGGGCCATTTTCTCAATTTTCACATGCTCTACTCCACTCTCTTCAGCTCACACAACAATAATGTATTCCCCACTTTTCGTGACTATGCTCCATTGTTTTGTTCATATCTAGTGTTAGAAACCATTCTATCTCTTTATTGACCATTAACATGCCATTCACGTTACCCGAGAGTACTCCTACATGGTTGTCCATGTTTTTGTTACATCAAACAATCTCACCTTTTTAGCCACATTAAATTGTGGGAAGGGGATCCTAAGAGTTTCCATGCTGAGAAATAAATTCTCATTCAACTTGCACACTCGAATGAGGCTCTCCATTCTTATTAATGGCTCATAGATATTGATAGGTACTTCAGCATGGCTTCTCTATTCTTCATTTAAATCAATGAGTTGTGCACAAGATATCATAGGTAGCTTATTTCAACTTCGAGACATGACCAACATTCTTCTCTAGCGATCTTGACAGTGGCCATTTATTCCAGCGACCAACTGTCTTAAACACATTTACTCCTTATTTTTCGACTCATAAATCTTTTATACTCCTCTTTACTATTATATCATAGCCCCTACATATCGTACCTTTTATTAAATTGATGATATGAAATCACGAAATTTCGATTGGTCTTTGGCCTGTGCTTCTTAGCCCCCTCTTATTTTTCCTCCATGGGACCAGGAGTTGTGACAAATGACACATACACCTTTGTATTGGAATTTCGGAGCTCCAACATATCGTAACTTTTTATTAATATGGGCTTACGATATTACAATATCCCGATTGGCCTTTATCCCCTTTTTCTTAGCCTCTTCTTTTTTTTCTTTCATGGGACCGAGAGCTATGACCAGCGACACAACACTTAGTTGCTAACACCTCAGGATCCCGTCGGGGGCCTATCTCCCTGTGTATTGGCTCTCCATCCTTGGCTCTTTGGGCTTCCACAACCAAGTGCCACCAACATCGGAGCTCCCAAGGATCATAACTTTTCTCATAATTCAATTATAGCGAAGTTCCAAAATCGCCAACCTCCAATATGCTCCATAACACTTAGGTTCTAAGCCTTCTCTACAACCTTGGTTCTTTGGGTATCCATGACCACGTTCCAATCAACATCGGAAGCCCCTGGCATCGTAACTTTTTCAAAATTACAATTACAAAGGAGTTACGAAATCCTGACCTCCGATATTCTGACCTCCGAGATGACGTTATTCACTCGTCATCATCTCCACGTGACGTCTCCTTAGTGGTGACACATGTCACTCATATTTTCCCCATTAAGCAACCCAATAGTGTTGATTCTCACTTCCATGTGTCCTCCATACTACCATGTCATGTTGACGTCATCTTCCACCGTCAACTCCTGGGGGTCAATTAGCTGTTGCCATGTGTCCTGTGTAAGGAGAGAGAAAGGGTCCCTTGATCCTTGGTTTGAAAATGATTTCCTTTGTATTTCTCACTCCCCACAACCCTCAGTGATTTTCAAAGAAATGCAATTTGTAAGGAGTTACGAAATCCGGAAACTCCAAATTTCCAAAGGGTTTTGATGTTTCACCCTTCTGAGGTCCCAAAGTCTCCAACCCTCCAACGTTCCGAAGTACGACCTGCTTCTTGGTTCTGAAATTTGACCCTTCCAATGTCACGAGCTTCCGACCTTTCTAGGTCCCAAGACTCATACTCTGAAACTCTGAATCTCCAAAATTTCGGCCTTCCCCTCTGGTTCTGAAATTCGGCTTGCTTCTAAGACTTTAGGATCCTTACTTCGGTTGACAATAACTTTTGGTCCCGAGATCGATTCACGGACTTCCAGAAACCATTGGAAATATTTTTCAGATCACTTTCCATTGGAGAAGGTCTGATGCAGACTTTGAGCCCGTTTTCTACCTGAAACATGGCTACAAACTCTCTGCCTAGAATCTACCTCAATGTTAGTCTGGTTAACATCGATGCCAACATACCAAGTGCAAACATTCAATCAGACAAAGTCAATTTTCCAATAACCTTCATCACGTCCTCACTTCCAATGGATGGCCCATACTGTGGATTGCATTGGTATACTTAAAACTGGAGAGTTTCCATCGTCATCCTCCCTCGCCTCGGAAATCTTCATCCACCTAGGCTTGCATGGTGGATATTCAGTTGGCCACCGAGACTTACAATGACAATTCAGCTCTCTAGGTCATCGTTTTACCTCCCTTTGGTCAGCCAAAGATTTTAGTTTCTTCTCAGTCTTTCGGTCTCTCCTATTTAAGGATGCCATCATCTCTAGTTTGTAATTGGAGGAGTAATTTTGCTTCGCTAGTCATAGGGGACACAAAGTCAGTCATTGTATTGCTTGTTTCCCCTGCTCTACTACAACCCACTTTTCATTACGCTAGTAGGAGAAGCCTCTTAATGGCCACTCATCTTTCGACTTCCTTAGCCTATGTAGTCACAGTTCAAGATGGTGGCTCAATGATGGTTCTCTATGATCGCAGTTTGAACGAGGTTGTGAAGGTTTTCAATGGTCATAGCTTGATCACAATTGCGTTAATTCTCAGTGGAAGCTAGACTCAACACTCATGGCATGTTCCATAGCTTTTATAGGTCGTTGGGAATCCTAATCCTCTATTTTAATTGTCATGTCTAAGGAATTTTTGTTCTACATAAATTGAAATCGCTCTGGAAAGAAAAGCTCCCATATCCATGTTCTCATGTATACTTGTGCTCTTTGGAGAAAAATTTGGTTTTTGTCTGTCAATATGTTGAAGAGGGATACTTTTAATCTCAAGAAACTCAATCTATGTTACTGGTCTGGTTTCTTGGTGGGCAAACCAAAAACACAGAGCTCTATGACTTGTAAAACTCTACTTTAGTAACTTCACACAAAAAAAAGCATAATCTAAATCTTACAAATATATAACATTAATGTAGATATAGAATGATTAGTAATGAATAAATGATGATGATGACGTTGATTAACGCCCAGTGAGACCTGATGTCTATTAGACCTTAATAATAGAGAGATTAATTGAAATTTTTTAATATCTGTCTATTAGACCTTAATAATAGAGAGATTAATTGAAATTTTTTAATATCTCATTTCTATGACTGAAGATGAGGGAAATAAGCATTCCTAGATCACTATAGTTATTTTGATTAGACAAGTCAAGAACGTTGGTAGTGTGGCAGATGTTTCAGAAATGGGAATGGATGTGACTAAGAGCTTGGCAATCCAAGTGAAAGTGTTTTCATCTTCAACCCTCTTACTATAGCACAATTAACATATTCTTTCATATCAAAATGTTTTGGAGATAAAACAACCATTTGAATTTAGTTGAATAAACAATTTGATATATAAGTTGGATTTATTTTACTTACCTTTTTTTTTAAATTTTGTTATATATATTAATTAATGATATTATAAATTATGATATTTAAAATAATATTTATTACTAACTTTTGTAAATTAAATAAATATTTTTTATTTTATGATAAATAATATCATGTTTGCAAATTTATACGGCAAGTTTAATTAACATGTTATGTCATAAAATATTGTGTGGATCAAAATTCAAATCCCATACATCAAACCAATTCTATATATGAAAACAAATGTTGTAGTCAAATAATAATAAAAAATAAATAAATGGAATAATAATTTAACTAAATAATTTTAATTAAGAAAAATGTAATACTATAGAATTAAGTTTTTATAGTCAAAATACATCAAAATTTTTTAATATAAATTAATTTTTTTATGCTAAATTTATTTTTGCATTTTCGAATACCATTCAAAATATATATATAAAATTCAAAACAGAAATGATTATATCTCACCAGACATCATATAATAAAATTTCTACGAAACGACCAAACCTACCTCCCTGAGAAAACGCCAAAAATCATATCAGAAAACGCCAAAAATCATATCACCAAATTCCTAGGAAAAGACCAAAAGCCACCTCCCAGAGAAAACGCCAAAAATCATATCACCAAATTCAATTTTGAAACATTTGAAAGAACATCCAATTTTTTCCCTTTTAGAAAAGCCCACTGAGACAGGCTTCCATTCCCATTACACACAATCGAAGATGGATTAAAAGAATTGCTGCTGCTTCAAATTTCCCTTCTGCTTGCTGCTGCTGCTTCAAAATTCCAGTGCTTCGCACCAGGTTAGGCGAGCAATCTTAGATTCAGGATATTGAAAATTAGATAATCGGAAGACTATTATTATGTAACAATGGCAGGGCTTGCTTCTGGCAATTCTGGCACTGGCAGGTTTCCAAGGAGGATGGCTAGGCTTCCCCCAAAGCGGGGAAACATAAAAACGCAGGTGTTTGCCTCCATGGGCGCACCAATTCTCGCATCGCTCAAAAGGATGGGAAGAACTTTGGCCAAAATCTTTCATTCTTCCTGTAATACTTGCTGCCCTGAAAAAATTCATCCCGCGGACTTAGCAGGGGGCAGTGGGGCTGAATTACAGCAATGAATTCAAAGTGTTAAAAGTTTTTGTAAATATACATATAACAGTTACTTTTGTTGTTATATTGTCAATTTTCTTTTCTCTTTAGCTTGAGAGTGGGTGCCGCAAAGCAGGGTCAAGCCTTGCATGTTCTTGAGTTATGGCTGTTATACGGTTTGAACGGCCCTAACAGAACATGTCCTTATGTTTTTATACCTTGTAGGTCACAAGTTCGAATCTGGACGGAAACGTTATGTGCACTGTTTGAAGATCCTATGATCTTTTTACTGTGTTTCCTTCCGTCTTGGAGACGTCAAGATTAAATTATATATACATTTTTAGAATTCATCTTTTTTAAAGATGAAACAGTTCAAATTCAGATATCTATAAGAAGTAAGATACATACAGTTTTAGGTTCATTAATGTCCTTTGCAACCAGGATCCATAATTTGAAGACTTGCGCTGGATCGTTACCAATTATTGTGATGTAATGTGTTATATATACAAGATTGTTCTCCTCCAAGAATATGTAAGAGGTCAGAAAGAGCGAGCAACATGTTTTTCGCAGTGGAGGCTAGGAAGAATACCATGTTTTTCCACTGTGTGATGCTGTGCTTGATTAAGAAAGAAGGGGGGGAAATTTTTCTATTAAATTGTGTATATTGTATATATTTGGATCAATGGGGTATTTCTAATTTGAATTATGATATATTTTCCCTCAATTTTGCTTTTAGAAATTACACATTTATGTCACACTGAGATGCTTCTCAATTTGCTTCGGTCTCCGACATTGTCTAGCGTATCAAAAGCTTCTTAAATCCACCATTATTTTAGTTATAGAAATCTTTTCCTAATAGGACCTGGTCTAACTTTCATATATTTTGTTTTTTTATGTTGTGGTGTATTTTTGGGTATATTTTGTAGTCAATTTTTGCAAAATTTTTTAGAGATTTGTTAAGAATCACTAGTTTGAATTGTGTTGTCCGCACAATTCAAGTGTTCCAGAGGTTTTCAGGGAGTTGAATCTACACAATTCAAGGGTTCTAGGTTTTCAGGGAGTTAAATCTATTTTTGCATTCAAAAAAATATTTTAAATAACAAAAGATAACAACCTCACCTAAATGAATCACAAGTTTGAGCTGCATAATCTCCACAATTCAAGTGCAGCCTGGGTTTTCAAGGAGTTGAATCTATTTTTGCATTCAAAAAAACATTTTAAACAACAAAATATGATAGCCTTACCCAAAAGAATCACAAGTTTGAGCTATAAATTATGCACAATTAGACTGTTCCAAAGTTTCTCATGGAGTTGAATATATTTTTTGCATTCAAAAATACATTTTAAACAACAAAATATGACACCGGCTAACCAAAATTATATCTTCAAATTCTAATTTTAAAAAAACAAAACATAAAAAAGTATACAGCTCCTTATGCTAATTACTCCTGATTCGTCCTTTAAAGTAATAAGATAGAGCAAAATTCGTAAAAGATCACAATCACAAGCTATTCCTCTAAAATATGCATTAATCGATATAAAGTTTGTGAACTGTATCAATATTTTGGCAAACATTCTCATCCCAATTTTTCCACTCGAAAACTGTAAAATGAAAAAACAAAAAAAGCATGTTTCATCTTCATAATAGATTGTGCTGTGCAGGAATGCGATGACTATCACTATTATCTTTCTGCAACAACATGTGATCCCATTAGTTTGCAGCGGGTGGTGATTCCTGAAAGTGGTCTCTGTCTTCAGATTGTTTTTTTGTTTCTGGTTCCTTTTCATATAGGCAGGATGTAGCTATTGTCTTTTTATTTGTATTTTGGATGGGATTTCCTTTTTGGAACAGCCAGTAAAGTTTTGTCTCATCTCCATTAACATTTGATCCGGTCACTGTTTTTTCTCATGTGTTCTTCTGTTAAGGTTTTGTAAATGATGATAGGCATAATATGCTGGCATGGGAACTGGTTTTGCATCATTATGCAGAGGTCTGGGCATCCAAGCCAATCAGTCATTTCTGAAATTATGTATACATGACCTTTATATTCTCTTAATATAAAACTATGTGATTTTTTTTCTCTAAAAAAATGTTTCACTTCAATCTTGTATCTGGTACCATGCACTGGAATACAGTTTTCAAAATAATCTAAAATTGTTCACTTGAATACCTCGATTATATGATAAATGTTCCACTATGAACTGCAATTTTTTACACATAGTTCAGTCGATCTTTCAATTGAACTTATCTATAATGGCTTGTTCTTTACACAATAGGGTTATCTTCCTTGTGAGACCAGCGGGTCTATCTGATCTGTTTTCACCAAATGTGAAAGAAAATTTATTCTAATGGTTTTAAGAGAGTTTAGAAATCAAGACACTGCTTAACTCAATGCTAGTTCCAAATATATTAAAAGGAGTAACTGTTGGCAAAATAATAATGTGTTTTTTTGGAAATTTATGCGTGTCTGCTACATACTTAAAAACTATGCATGTCAGTAAAAACGCAACAGCAAAATAAATGAATCCACACAATAATTAAGCTTGAGATTATCACCGGAGAAAACCCGCCTTTTGGTTTAAAAATTCAACGTTACATTTTTGTAGAGTAGAATGATTTACAGAGTTTGGTTACAGAGAATTACGGAGTCTTCTTGTACCTTAATATTGGTGGCAATGGTTTACAATGGTAGTAAGCTAAGGGCAGTGCCATAGGGCATTAAATGCCGGGGGAGATGCAGGTTGGATAGCCTGATAACAGTGAGCGGCCATTTCTTATTTAATGCCCAGTCTCTCCGCTCTAGTGTTATCGGGTTATTCAGCATACATCTCCCTGAACATTTAATGCCCTATGACAGACTGGTTAACCACTACCTTAAACTAACAGGTCCACTTTTTACCTTTCTTTTTTAGTGCAGCCATCCTCAAGCTACTCTGATGGGCCCGTCTCCTTCGTGTCCGTTTCAGTTATAGTCTAGGTGTGAATGATAGTGCACACCATGCATGATGTGGTCATGTATGATGATGCTCTCACACCATAATGTCAAATTTCAAATTAAGTGCGAGAATGAAATTTTGAAATAAAATGGAAGATATTTGAGTTTTTTTTTTTTCTTTTTAATTTACATATGTTTGGTGAGATCCGTGTTTAATATTTGGAACGTATCTTCTATTAGTAATAGGGTTTTGTGAAGCATCTGCAACCTTACTAATTTGAACGCAATTATCTCTAGTTTGACCATGGAGACAATCTTTATTTCAATGTACTTCCATCTCGCCCTTCCATCTCTCGATAGTTTGATTTGCAAAGATTATTTTTTGCTCCAGATTTGAAAATTTTATGAAATTCTAACTTTAATTTGAGCAATATAATTTGAATTTTTTTGTAGATTTAAGTTGGAGTTATAATAATAATAAATATGACCCATAATAATACTAAATAATTTTTGCAGCTTTAAAGAGGAGTCATAATAACAGTTAATATTTTATGCAACTTGCACACTCTAAACTGTAAATATTTTATGCAGCTTGCTCATGGACAATGCTAGATTTGTTTTTTTTGCAACTTGGGTAGGGATAATAATAGTAATTTTTTTATGCAGCTCATGGTAAATATTATATGCAACGTGCTCATGGACAATGCTAGACTTGTTTTTTTGGTAGCTTTAAGGAGGAGCTATAATAATAGTAAATTTTTTATGCAGCTTGCTCATGTACAATGCTCAACTTGTTTTATGTAAAAAAATTGGCATAATTTTAAGAATTGGTGTATAGGTATAGTTTTATCAAAAAATTTATAAAATCTTCAAACATTTTAAACATATAACCATATTTTTTATAGATTTTTTTTATTTGAATAAATAGCTTTGATACCCTAAGCTGAATTACCAAACTATGAGAAGGTGAACAACGAGAGAAGTCTGTGGTGAAAGAAAGAGGGCACAATAGAATAAATAGCTATGGTTGCCAACTTATAAATAAATATAAAAAACATCACAACAAAAATATAATTTGCAACATGTAAAACATATATTTCAACAAACAATACTAGTAACCTACGTGGGAGTTGCCTCAATTAGAAATAGAGGAGTTGCCACCACTAAACAAAGAGTTGCAGTGGATTTTTAAATTATATAATTTGTTTGATTCATATATTTGTCTTAGTTCATTTTTCACAAGATTGACTTGCATAATAGCTAAATCAATAAAAGAAAAATGCTAAAAAATCTGAATTGGTGGAAAACTAATTATGGCAATGAATGAACGTTTAACAAAATTAATGACAAATCAATAAAACATCAATTAGGATAAAAATTTATGCAATTCAAATATTATATCTCTTCAAACTTTTATATCTTAAAAAAAATGTTGATTATATTAAAAATTTGATTTTAAATCACTTTATGACATAAAATATATTTTGAAATTCAAAATGAAATTGTATCACATTTTACAACCAAGTTAAAGCTAATTAAATTTATTGAGAAAACAAAAATTAACTTGTCACTTAAATTAACCTCAGATCACAATAAGCATAAATTACAATGAACTGCGTTTATTTAACATCATGATAAAAAAATACATTAAATAAGATGGTCCTAATAAAAAATCAAATTATTTTTGATTAAATTTTGAAATAATAAAATCAAGCAAAACAAAAAATAGTTAGAGAAATTTAATTAATAATTTAAAATAATTAATTTTGCAAATTAAAAGATTTTTTCTAATTAATTAATTTATATGTGAAAATGGTATAGAAGTTGACACCATACCAGTACCAATAAAGTTTCAATAACTAGCCATAGGTGAATTGTCACAATTACAAGGGAGTTGCAGAAATTGTAACAAGGGAATAACGGAGTTGTAGCAACTGTAAAAAGAAATAGGGGAGTTCCTGCCACTAGAACAAGAAGTTACAACTATATAATTTAAAATAAAAAAGCACAATTATGTCAAAGTCACAGAAAATGGGAGTTGCCACCACTAGAACAAGGAGTTACAACATACTAGTAAAGTTTTAGTAACAAGCTACAAGTGATTTACCAACATTACTGTGGCAAGGGAAAAGGGGAGTTCACAATTGTGAGAAGAAACAAGGGAGTTGACACCACTATAATAAAAAGTTACATCCACATAATTTAAAGTAAAAAACATCATTATGTCAAAGTCATTGGTACAAAACTCTCGAACCATAATAATAATAATAATAATAATAATAATAATTGATGCTAAGGTTTTAAATACTTTCAAGGGCATCTATAGATTGTCCTAATTTTTAAATCATATGATTGGTTTGGTTTACATTTCAAAGGCTTGAAATGCAAGGACATATATCTTTACCAAATAAATGCTCTCCTAAAAGGGCTCCATTAATGAATGAAATTATGGATGATTGAAACATAGAAGTGTGATGAATTAAATTTAAACAAAATCAATGAATTTATATTTTATAATTACTTAGATAATGAAAAAACAACGGAATAAAATAAATTATTTATAAAAATATTTTAAAATTAATTTTAATTTTGAAATTCAAAATAGAGGTCTTTAAATATGTAAGACCCCTCTCATTCCATGTAGTTATAATTCTTTTAATGCAACCTATGATTTGCATATTAATTTTCAGAGGGTATAAAATAAAATTAAAGCTTTGAACTTGTGGTTGCATGATCCAATAAACTTAGACATTTGAAGTTGTGGTTGGATGATCCCTTTGAGAGGTATGTGGATAGCTTTCATTACTTGTAAACTTCAAATTGTTCCATTGATAGGAATTCATAAACCCGAGTTTTTAAATACCTATTGGGTTTAGAGTGTGATAATGAAAAGTACGTCTAGTTTGCCACTTTTAGAGAGCTATAAATAAGAGCCAAAATAAAATTTCAATCAAGATTTTAAATGTAGAAAAATATATTTTACATTTACCATGCTATTTTTTCCAAAAATAAGTTAAATACCTATTGATCTCAAATATATGATATACAAACATTTAATGTGTTGAAACACATAGGTAGAATTCTTCAAAACCTGGTAGATTTTAATTTATAAAACAAGAGTTCAATGTGTTCCTGCAATTCAAATATTATATCTTAAAAGAAAATATGTTGATTATATCCAAAACGTGATTTTGAATCACTTTATGGTATAAAATAATTTTTAAAATTCAAAATAAAATTGTAAAACATTTTACAACCAAGTAGGATCCTATTAAATTAAAGTGAGGAAACTCATGAATTAATTCATTAGTTAAATTAACCTCATATTACAATAAGCATAAATTATGATGAAATGTATTATTTAACATAATGATCAAAAGAGTAGTTATAATAAAAAATGAATTATTATTGATTAAATTTTGATTTAATAAAATTAATTAAAACAAAAATTGGTTAAAGAATTTTGATTAATAATTTAAAATAATTAATTTTCCAATTCGAATTTTTTTTTTTATTTAATTTCTTTATGTGTAAATACCATTAGAGGGGAGCTGTTTCCGCAACTGTAACAAAAAAAAATAGAGAGTTGCTGAAACTATAACAAGGAAACAAGGGAGTTTCCACCACTAGAACAAGGGGTTGCACCCACATAATTTAAAGCAAAAAATACCAACATGTGAAACTCATTGATTTTTCACTTTAAATTATGTGGTTGCAACTCCTTGTTCTAGTAGTGGAAACTCCTTTGTTCCCTTGTTACAATTGCGACAATTCCCTGTGTCTTTGTTATAGTTGAGACAACTCCCCTGTAACGGTGGCAACTCATCCGTAGCTTGTTTCTAAATGTTTAGTGGTATAATTTCAACTTCTCCACCATTTTACACATAAACAAACTAAATAGAAATTTTTCTTTCAAATTGAGAAATTAATTATTTTAAATTATTACTCAAATTTCCTTAACTAAATTTTGTCTTTCTTAATTTTATTATTTCAAAATTTAATCAATAATAATTTACTTTTGACTAGAACCACTCTTACCTGATGCATTCTTAATCATTCTGTTAAATAATACATTTCATCATAATTTATGCTTATTGTAATATGAGGTTAATTTAAGTGACGAGTTAATTCATGAGTTTTTTCACCTTAATTTAATTGGCTTCTACTTGGTTGTAAAATGTTTTACAATTTTATTTTGAATTTTAAAAATTATTTTATACCATAAAGTGATTTAAAATTACGTTTTGGATATAATCAACATATGTTTTTCTTAAGATATAATGTTTGAATTGCAGGAACACATTGAACTCTTGTTTTATAAATTAAAATCTACACGAATTCTACTTATGTGTTTCAACACATTAAATGCCTATATATCATATACAAGATCAATAAATATCTAACTTATTTTTGGAAAAAATAATATGGTAAATGTAAAATATTATTTTCCACATTTAAAATCTTGATTGAAATGTTATTTTGGCTCTTCTTAATAGCTTTCTAACAATCACACTCTAAACCCAATAGGTATTTAAAAACTCAAGTTTATGAATTCCTACCAATGGAACAATTTGAAAGGGATCTGAAAGGGATCATGCAACCACAACTTCAAAGGTCTAATTTTATTGGATCATGCAACCACAAATTCAAAGCTTTAATTTTCTTTTACACACTGTGAAAATTAATATGTAAATCATAGGCTGCATTAAAAGATTTATAACTACATGGAATGAGAGGGGTCTTACATATTTAAAACCTCTTATTATCACTATTTAAAGAATAAACATAGTATTTAAAAAATAAATAATTTAAAAAAAATCAGAAATGATATTTTGAATTTCAACATTAAAATTAATTTAAAAATATTTTTATAAATGATTTTTTTTCATTATTTAAGTAAATGCAAAATATAAATTCATTGATTTTGTTTAAATTTAATTGATCACACTACTATGTTTCAATCATCCATAAGCCCATTCATTAATGGAACCCTTTCAGGAGAGCATTTATTTGGTAAAGATATATGTCCTTACAGTTCAAGCCTTTGAAATGCGAACCAAACCAATCATATGATTTAAAAAATATCACAATCTATAGATGTCTTTGAAGGTATTTAAAACCTTCGAATCAATTAGTAGTATTATTATTTGGTTTGGGATTTTTGTACCAGTGACTTTGACATAATGGTGATTTTCTACTTTAAATTATGTGGTTGCAACTCCTTGTTCTAGTGGCATCAAATCCCCTATTTCCTTGTTACAGTTCCGACAACTCCCATGTTCCCTTGTGACAATTCCCCTCTTTCCTTGTTACAGTTGCGACGAGTCCCTCATAATGGTGACAACTCACCTATAGCTCATTACTAAAACTTTACTCGTATGTTGTAGCTCCTTGTTCTAGTGGCGACAACTCCCCTATTTATGTGACTTTGACATAATGGTGATTTTTTACTTTAAATTATATGGTTGTAACACCTTGTTAGTGGCAGAAACTCCCTGATTTCCTTGTTATAGTTGTGTTAACTCCCCTCTTTCATTTTTACAATTGCAAGGACTCCCCCGTAATGGTGACAACTTACCTGTAGCTTGTTACTAAAACTTTACTGGTATGTTGTAACTCCTTGTTCTAGTGGCGACAACTCCTGTGTTTCTTTGTGTTAGGTCCCTATAATACTAGTGTATTCCCTCATTATTATTAGTGTATCCCCCTTATTGTTATTGTTGTTCCCCATAAAAGCTCACTATTATTATTGTTGTGCCCTTACATTATTATTGTTATGTCGAATCTGATTATATTGTGACCCCTGAGACTCCTATATATATAAAGGAGGTTTTTCCATTTGAACCATCCAATAATTGTTCGTTTGTGTAGTGTAAAGGAGGTTGCCCCCTTCAATAGGTTGATTTTGAAGTCATTGTTCTATATTTTCTTCTATTTTGTGAGCTGGTTGCATAACATTTGGTATGAGAGGTTTAGATTCTAGGGTTTCACTGCTTCAATCAAGACATCGTGGCATTTTCGCAAAAAAAAATTCTAAAAAGATTCAGAAGCTAAACAAAAAACTAATTTGAGACAACATCTTGAAAAACTGCATGTCCGAATTTTAGACCATTTCTCGCAAACTGTTCAAAGATATGAACTAAGGAAATTAGGGTTTTTGTAGGCTCCCAGATTCCATCCCAAACATGTGACCTTGAGAAAATTGTCATAACGTTCTCTCTGAGTTTCAGATTGATATTCCGTAAAAATATACCGAAAGTGGACGGACTGTAGTTTGTTGGGTATTATTTTTAGGGCCGAAGGTCTAAACAGTGACACATGGCACTTCATACAAGTTATCTCTACTGAACCAGTGTATAATCACGTTTGATCTGAAAATGGGGCACTAATGGCTTCTTGTAAAGCTTACAAGAACCTATCCCACTTCCAAAGCTTAAATATTCCCAAGATTCATTGATTAACCAATGCAGAATTTTAAAAAATAAATAATTTAAAAAAAAATTGGAAATGATATTTTGAATTTCAATATTAAAATTAATTTATAAATATTTTTATAAATGATTTTTTTTTCATTATTTAAGTAAATGTAAAATATAAATTCATTGATTTTGTTTAAATTTAATTGATCACATTACTATGTTTCAATCATCCATAGTCCCATTCATTAATGGAACCCTTTCATGAGAGCATTTATTTGGTAAAAATATATGTCCTTGCAGTTCAAGCCTTTGAAATGTGAACCAAACCAATCATATGATTTAAAAAATATCACAATCTATAGATGTCTTTGAAGGAATTTAAAACCTTCGAATCAATTAGTATTATTATTATTATTTGGTTTGGGATTTTTGTACCAGTGACTTTGACATAATGGTGATTTTTTACTTTAAATTATGTGGTTGCAACTCCTTGTTCTAGTGGCATCAAATCCCCTATTTCCTTGTTACAGTTCCGACAACTCCCCTGTTCCCTTGTGACAATTCCCCTCTTTCCTTGTTACAGTTGCGACAAGTCCCTCATAATGTTGACAACTCACCTGTAGCTCATTACTAAAACTTTACTGGTATGTTGTAACTCCTTGTTCTAGTAGCGACAACTCCCCTATTTATGTGACTTTGACATAATGGTGATTTTTTACTTAAATTATATGGTTGTAACACCTTGTTAGTGGCAGAAACTCCCCGATTTCCTTGTTACAGTTGTGATAACTCCCCTCTTTCATTTTTACAATTGCGAGGACTCCCCCGTAATGGTGACAACTTACTTGTAGCTTGTTACTAAAACTTTACTAGTATGTTGTAACTCCTTGTTCTAGTGGCGAAAACTCCCATGTTTCCTTGTGTTAGGTCCCTATAATACTAGTGTATTCCCTCATTTTTATTAGTGTATCCCCCTTATTGTTATTGTTGTTCCCCATAAAAGCTCACTATTATTATTGTTGTGCCCTTACATTATTATTGTTATGTCGACTCTGATTATATTGTGACCCCTTAGACTCCTATATATATAAAGGAGGTTTTTCCATTTGAACCATCCAATAATTGTTCGTTTGTGTAATGTAAAGGAGGTTGCTCCCTTCAAGAGGTTGATTTTAAAGTCATTGTTCTATATTTTCTTCTATTTTATGAGCTGGTTGCATAACATTTGGTATGAGAGGTTTGGATTCTAGGGTTTCGCCGCTTCAAACAAGACATCCTGGCATTTTTGCAAAAAAAAAATTCTAAAAAGATTCAGAAGCTAAAAAAAAAACTAATTTGAGACAACAACTTGAAAAACTACGTGTTCGAATTTTAGATCGTTTCTCGCAAACTGCTCAAAGATATGAACTGAGGAAGTTAGGGTTTTTTTAGGCTCCCAAATTCCATCCCAAACATGTGACCTTGAGAAAATTGTCATAACGTTCTCTCTGAGCATCAGATTGATATTCCGTAAAAATATACAGAAAGAGGACGAACTGTAGTTTGTTGGGTATTATTTTCAAGGCCGAAGGTCTAAACAGTGACACATGGCACTTCATACAAGTTATCTCTACTGAACCAGTGTATAATCATGTCTGATCTGAAAATGGGGCACTAATGGCTTCTTGTAAAGCTTACAAGAACCTCTCCCACTTCCAAAGCTTAAATATTACCAAGATTTATTGATTAACCAATGCAGAATTAATAATGTGCTTGAACATAGGCGTATGCTTATATTTGTTTTAACACTAGCTATGTGGCTTAAGTTCACTTGCTTATGCTGCTATAAAACACAGATGACAGTAAGTAAAGCAGCAAATAAGAAACACATGCATACCAACAAGATGCAGCAATAAAACAACACATATAACAACAATATTAATTTGGAGTTCACTCAAAACTCTTGGGCTACGTCTCCTTGAGATCTAGTCAACTCAACTAGGCTCTCTGGGATTATGGCAATAGTTATCCTACAAGCTCCACACTCAACTCCATTGGTTTACACAGAACACAATGGGCTTAGAACACCATCTCATCCCTGGCTCTGAAGCTCTCGGCTCTCGCTCTGGCTCTCAACTTTCACTCTGGCTCTCAGCTCTGGCTTTGTGAGCTTTCAGTAGTCCGCTTGACCTCCAAGCGACTGACTTAGCAACTTTTAGCTCTCTGGTTTTTCCACTTGACCTCCACGCAACACCAAGACTCCCTCAGCGGCTCTGCCTTCAACTTTTTCTCTATCTCAGCAACTATCTGCTCTGTCTTTAACATTGAGTGGCTTTTAAGATTATCGACACTTGTCTGTTCGTTTCCCCTTTCGGGCTCTCTGGCTCCCGGCCTCTGTCCATTCAAATCCCCTTTGAGCGTTAAAAAATCATTGTGGAGCGCCTTTAGGTATGGTGGCCACCTGTTTTTAAATGGAAAGGACCATTGGTGTGTTTGAAATCCCCAAAAAGTTGTTTCTCTATTTACGCAGAGAAATACACAGAAACGCTGAAAAATCTGCCAAAATTCTTTTTATTAGACTTCAAATATTCTTGAATCCGCCCTACAATTCCATCGGGTCCGCTTTTATATCGCTATCGAAAGTTGCAGGCTGCAGGTTCCTTTGTATTTGGGTTTATAATGAAACAACCCCAAATACACAGAAAAGCCGACAAATGGCTTCATATCAGAACTCAAGATATATATATATATATATATATATATATATATATATATATATATATATATATATATATATATATATATATATATATATATATATATATATATATATATATATATATTCGCATCCATAAACCCTTTCGAGTCCAGCTTTATCGCATGTCACATGTCCTCCCTGACCTCTGATCGTCAATTGCTCTGATCGGCCTTATCGGCTATCAGCGCATTGCTATCGCATGGCCACAAGTCTTTGGCATCACCCCTTACATAGTTGCGATGTGATATTGTGATGCGATATATTGCAATCGCATATTGCGTAACCTTTGGGCCATGGGTTAAGTCCTTCTATGTGTGTAATAGCGATGCGATATTGCGAGTAGATCTGGACCGTTGATCCGCGTGCTTGATTAATAGCCCTCGTTTAATTGTGCTGATCGCTATCGTGATTTCCATAAGGCCGCCTTCGATAGACTCCACTTACCACCTCTGATTGCTATATGCTAATTAGATCTGGACCGTTGATCGGTCCGATCCGACGAATCCTGTGCAATGTTGCTTTAGCCTCCACTTAACTCTGTTTTCACCATTTCTTCATATTTTTCCTATGTGATAGTGTTTTCCACCATTTTCTAATGTTTTTCCTTTGCGATAGTGTTTAAGTATATGAAGACTTAGAGGGTTTTAAGATCCTTTTTGGATCACGCCTTCCCACTAAAAGAACTTTTGGTCTCCAAAAGACTGATATACTTATCTGAACAGTAAATGAGAGTAACAACACCCTCTTCTTTCAGCCTCCACACACTTGCCTTGCAGAGTGCCTTTGAACCAAAGCCTTTGACCACTCTCCTTCCTGGAAATGCTGATCTTCCTGGGAAGAACTTTCTTCCTCCTTACCTTCCTACAGAACTCTTTTGCTGAGATGGTCACAAAAGGTAGTTTGAACTTCTCTGCCTTGATCATTGATCCAAGGTGGCTCAAACAAATGTGAAGTACATCTGCTTCACAAAATTCTCATTTGTACCTGTTTGAAACGCTGTCAACAACAACTGTTAACAACAATAGAAATATAGACAAAAACTGGATGGCCTAAACTGCTGCTTCAACAAAAGAAATAGATTTTCACATCTTGTGAACACCTCTGTGTCTTACATTTGCATACAAATCATGGAATAGATAACAAGCCCACAAAACATGCCTTTAAAACAAATGACCCTTCAAGTCAAGCTTGTAGCAAAGACCTCTAGGACTCTTTTTCAAAGATGAGACACTTCATCATTATCTCTATCTTGGAGACCAAGTTAACTTCTCCCAGGTCAACATTGCATCACATGCATGTCAAAGCAATCAACCCTTCAAGTTAATTACACATACATGTTCAAATACAAGGAAATCATCAACATCCTTGTGTGCATGCACATCATTCTCATGCATGCATTTCATCCTTTAACTTTCACTTAAGCACATTGTACTTTCGAAGCTGACATGAACATAATGTTGCAGCAACAAAGTGAGTCTCCTACTCAACTTTTTCCATTCACCTTCCTATCAAAATCCTGCAACTTGCATTCCATTAGCAAAGAAATGCAAATAGATGCATCAATAGACATGCAATCTTAATTGGATAAGAACTCTAACCATTTCTTACCAATCCATTTCAAAGGTCTTGCCTTTGTCTGCACATCAGCATCAACATGTGAATCATCCTGAAACACATCAATCATGGAAACTTCCTTCCCATTTCTGCCATCTTCTCTTTCCACTTTCTTCAGCTTTTGTGGAAGCATTGTTGGATTTAGAGTCCAACATTTTGCAGCAAGATGTCCTTGCTTATGGTAGTAAGTGCACTACATGTGCATCCTCTTGACAACATGATTTGCCTTGTCCAATGGACCTTTGGCTTCTTGCTTCCTTTCCTTCAAAAGTTTCATGTATGTGGCCATTCTCTTCCAACATCTAGAAACATTATGGTTATCCAAACCACAAAAGGAACATGCAATTCTTTTCCCATATCTATGTGGAAATTTATCATGCTTTGCAAAATCAAAAGGAATATGATTAGAACCAGATTTATACCTTTCTCTTTCACCTTTTTTGCCTTCATGAGGAGGTGAATAAAATGAAGAAGTGGCTCCCTTTGGAACACAATCAATCTCTTCAAGGTTGTTAGAGTTTCCACAACTATCTAGTTCAAGTGTGTGCTTCTGAACACCTCCATTCTGCAAATGATGTTTCAAGCTATTGCATTCCTCCTGAATACAATCTTCACAGTCTTGAGGTAGAAGACCTGCAGTGCAACTCCTTCTTGGAGCTATTTCAATGGCCTTTATGGCAGCTTTAGAACTCTCTCCATAAGCTTGTCCATAGCCAAGACCCAAATACTTATGCCTTTCCTCAACTATTATTGGCTCAACAATACCTTGTGCATGTTTGCCCAAGCCCTTTCCTTCATAGCCCATGCATGTTTGCCCAAACATGAATGGTTTACCTCTTCTTCAAGATGATACTTTACCAAGGCTTCTTTAGCAACAAAGAGCTGTGACTCCAACTCATGCATCCTTCTCAGGTTCATATTTGCAATATGAAGTTGCCTCTCCATTTCCTGCAATTTGTTAGAAAGCAACTGCTTCTCTTCCTCCACGGAATTCAACTGCTTTCTAAGTATGTTGCTCTTCCTTCCATCCTTATACATTTATCTCACCATGTCCATCATGATGAACAAGTCTTGCCTCATGTCTCCATCAAAGAATCTTGTGATGAAGGAGGAATTTGAGGACTCACTTGTAGAAGTTGTCATTATACCAATGGACAAAAGAACTTCAAACAAGATTAACAAAGAGCTTATCTAAGCAACCTTTTGCAACAAACCTCTTGTGCTTTAAGGATTGCCTTGAGGTCCTTTGGGATAGAATAATGTCTTCAGCCCTTCTTCCTTCTTGTCCTTCCTGCACTGAGCTATCAATAGCTTTCCCTTCACCTCTGCAAACTCAAACAATAGTCAATCTACAAACAAGCATACAATCAACCTCTGACTGTTTAAACACCTTTCAGACAAGAAATATTTGCTTTGTCAATCAAGCATTCTGATCTGATACCACTTGCTCTAGTATAACCAGCTTTGATATCACCTTCTTGAAGGTGTGGTTAATCAATCTCAAGCTCTGATAACACCTGATCTGAAAATGGAGCACTAAAGGCTTCTTGTCAAGCTTACAAGAACCTCTCCCACTTCCAAAGCTTAAATATTCCCAAGATTTATTGATTAACCAATGGAAAATTAATAATATGCTTGAACATAGGTGTATGCTTATATTTGTTTTAACATTGGTTATGTGGCTTAAGTTCACTTACTTATGCTGATATAAAATACAGATGACAGTAAGTAAAGAAGCAAATAAGAAACACACACATAGCAGCAATAAAACAACACACATAACAACAATATTAATTTGGAGTTCACCCAAAACTCTTGGGCTACGTCTCCTTGACCTCTAGTCAACTCAACTAGGCTCTCTAGGATTAAGGCAGCAGTTCTCTTACAAGCTCCACACTCAACTCCACTGGTTTACACAGAACACAATGGGCTTAGAACACCATCTCATCCCTAGCTTTGAAGCTCTCAGCTCTCGCTTTGGCTCTCGGCTTTGGCTTTGTGAGCTTTCAGCAGTCCACTTGACCTCCAAGCGACTGACTCGACAACTTTCAGCTGTCTGGTTTTTCCACATGACCTCCACGTGACTCCAAGACTCCCTCAGTGGCTCTGCCTTCAACTTTTTCTCTGTCTCAACAACTGTCTGCTTTGTCTCTAACATTGAGTGGCTTTTAAGCTTATCGGGGCTTGTTTGTTAATTTCCCCTTTTGGGCTCTCTGGCTCCTGGCCTCTGTCCGTTCAAATCCCCTCTGAGCATTAAACAATCATTGTGGAAGAAGAGGAAGAAATGCAACATGATATATCAAAATTACGAGACCAAGTGCAACAAATTTCACTCTCATAAAAAGTAACAAAAGCTAAGATGGATGGTTTTAAGAATGGAATGGAAGCTAAGATGGATGGTTTGAAGAATGGCATGGAATCTAATATTGATGGTATCAATGAATCAAAAGGCAACATTGAAGATTTGAAGAAAGACATGGAAGGTTTGGTAAAGTTGCTACACAAAATTCTTCTTAATGGCGAATAGGTAGTAGAGGAAACTCATGATGAGAACAAAAGAAATGTTAATCATGATTTCATAGAGTCTAATATTGGATTGAAGACGCACCATATTCCAAAGATCGATATGAAGAATTTTGATGGCAAGGATCCTGTAACATGGATACTACAGATGGGGCAATATTTTGATCTCCATAATGTGAAAAATAGACAAAAGGTACGCATTGCAACTTTGTATTTTGAACCCAATCGGTTTGTATGATATTGATGGCTTTGCTCACGTAAAAAAATTGTCACTTGGTCAATTTTTATGGAGGAAATGATAGCACATTATGAGGATACAAAGAGTAACACCTTCTTTAATAGCCAATTGATAAATCTCAAACAAAAGGGTTCAATAGTGGATCACATTGAGGAATTTAAAAAGTTTAATATAAGTGTAAATGATATTCCAGAGGATGATAGGATTGATGCATTCATAGGGAATCTAAAGGATAACATCCAACATGAGGTTTGCCTTTGGGAACCTGATTCATTGGAGAAGGCTTTCAGGTTGGAAAGAAAAATTGAAAGCAAAATTATGGCAACAAGGAAGCTTACCATTCACAACAATAAATATGGAAGTCTCGTTGCTCCTAACCTTCTGCAACCTACACAGTTGACACCACAACAATTGGAAGAAAAGAGAAAAAGGGTTTTATTATAGTTGTGATAGCAAGTACACTAGAGGTGATAAGTGTGTTGAGAAGAAATTATTTTACATCGATTGTGAAGAGGAGGAAGAAAAGGAACAAGAAACGTCAAAAGAAGAAGATATACACCAGGAACCAACCGTAGAGAAAGAGGAAATTAATCCGACCATATCTTATAATGCATTGGCAGGAATTACCACTCCTCAAACTCTCAAGATAGAAGGACGTATCAAGAAGAAAAAGGTAATAGTGTTGATTGATTCAGGTAGTATCCATAATTTTATTCATTGTAAGACAGCCAAGGAATTAAATTGCTTCATATATCTACCTGCCAGAGTGTCAAGTGATGGTTGCAAATGGAGGAACCATAAATTACTCATGAAAGTGCCATAATATAAATCTATCCATGGGAGAATATGTATTGGATAGTCCAATGATTTCCATTCCAATGGGTGGCAATGATGTTGTACTAGGAGTTCAATGGTTACAATCTTTGGGTACGATAACATTTAATTTTCAAGAACTTTTCTTGAATTTTTTTGGGAAGGAAAGGAAATTGAATTAAGGGGTATTGCAAGGAAACCAGGAAAGATAATCAGCTCTAATAGCATCAAAAATATTCTAAAGAAAGAACAACGAGGCGTAATTGTATAATTATGTTCACTTGAGGGTCAAACATCGAAATCATCTATTTCTCCAGACCTCCAAAAAGTTTTAGAGAAGCATTCAAAGGTATTTTAGACTCCCAAAGGCCTCACACCTATTTGTGATCATGATTATTCTATTCATTTGATTCCAAGAAGTATTCCTCCAAACTTCAGGCCTTACAGATATCCCTATGCCAAAAAAGAGTCAAATTGAACGTATGGTTGCAGAATTGATAGACACTGGTATAATTCAACCTAGTCAAATTTCTTTCTCTGCTCTAGTGGTATTGGTGCACAAGAAGGATGGATCATGGTGCATGTGTCCGAATTATAGGGAGCTCAACAATATCACTATTGAAGATAAATTTCTCATTCTTGTCATTGATGATTTATTAGATGAATTACTGGAGAAATTTACTTCACCAAAGTTGGATCTTCATTCAGGATATCATCAAATAAGAATAAAGACTGAAGGCATTCTGGAAACAATATTTAGAACTCATAAGGGTCATTATGAATTTTTGGTCATGCCTTTTGGCCTTACCAATGCACCTTCTACGTTTCAAGGTTTGATGAATTCCATTTTCAAAACCTTAGAAAATTTGTGTTAGTATTTTTTGATGATATACTAATCTACAACAAGTCTTGGAAGGATCATGTTCAACATGTTGACAGGGTGCTCAAGCTATTGGAGGAAAAACAATTATATGCAAAAACCTCCAAATGTTTCTTTGGAGTACCAGATGTGGAATATTTGGGTCATATTGTATCTCATGAGGGTGTTAAGGTAGACCCTAACAAAATTAAATCCATTAAGGAATGGAAAAAACCCACATCCATAAAGCATCTGTGAGGATTTATGAGGTTGACAGGGTATTATCGCAAGTTTGTTAATAATTATGGGAGAATATTAGCATCTCTAACAACATTACTGAAGAAAGATGCATTTTCTTGGACTCTAGAAGAAACTAATGCCTTTGAGCATCTTAAAGAGGCAATGTGCCAAGCACCGGTCTTAACTATGCAAGACTTCACAAATTTTTTTATTGTGGAATTTGATGCCTTAGGAAATGGAATTGGTGTTGTTTTAATGCAAGAAGGAAGACCCATTGCTTTTGAAAGTCGTCGAATCAAAGGAAATTATTTACACAAAGCTATTTATGAGAAGGAAATGTTGGCAATACTACATGCGCTTATAGAAATGGAGACCTTACCTAATGGGAAGGCACTTCATGGTAAAAATAGATCATGATAGTCTTAAATACTTTTTAGAACAAAGGTTATCTTCAGAAGAGCAACAGAAATGGGTCAAAAAGATGTTGGGTTTTGACTTTGAAATTATCTACAAAAAAGGGAAGCAAAATGTTGTTGCAGATGCACCCTCAAGAAATGATGAGGATGTCGAAGCATTGCTTTGTGCCATTTATATTATCCAACCAGATTGGATAACCGAAGCAAGGGATGAATGGAAGAATGATGAAGAAGTGTGGGAACTCATTCAAAAGTTGCAGCAAGATCTTGGTACATCTGAGACATTTAGTTGGAATAATGATTCATTATGGTACAAAGATCACTTGTACCTTTGTAAGAATTACCAACTCAAAAAAAAGATTCGTTGATAATTGCACACCTCTCCCTTAGGAGGGCACTCAGGATTCTTAAGAATTTACCACAGGGTTAAGAAGGATTTTTTTGGGATGGCCTTAAATATGATATTCAAAAGTTTATGGTGGAATGTTTGGGTTGCCAACAAAATAAAGTTGAGACAATTAAGACCCCAGGTTTGTTACAACCTTTATCCATTCCAAGTCTATAGAAAATCTGTGATACGTTAACCCAATAATGCAATATAAATCAAAGCAGAATACTATAACCTACTTCTTCTATCAATTTGTGGAAACTTAAAGATTGATCTGAACAATATAACAAGAAGAAGAGGAATCAATGGCACAATACACATGAAAATACTTTGGGGAAAGCCTCAGCTAAAAAACTCCACACTATTGTATTATCATACATGGTGGAAATACATAGGAATTATACAAAGCCTTAGCTCTCACAGCTAGCCAGCTCTCAGTACAATCCTCACATATGCTCAAAGGAAATATTGGTTTCTCTCCATCCTTCCTCTCTACCCTCCAAGCTCATATTTCCTTGCGTTGTTCCTTGTGGATGATTTTCCTATTACCAAGTGGAAAACCAAGCCTTCAAAATTGCGCAATCCTCAAGGATGAATCCTTGACTTCATGCATGTGTTTTCTCCATGAAAAAACACATGAAGCTGATAGTACACTATCCTTGAACATTAATCTCAAC
This sequence comes from Pinus tabuliformis, assembly GCA_031772625.1. Taxonomy (NCBI): domain Eukaryota; kingdom Viridiplantae; phylum Streptophyta; class Pinopsida; order Pinales; family Pinaceae; genus Pinus; species Pinus tabuliformis. The sequence continues at coordinate 608,364,646 of CM062810.1, forward strand.
TGGGTCTTTCTCAGAATAGACATGCATGAGTTTCTGATGAGGGAATCTTCAGTTAACCAGAGTAACACTAGTTGAGTGCATTAATGCATCAACAGACTATTAACTCACTATTAGCTCCTCAAACAGTTTGGAACTAATTTAACTGGACTTAACTCAGTAAAATGAGTTAACTAATTACAACTAAAATATAACTCAATCTTATCTCCTTAATTTAAGGGATAACTCTTGCATGACTTCAGAAAGACTTCTAACTTGAATTTATCCAACTAATTAATTTAAAATAAATTAATTAATTATTTCGAAGTAGCTGTTAAGACTAAATTCGATTTTAATTCACAATTTAATTCGAGGACAAATTAAATTGGAATATTCGTGTTGCCATATTTCAACACTCCCTCTCAACAAGAAAGGGATTATTTGCGACCCCGATCCTGTCTCTATGGAACTCGAATTTACACTTTGACAATGCCTTTGTCAAAATGTCAGCATCTTGCTCCTCTGTCGAAATATACTGTAGCAATATGATCTTCCTCGCTACACAGTCTCTGAGATGATGATACCAGATGTTGATGTGCTTGGACCTATCATGAAATACTGGATTCTCATAGAATTTGATACAACTCTAATTTTCACAATAGATCACAGTTGGATCCATCCTTTGATCAAACAAACCAACTAGGATTTTCCACATCCAGATGGCCTCACATGCTGCTTGACTTGCAGCCATGTATTCTGCCTCTATCGAGCTGAGTGCAACGGACCTCTGTTTCATGTTGTACCAAGAAACTGCTGCTGACCCAAGGTTGAAAATCCCTCCTGATGTGCTCTTCCGATCTTATGGACTCCCTGCCCAATCTGCATCAGTGAAGCCCTGTAGCTTCACTACCTCTATCTGTCTGTACCATAATCCATATTGAGATGTGCCTCTGAGGTATCTCAATAATGTATGCTTTGCCACCTTCCAAAACGTCTTGGTAGGCTTAACCATCGCTTGACTTAGTTGGTTCACCACATAGCACAAATCTGGTCATGTGTTCACTAAGTACATCAGTGAACCCACAAGCTGCCTGTACACAGTAGCCTCTACCACTTCTCTTGAAGTATCAACCTCCTTCCTCCAGTTAACTACTAGAGGAGTTTGCATGGGCTTGCACTTCTCCATGTGGAATCTCTTGAGTATCTCGTTGGCATACTTGCCCTGAGACACAAACAACTCCCCATCCTTCTGCCACACTTCCATGCCAAGGAAGTAATGCATGAGACCCATGTCTTTCATCTCGAATTCTCTTGCAAGGTCCTCCTTACAAGACACGATCAACTGATCATCAATAGTCAATATGAGATCATCAACATAATATACGTGATCAACAACTTACCTTTCACCACGATGTGGTGCAGGTTTGCATTTGCTTCACTCTTTGTGAAGCCCAACCCAGTGAAGTAGTTGGATATCCTGGTGTACCAAGCATGAGGTGCTTGCTTCAGCCTGTACAATGCTCTCTTGAGTCAGCACACATGCGACTCATGATCGAAGGTCTCAAAACCTTCCGGCTGCTCTATGTACACCTCTTCTTCAATCTGTCCATTGAGGAATGCAGTCTTCACATACATCTGATGGATCTTCCAACCCATCTGTGCTAATATTGCCAACATAGATCTGATAGATGAGTACCTTGTGATAGGAGCAAAAGTCTCATCATAATCAATCCCCTTGACCTGTGAAAATCCACAGGCAACAAATCTTTCCTTATGCTTCTCCACACTACCATCAATAGCTTGTTTTACCTTGTAAATCCAACGAAAACTCACAACTGATTTGTTCTTCGGTCTCGGAACCACGTCCCAAACACTGTTACGAACTATGGAGTCATACTCCTCCACCATAGCATCAACCCAAATCCGCTTCTGCACTGCTTCCTCAAAGGAATATGGCTCGGTCTCAACACATTCCCCAACAAGGGCCATGTATCTAGTGTACCTCTCAGGTGACCTCCTCTGTCTGCAGTGAGAAGATGGTGCTCCCACATTCTCTCTCGCATCCTCCAACAATTTTTCAGCTTCTCTTGTGCGCTTCCGTCCATCTCTGGAAGACTCTACTTGAGTGGATGTCTCCACTCTTAGAACCTCTGCATGCGGCTTCTCCACATCAGTCTGAGGCTACTCCTCCTTAGGAACCAATAGCTCCTCCACAACCTATATCTGGAGCTCCCTCTCAAGGGAAACTCGCATGGCCTTCTTCTCATCAAACTTGAGATCTCTGCGAACCATTGTCCTCTGACTGGTAGCAAGTACACTCGATAGTTGTGAGGTGTATCAGTGTACCCCAAAAATATCCCCAACTCTGCTATCGACTCAAGCTTCTTCCATGTGTGCTTTGTCACATGGAAATATATCGATGAGCCAAAGATCCTGAAGTGACCCACATCTGGTCTCTTACCAAAGAAAGCTTCCTTTGGTGTCTTCATCCCAAGTATGTGATGCAGGCTTCTATTCTACAAATAGACCTTTGTGTTGCATGCCTCAACCCACAAGTGAAGTGGTAGGCGTTGGTCATGTAGCATTGCCTGTGCTGCCCCTAAAATGTTCTGTTCTTCCTCTCAGCCACCCCATTCTGTTGTGGGTTATGAGGTGCCGTAAACTCTCATTTAATTCCTTCCACTGCATAGAAGTCCTTAAACTCTTGAAAGACATAGTCTCCACTGTCGTCGCTTCTTAAGGCCTTGATATTCTTCCCTGACACTTTCTTGACCAAGGCTTTGAACTCACAAAACTTTGTGAAAGTTTGGTCCTTCTTTTGCATGAAATAAATCCAAAATTTATGAGAATAGTCATCAATGAAAATCACATAATACCTTTGCTTTGCTATGGATGCTGTCGAGAATGGTCCACACAAATTAGTATGAACTCGTTCTAAGATAGCCTCTGCTCCACTGTCTCGATCATGAAAGGAAGACTTGGTGTACTTTCCCAAGGTACAACCTTTGCATGTGTCAACTTGCTCAAGTTTACTTTTGGGAAGTCCTGTAGAGATCTGCTGCATTATCTTCAAAGCTCCATGATGCAAATGGCCCAACCGCCTATGCAACAACTCGCCAATGTCTTGGCTTTGCACCAATTCTGCTTTCATACTCAATGTTGCACAATCATCTACCTCTATTTTATAGAGATTCTTCACCCGAATCCCTATCCTCTTGGTCTAACCCATGGCTATGTGTCTTAGGAACACCTTTCCTTTACTGAAGACAACATCGTAGCCTTTGTCCTCCAACATCACAACCAATACCAAGTTCTTCTTCAGTCCAGGCACATACATCACATCTGTCAAGGTGAGAGGAGCTCCATGCTCCCTCTGAAAAGCAACCGTGCCTACTCCTGAAACACTATACCTTCCGTCATCACCCATCTCTATGCGCATCTTGAGGTCTTTCTCCTCCAAGGCACTAAATAATTTTTTATCACCGGTCATGTGGAATGAGGCTCCACTGTCAAGATACCAGACACAACCCATCATCGATGACACCATGCATGCGATGAGGGTAAAGTCCATTTTGAAATGAGAGGCTAATGCCTCACCTTCCGATCCTTCTGAGGATCCCTTCTTGGACTTCTTCGATGGGCAATTAGTCGCATAATGTCCCATCTTGTGACAATTAAAGCATATTACTTTAGACATGTCACCCTTCTTCCCTCCATGAGAGGAATTCGATTTGAAATGGGAAGCCTTCCCCTTCCCTTTCCTTGCCTTACTTGCTAAGGCCAGATTTTCTTCATCATCATTCTTGGATGAAGAACCATCTCGTGTGCTCCTCCTGATCTCCTCCTGCATAAGATACAACCACAGTCGTTCCCAATCTGGCAGTTTCTCCCTTCCATTCACAAAGTCCTGGTAGCTATTCCAACTCTTTGGAAGGCCAAGGAGAGCAAAGCTCACCATATCATCATCGGCAGTAGTTATTCCCACACTGCCAAGCTCATCTCTGCAGGTGGTGAGCTTGTTCAGATATGTGGAAATAGTATCGCCCTTCTCCATCTTGATTCTTCGAAGCTTATCCTTGAGCGCCACTTTCCTCTGGTTGCTACTGTTTTGTTAGAGGTCCTTCAATGTCCTCCACATTGAAAATGGAGTATCCTTCCCATGGAGACTCGAGACAATATGGTCTCGAACTCCCTCAAGGATGATCCGTCTCGCCTTTGCCACACACTTCTTCCACTCAGCCAACTCTTGTGCATTAGTTGAAGCTAGCTTTGAGATTTATTGATCAATGAATTCCTTCAAGCCATTATCTTCTAATACAGCCTCCATTCTATCTTTCCATGCTATGTAATTTGAGCTACCTTCCAAGGCATACTCGAGTCTCAAGCCATAGAATGCCATTAGCCAACCTTGAAGTATGATATGAATTCGATTTGCACCTGCAACCCCGAAATTCAAACTTCGAATTCTTTTCTTAGTATACTGTTCACAGTTTTGATACCATGTAGAAAATTTGTGATAGGATAACCCAATAATGCAATATAAATCAAAGCAAAATACTATAACCTACTTCTACTATCAATTTACAGAAGCTTAAAGATCAAGCTGAACAATATAACCAGAAGAAGAAGAATCAATGGCACAATACACATGAAAATACTTTGGGGAAAGCCTTAGCTAAAAAACCCCACACTATTGTATTATCATACATGGTGGAAATACATAGGAATTATACAAAGCCTTAGCTCTCACAGCTAGCCAACTCTCAGTACAATCCTCACAGATGCTCATAGGAAATCTTGGATTCTCTCCAACCTTCCTCTCTGCCCTCCAAGCTCCTATTTCCTTGCACTGTTCCTTGTGGATTATTTTCCTATTACCAAGTGGAAAACCAAGCTTTCAAAATTGTGCAATCCTCAAGGATGAATCCTTGACTGCATGCATGAGTTTTCTCCATGAAAAAACACATACAACTAATAGTACACTGTCCTTGAACATTAATCTCAACTGGGTCTTTCTCAGAATAGACATGCATGATTTTTTGATGAGGTAATCTTCATTTAACTGGAGTAGCACTAGTTGAGCGCATTAATGCATCAATTGACTGTTAACTCACTATTAGTTCCTCAAACAATTTGGAACTAATTTAATTGGACTTAACTCAGTAAATTGAGTTAACTAATTACAACTCAAATATAACTCAATCTTATCTCCTTAATTTAAGGGATAACTCTTGCATGACTTCAGAAAGACTTCTAACTTGAATTTATCCAACTAATTAATTTAAAATAAATTAATTAATTATTTCCAAGTAGCTGTTAAGATTAAATTCTTTTTTAATTCACAATTTAATTCAAGGACAAATTAAATTGGAATATTCTTGTTGCCATATTTCAACAAAGTCAACGTTGGGAGGAGGTTTCAATGGATTTTATCATAGGTTTACCCAAGTCCAAAGGAAAAAGTGTTATCATGGTGGTAGTTTATAGACTTACCAAGTATGCATACTTTTGTGCATTATCTCATCCATTTAAAGTTAGTACAGTTGCTATTGCATTTATGGAAACAGTTAAAAAGCTACATGGAAACCCAAAGATTATTGTAAGTGACAGAGATCCTATTTTCACTGGAAATTTTTGGACGGAATTATTTTCTTGTCCGAGTACTCAATTAGCTCATAGCTCATCTTATCATCCTCAATCAGGTGAGAAAACTGAGATAGTGAACAAATGTTTGGAAGGATATCTTCATTGTTTTGTATCTGATAAACAAACATAATGGGTCAAGTGGTTACCTCTGGCTGAATGGTGGTATAACACGTCCTTCCATATTGCAACAAAAATGACCCCATTTATGGCACTTTATGGATATCATCCACCATCCACCACATCATCTTTATGAGAAAATTATAAGGTTCAAGCAGTGGAAGATCACATCAAGAATCAACAATAAGTTCTCTAGCTCTTAAAGGATAACCTCCCTTTGGCACAAAATAGAATGAAACAACAGGTTGATCAAGATCGCAGTGAAATAAGTTTTGATATAGGCAACTGGGTATTTTTATGACTACAACCATACAAACAAATTTTCCTCAAGCAAGCTAAGAAGGATAAAAAATTATCACTAAAGTATTATGGTCCTTACAAGGTGTTGGAAAAGATTGGTACTATGGTATACAAATTGGATCTTCCTACATCTTCCTAAGTGCACCCAGTTTTCCATGTTTCATGCTTAAAGAAGGTTATAGGTGACAAGCTCCCAATTCAAACAATATTGCCAAAACTTAACGAGGAAGGAAAAATCATATTGGAACCTGAAACAATCATGGAAACAAGAACTTGATAGCTACGAAATCGATCAATTTCAAAGTTTCTAATCAAGTGGAATAACTTACCCGTGGAATATTCCACATGGGAGGATGAGAATTTTATACAGAAGCATCCAAAACTACTCAAGCATTGAGGAAAACACTTTTCTCGAAGGAGAGGGGCATGCTAGGTCCCTATAATACTAGTGTATTCCCTCATTTTTATTAGTGTAGCCTCCTTATTGTTATTGTTGTGCCCTTACATTATTATTGTTATGTTGACTCTGATTATATTGTGACCCTTTAGACTCCTATATATAGAAATAAGGTTTTGTCATTTGAACCATCCAAGAATTATTCATTTCTGTAATTTAAAGGAGGTTTCCCCCTCAAAGAGGATAATTTTTAAGTGGATGATCTATTTTTCTTCTATTTTGTGAGTTGGTTGCATAACACCTTGTTACAGTTACCACGGCTCTCATGTTCCCTTGTTACAGTTGCGACAACTCCCATGTAATGGTGACAACTCACCTATAATTTGTTACTAAAACTTTACTAGTATGGTGTCAACTTCTATACCATATTCACATATAAATAAATTAATTATAAATTTTTTTTTTAAATTACAAAATTAATTATTTTAAATTATTAATTAAATTTCTTTAACTATTTTTTATTTTATTTGATTTTATCATTTCAAAACTTATTCAATAATAGTTTGATTTTTTATTAGAACCATCTTGTTTAATGCATTTTTAATCATTCTATTAAATAATACATTTCATCATATTTATGCTTATTGTGATCTAAGGTTAATTTAACCGACAAGTTAATTTTTCAGAGTTTTCTTACTTGAATATAATTGGCTCTGACTTGGTTGTAAAATGTCATAAAATATTATTTTGAAATTTAAAATATATTTTATGCCATAAAGTGATTCAAAATCAAATTTTGAATATAATCAACAATTTTTTTAAGATATAAATGTTTGAAGAGATATAATATTTGAATTGCAGAAATTTTTATCTTGATTGATGTTTCATTGATTTAGCATTGATCTTGTTAAGCGTGCATTCATCACCATAATTAGTTTTCCACCAAATTAGATTTTTTAGCATTTTTTTTATTATTATTGATTTAGCTATTATGCAAGTCAATCTTGTGAAAAGTGAACCAAAACAAATATATGAATCAAACAAATTATATAATTTAAAAATTGGCTGCAACTCCTTGTTTAGTGGTGGCAACTCCTCTATTTCTAGTAATGGTGGCAACTCCCATGTAAGCTACTAAAACAAAGTATATTTCGTTAAAAAACTTCTCTGGTTGTTGCTGCATAAAAAACACAAGTCTAGCACTGTCCATAAGCAAGATGAATCAAATATTTACCATGAGCTACATAAAAAAATACTATTATTATTGCTCATCCTTAAAGATGCAAAAAAACAAACTGAATAAAATATTTAGTGGCATAAAAAAGTTAGTATTATTAGTTATCCTCCTTAAAGCTGAAAAAAACAAGCCTAGCATTGTCCATGAGCAACCTGCATAAAATATTTATAGTGAGTAAGCTACATAAAATATTTACTATTATTATCACTCCTCTTTAAAGATGCAAAAATATTTACTATTATTATCGCTCCACCTTAAATCTGCAAAAAATTTCAAATTATATTTCTCTTATCATCACTTCAAGTTAGAATCCCATAAATTGTTCAAATTTGAAGCAAAAAAAATCTTTGCAAATCAAACTATGGAAATAAAACAAATACAATAGATACCTAGGAATTTACATGCTCAGAAAACAAGTGGAAAATATCAGGGGAGGGATAGAAGGGCATTGAAGTAGAGATTGTCTCCATTGTTAAACTAGAGATAATTGCCTTCAAATCAATGGAGTTGCAGATGTTTCACGAAAAACTTGCCACTGGTAGAAAATATGTTCCAAATGTTAAACACAGACCTCACCAAACATACGTAAATTAGAAAGAAAAGAAACACAAGTATCTTAACACTTTATCTCAAAATTTAATTCTCATGCTTAATTTGAAATTTGAAATCATGGTGTGAGAAAAGCATCATGCATGGCAACATCATGCATGGTGTGTACCATCATTCATAGTTAGACCATAACGGAAACAGACACTAGGAGGAGGTTGGTGAAATGGAGGAGAGGAATGTTGTTGGAACAGGTGGAGTGGGCCCATTAGAGTAGCCGGAGAATTACCACCAGCAAGGGAGGGCACAAAAAACTAAGGGTTATATATCGACAGGTTAGCTTACTCCTTTACAATGTACATGCTCTGTCTGGTGCTGCTTAACAGATTCTTAATTCTACTTGTATAAGCTTTTGGAGTTGCACTGTGTAATAAGTGGGTGAACACTTCAATTATTAGAGACCGAAGAAATTTAATGATTTGAAAAAATGTTGATGAATAAGTAAAAGGATAATTATTGAAATGGTTGTTTTCTTATATATATATATATAATTAAAATTGAGTGGAGCAATTTCAAATTGTTAAAATATATAAACTAGCACAACCACATTTACCAATGTGGTTCATATATGCCCATATGCTTATATCCACAACCCACCACATTAATAAATGTTAGGTGTATTTTGTTAAAGACTAATTATTTATGATTATTAATAACTATATAAATAATAATAGCCATAGTATTTTATATTTATATCATTATACGTATTATGTTAAAATTATTTTGTATATTAATAGAATATTAGTTGTTACATAAAATTTTGTTAATATATTAATAGTTATATTTAAAACTCTAATATAATCCACAAGTAACATAATAATAACATTCAGTGCTTATTAATACTATGTATTTATTCTCACCATTATGTTATGGTTAATAATTATTATATATTTATGAATATAATCTATAATATATTTTATATATTTAATTGAAGTATATTAATAATATTTTTTTTCTCGATAAATCTATTCTATTCTATTATATACATGAAAACATTACAGTCATAGAGTCAGGTTGCCCAAGGCCGACTGTGGCTCTTTGGGTTAGCATTTCTCAGCTCAATACCAGCCCTCGCAGGGGCAGCACGTCCACACAGAATTGTTTCCACATCGCAACATAACACAACAATGTATCCAGACCATACAAAATCATCCCGCACAGGGGCCCCGGAGCAAAAAAATTCATCCCTCGCAGGGGCATCAAAAGACTTATAACAACATCCCTTACGGGTCCTACAAACATAACCAAAGCAGACATATACATATACATAAACCAGAGAGACATAGACAAAGACGTATAACCTATACCAGACCTGAACAATTATGGAGGATGACAGAGTGTGCCAATGGAGGCTATTCCTCCGGCTTCTCCTCGAGAATTCTGCACCACCCGTAATGTTCTGGGATGGCGTCCCAATCTTCAGCCATGTTCTTCTTGGAGGTTGACGCCTCCTGCTCCTGAGGGCGGTTAGGAGTTTTCTCAGGTACCCCCGCTTGTTTTTCCTCGTTGTTTTCCAGGCTTTCACCTGGGAGCTCCTCCTTACTGCCCGAACCACCTTCACCTTCCTGAGTTTCCTCAATGAATAAAACCGAGATGTGTGCATTGATGCGGGAGTTGTCCCTCGAGCTGCCGAGAGTGAAGATGGCGGAGCCGAACACTGGAAGAGGGTTCGGTCTAGGGTTGGGATTGCTCGCGTCCATGAATTGGCTCGCCTGGATAGGATTGGCCCCTGCCCTTCTGTGGCAGTAACAGCAGCAACAGTGGTGATGGGGCTCTGCGGCTGAATGGCGAGAAGAACCTCCTCGAGCAGAACCTCGTCGACTGAGCAGCCTTTGCCAGGGTCTAACCATCTTTGCAGGGATGCCGGTGGCTTGAAGCAGAGCTGCAATTGAAGGCCTTCCCGGCTTGAGATGCCCCCCAATAGAATTGAATCCGCTCCCAGCAGTTCTGGGACGATACTCAACAGAACAGAGACAGCAATCAACAGAATTTCCGAGCTTGAGACTTCCCTCAGCTTCTTGAATGTCGGCCTTAACAGCAAGAGCTGTAGCCTGGATGATAAAATTGCCAACAGAAACCTGAACTGCGTGATCCCAGCTCTGAGCATAAGCCTGCTCCATTCCCTCATCCTTCTTAAACTTCTCAACATTCCCTCGATACCTGTTCTCCATAACTGCACTCTGCAGTCTCCCCATTTCACCTGACGCTGCATTGAATACCCTGCGATCTCACCTTAGCCTTTAACTCCTCGGCGGCGAGAGGCATTGAATTCTCCGATTATACTCGAGGCAGCACATGTCTGGCATGTGGCTCCTCACTGCCACTCGTCCTATCACCCGCATCCGGGTAAGTATATTAATAATATTAACTATGTGCATATTATATATTAAACTAAAATATGTTATATTAATACTTCATATATATATATATATATATATATATATATATATATATATATATATATATATGATTTAACAATAAAACATGTAACAATAATATATTATTAAATTTTGTTAATACATTAATAGTTATAACTCAAACTATAATATAATTCAAATATAACATAATAATAGTATTTTATTATTATTGATAATAAATATATATCTCTTCTTTGGTAATAATCTTTATATATTTATTAATATAATTGTTAATATCTTTCATATATTTACTTAAAGTAAATTAGAAATATCAACTAAACCCAAGGGATTAATAAACACACATGATTATTAATATTATAAATCAAAACAACTAATAAACCCAAGAATTTAATATTGTAAACCCAATTAATTAGTAAACTCAAGGGATAAATATTATAAACATAAAGGATCAACAAACCCTAGGGATCATATTAAAAACACATGGGATTGATAAACCCTAACAATTATCATTTGAAACCCAAGAGATTATTTAAATTATAAACCCAATGCATTAGTAAACACAAGAGATAAATATTATGAACTTAAGGAATCAAGGAATCCAAGGACCCCAAGGACCAATATAAAGAACAAAAGGGATTAATAAACCCTAGGAATTAATATTTTAAGCTAAAGGGATAAATAAACCCAAGGGATTAAATTATAAACCCAAAGAATTATTAATATTATAAACACAAGGGACTAATAAACCCAAGGGTTTAATATTATAAACTCACATGTTTAATATTATAAACCCAAGGATTAGTAAACCAAAGGGATAAATATCATAAACCTAAGGTGATGCGGGAGCATATGACTCAGAGGGAAAGAATCTTCCAAATTATTCCAAAAATCCAAAAAAATTTATAGGCAAGGGAGTGGGGTCCTTTAGCCTGCAATTTCCATGCTTTTCTAGTTAAAAGTAGAATAAATCTAGCAATAAATCATGCTAATTGTAACTGAGCTTTCAAGCTTTAAATCACCTGTAAAGCATGCTTTTCTTGTATTGGATAAGGACGAGAGTGACTATCTTTGATTATAAATAAAGTTGCAGCAAACCTCTCATCGGTCAGAGGAGAGGGGCGAGTGCCTTAGTTTTCATTGTGGAATTTTTGTTTCAAATGTCTCTGTGGAATGTATGCATAGTTTTATTTTAAGATGCATTGATATGGTTGGACGATGACCGGTCTCCTCACGCTGCCATAGGTTATATGAATCATTGGATCGAATTTCTTTTGTTTATATATGCCCATGCTTGTATACGGTGCACATATACCTCTGTCTATTCCCTGAATTCCAGCGATGCATAATTGAGGACTGTGGCGGATTAAAGGTCTATTAACATACGCTCTCACATCGTGGTAGTGACATATATATCGGCTTAAGAGATTTCGGAACTGGTGAGGCAAGCTCTGTTCATAAACACCTGTAGTGAACAGAGGATAGCGTGCTAACAAAGGCGGGTTTCAACTTGGAACCGAAACGATATATATATTGTGCATATATATAATTTGGTGAATCCGTCATCACATGGACCACAAAGCTACCACTACATCGAATGCGAAAAGGCGGAATTAGCGAACTATAACCATTGTCTATAGTTGTGTCGGGTCCGGAGGTTGGTAACTTGACCGAATTGTGACATGCGGAACTGGCGATACAATAAAATACACAATGATGTGTCGGGTCCGGTAAGAACCATAGTTTGAATGATCGCCGAGTGTATATATACATCCACCGGAACCGCATAAAAGATATGATTATTGGTCACAGTATAAGTGCTTTGCCTCAGGGAAAAGCCCGCGCATAACCATCGTTGGTGGGAAATAAAGGTAAATAAATTCCGTGGATATATATATATGTGCTGGCGCGCCATCAGAACGGGTTATCTCCTTAAAATTCCCTCATAAGCCGTGGCATAATAATAAGGCTATGGTGAAGTCTTTTATTCAAGAAAAATCAGATTGATGACTGATGCGCCCAGTTCAGAAGAAAAAGAATTTGACCAAGACGTTGGAGAACTTATTGACAAATTGAGGGAACTGTCCCTAACGCCTGCAAGCCCGCCATCATTAGTGGTATCAGAGCCCAAAACTGACATTGAATTGAATCTCAGGAGCAGAAGAAGGATGGCTTTCAGAGTTGGAAGACGAGGACGTGGTGGAAGAGGACGACCTGCTGCAAATGCTGAATTATTTGAATCAATGGAGGAGCTGCGAGCTAGAGTGGATGCTTTAACTACAGGTCGAAATATAGATGATGGAGATGTCAGTGAGCCTGAAATAGAAGCTGCGGAAGAAGAGGAAGCTGTACAGGTTACTCCTGAGATGAGATTCTTCCAGTCAGTGTTAAAATCCACAGCCAGGCCATGGAACCAATTAGTACCAGTATATCAAGGAGGATTGAATCTAGAGGAATTGATCGACTGGATCAACAGCATGGAGAAATTCTTCGATTACGAAGAGACAGAGGATGAGAAGAAAGTGAAGTTTGCTGTCACCAAATTAAAAGGCCATGCAGCACTTTGGTGGGACGGTGTGCAGGCGGAGAGGAAGAGACTTGGTAAGCAGCCAATCAAAAACTGGAGCCGCATGATAGCAAAATTAAGAGGTAAGTTCTTGCCAAGTAATTACCAGCAAACATTGTTTAGACAAATGCAAAATCTTAGACAGAGAGCTTTAACAGTAAAGGAGTATACAGAAGAGTTTTATAAAGTGAGTATAAGAGCTGGAGAAGCCCAAGACACAGATGAGAAGGTAGCCAGATATATGAATGGCCTTAGAATGGACATTCAGGATGAGATAAGCCTGCTGTCTCCTAAAACAGTAGAGGAAGCTTATCAGATAGCGCTGAAAGCGGAGGAAAAGCTCATAAGGAAGCAGTCTGCCAGAGGGAGAGGGACTTTCAGAGGAAAAGGAAGTCAAGGTGGTAGAGGTAGATCTACAGCACCTAGAGATGGAGCTAGCAGCAGCTCAACCCAGCATGCACCTAGAGAAGGTGATGCAAGAGGCAGAGGGAGCTTTTCCAGAGGAAGAGGAGGCAGAGGAAGAGGCAGGGAAATAAGATGTTACAGGTGTAACAAACTGGGACACAGAGCTTTTGAGTGCCCAGAGAATGCTGATACAAAGCAGAGAAATGCAATTGTTACTCCAGCTGAAGCAGAAGCACCAGGGGCAGCGGTAATAGAAGAAGAAAATACACCAGAAAGGGGAGAATCTCTGGTGGTAAATAAAGTTCTACTTAAGCCAGTGAAAGAGGTGGCTGCTGAACCGCCACAAAGGAAAAATTTGTTCAGGACAGTGTGCAAAGTCCAAGGGAAATGTTGCCAGATGATCATTGATAGTGGCAGCACTGATAATTTGGTCTCTACAGAGGTAGTGGAGAAATTGAAGCTGAAGACAATGAAGCATCCAACACCTTATAAGGTGTCATGGTTACAAAAGGGACATCAACTGTTGGTAAGTGAACAATGTGAAGTGGAATTTCAAGTGGGCAAGTACAAGGATAAAATTGTTTGTGATGTGATGCCTATGGACGTGTGTCATATATTACTTGGGAGGCCTTGGCAATATGACAGAGGAGCTATACATGACGGGAAGTGAAACACCTACAAGTTTGGAAAAGACCGTGTTAATCATACACTGTTGCCTTTGCAAGAAGAAGATGTACCGGCACAGAAGACTGATCCAAAAACTCTGTTGCTTGGAGGGAAGGAGTACTTGAAGCAGATTGAAGAGAATGAGGTAAATTTTGCTGTGATTTGCAAGCCCAAGGTAATATTGAATTCTACTAAAATTTCTGAATTACCCAATGAAATTCAAGAAATGCTGGAGAATTATTGTGATATTATTGTTGATGATTTGCCTAATGAATTACCACCAATTCGAAAAATCAGTCATCATATAGACTTGATTCCTGGAGCAAGTCTACCTAACAAAGCAGCATATAGAATGACTCCTGCAGAGAATGAAGAAGTTAGGAAACAAGTGCAAGAATTGCTTGACAAGGGGTTGATTAAAGAAAGCCTGAGTCCTTGTGCAGTACCAACAGTGCTGAGTCCGAAGAAAGATGGAGGCTGGAGAATGTGTACAGATTCAAGAGCCATTAATAAGATCACAATCAGGTACAGATTTCCATTACCCAGGATTGAAGATTTACTGGATTGTTTATCTGGTGCAAAATATTTTTCAAAATTAGATCTTAAGAGTGGTTATCATCAGATAAGGATAAGAGAAGGGGATGAATGGAAAACTGCTTTTAAGACCAATGAAGGATTATATGAATGGAGAGTGATGCCTTTTGGGCTGTCCAATGCACCAAGTACATTCATGAGGCTTATGAATGAAGTTCTCAAAGACTTCATTGGTAAATTTGTAATTGTATATCTGGATGATATATTAGTCTACAGCAGATCCAAGGAAGAACACTTGAGGCATTTAAATTATGTTCTACAGAAGCTACAGCAAGAGAAATTATTGTTGAATCTGAAGAAGTGTTTATTTTTGAAAGAAGAGCTGGTGTACTTGGGATTTGTTATCTCAGCTGAAGGATTGAAGATGGATCCAGAAAAGATCAAAGCAATTGTGGAGTGGCCTTCACCCAAGAGTATTTTTGAGGTAAGGAGTTTTCATGGTCTTGCTAGTTTTTACAGAAAATTTATTAAGAATTTTAGTAAGATTAATGCACCTATTATTGAGACCATAAAGAAGGATAAACAACCATTCAAGTGGACTGCTGAAGCAGAGAGAAATTTTCAGCTGTTGAAGAGGAAAATAACTGAAAAGCCTGTTTTGGTTCTTCCTGATTTTAACAAGACTTTTCAAGTTAAGTGTGATGCCAGCGCAGAAGCAATTGGAGGAGTTTTGAGCCAAGAAGATAGACCAATAGCTTACTTCAGTGAAAAGCTAAATGAAGCAAAAAGAAAGTATTCTTCTTATGATAAAGAGTTTTATGCAGTTGTACAGGCACTAAAGAAGTGGAGGCATTATTTAATGTCAAAAGAATTTATTCTTTACTCAGATAATCATGCATTGCAGTTTATAATGCAGCAGCCAAAACTCAGTCAGAGACATGCTAAGTGGGTAGAATATCTTCAAGGCTTTCATTTTGTGTTGAAACATATAACTGGACAGTCAAACAAAGTTGCAGATGCCTTAAGTAGGAGGAATATATTGCTGCAAGAAAGTCAAATCCAAGTGTTGGGTTTTGATTTTCTTAAGGAGTTATATGAGACCGATTCAGATTTTAAAGAGGCATATGAGGCTTGTAAGAATCCTGTTTTAGCGGACAGAAGCAAGTGGCTGGATTATTTTATACAAGATGGACTGTTATTTAGAAAAAATCAGCTGTGCATACCCAACTGTTCAATGAGAGAAAATTTAATCAAAGAGAAGCATAGTGGAGGACTTGCAGGACATTTCGGGAGAGAGAAGACTTTTGAACAGCTCAACAGATTTTACTTCTGGCCGAAAATGAAATCTGAAGTAGAGAAGTATGTAAGGAATTGTAAAATCTGTCAGTATGCAAAAGGAAGGAGCCAGAACACAGGGCTGTACATTCCATTGCCAATTCCAGATAGGCCTTGGGATATGATAAGTATGGATTTTGTGCTAGGATTGCCAAAGACTCAAAAAGGCTATGATTCAATTTTTGTGGTAGTGGACAGGTTTTCAAAAATGGCACATTTTATTCCATGTTATAAAACTAGTGATGCTTCTCATATTGCTAACTTGTTTTTCAAAGAAATTGTAAGGTTACATGGATTGCCCAAAAGTATTGTTTCAGACAGAGATTCGAAATTTGTTGGACATTTCTGGAGAACACTATGGAAGAAGCTGGGAACTAAATTGAATTTCAGTTCTGCCTATCATCCACAGACTGATGGATAGACTGAGGTTGTGAATAGAAGTTTAGGCAATCTTTTGAGGAGTTTTACTGCAGAGCATCCAAAGCAGTGGGATCAAGTGTTACCACAAATTGAATATGCATACAACGATTCACCAAACAGGAGCACCAGACAGAGCCCATTCCATATTGTTTATGGAATGCACCCAAGGGGGATATCTGAATTAAGAAATCTGGGAAAAGAAGAAATGAGAAGTGCAGAAGGTGAAGACTTTGCTTCAAGAATGCAGGCAGTACATGAGCAAGTGAAATAGCAGCTACAAGACAGCAGCATCAAATATAAAACCAGAGCAGACCTGAGGAGGAGAGAAATGAATTTTGAAGTTGGAGATTTGGTTTTAGCACACCTCAGAAAAGAGAGATTTCCAAAGGGAGAATATAACAAATTAAAATCCAAGAAAATTGGACCATGCAAGATACTGAGGAAATTCTCTGCAAATGCTTATGAGATTGAATTACCACCTGGTGTGGGAATATCACCAATTTTTAATGTTGCAGATCTGTATAAGTATGAGAATGAAGTTGCAGATGATACAACACAAGATCAAGAGACTCCAGAGATTGACTGGGTGAAACAGTTACCCACAGCCAAGAATTTACAGCCAGAAAGAATTCTGGACAAGAAAGTATACAAGAAGACAAGAGAACGAGAATATTTCCAATATCTGGTAAAATGGAAGGGACAGCCGATTACTGAAGCTACTTGGGTTACAGAAGACATTCTACAGAAATTGGGCAAATCTGTAGATGAGCTCATGGACAGGAGCCCATGAAGAATTTTGTCCTCAGGAGTCTGATGCAGGAGCATATGACTCAGAGGGAAAGAATCTTCCAAATTATTCCAAAAATCCAAAAAAATTTACAGGCAAGGGAGTGGGGTCCTTTAGCCTGCAATTTCCATGCTTTTCTAGTTAAAAGTAGAATAAATCTAGCAATAAATCATGCTAATTGTAACTGAGCTTTCAAGCTTTAAATCACCTGTAAAGCATGCTTTTCTTGTATTGGATAAGGACGAGAGTGACTATCTTTGATTATAAATAAAGTTGCAGCAAACCTCTCATCGGTCAGAGGAGAGGGGCGAGTGCCTTAGTTTTCATTGTGGAATTTTTGTTTCAAATGTCTCTGTGGAATGTATGCATAGTTTTATTTTAAGATGCATTGATATGGTTGGACGATGACCGGTCTCCTCATGCTGCCATAGGTTATATGAATCATTGGATCGAATTTCTTTTGTTTATATATGCCCATGCTTGTATACGGTGCACATATACCTCTGTCTATTCCCTGAATTCCAGCGATGCATAATTGAGGACTGTGGCGGATTAAAGGTCTATTAACATACGCTCTCACATCGTGGTAGTGACATATATATCAGCTTAAGAGATTTCGGAACTGGTGAGGCAAGCTCTGTTCATAAACACCTGTAGTGAACAGAGGATAGCGTGCTAACAAAGGCGGGTTTCAACTTGGAACTGAAACGATATATATATTGTGCATATATATAATTCGGTGAATCCGTCATCGCATGGACCACAAAGCTACCACTACATCGAATGCGAAAAGGCGGAATTAGCGAACTATAACCATTGTCTATAGTTGTGTCGGGTCCGGAGGTTGGTAACTTGACCGAATTGTGACATGCGGAACTGGCGATACAATAAACTACACAATGATGTGTCGGGTCCGGTAAGAACCATAGTTTGAATGATCGCCGAGTGTATATATACATCCACCGGAACCGCATAAAAGATATGATTATTGGTCACAGTATAAGCGCTTTGCCTCAGGGAAAAGCCCGCGCATAACCATCGTTGGTGGGAAATAAAGGTAAATAAATTCCGTGGATATATATATGTGCTGGCGCGCCATCAAAACGGGGTATCTCCTTAAAATTCCCTCATAAGCCGTGGCGTAATAATAAGGCTATGGTGAAGTATTTTATTCAAGAAAAATCAGATTGATGACTGATGCGCCCAGTTCAGAAGAAAAAGAATTTGACCAAGACGTTGGAGAACTTATTGACAAATTGAGGGAACTGTCCCTAACGCCTGCAAGCCCGCCATCATTAGGGATCAAAAAAAGGGATCGATATTAAAAACACAAGGGATTAATAAAGCCCAGGAATAAAGATTTTTAACCCAAATGATTGATAAATGAAGATAAATACTAATATTATAAACCCTAGGGAATGCGAATATTATAAACATAATGAATTAAAAAACCAAAGGGATAAACATTATAAACCTAATGGATTAATGTTAAAATCTAAGACTAATATTTAACAATTAATATTGGGGTTTAACAAACCCAAGTGACTATTAATGATATAAACACAAGGGATTAATATTACAAACCCAAAGAATTAGAAATCTCAAAGGAATAATGTTATCAACCAAATGGATCAACAAACCAAAGGGAATATTAATATTATAAACACAAGGGATCAATAAACCCGATGGAATATTATAAACCCAAGGCATTAATATTATAAGTACAAATGATTAATAAACCCAAGGATTCAATAAACCCAACAAACTAATATTAAAAACCCAAGTGATTAATAAACCCTAAGATTTAATATTTTAAACTCAACGGATTAATAAACCCAAGGGATTAAATGATAAAACCAAGGAATTATTAATATTGTAAATTTAAGGAACAAATAAACCCAAGCATTTAATATTATAAACCCAAGGAATTAGTAAAACCAAGGGAAAATATTATAAATCTAAGGGATCAAAAAACACAAGGGATCAATATTAAAAACACAATGGAGTAATAAAGCCTAGGAATTTATATTTTGAACCCAAAGGATTGATAAACCCACATGACTATTAATATTGTAAATGCAAGGGATCAATAAACCCTAAGGATTGTTAATATGATAAACCCAATAAGTTAATAAACCAAAGGTATAGAAATTATAAAACTAAGGGATTAATATTAAATTGTAGGGCTAATATTTAACCCTTAATATTGAGAGTTAACAAACCTAAGGGATTATTAATATTATAAACTCAAGGGATTAATATTAACAACCCAAAGAGTTAGAAAATTCAAGGGATTAATGTTATAAACCTAATGGATCAACAAACACAGGGAATTATTGTCAAGTCTCACTAGAACAATCGATTGAGGATGGGTCTCATCAACAAGGCGACTCAGGATCAAACCTCACGGGGGGTGGTTGTGCCCTATGTTAGGGGGAGGAGATATACTAAAACATCCAGTCAACTAAGGGTTGGTGTGGCCCAGGTTGGGTGTGATCCCTGGGTGACTTTGGCATCTTATATGCCCCTGGGTCATAGCTCCTCAAGCCACAAGTCCAACTTGGAGAATCACAAACAACTTGACAAAAAAAGCAAAACATGGAATTGTTAATATTATAAACAAAAAGGATCAATAAACCCAAGGGATTATTAATATTATAAACCCAACATATTAATATTATAAATACAAATGATTAATAAACCCAAGCGATTAATAAACCCAAGGAATCAATAAACCCAACAAACTAATATTAAAAACCCAGGTGATTAATTAACCCTAATAATTAATATTTTAAATCCAAGGGATTAATAAACCCAAGGGATTATTAATATTATAAACCCAAAGAACTAATAAACCCAAGGGTTTAATATTATAAACCTAAGGAATTAGTGAACCCAAGGGATAAATATTAAAACCCTAAGGGATTAACAAGCCCAAGGGATCAATATTAAAAACACAAGAGATTAATAAAACTTAGGAATTAATATTTTAAACCTAAAGGATTGATAAACTTGCATGATTATTAATATTATAAACATGAGCGATCAATAAACCTTAGGGATTGTTAATATTATAAATCCAACAAATTAATAAACTGAAGGGATAAACATTATAAACCTAAGATATTTAAACCATAGGACTAATATTTAACCCTTAATATTAGGGTCTAATAAACCCAACCAATTATTAATATTAAAAACCCAAGGGATTAATATTACCAACCCAAAGAATTACAAAACTCAAAGGACTAATATTAAGCCCTAAGACTAATATTTAACCCTTAATATTGGGTTTTAATAAACCTAAGGGATTATTTATACTATAAGTACAAATGATTAATAAACCCAAGGAATCAATAAATCTAACAAACTAATATTAAAAACCCAAGCAATTAATAAACCATAGGAACTAATATTTTAAACTCAAGGGATTAATAAACCAAAGGGATTAAATGATAAACCAAGGGAATTGTTAATATTATAAACTTAAGACACAAATAAACACAAGCATTTAATATTATAAGCCCAAGGGAAAAAATATTATAAACCCAAGGGATAAATAATGCAAGGGATCAATTTAAAAGCAAAAGGGATTAATAATGCTTGGGAATTAATATTTTAAACCCAAACGATTGATAAACCCACATGACTATTAATATTATAGACCCAAAGGATCAATAAACCCTAGGGAGTGTTAATATTTTAAGCCAAACAAGTTAATAAACCCAAGGGATCAATAAACCAGACAGACTAATATTAAAAACCCAAGCGATTAATAAACCCCAAAAATTAATAATTTAAACTCAAGGGATTATTAATATTATAAACCAAGGTATTATTAATATTATAAACCCAATGAACTATTAAAACCAAGGGACTATTAATATTATAAACCCAAGTAACTAATAAACCTTAAAATAAACATAGTTGACCGTTGCCCATTTTCATATTGAGACAACCTTTTTCGCAATGCGATGTTCCACCATGTTTGATTTTCATATTGACAAAATCTTTCTCACAATGTGATGTTGGACCATGGTTGACCATGATTATAAACACAACATATTTATATTAAACCCAAGGGTTAATAATATAAACCATATGAATAATTTTACACCCTTGGAATATGAACCCTTAGATCAATAAACCCAACGGATTGATATTAAAAACCCAGGGGAATAATAAACCCAAGGGATTAATACTAAAAAACCAAGGATTTATAAACCCAAGGGAATAATATTAAACCCAAGTGATTAATATTATAAACCCTAGGTATATAAACCCTTAGATAAATACTATAAACTGTGAAATAAACATGATTAACCATGGTTGATTTAAACATTGAGACAATCTTGTCACAATGAAACCTTGGACTAAGGAGGACTATGGTTGGCCATGGTATATTTTCATATTAAGACAATATTTGTCATAATGTGACATTCAACCATGGTTGACCATAATCAACCATGGTTGACGATGGTTTACAATGGTTGGACATGGTTAATTTTCATATTGAGACAATCTTTGTCATAATGTGACATTGAACAATGGTTGATATTTATATTGAGACAATCTTTGTCACAATGCGACATTGGACCATGGTTGACCATGGTTCACAATGGTTGATTTTCATATTGAGATAATATTTGTCACAATGTGAGATTGGACCATGGTTGACCATGGTTGAACAAGAATATAAATGCATTGGATTTATATTAAACCATAGGATTAAGATTATAAACCATATGAATAATATTATACCCTAGGAATATGAACCCTTAGATAAATAAATCTAATAAATTGATATTGCACCCATCATTTTAAACCCAAGCTATTTATAAACCTAAGGGTTGACCATCATTATAAACCCAAGGGATTTATATTGCATCCAAGGATTAATATTATAAACCCTAGGAATATGAACCCTTGGATCAATAAACACAAGGGATTGATATTATAAACCCAACGGATAAATACTAAAAAACCCAAGAGATTATAAACCCAAGGGAATAATATTAACCCCAATGGATTAATATTATAAACCCAAGTTGTTTAAACCCCAAGATAAATATTATAAACCAAAAAATAAACATCATTGACCATGTTTAACTGTCATTGATTTTCATATTGAGACAATCTTTGTTACAATGCGATGTTGGACCATGGTTGACCATGATTTGCCATGGTTGATTATGGTTTTCATATCAAGAAAATCTTCATTATAACGCAATGTTTGACAAGGGCTCACGATGGTTGGTTTTCAAAATGAGAGAATATATGTCATATTAAATATTTTAAACCCCTTAAGCCCTAAATCCCTAGCATCAATATTATAAACGTAAATAATGCAATAATACAAAAAAATAATAATAAACATAAACCACAATCAATATAAGAACCACATTGCAAACCATTAAGACATCAATACAAAACATTAATATGAATACATTAATAATAATACACTATAAACCATTAAAACATGATAAACCATCAACACATTAATAATAACACATTTATATCAATACATTATAAACAATTAATAAATTTTAAAGCATAAATACATTAATATCAATACATGAATATATTAATAGTATAATCTCAAGAATATTGATATAAACAGAAAGAACATGAAGGCTCAACATTAATCCTACATACCTCAATAATACTTTCATTTATGAAAGGCATCAACACAACAAACGGACTCACACAAAAAAACCCAAACAATTACAAATCCAAGAGAAAAAAATAAAACATTAACACCGTCATTGGAGCAAAGGAACATAAATGCAACAAATTGAGCAATATTTATTTTGAGAGAACAAAAATTCAAAATAGGAAAGGAAAAAAACACATCTAAATTGAACACATTGGATTTAAAGAAGAACAATGCAATAGGAAATTTAACACCTGATATATACAAATTTCTTCATAACAACAATAATAAGAAAAAAAATCAATTTCACCACCATTGCAACTAAAGGAAGAACATTGAAATTAACATATAATTTTTGTTGTCTTTACATCAAATAATTCCACTATGAAACTGAACTTGAAACACTACATCAAAAATCATTTATTTAATAGCCTCTTCCAAAACACAACCAAGCCTATGACAAAAGCAACACCAATTCAAATCAACAGGATAATGTTCACGATACTTCATGCTCTCCAACCAATCCCTTCTTGTTTTCCTCCCAAACTCCCTCTGGTGCACATGCAACAAGTATTTTACATTCATTTTCATTTCATCTAGCACACGAATATGCTCATCAATAAAGCACGATGGAAACCATGTTTTTTATCAAGCTTGTTCTGAATATATGAAACAAAAATTATCACTTGAGAAATATTTTGCACCGCTTTGGCATAATAGATGACATCATTATTGTTCATATCTGCATTTGAAAGACAAAATGACAAAATCAAAATTAATACACACACGCACAAACACCCAAGCATACACATATAAGATATATATATACATAAAACATAACACCCCATTTTTATTAATGTTAAAAAACTTAATCTTATAAACCTCATGCTATAAAATAATCTAATGCTACATGAACCAAATGATATAAAAATTTCTACAAATATAAACCTCATTAGCAATACATATTGTATACATGAAATGAGTGATAAAATGAAATGAATGATAAGACCCTTATTACAATAGTCAACAAAAATTCACAATTTTGTAAACCTAATGTTTAAAATCAAATATTATTAATGTTAGTAAACTTATATTTGTATTTAAATTAATGTTTATGTTTATATTAATATTTTTGTTTAATATTAATATCAATGTTTTTGTTCAATATAAATATTAACATTAAACTCATTTTTATTAATATTAAAAAACTTAATCTTATAAACCTCATGCTATAAAATAACCTAATGCTACATGAACCAAATGATATAAAAATCTCTACAAATATAAACCTGATGTCATTGAACCTAAATAAACCTAAAGTTATTAAACCTAATGTTCAATCGAAATATTTATATCGATGTTTAATGCTAATGTTCATATTAATGTATAGACACAATATTTATTTAATATTAATATTAAACATCATTAATATTAATATCAATATCAATATTAATTAATAGAAATACTAATTATCAATATTAATACTTTTAACTTTTGGTATGGTGGCCAATTTTTTCATTAATATTGGAAATCAATGGTAATTTTAATTAATATCATTTAGCCCATAACTTTGTATTTCATGATATAATATGAATTCACAATATTAATATCAATATCAACAAATCATTAAATTGATTTTTAATGATTGCTTCATATAATTGGTTATTTATGTCTGAATGGTTGATTGTGAACAAAATAACAATAGCCACTTAAAAAAAAGTAAATTGAACAACATAAAAAACGATATAAAAAACTTTCTCAAATATTACTATGAATATGATGAATGTATTCATATCATTAATATATGAAAATCATTATTATATTAAAAGTAAATAAAGAGGACAATAAAAGCAATTCAAAATCCATTACATAAATAGGTCACACTATTATTAGTTGCATGTCATAGCAATATGGACTTCAATCGCTCCTATTATTTCTGCCTAATTGTAACATATGCATTTTCTTTCATCTTGGCATAATGATGAAAAGAGAAAGACAATGAAATGCATAGACCATCTATTGATTTCACTCTTGATATGGCTATGAAGGTTAGGCCTTGCTTCTCTTTATTCCCAATATCAATTGAAGCCCGTTCCAAAGTCAACCCCCGTGATTTGTGGAATGTAAGAGCCCATGGCATCTTCAAAGGAATTTGTTTTCAATTTTGTCTTATCATTGGTGTGATAGGAACAATTTTTGGATTGCTTGCATCAAATAGAACACCAACATACTTATCAAAAAGAACGGTTACGAACATTGGCAGTTGAGGTGGCTTATAGGTAGGCGTATAAAATATATCCTTAACATAACCAAGTGCACCATTCACCAAGCCAACTTCAACCCACAAATTACATGTCAACATAACACACTGACCACGACACAACAAAACCTCACAGTCTAGTTGATCATCATCAATGCCAATCATTTCTGTACACCTTTAATGCTTAACAAGACATCATGGAATTAGACAATTTAATGATTTCAACATATGCCTATTATGTAAGGAAACCAAATTATTTGTTGGAAACATGTGAACTGCTAAATTAAATAAATACCTTTCTCTAGGAGGCAACCTCATATTAGCCTCTGATATAAGAAACTCCCAATATTCAAGAACAGGTTCTACATTTCTTATGTTATTGAGGACTCTACGAAAACAAGATTGTTTGCCATTATTCCCTTGTTGGTGAAAGACTGTGTCAAGAGTGAAAATTATGTTGAATGTTTTCCACAAGACTTTTTCTGTTGTATTACCTGCATACAAAGGCTTATCTCCTATAGGAGGTAGCTCGCCAAGGTCACCCACAAGAATGATGGTTATACCACCAAAAGGAAGGTTATTTTTCTCTGGAAATGCTTCTCATAATCGAGCATATATTTTCATGAATAAAATTTATCCTATAAAGCTCATTTCAGTAATTAATATATATCGAATATGCCTCATTTCTTCCTAGAATACTTCTAGTGATTTCACATGTAATGGTTGCATATATTTAATTGGAATTTTTAGAGTCGAGTGTATTGTTTTTGCATGTATACTAAAAGCATATATTACTCTTTGGGCAAGAAGAAGCAAATGACTTCTTCCATTACCTGAAAAATTAGAAAGAGCTTCAAAAATAAAATGGATAAGGAAAAATTTCCCAGTGCTTGCAATGCCCTGAAAAATCATAAGAAGAGATTCATGACTCTCATATTCAGCAAAGTGCCTTAAAATGATTTCAAAAGAAAGTTGTTATTTTTCTTCCAATGAATATAGAGATGCAAATGTTCTATTTTAAAGGTTAATAATATCACCCATTCATTTTCCATTCCTTAAAAATTAATAGCTTCTTTTGCAACATCATTAGATATAGTTGTACTTTTCCAGTCAAAGGATATATCAAAGTCCCTTTGACCGAGGGTGTGAAGATCAGAAACATTCACATCATTCGGTGGAACCAAGTGAGAGAAAAGTTTCCATTCTTGAAAATCATTTTCAAGGTTCATTTCTTGATTAGCAAAAACACCATCTTCTTCATCTTCCTTATTGTTGATAATTGATGGATTCCAATCAACATGCCATGCTTGATATTAGAAATTCCTCCAATTTTCAATAATGAATTCACGTGTAAGGCTGATTTCTAAGGGAATGTTATGAAATGGCTTGTACAAAAGCAATTATGTACAACAAAAGTTTTCAAATTAGTCTAAAGCCACACTAGGAATAGAATAAAACCGTGGCCAAACTCGAACAATAGCATGCACATCTCTAGGATTCCATGGATCTCATTTACACTTGCTATCAATGTCCAAGTTCTTACTATTTCTATAAAAGATAGATGTTCAAGGAAAAATGTCTCTTTTGATAAAGTTGAACAAAAGTATTCTCAAATGAACATTGCAGGCCATCCCTTGACATTTTCCTGAAAAACTTTCTTCCAACATTTAAGGAAATAATTTTTTGACTACAAGCAACCAGAGGTAGCTTAAGCAACATATGACACTTTTCTTGTTCTCCAATGTCATGGTCCACAATTGTTTTTTGCAAGAAACCTTCTATATGCACACAAATCACTATCCTTAAAGCCAACAAAATTTGAAATTCTTAGCATATGATGATAATGTTCAGACCTTTTTTCTGCCTTTGATGCATACTTAGCAATATGTTTCATGACAGCATAACGAGAAAGTACTGGATGGAAATCAACATTTGCACGCCACATTATTAAAAGCTCAATGTGATGTACATTGATCCTATCGTCATTTATTGTTTGATCATACTTCTTTCTTCCTTGATCATCTATGAATAATCTTGATTCATCACCAATATGACATGGAGCACTGTAATGACATGTGATAATAGTCCCCTTTTTGCACAAAGAAGAATCTACAATACACTTTGTGTGCCTTTGGACATGGTTTAATAATTCTTCATAATCATCATGAGGATTGCAAGAGAAAATATGATCAATATTCAATATGCAATGGTCATCATTGAGGCTTCGTGGAACCATTATGTTGTGATGATGTATGTCACGTGGATTCCTTGCAGTTACATAATTGTCAAAGAATCTCTTTGCAATATGTACATCAGAAGCATTTGACCAATCAAGTCTTTCCATGTGAGGAGCACCTTGCAACCATAGGAAACCATGGATATGTGTTGAACCTCTATGTTGCCACTCATATCTGAAGAAAATGAAGATATAGTTAATACAAGAAATATAAATGGAATCATAATAAACCATTGACAAAGTATATAAAATAAATTCAACAACACAAACATGTACCAGAAGTCCTTAGCTTTAAGATATTTTTGGATAACTTCCTCTCGAAATATGTTGAATCTATGGTGCATTAATGTGGCAACAATATGAGGGTATTAGATAACATTCTCAATTTTCATACGATGCTCATTTAAAGAACTAGAATGTGAATGTATGGGCATGAGGTTATGTAACTATGGCCACTTTGGGTCAACTACACTCAAAGTAAAAAATAAAGATGGGCATCCCAACTGAGTAATCATGTAAGTCAGTTCAACTTGACATGTGGTCTAGTATGCCTTTGTACCTCTGAGAGAAGAACTAAACCACATAATATGCTCAGCCAACTTATTATCTGTTAAACTAGAAATCTGGTGATGCAACTCTTCAATTGTTGTGGGTGAGTTATCATGTAAATGTTTCTTTACAAAAAATGCAACAGTTGCTTACTCCAATGTCGCGTAATCATGTTCAATAGGTAATACCAAAAGAGAGGATGGCTTCCAAATCTATGATCATGGTATCTAAGAAGATGCAATGCATACTCATGAAGTTCAACACTACAAAAACGTGGTTGCAACCAATCACCATCACCAGTGGGGAACAATTTGGGGAATTCCATATCCAATAACCCCTCTATATTATATTCATTGACTGGAGAGGTTCTAATATTGGGCCAACCCATTTCTTGAGCAAGTGTTGAATCAATATTATAAAGAAGTTTTCTAATTTCTTCCACTTCTCTCCGTTCATTTGGTAGGTGAGCAACAAAAAATAAGGATGAGAGGGAAAATGCTCAACAGGTAACCCTTCATTATTAGCTGCGTTGATCTCAAAATATTCAATATCACAATCAACAAATTTAAGCCTGGAGGAGACATATGTTGATATTTCGGGAAAAGGATTCACTGAATCATAGTCAATTAAAACATATCTATAATATTGATCATGTTGGATTTTGAAAAGAAATGCAGCCATCACTCATGATCTTTTGACATAACATTCATAGTATTTAGACTGAGCAGCATGTCTCCTCACAATTAGGAAGTCAATATCTTCAACATGTTGGGGAAGACTTTGTGCAATTGTAGAAATATCTTGAGGAAAGTTAATTGTGTGGCCGCTATACTTATATTTCCCACCTCGAGCATGTCTCACTTGAAAAATAGGACTCATACATGTTTCTCACTAGGATCCATGTTATTATATCAACAAAAATGATGCGCAACTTTTGCATTCTTACACCGTCTGTAGATAGGTCCTTTAGAATCTCTCAAAACCTAGATTTTGGGATATGATTCTTGGAAAATGTGACACATCTGGACAATTGACAAGCTATATATCTTTGCTTGAAATATTTTATGCACGGAAATAATGTTTTCATCAAAATAAATATGATTTCTATCAATCAGACCATTCATAACACTAAAATTTCTTATGAAATGTACTTCATCTTCCACAACATGAGATGCCCTTCCCAAATTTGAAACACGTGGAATGGATCTATGACAATGCCTTTCCAAATTTATGGTCTGCACTTACTGAACCTAAGAGGATGGAATGGTGTCTTTGTCGTAAAACCTTATAAAATTCAATGCCCAAAAATTATAAATGAAAAGATGAAAAATGAATCAGATGCTTTCAACATTTACATTTGTTTGGTGATGTGGATGAAGGTTATGAGATGGTTCCTCTTCACTTCTAACATCTGTGGATGGAACATTCAAGGAGTTAATTTTTGTCCCTCTATTCAAATGACTTGTTTCTCATTTTAGAAAAATAAAATACATAACAAAATTAAATGTCCAACCAAATAAAGATTCAAAAATGGAAAAAAAAAAACCAAATACATTGAACATTTACATTAGTTTGACAATTTGATGTTTTCGATTTCGTTTCTCCAAGTTGATCGAATGAAACCATGTTTTTTTTATAAAAGGTTATAAAATACAATGTCCAACCGAGAGAAAAAATCAAATGAGAAAAAAATCAACTACATTGAGCATTTTCATTTCTTTGGCGATGTGGATGAACGTTATGAGATAGTTCCTCTTCACTTCTAACATTAGTAGATGGAACATTTACAAAGTTAATTTCTATGCCTCTATTAAAATGAGGTATCTCATGTTCGAAGAAAATAAAACACATAATAAAATTCAATGTCCAACCAACTAGAAATTCAAAAAATGAAAAACAAATCAAATACATTCAACATTTACATTATTTTTCCAATTTTTCTGTCCAGGAGAATGCATAGAAAGGTTTTGACATGCTTCATCTTCACTTCTAGGATTAGTAGATGGAACACATGGGGAGTTAATTTCTACACCTCTATTAAAACGAGTTGTATCTTGTTCCAAGAGAAGAAAATACCTTATAAGTAAAGGAAAATAAATTGTAAATAGAAGAATATAATAAAATAACCAGTATTGCAGCCAAAATCAAAATATCATTGGGATACCTCCATTGTTCCACGTGAAATACTATTTGGGATGACTGATTCTCTTGGCAGGACAACATTACTTTGAGAAGGGGGATTGGAAGATCCAATGTTTCGAGCGACTGGATCCAAATTATCAAACAAATGGCCAAGTAAACTATCATCCAAATCATCACATAAAATAACATCACTTCCTCCACCATGGATGTTTTGCAACCTTTGGCCTTGCTCAGAACTTGCATTTGTAGATGCAGAAGGGCCAGGGTGAACATTTGCATCCATGTTATCGACGTGATGATCTTCCCGATTGCAAGATGTTTCCCTAATATTATGAATGTTATCAAGAGAGCATCGACCATGAAAATTATGTTGATCAGGAACACATTCTGAGAATGATCTATCAATAGGAAATGTTATTTCCATTATATCATCCATACTACAATACTTATGAGAAATTGGAAAAAAAAAAATGAGTGGTTTCACTGGGTTTCCTATGACATGTTTCTCTCCTACGCTCGTTTCTTGCATCCCTATTTTTTGATACCGTAAATGACAACTTTCATTAGACCTGTCACATGATGTTGGTGATAGATTTCATTTTATTGTACGCTTACTTGTGCCTTTAGATGACATGTCTAGGATGAATAATAAAATATTTATAATACAACCATAAACATGGAACAATAACATATTTATCATAGAAACAAACATAGAAGCATGAAAAAGGCACACACAAATTTTCTTTTGCAACCATATAAAAACATTAAAAGCGTATATGGTATTTTGGAAACCATATAAACTTATAAAAATATATAAGCCTTTTTTCAAACCATATAAACATAATTCAATTTTTTTTATATGTGCCATGACTAATCTATAAAATAAAATAAAATTGACTAAATTTTTTTCTTTCATATTAAAAACATATAGGGAAACCCATAGAATTGGAACACAATACTATAAGAATTATATGACTTGGAAGTATATCTGAATATTTGGAACTATATATTATCAAGATACAAATGTAAATATTAAAATGTGCACAAAAATATAACATGTTTGAGAACCATTGAGAACAAAGTAATAGAAATAACAAGTATAACATAATTCATAGTAATTATAATTATACATACAAATAAAAATGCAGAGCATCCAAACACTTTTACATCTAATTAGGAAAACTTAAGAGCATACAGTATGGAATATTTTCTAGCAAATTGCAATGGGATTAAATATCCAAAATTTGATATATACACATATTCCTGAAATTAATTATATATATATATATATATATATATATATATATATATATATATATATAATCGTAATTTTAAAGTATTAGCATATAGAGCCAAAATATGTAAAGTATATAAAGTGGAAATATTTTCCAATGAAAATATTTTTAAAAACACCTAACAGAACTAATAGCATAAGACTCTATATGCATATCTATAGGTGGAATCTCATCAACGAAATCCACAAGGGGAACAACTGCAAAAAAAAAATTCAAGACCTAATCAGATCAATGCAATCATGCACCTTTGAACACCAAAAACCAGAATTTTGTTGATTAGTTGAATTATCAATATCTGTTGGAAAAAATAGGCTAGTCATCATGTCATATAACAGGAAAGGAACTTCACTGCAGTTGCACGTAAGAACCACGACATGGATTGTATGAAATGGAAGATAACCAAGACATTTTCTATTTATATATGTAGAAATTTCTTTCAACAACTTCCATCTGAAGCCCCAATCATCTTCAAAGTATCCAATTCTTCATTCAACACACGGTTGACGAAATTCAAAATTGTCTACTTCTTCAATTGACCGTACAGAAGTGGATCCATCATTGGTAATGCATACCAATTGATTTCTGTATATTGCTAATGACATACACCGTATGTTAGTGATTGGAACAAATGAAAAAACCGCATTGATTTTTATGACCTCAAACCAATAGATTGTATACCCATAATGAGGATAATATTCATACTACTTGTCCAGATATACCAAAAGAACTTACCTTTATAAAATACTCCATTCTTAGGGGGTGAAGTTCCTCCAAATGGAAACTCATCTCTTCGCCAAACCATATCAAGACTATTGCAAACATTGAATTTAGACTGCATTCTATCATACTTTTGTTTGAGAACAACCTAGTCATACTTTTGGTTGCTTACATTTTCCAACAATGAAAAGAATCCCCAATCTCCAATTCATATCCACCCTATGTTTTTAAAGGCTTTTGTAAATGGATTATTTACAAAATAGTTTTGTGAATGGGAACATTCTATTTGTAAGGATAAAACCACCATTGATCCAACAGTAGACTCTACTTTGTATCTTGAATCTATGAATCACAAGTGAAATTGAGATATGTGCCCAACTTGATTAAGGTATTCAACAACAAAATAATTGTCTTGATTATTGAATAAAGGATCCATAAATCCAAATTCATTCATGGATACATGATTACAATGTGATAAGAAAGAATGGTTTTGCAAAACATTTTTCCATTGCTTGCAAACAGTGCTAAACTTTATCACAACTCATAAAGGGAGCCAAAGAAAGAAAATTTGAAGAATTTCAAATGGAAGACAACTCCAAATGGTTGGATCCATGATGAGACAATGAAATAACCTAGCATATAAAAATACATATGAAATCAAGGAAACAATTTTCAAATAATATTAAGTAAAAATAAAAGTAACAAACATATATAATTTCCAAATTAGACAAATATTATAAAAGACAGATATGTTATAAAATTAATACATATCCAAATTTATCTAATGCAATATAAAATCTAATTATTGCATAAAAATCTATCCAATGTATAAAACCTAAAATAAAATAGAAATCTACATATTCCATAAATTAGAAATCTATTTATTAAATAAATTTTATTTTATTCAATAGATTGCAACCAATTTTATGCATTAAATAAAATGCATATTAAAATCTATAAAATTAAATCTAAATTATTAAACTTATTGAAATCTATAAAATGAAATTTAAAACATTAATGTTCAGCTCAATTGAAATCTAAACTTATTCAATAAAGATCACTTGAAATATAAAATTATTGAATTAAAATCAACTGAAATCCATTGAAATCTAAACTTATTCAATTGAAAGCAATTGAGATCAGTTAATATCAATTGAAATCTATTATAAAATCTATTAATCTATTGATATCTATTATGATATATATTGAAATCTATGATCAAATTCAAGATATATCTATTGAAATCTAAACTTATGAAATCAATTGAGTGATTCTTTAATGTTGAGATCTATAAAAAAAAATTAAGTAAATAATGAAGGTTGAGATCAATTGAAATCTAAAATTATGAATATAAACTTAAACCATAAAATGGATTTATTGCAGTGATTATAATCTAAACTATTGATTTTGTTCAATAAAATAAAATCTATTCTATTGATTAAAACAAAATCTATTGATATCTAAATTTATGAATATAAACTTATTGAGATCCATAAAATTAATGTAAACTATTAATTTTGAGATCATTTGAAATTTAATCTTATTTAATAAACTATTGATTTTGTTGAGTGAACTTATTGAATTCTATAAAATGAAATCTAAACTATTAATGTTGACGTCAATTGAAATATAAATTATCAATGTTGAAATGAATTGAAATCTAAACGCATTCAATAAACTATTAAGCTTATTCAATAAACTTATTGAGATCTATAAAATTAATTTAAGTAAATAAGGAACGTTGAGATCAATTGAAATCTAAAATTAATAATATAAACTTAAACCATAAAATGGATTAAGTGCATAAAAATTATTCTAATGATTAAAATCTGAACTATTGATTTTATTCAACAAAATAGATTTTATTCTAATGATTAAAATAAAATCTATTGGGATTTAAATTTATGAATATAAATTTATTGAGATCTATAACATTAATGTAAACTATTAATTTGGATATCATTTGATTTGTTCATTAAATTTATTGAATTCTATAAAATGAAATCTAAATTATTAATTTTGAGATCAATTGAAACCTAAAATATCAATGTTGATATCAATTGAAACCATATCAATGTTGAGATCAATTGAAATCTAAACTAATTAAATAAACTATTTATTTTATTCAATAAAATTATTGAAATCTATCAAATTAATCTAAACTATTGATTTTATTCAATAAACTTATTGAAATCTATAAAACTAAATGTAAACATTAATATTCAGATAAATTGAAATCTATAAAATTAATGTAGAGATCAATTGAAATATATAATATTAATGTAATCTATTAAGATCAATTGAGATGAATCCGGTGCATAAACTTAAACCAGTGGAATAATGTAAACTTAAACCATAAAATTTATCCAGTGCATAAAATTATATGACTTGGAAGTTTATATATTGAAATCTTGAAATCTATTATCAAATTCAAAATATATTTATTGAAATTTAATCTTATGAAACCAATTGAATAATTATGTAATGTTGAAATCTATAAATTAATTTAAGTAAATTATTAAAATCTAAACTATCGATTTTATTCCATAAATTTTCGGTAGAGTTACTAAATAGATAAATTTTATATAAATAAATAAATATATTAAATGATATGAAATAATGATTTTGATTTTAAATTTGCAGCCATTATAATGAATTATAATGTTTATGATTCTAATTTTTAACTCTTATAAGATTAATGTAAACTATTGAGATCAATTGAGATCTATACCATTAATGCTGAGATCAATTGAGATGTAAAGTATTGATTTTATTCAATAAACTTATTCAAATTTATAAAATGAAATCTAAACTTATTCAATAGCTCTTTTTAATTTACAAATATTAATGTAAACTATTAACGTTGATCAATTTAAATCTATAAAATTATCCTAAATTATTGAGATCAATTGAGATCTACAAAATTAATATAAACTTTTAAGGTCAATTGAAATCTATAAAATTTATATAAACGGTTGAGATCAATTGAGATCTATAAAATTAATGTTGACATCAATTAAACTGTTGCTCTATATTGAGGTGTACAACAGATAAATTCTTTAGATGTAAATCTTATAATACTTGAATTGCGGAGTAGGTAAATATGTGTGGTGCTAAAAAGATCTTATCATCTTTTTCTTTGTTTTATTTTAATTTTTCAATTAATTTTTTATAGAGTCAGTAAATAAACAAGTTTATAATAAATAAAGTATTAAATGTTATGAAATAATGATTTTAATTTTAAATTTCCAACCATTATAATGAATTATAATGTTTATGATTCTAACTTTTAACTCTTATAAAATTAATGTAAATCATTGAGATCAATTGAAATCTATAAAATTAATGTTGAGATCAATTGAAAGGTAAATTATTGATTTTATTCAATAAACTTATTCAAATCTATAAGATGTAATCTAAACTTATTCAATTGATATAGTTCATTTTAATTTACACGGTTTAATATTAATATCAATATTATATTAATATTAATATTAATTCCAATATCAATATCTATATTACATACTATTCTAAATAACATTAATATCCATATTAAATAATATTAATAAAATAATAGTATTGTAAATAATATTTTAAAATGATGTTTCAAAATAAATGTCAAAGTTTCAATAAAATAGATTTTCTAAATAGCATTAATATCAATATTAAATAACATTAATAAAATAATAGTATTGTAAATAATATTTTAAAATGATGTTTCAAAATAAATGTCAAAGTTTCAATAAAATAGATTTTGTTAGTTTGGGAATAAAAACAATTTGCGAATGGAGTGCTCTGCTAGGGTTTTGTTTTGTGCAGCAACTTCTGAAGCACCTGACAACACCTGTATAGGTAGTAGAGAAAGGGTAGCCTCCGCCTGGTCATTCTGACAAGCAGAATGAGTGTTGGCAGCAGGAGAATCCAGCGGAAAAAAGAGCATCAAGTCTAATAACCTTCATGGAGCTGACCCTAAAGAAGGCCCTATTATGGGAGCTTAGTGGAAAGCAAGAATTCGAGGGAAATGCCTTCCTAGAGCAAGGAAGAAGCCAAGATTCATGATCCCCTCCAATAAATTGGATAATTACCGCAAGTATATGAAATATCATGCCCTGATCTGCAAGTTTATTGGCATCTAGCCCTCGAAAAAAAAACTTGATCAAATGGATCCATCTAAAATGGCAACCAAAAGGGCATATAGATCTGAAATTGGAAACGAGAGACTTCTCTAAAGTAATATTTTCCAGTCTGGAGGACAAAGAGTGAATCTTTTAAAATGGCCCATATTTACTACAATATTGGCCTCTTCATGAGGTATTGGGAAGAATTTTACAACCTAGATTGTGAAAAGTTCATGGCCGCCCTAGTCTAGGTTCATCTTGTTGCCCTACCAATTGATTTTTGGGAAATAGAAATCTTAGAAGGGATCGATAATTCCATTGGAAGATTCGTGAAAGTAGTTGAATCCACACGCCGAGGGAGATACACTTCGTGTACCCGCATCTATGTCTATATGAACATCATAGATCCCCTTCCAAAATTTCTGGAGTTGGAGTATCAAGATGAAGTCTTGTAGCAACCGCTGGATATGAACATATGTATTCCTTTTCGTTGCAAAAGATGCCATGAGTATGTGAATTTATACAAGGCTTGCCCATTGAGTCAAATAGAATTGGAAGATGCACAATTTCCAAAGGATGTGACCCAACTGCAACATCCCAATGATGGTTTTCAAGAAGTCACATGCAAGAAGAGGGGGGCGAACAAGTCCTAATTCAATCCTTCAGCATAGTTGCGGAAACTAAAGAACCGAAATAGATTCAACTTATTACAGGACTTGGGCGAGAGCTCCAAAAATGTGGATCATCAAAAGGAGCCAGCAAGAGGGAGAGATACAGTGAAATATACTCCCAAGGCAAAAAGGAAAGCCCATACGGAACCCTCGGACAAGGAAGAACAAGATCAACCGGGGGATTAAACCATATTGGACATTGATGGATCGAAGGAATATTTGAGCGCAAAGGAGAGAGTGTTAAAATAATTATTGAATGAGTGGAGGAATCTGGATACCAGAGGATCAAAAAAATATCTATCGAGATATCTTCGAGTAATATCAAGCCAAATAGGGCCGAAAACAACCTAACACACAGGATATCCCTGGATCTCAAATGGGTAGCACTCCAGAACAAAGTAGCCAAAGCAAGGGAGGTAAGAAACGTGGTCGGAAAAACCTTCAAGAATCGATTCAGATGGTAGGGGATCTGTTAGTCAACTCAGGACGGGTGGTACTTCTTTCAGCGGTCTTCCACCAAATCAACAAAGTTTCCCAATGATTTTAATCTCTTGGAATGTGAGAGGCCTCAACAGCCGAGGCAAACAAAGATATTTGCAGGAACGTCTCAAAAAGGAGAAACCCAAAATTGTAATGCTTCAGGAAACCAAGGTTACTGAGACAAGACTTAAGGATATTATTGGCAGCATGTGACCCAAGTATGAAGTGGTAGCCCAGGACGCAAGGGGAAGCGTCCTGGAGATTCAGGGATATTGGAATGAGCAACTGGGCACTACTGTAGGTGGTCTATGGCCCTCACATTCCACGGGAGAAAGAGGTTTTCCTTCAAAACATAGGAAAACTTAGGAATATATGTAAGGAAAATTTATGGCTCATTGGGGGAGATTTTAATCTTATAACCTCATTGGAGGAGAAAAGGGGAGGGATCAAAAGGAAAGAAACAAAAATGGAGCTTTTTTGGGACCTGATTGTACATCTCAAACTAGTGGATATTCCCACCATCAATGGGCTATTCACATGGAATAATCGTACAGGGGGCTTGCACCAACTAGCCTCCCGCCTAAATTGATTCCTGATACTAGGGGATATTATTAGCAAAGATATTTTCTTTGAAGCTTATATTTTGCCATGCCTTGGGTCAGATCACTAGCTCATCCGGTTAGAAATGGATCTTAACATGGGCCACTGAAATAGACCATTCATAGTTGAATCCTTTTGGCTACGTGATCCATCCTTTATTGATAAAATAAAGGTATGGTGGGAATCGAGTTCAGTACAGGGTAAGAATTGCATGCATACCTTTCAACTTCGTTTGAAGGAGCTTAAGCAACAAATAAAAAAGTGGAATAAAACAGAATTTGGTCATATACTGAAAGATCAAGAATATTTCCAAGCTAGAATGCAAAGGATTCAACAACAAACGATTACTGAAGGCCACTCTAGGCCCTTAGAAATCAAAGAGGGAAGGCTCCTAACTCAAATTGAAGAACAAAGAAAGCAGGAGGAAATCCTCTGGAAATATAAATATAGAGTTCAATGCCTTTGAGAAGGTGAGCGAAACACCTGTTTCTTCCATAAAGCAATGATCCAGCATAGGCAACATAACATATTTTTTTCCTTGACTGACTTGTCGGGGAACTAGTTGGTTAGACATGAATAAATGGAAACACTACTAGTGGATCATTTCCATACTTTCATGTCAAAATTGTGTTTGGGTAGATGGAAGAAATTGGGCGGATAAAATAGACACATCCCCCAATTGGTTAGCGGGGATCCAAGTATGGCACTCATGAGGGCCATCACTCTAGAGGAAGTTGAGGAGGTTGTCAAAGGCTTGGCCAATAACAAAGCTCTAGGGCCAGACGGATTCACGTATAAATTCTTTCAGGTTGCATGGCCTATCTTAGGAAGAGACTCCCTGGAAGTGGTGGAGGAATCAGGCAAAACGAAAAAGGTACTTCCCGCTCTTAATTCCACTTTTATTGCTTTAATTCCAAAAACGGACCACTAAGATCAACCTCAAGGGTTTAGACCCATAGCCCTTTGTAATGTTATCTACAAAATCATTTCAATCATTATGGTCAATCGTCTCAAGCCTCTTCTACCTTTGTTGATTTCTCTTGATAAAACTCATTTTGTCCAAGGTCGAAAAATTATGAATTGCATCATTATCTCCCAGGAGGCCATCCATTCCCTTAAATGCCTGAAATCTAAAGGAATGCTTATAAAACTGGATTTCTCAAAAGCTTGTGATCGTCTCAGCTGGTCCTTCTTACTGAAGGTTCTCCAAGCCTTTGGTTTTGACCCCAATCGGATTGACTGGATCTACTCTCTAATGTCCACCCTCATGTTTTCGATTCTCATTAACGGTTCACCTTCTTAGACCTTCAAACTGACCAGAGGCCCGAGACAAGGAGATAATATATCTCCCTTCCTTTTCATTTTGGCTTTGAAAGGATTGGGTCGATATATTAATTCCGTAGTCCAATCGGGTCTTCTCAAAGGAATTCACCTATGGGGTAACGACCTCCCCCTTTCTCACCAACAATTTGTTGATGACATTATGTTATTCTGTCAAGTCACCCTTAGGGAAGTGTGAAATATCAAAGTTATCCTCCAAGACTTCATGCTACCTTTTGGAACCCATATCAACAATGATAAATCCAATATCTTTAACACCTCGGTTCCAACCCAATTCATCTTGGCTTAGATCCTGGGCTTTCACATTGGACCTCTCCCATCCAAATACTTTGAAATTCTCCTTGTAATCAATTATTTAATAAATCATGCTGGAAAGGCCTTCTACAACGAATTCAATCTCGCCTCCAAAGCTAGTATTTTCTATCTTTGAACATAGTGGGTCGGGTTTTCCTATTGAAGGTTGTTCTCCAATCTATCCCTATTTATCAGTTGCCAATCCTAGCAGCTCCTAAAACTGTTTGTACTAATATGATAGGATTTTAAAAAAAAATCTATGGCAGGGAGCCCAGATAGTTAATAAATGGGCCCTCCTATCATGGAATCTCCTCACCAATCATAAAATGGCAGGAGGTTTGGGCCTCCGAGACCCTTATACTCTGAATCAAGTTATGGGAGAGAAACTTTGGCGGCGTTGGATGCAGGGAGGATCAAATCTATAAAAGGCTATTTAGACCCGCAAATATAATATGCCCTCTACAATGGAAGAAAGATTGGGGGCACATGAAACACCAAGAGGATCCTTAATATGGAACTTAGCCTCCACCAACAGAGATCTCATTCGTAATCATACCTTTTGGGAAATAAGGGAAGAGAATAGTGCTTGTTTCTAGAAGTATTCTTGGAAACAACGGGAAAAATTATTTAGTTACCAAGATCTTGTTGATATCTTTCTCTCCATCATCAACAACAACAACCTTTAATAAATTAGTTATGGAGCCCCTCTTTCCAAGCACACTGGAGGTAATGGGAAAAGAAAAAACACTAGAATAACTCCCCAGAGTCAAATCAGTGGGATATTTTAGATAAAGAGATTCAATCCAAAAATATAGCTATTTCAGAAGGCCCAGGTATCCTTTGATAGGGTTATAAAACCAGGGGCATGTTTACTATAAATGAATCCTATCAGATCATAGTAGAGGAATTTCAGAATCAACAAAACCCCCTCTGGAGGAAGATATGGATGAGATAGTTTTGGCCAAAGGTAACATACTTCCTATGGCTAGTGTGTAGCAGCCACATCCTAACATGGGATCCAATCCAAAAAATAGGAATTCAAATTCTATCCTTTTGTTGCATGTGCACCGCACAAAATGAAACTATAGATCACTTATTAAACTTATGCCCCTTTGTGGTCTAGTTATGGAAAAATATCGGGGACCTTTTTTTTCACCTCGATCGAGATATCAATAGCATTCAATCTATTATGGAGACCTAGAGGGAAGGAATCTTCTCCAACCCTATCTTGAATAGGGTGTGGCAGCTCTCACTTGGTTTCCTCCTCTAGGTAGTGTGGAGAGACAAGAATAAGAGGATTTTCAAGGATCAGAAGCTCCCTCACTAAGAGTTATGGGATGGGGTCCTTCAAAACATTCAAGAAATAATTCTAGTGGAGAAATGGCATCCCGATGATTGGAAGGTCACCCTCAGAAAGTGAGTATCCTCTCAGCCCTAAATCTCTCTCCTAAAATGATTTCTCCTTCATCCTATAAGCTGAGGGTCCCACCTCAACCTTCTCCATCGTGATTCCATGGCCCTCCTGTTGGCTTCCTCAAGCCAAAATTTGATGGGGCTTCTAAAGGAAACCAACAGATGCGTCCTTTGGAGGATTATTTGGAGACCCCCAATGTCGGGCTATCAGAGTATATGCTTCAGACTGTGGCAAGGCCAGCAACAATGAAGCCGAGTTTAATGTAGTCAAACATGGCTTACTAATCGAAAGACACGAAGGTTCAGAATAATTGTGGTTGAAGGAAACTCTTCTCTTGTCATTGACACAATTAAAAAACTCCATCAAGGTATCCAGTGGGAGAAGATTAGCAAAATATAGAGGATAAATCGTTTGGTCCAGGAAATTAGTGAAATCATTCTCGGATTTGACTACATCATTCCCTCCCATGTTTGATGCATTGAAAACAAAGATGTGGACTTCTTAGCGAATTGGGGATGCCTCCATCCGGGTAAGAACATTGATCACCAATGGGATAGTGGATCTATAGAAGAGGGATTGGAGCCACTAAATTTGATTTTGGACCAAGACTCGGCTCCTAATCAGAATCTGACTCAGGATTGTGGATATGCGTAAACACATTCATGAAGGGGTTGGTGAGTAGCTTCACCCACGTCGTCGCACATTTTTCCACCTTAAGGGTGGGGAAGGTTGTAGCCATAATTAGATGCATTCAGCAAGGTTTGATAAAGAAGTATTAATCCAGGTGGTGAGAGCTATGGTGCTAAAGAACCCATCTGTCTGGCACTTTCTTCATCTTCACGGTGGTTTAAATGGAAATAGGAGGCCCGTTACTCAGAGGTTTTAGACAATTGTGTGTTGGTTCGAGGGATCTGGACATGGGGAGGAACCTCTACTGCGGCTCATCTCTGCAAGTGGATGGCGCTCTCGTCCTGGTATGTTTTCATCCTCATTCTTTTCCCTGGGTTGGGGACTTCCATTTTCTATGTGTCGTGCATAAGGAAAGGAGAAGGCTCACTCATGGTTTGGAAAGCTTCAATAAATGGTTATAATTGAAATTTTGTTCTCATTATGCCGATTTCAGCATGTTACGACATTTTATTAGCTTGCATGGGATCATTTGGGAGGTTTTGGGTCATATATACTTTGTATACTGCATGCGGGGTAGATGTGTTT
This sequence comes from Pinus tabuliformis, assembly GCA_031772625.1. NCBI lineage: Eukaryota > Viridiplantae > Streptophyta > Pinopsida > Pinales > Pinaceae > Pinus > Pinus tabuliformis. Next base: position 608,406,998 of record CM062810.1, read on the forward strand.
GGGGGTCATGCAATGTGGCCAACCCCAAATATTGGAAGGGCAACGAAATTAGTGCCAAGTTGTGTTGATGGACTCGGTAACCCCATCCAAGTGAATGAGAACATGGTGACCGTTCTTAATTTTCTGTGGGGGTCTTCCACCCTTGGGAGTTATATGCTTCCATCTGTATACTAGCCCAGACTGCGATGCAGTGCCTGAAGGTACCACCCCTATTTTATGGTTTTCTTTCAAGGTTCATGTTTAATGTCAATTTCATTTTGGATCCCTGTTATGATATTACTTGAGGTATACATAAACAATTTCTTTCTCTGTCCATTACACTGTGGGTTGGGTCACAGGCAGGAACAGGGTTGAAGAATCGAACGAAGGGTGGTTTTTCATCTCTCTCCATGGTTAAATATTCTCTAAGTGTTGGTGCCTCTAGACGAGGAGGCCATGGTTGTAATTCTTAGGCTAGAAAAGAAAAGGGTAATAACTCGACTTCAGGCAAGCCTCCAAGGAAACGAGGCCAAAAATATGATGCCTAGATAATGTAGGAAACGATTCAAGCTTATAATAGAGGGACTCCCACCCAGGTGAAGCAATTGATTTCGTCCTGGGAGGTGGAATTAAACCAGAAGGAAGAAATTGAGCCTCTGACAGAGGATTGGAGTGGGTTGATTCTTGATCATGGGCATACCCGCGACTGTCTTACCATGTACAAGCAATTCGTCCATCTCTTCTAGATGATGAAGAGCATTGTTACCAAAGCCATAATTTCCATTATAGTTGCTTCTGCAAATCCCGACCTCGATCTTCAGGAGATCTTGAAATAACTTCAACTAATATAAATGAAAATACATAACAGAACGCCCACCTTGGTCGAATTGAGCATCACATTCCCTGTCCACCATAATCTAAGCTACTAGAATCATGTGATGACTAGATGATGACTGATGATGTTTGATATCATTTTTATTTTTATATCCTGATGTATATGTTGTTTCAAATTTTCGTTTACAATTATATGGTATGTAGTTGGTTTCCAGACATTAAGGCCTATAAGGATATGCTAGATAGACTCAAATTGTTTAAATTTTGGATGGCATACAATGAAATTCGGTGGTCAAGTGACTTGGCTTCCCGCATGGCAAGTTGAGGCCACAAAACACTTAATATGAATGTAACTTGCTTGATGATTAGAAATGAATGAATAAAAAGTACTGCCAAACTTACAAAAAACAAATAAATTTAATTCAATAAAATCTATTTTATTCACTAAAATAAAATTTATCAAAATATATAACACAAAAAGAATAATTTAAAACAAGTAAATTAAATTATAAATTATTTAAATAATAATTTTTTATTAATTATATAACTATCCCAAAAATAATTCAAATTCATTATTCTTTAAAGTTTTAATTAAATTTAACCAAATCTTATCAAAATATATATACATATTCATATTTATTATTTGGACATAAATAAGGGGCAATAATTTATGGATATCATAATAGCATAATGTTTAACAATAATCGAAAAAAAGTTAAAAATTAGAATCTTAAACATTATAATTCATTATAATAATTTCATTTAAAAATCAATTTAATTTTAAAAGCACAATAATTATTTCATTTAATCTTTAAATAGTTTTAATGATCAGAATCCTCTACTAACTCTAAAAACTATTTTAATCTATTATAGAGCCATTTTGATTTGTTGTGTTGTTGTGTCCATATGTTTCAATATTCCTCATTTTTAGTTTAGTGCAGATTTGATCTATTAATGGAGAAAGATTCATGGAAATAAATTGATTTTTGGCATTAATATTGGAAACTACAAAATTCTGGATATAGACTACATTCATCCAAATAAAATAGCCACAACATTCATATCTGGTTATTTTTCAAACTTTTTCTTAGACATTTAACATGCTGAGATTTAGCTTTGAATAAGAAATATAGTTTTAAGATTGAAGTTTTTTTACATACCTCCAGCTTTCTATTGAGGCTGGAACAATTTAATAAAAGCATTTAGCATGAATTGAATTTGTGGTAGGCGAATAACCTCTGTACCAAATGGAAGATTGGCCGACTTGCTTACCACATTCAATCTATTAAATCTCATTCGATCTATTAAATCTTGGAAATAAATATGATTGCAATTTTGGAAATAAGTAATGAACCATAAACTTGGGCGAACCTGTATGTCAAATTGAAACTTCCCCAAAAAAACATAAACCTGCACAACCAACCTTGTTTATCGAATGAAACTTGTAGCATCTGATAATTTTTTGAATTTCTTTGCACAACAGACCTTGTTTATCAAATGAAACATCCAACAGTTGACAATTTGTTGAATTTCTTTTCACATAAGCGTTCATTTATTTTTCTATTGAATTGTTTTGTGGAATTTGAAAAACAGCCATTTTAATTTAACAAAAGAGTATTAAATAAAAAATAAAGCACTCCACACTCAATAACCTCAATCTATACATTAAAATCCATACAAAAAAATAACAAATATGGAACATGGGTTGGTGTTATTAATAGGCTTCATCTACCAATTGGCACACACACCTCCAATGGTGGCCTTCCATCACACGCTTTCATTTTAATTGTTACTGATGCAGGAGCATTCAGCTAGGGCACCATGACCGGGTGTTGGTCTCCGCCAAGGTGGAAGGTTTTAACAATGATTGGTTTCTTTATGTTTAAAAAGTCAAAGTAGAAGGTAGGAATTTGTTTTTTTTTTTTAATTTCAGTTTTAGTTAGGGTCACTGTCTTGTCTATCTTTAATAAACAATAGTTATATAATTGTTTCCTTCATTTTAGAAAAAACGATAAACATGACAAGTATGAAATATTGTAATGAAAGTAGAACTGAATGCATAAGTAGTTGCATAACTAATAGAATAGAAACTGAAAGTAACTACGCACAGTTCAGGCAACTGTGAACAAAAAGTATAAATGGAAGATTGTAAATCATTCTAAGGGTTCATCATACAAGCATCAGTAATAAAAAGAGACAAACAACTTTTATTCATTCGAATACATCTGTAACAGCTATCTGAATATTTCTTTATTGTTTCCTAATCATTGAACAACCAGAATAGTGGATATGGTGCATGCAGAGTTTCTCTTTCATTTTCTTTTCTAAAGGAACAGAACTCAAACAACAAGGACTGTATGCGAATTCCTAGAACGAGGAAAATAACAGTCGAGCAACCACATTTAGAACATAGGTAACTCAAAGCAAACAAATTCTCTGTAATTTCTTTTCATTATAAAATGAAATGCCTGTATATACATAACAGGGTCCGAATATAACCCTACAAGCAGTCACAAAGCCTAACAACCAACAAACCCTAGACGAGAGTTTTGGGATGACTTTTCATTGAATACAAATTTACAGAAACAAAGTAGCGAAACACCAAAAAGACTATATCAAATCAACCCAAGACACTTGACTATGGCAGAGGGACATCAATGAACAAGTATTGAAGAACTCGGACCATCAGAACCTACGGGCCCTAACTTTAAAAACGAAATTGATGACAGTGATAGAGCCTATCAAGTAAAAGCCAAGTTGACTACGCCAAGCACGCCCATTAGCAAACCCCCAACCTGCAAGTGAACCAGGACAAGATTGTGAGCCTAGTTGTCGACAATGAGAGGGAAAAGTAGAAAATAAGTGCATACACAGAGAGATTCTTTTCTTTACCTGGAGGGTTCGCAGCGCAGACAGAGCGCAGGCCATTGACCCACAAACCTCGAATACCGACTGAGACAAAGGAGCGAGTTTTGTTAGAAACAGAACAATAAAAGGAATAGAATAAATCATGGACGAATGAAGTTACCTGAAGTGAAGTCGAAAACGAAAGAGTGCCACCGCTTTGCAATATAAATTCATGCACAAATACCACTAATTTTAACCAAGCAAAATGACCTCAGCACAAACCATAACCGTGGATTAGAGATAAGTCAAGCAGTCGCACGAGAAATATAAACATATACTCACACAGACAAACAGAATTACCATCTTGTGCATAAGGAGCCGAGACCACAAGTCACCCAGGTAAATGTGGGTGCCTTACTCCTAGGCAGAGTAGCCCCTGACCGGCGCACACATAATCGCAGCACAACATCATAAAAAGGCAGCATAAGAATTACCAGAGCAAGTCCTTGCCAAAACCCTTCCTCCTTGCAAGGACCAAGGAGCGGGAAATGCAAACCAAGGCGCCAGTACAGTAATAATAAATACAGTCATAATTGCCACCTTACCAAAGTCCAGAAACATCCGAAGTTAAATCACAAACCACAACTGTTTAATCCACAAATTAATCATTGTTTAATCATTTAATCAGTGATTAACATAATACTGTGTTAATTAAAATCTTTGTTGTGCGGAACTGTGCGGAGCTTTGGGCTGGTCCCATCATAGTGGTATCAGAGTAGGATTTGGAATTGGCTTGAGAAATGGAGGTAGGAAGGCGAGGTCGTGGAAGAGGTGTTCGAAGGATAGCAGAGGAAGGACTGAGAGAGGAGATCAGGATTCTTACTGCCCGTTTGGAGGCAGTTGAAGTAGGGAGAAGAAGGGATCCAGAGGTAGGTGATGATAGTGAAGAAGAAGCTGTAGCGACAACAGATGGATCGGATGAAGAAGGACTGGAAATGAGGCTGTTGAGGTCGGTCCTATTGGCGAGTAGCAAACCCAAACCAGAACTCCCAAATTATGATGGCAGCTTGTCCATAGAGGTTTTGTTGGACTGGATCAGCGAGCTGGATAAGTATTTTGAGTGTGAAGAGGTCAGTGAAGACCATAGAGTTAAGTTTGTTGCGACAAAGTTGAAGGGACACGCAGCCCTGTGGTGGGACAATGTCCAAACAGAGAGAAGGAGATTGAACAAGTTTCCGATCAAGAAATGGTCAAGGATGGTGGCCAAATTGAAAGGTAGATTTCTTCCTAAGGATTACCAGATTGCACTACACAGGCAAGTGCAGAATCTAAAGCAGAAGGGGATGACAGTAAGGGAGTACACTGAAGAGTTTTACTGAGTGAACTTAAGGGCCGGTTATACAAAGGATACCCCGGAGAAAACAACCAGGTATGTAAATGGTTTAAGGTTAGAAATCTTAGATGAAATTAGCATTCTTTCTCCGAAAAACATTGAAGAAGCATATCAGAGTGCTATGAAAGCAGAGGAGAAAATCACCAGAAAACAAAATTCCAAGAGAGGATGGGGAACCGACGGAGGAAGAGGACAGTCTTATGGGAGAGGGTGAACTGCTAGCAGTAATGAAGAAGGTAGCAGTTCTAAAGCTTTCGGAACAACAGAAAAAGGTGACAGCATGAGAGGTGGTAGGCCATATCAGCGAGGCAGGGGAAATGGCTGAGGCAAAGGAGCTGGTTATCAATGTTACAAGTGTCACAAGTGGGGACACAGATCGTTTGAGTGTCCTGAGGCAGAACAAGCAAGACAAAGGGGTGCATATGTCGCACAGCCAGAAGAAGCCGAGGCACCTCCCCAAGAAGCAGAGAATGCACCAAAAATAGGGGAAGCCTTAGTTTTGAACAAGGTGTTGCTGAAACCAGCCAAGGAAACCACTGAACAAACTCAGCAGAAAGATTTGTTTTGGACAGTTTGTAAGTCACACGGTAAGTGCTGTAAGCTAATTATTGATAGTGGAAGTACAAATAATTTGATGGCCACAGAGATGGTGGAAAAGTTGGGGTTGAAGCAGTTGAAACACCCCACTCCTTATAAAGTTTCATGGCTGCAGAAAGGCCATCAGTTGCTGGTAGATGAGCAATGCGAAGTGGAGTTTCATATTAGCAGATATAAGGATAAGGTTGTTTGTGACATAATGCCAATGGATGTATGTCACATACTGCTAGGCAGGCCATGGCAGTATGACAGAAAGGTGGTACATGACGGGAAGACAAACTGTTATAATTTTGTCAAAGATGGGATCATGCATATGCTTGTACCCATTAAAGATGAAGAAACAATGGGAACAAGTGAGACAAGAGTATTGTTAGTAAGCGGAAAACAATTTCTGAAACAAGTTGAGGACAACAAGGTGAGTTATGCTGTTGCAAGAAGAGAAAAGACGGTGTTACTACACACAGAGGTGTCAGATTTGCCCACAGAAATTCAACAGATGTTGCAGGAGTTTACCGATATAGTGCTAGATGACTTGCCAGATAAATTGCACCCAAAAAGAAGCATAAGTCATCATATTGACTTTATACCCGAAGAAAGTTTGCCAAATAAGGCAGCATATCGAATGAGCCCCAAAGACAACGAGGAGATTAGGAAGCAGGTGCAGGAACTGCTAGACAAAGGGTTGATAAGGGAGAGTTTGAGCCCTTGCGCAGTTCCAACAGTTCTCACTCCCAAGAAAGGAGGAGAATGGCGGATGTGCACAGACTCGAGGGCCATCAACAAGATCACCATCTGGTACAGGTTTCCACTACCATGAATGGACGACATGATGGATTGCCTAAGTGGGGAAGCATATTTTTCTAAGATTGATTTAAAGAGTGGGTATCATCAGATTCGAATTCGAGAGGGGGATGAGTGGAAGACAGCCTTCAAGACTAACGAGGGACTGTATGAGTGGCTGGTCATGCCATTCAGACTAAGCAATGCACCCAGTACCTTTATGCGGTTAATGAATGAAATGTTGAAAGAATACATCGAGAAGTTTGTGATAGTGTACCTGGACAACATATTAAATTTCAGCAAGACCAGGGAGGAACACTTTCGACATGTTTGAAAAGTGCTGGAAAAATTGCAGTAGAATAAGCTGCTGATAAATCTGAAAAAGTGTACTTTTTTGCAAAAAGAGTTGGTTTATTTGGGCTTCGTAATAGTAGAAAACAAGATGAAGATGGATCCAAAGAAGATTGCAGCGATAGTCAATTGGCCATACCCGAAAATCTTATTTGAGGTACGTGTTTTTCATGGGCTGGCAAGTTTTTACTGAAAATTTATAAGAAATTTTAGTGAAATCTGTGCACCTATGTTGGACACTATCAAAAAGGCCAGTCAGCCTTTTCGATGGATTAATGTAGCAGAAAGGAGTTTTTAGCTACTAAAGAAGAATATCACAGAGAGACCGATCCTGAGATTACCAGATTTTAAAAAGCTTTTTCAGGTTCACTGTGATGCAAGCGGTATGGCTATTGGAGCTGTACTTAGCCAAGAGGATAAACCTGTTGCATTTTTCAGCGAGAAGTTGAATGAAAGCAAGCAGAAATATTCATCCTACAACAAGGAATTCTATGTTGTCGTCCAAGCATTGAAGCATTGGAGACACTATTTGCTGGGAATGAATTTGTTTTGTTCTCAAATAATTCTGCACTACAGTATGTGATGCAATAGCACAAGCTGAATCACAAACATGCTAAGTGGGTTGAATATTTGCAGAGTTTCACCTTTGTGTTGAAACACATCAGCGGGCAGGCCAACAAGGTGGCGGATGTGTTGAGCAGAAGAGCCTTACTCTTGCAAGAGAGTACTATACAAGTGCTGGGTTTTGAGCACTTGAAAGATTTGTATCAGGCTGACACATATTTTAAGGAGGCCTACGAGGCATGTCAGAATCTTTTGGTGAGAGATAATAGTCCATGGCTGGACTATAACTTGCAGGAGAAGCTACTATTTAGAGGAGGACAACAATGCATTCCTGACTGCTCAACGAGAGAGAATATTATTCAGGAGAAGCATAGTGGACGTCTAGCCAGACATTTCGGCATAGACAAGACATTAGAGCAGCTCAGCCATTTTTACTTTTGGCCAAAAATGCGAAGGGATGTACAGAGATTTGTGACCAGATGTAAAGTGTGCCAGTTAGCAAAAGGTCACAGTCAAAACACGGGACTTTACACACCATTGCCTATTCCATGTAGACCGTGGGACTCAATCAGCTTGGACTTCGTCTTGGGTCTACCAAGGACACAATGGGGTTATGACTTGGTGATGGTAGTAGTGGACCGGTTTTCGAAGATGGCACATTTCATCCCTTGCAGAAAAACCAGCGATGCCACTCACGTGGCTTACTTGTTCTTTACAAAGATTGTCAGGCTACATGGTTTGCCTAATTCTATTCTCTCTGACAGGGACATGAAGTTTACAGGGAAGTTTTGGCGCACCCTGTGGAAGAAGATGGATACGCAATTGAGTTATAGCTCTGCTTATCACCCGCAGACCAACGGACAAACAGAGGTGGTAAACAGAAGTCTGGGGAACCTACTACGAAGCTTGATTGGTGAGAATTCATGGATGTGGGATCGAGTACTTTCCCAGGCAGAGTTCGTTTATAACGACTCACCCAATCGCAGCACACATTGTAGTCCTTTTCAAATCTTGTATGGCATGCATCCTCGCGAAGTGCATGAGTTGCGAGATCTAGGATAGCAGGAAAGGCGAAGTGCAGATGGGGATGATTTTGCTAACACAATGAAAGATTTGCATGAGTAGGTGGAAATTAAATTGCAGGATAGCAGCCAAAAATATAAACAACAAGAAAATTTGAAATGAAGGGAAGTGCAGTTTAATGTGGGAGATGAAGTCCTCGCACATCTGAGTAAGGAACACTTCCCTAGAGGTGCATACAACAAGCTAAAGTACAAGAAGATAGGTCCCTACAAAGTTCTCTGGAAATTTTCAGCAAATGCCTATGAGATACAGCCGCCACCAGGGATAGGTGTTTCGCCCATCTTCAATGTAGCAGACCTGTTTCCCTACACTACTAACCCAGAAGAAGAAGACAAAACCACACGGCCTACACGGGACACCCAAGATGGAAGTGAAACTTGGATGAGACAATTGCCTTACGTTCAACCTCCGAGATTGAGAGAATCCTCGACACTCAGGTGGCCAAACGAACTCTACGGAAGGAGTATCTGTAATATCTGGTCAAGTGGAAGAACCATCCTATTGAGGACAATTCGTGGCTTGATGCCAGGCAAATAGAGCAGGCGGGTTCTTTAGTCGAGAAGCTCATGTACCGGAGTCATGATTTCTTTTTACCTCGGGACCCTGATGCAGGAGCATCCAGCTAGGGCACCATGATCGAGTGTTGGTCTCCGCTAAGGTGGAAGGTTTTAATAATGATTGGTTTCTTTATGTTTAAAAAGTCAAAGTAGAAGGTAGGAATTTTTTTTTTTTTAAATTTCAGTTTCAGTTAGGGTCATTGTCTTGTCTGTCTTTAATAAACAATAGTCATATAACTGTTTCCTTCATTTTAGAAAAAATGATAAACATGTCAAGTATGAAATCTTGTAATGCAAGTAGAACCGAATGCATAAGCAGTTGCATAACTAATAGAATAGAAACTGAAAGTAACTATGCACAATTCAGGCAACTGTGAACAAAAAGTATAAATGGAAGATTGTAAATCATTCTAAGGATTCAAAATACAAGCATCAGTAATAAAAAGAGAGCAAACAACTTTTATTCATTCGAATCCATCTGTAATAGCCATCTGAATATTTCTTTATTGTTTCTAATCATTGAACAACCAGAATAGTCGATATGGTGCATGCAGAGTTTCTCTTTCATTTTCTTTTCTAAATGAATAGAACTCAAACAATAAGGACTGTATGCGAATTCCTAGAACAAGGAAAATAACAGTCGAGCAACCACATTTAGAACAGAGGTAACTCAAAGCAAACGAATTCTCTGTAATTCCTTTTCATTATAAATGAAATGCTTGTATATACATAATAGGGTCCGAATATAACCCTTCAAGCAGTCACAAAGCCTAATGACCAACAAACCCTAGACGAGGGTTTTGGGATGGCTTTTCATTGAATACAAATTTACAGAAACAAAGTAGCGAAAAACCAGAAAGACTATATCAAATCGACCTAGGACGCTTGACTATGGTAGAGGGACATCAATGAACAAGTATTGAAGAACTCGGACCATCAGAACCTACGGGCCCTAACTTTAAAAACGAAATTTATGACAGTGACGGAGCCTACCAAGTAAAAGCCAAGGCGACTACGCCAAGCACACCTATTAGCAAACCCCCAACCTGCAAGTGAACCAGGACAAGATTGTGAGCCTAGTTGTCGACAATGAGAGGAAAAAGTAGCAAATAAGTGCATACGCAGAGAGATTCTTTTCTTTACCTGGAGGGTTCGCAGCGCAGACAGAGCACAGGCCATTGAACAACAAACCTCGGATACCAACTGAGACAAAGGAGCGAGTTTTCTTAGAAACAGAACAATAAAGGGAATAGAATAGATCATGGACGGATGAAGTTACCTGAAGTGAAGTCGAAAACGGAAGAGTGCCACCGCTTTGCAATCTGAATGCATGCAAAAATATCACTAAGTTTAACCAAGCAAAATGACCTCAACACAAACCATAACCGTGGAGTAAAGATAAGTCAAGCAGTCGCACAAGAAATATAAACATATACTGACACAAATGAACAGAATTACCATCCTGTGCACAAGGAGCCGAGACCACAAGTCACCCAGGTAAATGCAGGTGCCTTACTCTCAGGCAGAGTAGCCCCTAACCGGTGCGCACATAATTACAGCATAGCATCATACAAAGGTAGCATAAGAATTACCAAAGCAAACCCTCGGCACTGAAGAAATGAAGATCAGAAATGACCGAGCAACAATAGGAGGAAGGGTTTTAGCAAGGACCGAGGAGTGGGAAATGCAAACCAAGGCGCCAGTACAGTAATAATAAATAAAATCATAATTGCCACCTTACCAAAGTCCAGAAACATCCAAAGTTAAATCACAAACCACAGCTGTTTAATCCACAAATTAATCATTGTTTAATCATTTAATCAGTGATTAACATAATACTGTGTTAATTAAAATCCTTGTTGTGCAGAACCGTGCGGTGCTTTAGGCTGGTCCCATCAGTAACATACATATTAACGTACAAAGATCATATTAATAATACTAAAAAAACATAAAGCATAAAGCATTAGCAACTTATTCTCTTCTTACATAACAATAAAACAAAATAAATTTTATATCATGAATTGTCAATGAACCAATGAACCATATAGCGATTGTTTATCTATTGAGAATGTGAATAGGCATCGGTTTCAGGTTTCGACGTTAAATTATAAAATCAGCTATGAATGACAATGAACATGTGGATGGAGTACAGTTTTCATAGTTTAATGGCCCTTTCAATAGTGGAGACATGTTTCAAAATAGGTTATTCACGTTTTATAAAGATAGTTTAAACGGGGTTTAATTACTTTTTTTTAGATATGCAAAGAAGTTATGTCTATCAATTTCATAGTTTAAACGGGGTTTAATTACTTTTTTTTAGATATGCAAAGAAGTTATGTCTATCAATTTCATTTATTTATGTAGTGGTGACCACAAAGATATTTGGTTATCTTGTATTTTCAAATATTAGATTATTTTGTATTTTCAATTTTCCTATTGGAATTATTATTTGATTTAGATATGCAAGAAAGTTATGTCCATCAATACCATCCATTTATGTAGTGGTGACAATGAAGATATTTGAGCATTTTGTATTTTCAATCCTCCTATTGAATCTGTGATTAACAAAATTCCAATGGGACGAGGAAAGGGGATGCCTAACTGCGTAATTATATAAAGATAACAATTCAAAAAGGTGATATTTGTAACTCTTTTCATCATTTTGGTTATGAGCTTTTGCAAAGTGCACTTCTCATCAGTCTACTTGATAGAGGTTTAGAATTTGAGAATGTAAGTTTTCAAATGGAGTTATGATGTATGATCATTGATTGTGAAAACCTAGATTCTTAAATGCTTAATTCAATGAATATTGATATACAATGAAGTAGAATCATGTATATTTTCTATGTTGAAAGTGAATATTTGTCTATTTGTCCATTTTTTATTTAATAAATTTGATATTTAATAAACGGTTTATATATACTATTGTGTTATTAAACATTTTCAAAACTCTATTTGAAATTCTTGTAGGCTCATGATATATACAGAGTTAGATGAATTTTACACTAATTCTTTGTGTGTGAGTCACATGTCAATTTATCTTCTTCATATAAACTAACATGCAATAGAATACATCTTTTAATAGAATACATCTTTTAATAGTGAGAATTTTTTTATTTTAAAATATTTGTTTATTATTTTTTTTTTAATGTAAAATATTCATTTATACATCCATCTCATTATTGAGATGTAGATAGCACTTACCAACCTAATGATAATTTTTTATTTTAAATTGTTTTTTATATTATATATAATTAATATTGAAATATTATATTGGATATTGAAATATTTTGTTTATAATTCAAATTTTAACATATTTTTGTTTATAACTCAAATTTTAACATATTTTTTTATTAATATATATATTTTTAAATATTAGACCTCAGTTCCATATTAAAAATAAAAGTAAACAAAAAATACAATAAGATTTTTTTTTTTTTTTTTTTTTTAATTTCAGTTACTTTTGATATACATATACTTTCATTGCAATATATTTCTTTCTTAAGTATTTTATTTATTCTCAATATAATGCTTTTGTTAGTAATATATACATTTTTAAATGATAAGCATCAATTTCACCTTGAACTGTGGAAGAATTACACATTTGTCTCTTACTAGGACGTAAAAAGTACATAATAGTAAGATTTTTTATTTTAATTTTACTTTTAATTATGATTTATCTATATATAAAGTTTATACAAATTTTTCTTAAAGTGGATATTGAAAAAAAAATTGATAGTTGATACTTAAGTAATTGATCTTTACTAATATTTTTTCAAATATTACATCTCAACTTCATGATGAGTAGGGAATAAATTATACATCTTCCTTATATTGAATTGTAGAAATACATATTTGAAAGATTTAAGCAAATCTTTGTCAATTTAGAACTTTATTTATCCATAAAAATAATTGATTAGTTTAATATGTAATCATTGATAATTATGGGTATAATTAGCAAGGTTCCAAGCAAATCTTTAAACATTATATTCATTTATAACAAATGTTTAATTCTATTAATTTGTAATTATTGTCACACAACTAAGGATAATTATGCATATTTCCAAGGTTGGAACTGGATCCTTGTCACTTAAGATTCTATTTATTTATAACAGATACTTAAGACTAATATGTGATGATTGATATAATAAAGTAGAATCATACATATTTGCAACTTTGCAAGTAAATCCTTATAAAGCAAGATGTTAGTTACCTATAAAAAAACACCTATTCTGGCTAATATGGAATGATTTGTAAATTGTCATGGATATTCCATTAGAAAAATCCATCACAACAAATATGATAAAGTATTGAAATCGTTATTGTGAATATTAATTCCCTTTAAATATGAAATTATTTATTAACTGTTGTATGCTTAAATGAGTAAATTATTTGAAATTTGAGAAATATATAATAGAAAGAAATACACACATCATACACAATAGACACAAATTTTACCCCAAGAAACTCTTACAAGAGAAAACACAACTATAAGGTTAGGTTTCTCTGCTCTCTTTTCTCTTGTATGTAAATATGCAAGTACCAAGGAAGAGACACCCTCTATGGAGTTACCTAAGACCTATGGCCTATAAGTCTACTATATAAGTTTACAACCGCCTCATTGTTTATGATTTCTAGCTTTTCACTCCCTGTTACTCTACTCAACTATGGAATAAAATACAATAGCATAAAATGGGACCCCTACTCCTCCTAGTAGCTCGATATATAACAAATCCAAATAAACAACTAGGTGTAAGATTTGATTCCCTTGACCATCAATTAGATTTATGATTTTGGACATACTAGAGTCCTCTTAGATGTCCACACATCTCTAGTCCCATATGCATGAATCACTGGGGATGACGTGGTAATTAATTGAACCCATGCTGCTCAACATAGTAGTTCAACTTGCAGGAGGCATAACCTTTTCATATGAACTATGAATGATGTGATTCTTGCATCAGTCTCCAAGTGTCGAATATAAATAATAGGTTGAGTATGAGATAGAGGTAGTTTACCCCAAAAATATTATTTAATTCATCAAAATGGTTCTGAAAAGTTTTAGATCCCAATTCTCTAATTTGGCCCCCACAATTAAAATGAACCTAAAAGTTGATTCCTCCATTTTTTCCCACTCTCAAGGCATCAATATATATGAAAAATAATATAACAATTGAATTCAAATCATACCTCCCATTTAGGGAGGCTTTAGTACCCAAAAACTTTCCTGAATTAGGTGAAGAAGTTTTTCCATTACCTTCTTCTGAGATTACCATTTAGATTTTCTTTGAAGTTTTATTTTCAATCCATTTTTCCAAATGTCATGTTACCCTTGTCTTGTAGTTTTATACCTCTTCTAGAAAATTGTGACCTCTACCAACTCTACCTAAGCGTCTAGTGTTAAGTACTTTATGGAAGGTAGGACTTACCCCTCCTCCTGATTCAACATGGAAGGCTCATAGAGTTTGAGATTCTCCACATTCACTACATAGTAAAAGCACACATATGGGGGTAGACTAAGTTTGTAGGCATTATCTACCACATTTTCAAATATATTGAAAGTACCATACTATAGATATTTAATCTTCTTACCATGGCCCCGTTGTCTTTCCTTGTTCATTTTTAACTATACTTTGTCTCCCACTCATAATGAATTCTCTATCATGTGTTAATCATGCATAGCTTTATATTTTTCTTGTGACTAATTCAATATCTCCTATACTTGCAAATGGATCTACCTAATTTTCTCAAAAATGAAATTTACTCTTAACACATCTCATGTGAGATACTCCCTCACTCTCCCTTACTGTCCATATACAACATCCAACTGGGTGAAGGTGGAAAATATTCAAAGAAAGTTGCAAAAGGACTTACTAGTAGAAGCATGGAATACTCTATTATAAGCGAGATATATATAGATCAAGTTTTCATCCCAGATCTTCAGACGATTCTTATTGTAACCCATCCAAAATTGCACTAAATTATTGTTAACTACTTATGGCCACCATCCATTTGTGGATGGAATGTTGTTCACCTCTTCCACTTTTTTTCCATCTTCTCCCACAATGTATTCCAAAATGTATTGACAAATTTAGTGGTCATCTATGAAATGATTCTCCTTAGTATCTCAACATGTACCTAGACTTATTCAACGGACAAGTTTGTTGCTTCTTTCTCTTTTATGGTATTTTTACATGGCATTAGAATGCATTCTTGTTAACCATATCAAATACCATAAACAAGTAGTCATGCCTCTTCCTGGTTGTTAGTAACCATCCCACAAATCCATACAAAATCTTTCCCAAAGATGAGTGGTTATAAGTAAGGGATGGTAAATAACTTACTTCCTATTACTTAGCTTTCTAGTATAACAAAATATACAACCTTGAATGTACCACGCTACATATTCTTGCATTATTGGCTTATACACATACCTTTATAAGTTGGAAATTGTTTTCCAAAAACTAAATTTCTTGTAAACTTGGAGGTGTGAGACTGTATGATAGCTATATTCACTCACCTTGAGGAACAAAAAGCTTGTCATGCCTACAAAGTAACCCATTTTGTAGATGATATTCAACTTTCTTGTCACCATCGTCTAGTACACCCATAATGTTCTTTAGTAGTCCCTTCGAGGGATGATTTTGCTTGTATTAAATCATCATCGGAATTGATTTTATATTAAGAAAATTAAAACATATTTCATATTGGAACTAATGAACTTCTTGATTTGGTTGGCACTTACTAGTGCAATCTTTGGCTTTCCCTTGAGTTCATTGATGATGAAGGATTTCACATCTTTGATGAGGTAGTACTAGTTGGCTCTACCTTAATATTTCATCCCTCATATACATGTAGCCACTCTCAAACATGATTCCACATACATTAAGTGGTACTATGTTCACTTCCAATTCATCAATTTAATTAGCACTTACGACAAAATTTATCTTGCACTATCTTGTTACCTTGAACTCTACATCTTTATTTACTCATCCCAATGGATATGGGATAATATGAACATGAACCTCTCATCCAAGTTTGTTTACCATATATGATATCATTAGATTAACTTATGAATCTGAGTCAAACAAAACATCTATCTTGGTCTTGTTGACCTGCATCTTAATGTGGGAGAGTTTCGTCGTCTCATTCTCTCCTTAGTTAGGAAGGATACTAAGATTCACATCCTTTTGCATTGATGTGCATACATTCTTCTTGTCCAAATTAAAGTTTCTTTTGACTTGATTTTTCAAATCTATTCCCAAAAGATTATTTTTCTTTACATCCTTCTTGTAATTATGTGGAGTCAACTCTAAATGTAGCTTCTAACACTTTTCTTCAATGTGACCACAAATGTTGCAACAATCACAACGATTGATAGGTTCTTACACTAATGTGTAGTGGTTGTTGTCTTCTCATCATTTTCCCCTTTCCACTTCTTTTTCCCCTCCTTGGAAGATTCCTTGCTAATCTCTATGTAAGCCTCAAATTAATCCAAAAACCCCTTATTGATCCCTAGATATTGAGATTACATTTTATTTTTATTTTGGGTGGAAGCTTTCATTATAATTATACCCTATGTCTCCTATGTTGATACTAAGAAGAGCTAGTCTTAGGGTCATCAAATCTTGTCTTATACATTATATTCATTGTAAATGAAGTTTTCCCCCATTTAATTATTGGTTTCTTATAATTTCTAAGGCACAATATTTGAATAAAATTTGGTATCGAATCCATGACCCTAGGGTGTTTCTGCTTCAAATTATTCAACTTATCATTTTCACTATAATTCTTTTTTTGGGACATTATAGATGGAAAAAATTGAACATATTGAGGAGCGATTCTGGGGAAAATATTGTTAAAATTTCATATTTTGGATATATATATTGTGGAGATTAGAGTTTGTGATTGGTCCTAAAATATATTTCAAATGAGTCATCTTAGTATTTTTGCTATAATTTTTTTCAATGGGGGGGCATTTCAAAATTTCATTGAGAATACATCTCAAGGTATGTTTCTTAAAAATTTTAGTTTTTGATTATGTAACATCCCCAGGATGACCCCTACATGTGATGTACATATCATGTTTAGGTTGGTGAGTCGAGGACTACTTTGGGGCTAGTGTGCCCATGTACATATGTGTTTTAGACTAGTGTTCCCATGTTTATATGTTTTTGGGCCAAAGAGCATGGTTTTGTAAATATGAAATCACATGCATATTAATAAAATAGACCACTATTGCACACCAAGTCACACAAGAGGGTATGGGGGGATAAGACTCTAGAAGTGTGAAGGGGGGTTAAGGGATAAGTGATGAGGGACTTAAGATATTATTAAAATAAGCATCAGTAAAAAATTGCACATGATTTTATCCTAAGTCCATAAAGTGGCTTTGGGGAGTGCCATTTGTCAAAAAGGAGACATGCACATAAAAGTGAGTATTTTAGTGACATTAATCACTAGCATGACATCATTGGTATTAAGGGATTTGCAGAAAAGTGGAGGGGTTTCCCTGGTGTGAGGTCATAAACGTATCTAGTAACCCTTGAGGGATGTTGGAACTCCTAAGAAAGCGCATGGCTTTAAAAAATCTCTATCTAGTCGAATTGGACACCTTGTAAGGCTAGTGGTATGACTTGATGGATTGCAAGTGTAGAGAAAAGGGTGCACTGCTTAGTTTATGGGGATGATGGGGAATGTGAGACTATTGGTAGGAGGTTGTTATGTTTGGTACCTTGGCATAATTATATTTGGTACTAGAATGTACCTAGATGTAGGTATACCATTGACCTTGTGGAGTCGAAGCCCCAACTTGGGGGTAACTTGTTGCTAAGATATTATGAGTAGCATGGTATATGGCTAGGTTAAACATCTAAGGTCTGTAGCTACTTAGTTCTTTCTTAAAATGATAAGTGTTTCTTTTAATTTTTATATGATTTTCATTGTAACTAATGATGTATTTTTCATGTGTAGCATGTGAATAACTATTTAATGGTGTCATTTATGCAATTACATTCTAGTATATTAGAGCAGTGCATAGTAGAATGCATATACATGCATAATAGATGTTAAAAAAAATGAAGGAAAATTGCCCAAAAAATCAAATTAGAAAGGTAGTGATACACCCCAATATGTGCCTAAGGGTATTATAAAGTGGTATTAGATCTAGGTTACAAAACATGGCCATATGAGTCCAATCTTTCTTACAGAGGAAAGATATAGGTTGCTGGCAACCATTTGATAGAATTTTGCACGGTATGGAGATGGGTGAAAGTTTCAATTTGGATGAAATTCATGGGAAAAATATATTAGGAATGACAGATATAAAGGTCAAATTGATGGTTACAATCTCAAATTCAATGAAGAAATGGGCTAAATACAATTGTGGAGTTTCCAATTTTGTGCAGATGAAAATTATAGAAAAATAAATGATTACTCATAGGAAAATTTAAAAATAATTATAAACTTTAGAAAATTAAAAAAAAAATCCATATAATGACTTCAGTAGTGATCTAACAATGTCAGGTGGTAGCAACAAGTGGAAGCTGAGTTGGCATGTGGAGGATGATAGGTGGAAAACAGATGGCATGACTAAATGCCATCAAAATTCGATGGGTTGTTAAAACCCATTACTTTTTCGTATCTGTCATTACTCTAAGCCATTGATCTACTTAGACATCAACAATTAGATTGTGTACGTGTTAGTATTTGATATGAGATATGTACTGTTGGATAGGATTTGATTATAGCCATCCAATCTATCCTAAATGTAACTTCGTGTTAACTAATTCACATGTTGAAACCAGATTTGATATCTAGAATGTTGGAGTGTTACAAATTCACTATAATTTCATAGATATACCCCATGGATGTTAGGGTTTGTGAATGGCCTTAAAATAAATTTTAAATGAGTGAATTTGTAACTCTTGCTATAATTTTCTTTCTATGAAGAATCAGACAATGAACTTTTTATCATATTGATAAAAAAATGAAGGTACATTCAATCAAAATTTCATATGCTAGTCACTATACATTAGAGATATAAATTGTGGAAATTAGGGTATGTTAATGGCCTTGAAATCAATTCCAATTGCGTGATGTCACACCTCCCGCCCCTTATGCCATCTTGGGTTTGGGGAGTGTTACTGTCTTGATTTGATACCACTATGTAACACCTCCTCAGCCCCTCGGAGTCATCTCATGCTATGGGAGTGTTACCTATTTAGCCTTAGGCTATGGAATTCTAGATTTTAGCCCCATGCAAAATTATTATGTTTAAATGATGTATTATTTGCATGCCCAAAAACACCAAATTTTTAGCCCCCAAAAATTTCTAAGCACGTACACTCTACTCCATGTGAGACGACAATAGCTATGATATTAATTGTTTCTAAGTATTGTGGATTGTGCTTCTCTTCACAAAATGTAGTGGCCTAATATGCTAGAGCCTAGTATGGCCTAACTATTGGTGCCTAACCATTAGCATTTGGAAACCCCAGCTATGACCATTCCTCTGATTGATTTTGAGCTTGGGTTTGTGTAAGTTCTTTCCAATGCACCCATTAATCTTGAACCAGTTATGAGTGTGAATTTTACCTCTAGACTCCAAAAACATGAACAATTTTAACATTGTAAGAATTTACAAAATAGGCTCCTAGTGCAAATCTTAAGACGTTTGCACATACCACATCATTCCATTGTGGGCCAATAAAAACATGCCATGTAGTTTCTTTGTTCCACATGCCCTACCATGTCACCTGCCACATGTCACCTACCATGTCAAAAGTGCCAAATCCACCTGCAATGTGTCATCACCTCCAATTTCCTTGTCATCTTCCTCTACCACCTATCATCTGTATGGTTTTTCCACACCATACTTGCATAATGCTCATGTATCCCAATGTGTTGTGTTAATCATGTCCTGATATGTTTAATTAGCACTAAAATTGATTAATTAAGGTTGTAAGTATGATTTAGTGATCGTGAGTAAGTGCCAATTGGCTCACAGTAAATCAATTTTTTCATGCCATAATTTTTTCGGGCCTTTTTTAAAAATTCTATACCAAACCATGCCATGTGTAAGTTCTATTGGTCTATATTGAGTCAAGAATCACCAGACACACCGATCTGAGCATCATTTATTCATATCAACCCTGCTCACAACTTACCAAGTTGCACCTGTTATGTAGTCCATGTGCCGATATCACCTCAGGCATTTTTCCCTAGTACCATACTCCCCTGGATCTCCTTCCCCTAGTACTATGTTTCCTATGGTATTACATTCCTAGAATGATATTATTAAAACAAGGATTAAACAATGATAACACATCAATTAACAACTTAATTAAGAGGATTATCAATTAATCATGTGTGCACCATTCAACAGATTTTTACATAGAAAAATGTTATTTCAAAGGAAAACATTATTTAACCAATTCATTGAAATGTTTAATAAATTACCATTTCTTTTGTCATGTGACTTGCAATATATTTTAACATATTCATGTTGAGCATGTTGGCAACTGTTGCCATTTATGTCAAATTATATTCACTGATTTCAAGTGATGACAAGTTCAAAGGGAGCTTATTGAGTTTTCATGCATGATGCTTAGATTGTTATTGATGTGTGTTGTGTTTGCTAATTATTGTGTGTGTAACCTAGTAGCCTATCTTTGAAGGAATTTTCTCTACAGTTAACTTGTTCAAAAGCACATGAAACGTGCTTGGTTGGATATCCCTCTTAGAGATCTTTCTAGTGGCATATGTCACTTGGTCAAATTCCTAAGAAATGAGGGGGGGGAAATCTTTTTGAAGTAACATACAAGGTTTTGATGAGTCATGGTTCTTATGGGGGTCAATGAATATTCGACCATCCAATCATCCAAGGGTTGAAAAACATTAATTTCATATCCATATTCATTTCGGGATGCACTAAGGCCTCTAAGCATCTGGTCATTTTGGATGCATTAGAATGTGGAATAGGTGAAATGAGTCAAGCGCTGGATTAGTTAGATGAATTTGAGCTCTGAAAAAATCCAGTCTCTTTGAGGTTATCTGAGAATCCGGGTGTTTGGGAGACACAATAGGTAATACATAGTGAATATAGTTAGATATCATATTTCCCAGCACCAAACCAAAGTGGACCCAGCATGATGTGCAGATGGCGATGATGTAAAGACAACTAGAAGGTACACATGGTTGTAGTGATGATGTGTCATGTTGAGATGGGGTCATATGGCAAGTGGATTTTTCATTTTTGGGTGCCCATGTGGCCCTTTTCTGAGTGACACATGGTAATGACGAGGTATTGTAGGTAGTGATTAAGTAAGTGATGTGGATGAGTGGGTCCCTCATCGGATTTCTCGTTTCATAGACATTGTAAGTAGACGAGCGATGAGTGGTGAGTGGTGAAGCAAAAAATGGATAATTTCTTGTCAAGTGAAACATTGTCATGTGACAGATTTGTCTATCATACCATCGAGTGGAATGTTTTGCACACCAATAAGAGATAAGAAGTGAGCAGTGAGCGATAAGGCAATGGTCGCAACCCCTAGTCACTAGTGTTAGTAGATGAGCGCTTAAAGGCATGTCGACCATCGACCATCAAACTATAACAACACACAAAGAGAAAGAATTAAGTCCCATTGAAGGTAAATATTGTTTTAGGCAAAGGTTACAAACTCTAGGTCACATGCACCGAGGAGCTAAAGACTAATGTCTATGAGATGGAAAATTGGCTTTCGGGTGCAAAAAATCAGTTAAAGAATTAAACCATGCAAGGGAAAAGATTAAAGGTTTTTTGTCTATAAAACTTAGAAAGATGACATGATATTGTGTGGTTCCCATGAAAAACAAGAGTAGAAGTTACAGTCAACACATTGAAGTACAATAGCTTGATTTCAACAAAAAAAAGGAGGGGGCAAGAACTAGACTACAAAGAAAGTAGAGAAGAAGACATGGAAAAAGAGGATGAAGGGTAGATTATCAAAGTCCAAAGTGTGCAAAAGTACGCTAAGCAAGGGATGAAAGAATAAAATTGGTTGAGTTCTGGAGGGGTTGTGAGTTTAAAAAAATATAGATTTAAAGTGTTTAGAATCAGGTTGTAGAAAAGAAATTTAATCAAGAATATATCATAGAAGAATATTTGTAAGGATCTTTAATTGAATTAGAGAATTAGAGACAGATAGGTGGTTGCAGAGTAAGGAGAAGCATATCTTATATTTAACAATTGTGTCAGTGATATATTTAATTAAAAAAAAAACTTCATATCCGAGTTTGAAAATTAGATGAAAAAGGGATTTGATAGGGGTAAGGAAGTAGGTTTTTTCATGTTAGTGGGATTGGAGTCTCATTTTTCTTGGTTATTGTAAAGATCAGGGGGTTGGTTCTTGCAAAGAAAAGGGGGTTGGAGCCTCTTGTAGGTTGGCTCCTGCGTAATTTGATGTAATTTGGAGTTTATGCTTACATTTACATTATAATAAAAAATAATTTGTGGTTTTCTCCCATATGGATTTCCACGTTAACATCTTGTTGATTGAGAAAAATGACCTTTCAACATTCTAAGGGAGACCACCCAGTTGGGAACGTAAAGCATCTCCTTCTCTGTTGAAATGGTGGTTTTGACTCGTTCAATTGGGTCCAGTTACCCTCTCTCTATCTCTACTTGCTTAAAGTATAACTTTCACCTACCAATAGAGAAGAGACATCAAATCGACTCTTCTTGATTATCAGGCAAGAAAGTGATCCTTAAGATGACTTTATGGCCTAGACAAACCACTCTAAACACTGCCCATGTATGAGGGGACTTATAGGATGCATAAAGTAGAACTAAATGAAAAGTATAATATAAGATGCATCTAATCCTTGACCTATCTTGATTGAAGGAAGGATTAGTGTTTCTCTCAATCAAGGGCGAGCTAAAAGAACAGGAAAAGAAATAGAAGTATGTTGAATTTGGAATGAGATAAAGGAAATAGATCAGGGAAATAGTTCCAATATCTAATCCTTGTTTGAGCAAATGTATACAAATAAATGGTCATTAAATAGTTAACAGACATCCAACTGCAAACATCTCCAAATACTAATAAAACATATGCATAAGGACAAAAATATTCATGCCATAATATTGAAATAGTTCAAATAAATGACATGTAGAAAGTAGGACATCTATAAGATTAAATTGTTAGATAGCTAGCAACTCAAGGAGATAAAGGTCTATCCTTATGCAATTTCGAGTTTTAGAACTTATTCATGATTAACCCTACAAGATAGATTGACCATATTTTAAATGAGCATTTCAGTAAACATTTAAGAATAGTGCTAAAGCCAAACCAATATACTCATACACCATAAATGATATCTGAAAGTTAAAGAATTTAATTTCAATAACAGAGCAAGTAGTAGTGCTATGGAACCAATTACAAAAATAAATATTATTATAAAGATGAATCAAGTTACATAAAACAAAAGAGAGTTACAGTAGTGCAAGTCCTCTACTACCTCTAAACTTGATTCCCAGCCTATAAACATGGATTGGCTCTCACTACAATAGTGAAAATGAATCACAAACTTCTTCCTTACAAATAGGTTGTAAGCCCAAGCATTACTCTGCATCCCTTCCTCTCATATTCAAATCCCCTTCTTCTATCTTAGAGATGGGTATTTATACATAATGGAAATATTAACAGTCCCCCTTCTATTTGTTAACCAAAAGATAAATAAAAAGTAAATAAAACAATAAATTTGTTGCAATTAATGTTATGGACGAATTCAAAATATCATTGCAACCAATTCTTCATCAGATTGACTGATCTGGTATAAGCCGAAGGGTTGATTTTCCTTTTTAATAGGCAATACAAGCGCTACTCCCAAACTATGTCTTTCCTTAAACTTTGCTTCAACATCTCTGCCCATTTTAGTACTGTGTTGTGTCGCTTGGTATAATGTCTTTGGAAGTTATTGATTGCATAGATCCTTCCTAATCGACCCTGGGCTCTTCCTTGTATCACAAATAACAGAGATAATATTAAAAATGGTGAAAAACATAATCGGAAACCAAACAAAAACTAATTCCCACAAAACCATCATATATAGTGACTTTTAATTATTGTAACAATGGTTGAATAGGAGGGTGACAAGTGGTAACAACAAAGGGTATCAAAGGAATGGATATCAGAACTTTTTATAATGCGCACAAATAAAAAATGTCGATATGTCAATATTCTTATGAGGAGCGAATGCAATATGAACATTAAACTATTGTTTATATGTTCATCGGAAATTAAAAGTTTAGGTGTGAGCCAATAACAAAGTCACGATATAACAAGCAAAGCCGATATTTCAATTAAACCAATTCTATAACCATATCGGGTCCGGAGGTGATGACATAGGCAGAAAGGTATGCCAGAGATTTTTCGATATCGAGAATTTCTAACGTGGTTACATATGGGAGCTTCGATATGGAGCAAACACGATATCTTTATAGAACATAATTATTACCATATCGGGTCCGACATACTGGAGCCTGGTAGATATCAGAAGTTGAAGGGGGAGGTGCATTGGGATATCAGCGATAGATGTTTATCGGAGTATCGATAGAGTGATATATCGGAAGTTTTAATAGTGTGACACACATTAATCTCTGATATGTAAAAGCTATAAGGGCCCGATATCTATTACAAAGGATTAAACTACAACCACTCATTATAAGCCTTCGACTATGTTATATGACCATTTTATAATATGAAAGGCTTTACAAAAATGAGCATTTTTAACAATAAGTGAATTATAACCGTTCTAAAGCCAAAGCCGCTTTATTTTGTTAAATAATGAAACTATAACAACTATATTGGTCTTGGGGGTTATTTAAGGGATACAAATAAAAATACTATTTACAAATATAAATAAATATTTTACAAATAAAAGTAAAAATAAATAAATAAAACCTATAAAACAAAAAGGTAAAATACATTATATACATGTCATTAGGCCAAGGCAGTGAAAAGTATCCAATCAACAATTGGTTGCCATTTACAAACCAAATGACCAAATGAGATCAAATGAGTTATGATAGGAAGATAAGAACATATCAAACTCATTGAAGCAATCTAAACCATCAAAATCAAATAATAATATGATGAACCATTCAATCAAAGGGTTTCCATAATGAGAATTAAGTGAAAAATGGGGGGGTTGTTATTTTACCACAACACATATGATGTTCAAATTTCATGTGATTGATGCATTGTTATATTGTTGAATGTATTTAAGTTGGCTAAATATTCAATAAAATTTATAAAATATTGTTTCATCCCCCTCTCAATATTTCCCTGGTTTCCAATAAAGCGTATCAAAGCAAGTTCCTTTAGTAGTAGTCTAACAACTTGAAGGTAGATCTCAGACATGGCCAACCAAGATGAAAACTTCTCAAAGAGAGCTCGTATATTCACTACAATGAATTATTCATTTTGAAAGGTAGGAATAATAACTTACATAATGTATCTTGGTGCAGATGTATGGGATACAATTTATTAATGCAATCCTAAGTGGTTTTCTTAAATCCAAGTTGGTTAAATTCATGCACTACACAATAGCCAAAAAAACATGGGACAAGATAATGAGCTACTATGAAGGTGATAGTAAGGTAAAAAAAGCCAAACTCCAAGTCTATAGAATGCAATTTGAATCATTAAAGATGAATGAGGACAAGGACATAGCTAAATTCTTTCTTCAGGTGGATGAAATAGTTAACACCATAAGAGGACTTGATGAACCTATGGATGAATCAATATATAAATATATATATATATATATATATATATATATATATATATATATATATATATATATATATATATATATATATATATATATATTAAAATTTTTAATTT
Organism: Pinus tabuliformis; assembly: GCA_031772625.1. NCBI lineage: Eukaryota > Viridiplantae > Streptophyta > Pinopsida > Pinales > Pinaceae > Pinus > Pinus tabuliformis. Next base: position 608,432,872 of record CM062810.1, read on the forward strand.
TAAAAAAAATAAAGATAAAGTGAAAAGTAAATTTTATATTATAATAATTAAGATTAAATTAGTGAACGAAGAATACTATGTTTTTATATATCATACTTGTTATTGTAATTTTTCTTAAACTTGATATATATTAATTATCTAAAAGAGAGCATACATCAATCCTTTTCGTGCCATGGTTTGCCACTAGGAAAACAAAACCAACGGCGAAAAAATAAAACTTTTGTCCAAAAAATTATATAATACTAAAGAATATTGCTAACATACTAGGTGCTTAGTCAAATAACAATACTATCAAAGAAGTTTTTATAGCTAAGTGTAAAAAAATTACAGTTACACTGGCTATAACCTAAGATAAATTATGACATCCATAACTAATCAAGAACACTACTATAAGCAAAAGAGTAAGCTATAAAATAGACTAGTTTGAAATTGACACGCGAATTTGCACAATAGGGGTGCTTTGATAAGATGGTCTCTTTCCCTCAAAGAGAAGGGCCTCAATTGTAGCCAATGGCATTACCATATCCAATATGCAAGTTGTATGCTAATATGTAGAGTAATTTTACTTTATTGTCTTTATTCTCCTCCAAAGCTTTGCCAATAAGTGTTTGGAGATGCCAATAAAGCTCAACTATGCATAGATATAGATTTTTCCAACCACATGTATGGCCTAATCTATCACATGGCATGGAAAATTATATCCTCATAAGTGTAAGCATTATGCTTTTCCATAACATCCAAAGTGGTTCTATCCACCATAGACTAGATGTGCTCCGGATTTGAATCCCTATATATTTGAGTTATTGAATATGCTCAAGAGTAATCCAGATAACTTCCCTCACCTCTAACAACTGAGCCATGTCGACATCTAATTCTCTAACGTGACATTATGGGAGGTCTAGTAGAAAGGATGATAAAACTATTGATTTCGAAGTTGCACCTAAGGAATTTGATATTCCCCTAGGTATTTTTCTGAAAAGAAAGATACCAAGAGTGATTATAGTTGAATCAGCGGGGGAGGGGGGTGCGCACAGATAAAGCTACCGAACAATCTGGTAGGCGTGCATGTGAGGGGCACTAAGGGTATCTCATGAGGATTCCTCAAAGGGAGGGGTCACACAATTGGCAACAGAGATAATAAATTCATAAGATGAGTGCAAGGAAATTGGTGGTATTGGGTTATTCAGTGCTAAGAAAGGAATAAATATTCATCCTTTGTCAAATTATCCATGAATACCATAAAATAATGTAAGAATAGCCAGGAATAAGTTATGAAAAGAGTCACTTTACATATTGTGTTGATTTTGTTAATTGTCGCATAACACTAAGAGTTGGAGTCCACTTCCTCCCCACCATCAAATACTAACCAAAGATCGCTCCCCTTCGCAAGTTCTTGAGCACTCTTATGGCAATGGGACAAAGTTGATATTCTCCACTCGAAAATGGTGCAAACACTCACTATGTATAACTAGGAGGAGGCCAAGTTAGGAGGACCTATGCCTTCCCTTATGCTTAAAATAGAAACAACACTCTAGAAAAGGATTTTCATAGAGTGGGTGGCTAATTTCCCATTGAATTGAGGCTTAGCTGTGTGAAACCAACATGGATTGAAGGCTTTCGGTGTGTAGGTCACCTGAGCATCTCGACCCATATTCACCAGGTGGTAATAGATACATTAAATTTCATGTATTGCAATTTTCCACCAATACTCTAGGATGGGGGGACACAGATGCGGGGATACACATAAGGGGAATGTGTGGGAGTACACTCAATTTTTTTGGGAAATTTAAGGGGGGCAAGGAGATGTCAGGGTATGTATATATATATATATATATATATATATATATATATATATATATATATATATATATATATATATAAGCCATATTAAAATAACGAAAACATAAATATATTGATCCATACATAATTGAATTAAATAATGAAATACACTAATTCATATTCATCTTTGATACTGGTAGATGCATCATTCATACTCATCGTTCATCCATACATCATGAGATTCAATAATGAAATACATTGATCTCTATTCAACATTGATGATTTAAAAACTAAATTTATCATTCATCATTCTGTTGGAAATAATACTGAGAGGGGGAGGGGGGTGAATCAATATTTGCAGATCAATAACTTTTTCATTTCCATAATCAAATTTATATACGCTACTTCAGTGAAGGTAACTCACGTGTGCACACAACTATTATTAAGACAGCCAACGTATATCTAGTGAACTTATGATTCATTTAATTCATCATATGTTGATCTTTAATCTGTGCATCAGTACTTTATTAAACATTAAATAGTAACCATGTGAATTTAATAACAGAATGAACCATCACACATAAGAAACACACATGAACACCAAGATTTAAGGTGGAAACCCAATGTGGGTGAAAGCCACCTGTTGTTGTCGTCTCTGTCTTCTTTTAATAATAAGAAAATCTATTTATAATCTTGTACTGGTGCAGACTCATACCAGTATGCAGGCTTCTACCTACAGAATATTTCTACCTTCTCTCGTTCTCCAGCTTCTACTGGAAGGGAGCTACAACCCCCTAGCTCTTGTACTAGCTGATATGTTTACTAGTACGTAGGCGCCAGCCTATAGAAGGCTACAACCTTCTTTCTTCCTCCAGGGACCACATTTCATAAATTTTCAGACTGGATTCTCCTAGTACACAACAATACACATGAAGGCCTCGTTTCATCCAATTTTCATACTAGACCCATCAACAACATTGAAGCTTAGAATTAATCACCATTGCAATACAACCATCAACTACATCTGCATCAACCAATCACTGAAACTCCATCATCACTCTCTGAATCAACCAAACTCAATCAATCAGTGACAACCTCTGAACCTCTAACACAACTGAATCAACCATTCATTCATACTTAATCAACTTCAACAAATCAATAGGAACAGATAAATCACTGTAACCAGTACACAGATCTAAACCCAGAACACTATATCATCATTCAGAACCAGTTGTAATGTCAAAACCATGCATCAGAGTGTATACGCAACTTGGAAGAGCCAAACTGGCATGTATATGCAACTTCACCAAAGCGAACCAACGTATAGATCTGCAAAATACTTACTTATAACTTCGCTGCACTTCCCGACTTCAAACATACCCAGATCATCGCATAGAAAGGATAAAACAGGTGTTAGCAATCAGATCTAACCCATCAGATCACATAATGATAAGTCATTATGATCCTTATCCATCATTAGATCTCATCCATCATCACTGAAGCAAATCACAATCAATCAATCAAACATTCAAAACACTGTCACCAGAATGCAGTCACCAGAACATAAAGCAAAACCCAGAACTCTGCATCAACAACCAAAACCAACTGTAACTTCAAACATCATAGTTCATAAGGTATACGCTACTTCGATGTGTCGAACCAGCATGTATACGCGCTTTTACCAAAGTGAAACAGTGTACATATTTGCAAATACTAACTTAGACATTCGAGACTTCAGTCATACCTAGATCATATCGTTTACAAAATAAAACATGCATCAGTATTCAGATATAGACTATCCATGATCAAACCACATAATGATAATAGATTTAAGGTTTTATGATCCCGATCCATCAACCATTATCAACCACATATGTGCATCCCTAGATCAGATCAAGCAAAGCATCAGAAGCTCATAACCTATATATATGATATAACACTTCAGAATATATTCAATACTTGCACCCACTGACCTAATGATATTCTCCTCCTTATATAGTTTTAGGCCTTTCTCAATACCTTGGACCAAAACCACTTAGGACCAAATACCTAGGGTCAATACCTCAGATCAAATACCTTGGATCAATACCTTGGACCAAAATACCTTGGACTAAATACCTCGGACCAAAACCTTGGTTTTCCAACATGTATGCGCCTTTCCTCCTGTGAAAGTGCGTGTATACGTATACACTCCTTTTGTTCTATTAATCCACGTGTATACGCTCTTTTTCTATAGTGAACCCGCGTATACAACTTAACATACCTGAAAATGTCCTTTTTTATTCAACTTCTTGATTCTAATATGTAGTCCTTTGTTCCTTCATCGTATTCTTTTGTATCACTACTTTTTTCCCTCCGAATAGACCTGTTATAATGTGATTTGCCTTATGAACTGATTCCTTTGAACTGCCCTGCATTTTGTCATATCTATAAACACAACTATCATGCATTCTTTCACATCTGATATCTCTCCTGTAGATTCATCTAGATACATAGATTCATCTAGTTACCATATACAAGTGAGTTGTTTTGCTATAAGTGGGTTGTCATCAAGTACAACACATGCATCATAATGCCAACACATTCTAGAATGTAAATTGATTTAAATTTTAAATTCATCATTTATTATTCTAGACTCTAATTAGTACTAATAAAAATAGACTATAGTAGATACCAATGTTATCAGAAACAAACCAATGATCAAACCGAAAAACCCTCTTAATCGAGAATCTGTTGAAACTAGACCAGAATCAATAAAAAAACCATACCAAAATACCAATCAACCAAAAACACCTAAAATATTCAAATTTTAAATAAAAACATATATATTCCTGTGCATCCATATGAATCCAAACCATTTATACACAAATAAGAAAAGATTCTCATTTATATAACATGTAAGCGTGCACATAACCAAAATAGCACTAAGTGCAATCCATCTTTGAATCGAAAATGCATCAACAAACAGGCTCTAGATGGCCTCTAGCATAAAAAAAATTATGCTACACCAAATACATACATATCATCAAAATCATTACCTATATTGATATCTTTGTAATCAATATCACCCTCTGAGAATTAAAATAAGATAGAGAAAATGCAGCATGTCAAGTCAATATTTTGTTTGAGTGATGGGTACATTTTTAATTGGGTCATTATAGAGGAGCATGACAACCAATGCCACTAACATCAAGGTACATAGATGGCTTGGTGGTCTTGATTAAATACTATTTCCATACCCTTGTACATGGAAAAATCTATGGAAATGTTGAAATCCCCTCGGTCTTGAAATCCTAAAAAACTATTAAGTCTACTAGATTTTAAGTGAGATCTAAAATTCCACTTTCTCCATATGAAATCCAATGAGGTCAGAGCCACTGTCAAACATCCTGAGTTATTTCATGGTAATGCTAAAAATTTAAGTAAAATGATGAAAATGAAATATAAAGGAGAATGCCACTTTTGCTTTAAGAATTTAACATTACCATGAATTGCATAACAATAATAGGGACATATGCTTCAATATTAGGCTTCCCCAAACAAATGTCCTTGAAACTTAAAAGAGGTGCTTTTGGGCGTGCCCCCTTCAAAAGGGGTGCTTTTGGGCATGCCCCTCTTTTGAAGGGGTGAGCCCATAAGCACCCCTTTTGGGGATACATGTCCCCCACACCGGGAAAACATTTCCCTTTGTGTCTCCCCATATATCCACAAAAGGGGGACGTGGGGAAATGTTTCACTAGGCATCTCCTCATTCAAAGAGCGTGGGAAGCGTGGCCTGCATGCACCCCACCCTGGAGGATGCACCCTCGTGGAAGACTAGTGTATTTTCATTTGCATGTGTTTTAATTGACCCTACCAGGTGGAAGGGACGACGACCTTGTCTCACCCCTCATGAGAGTGGGGTGACAACAAAGGGCATGTCTGCCTTCCCACTTGTTATGCTCTGTCATTAATACACCCTAATCGGGGCATGTTATTGTAATTGGTATAATGAAGAATTATATGTTTGATATGATTAAAATTAATATCATATTTATCTATTATTATTATTATTATTAAATTGTTTAATATATATTTAAATTAGATATTAATTTTAAAAGATTTATCATATAATTAATTTTTTAATTCAATAAATTTATGATAATTTTAATTTTTTTCGTAATATTATTTTAATATTAAAATATTTTTTTTAAATAATATTAAATAATCTATAATTTTTTTAACCCATTTCAATTTTAATAGGAATTTCTCCACATTGATGTTATCCATTTTAATAAGGTATATATATATATATATATATATATATATATATATATATATATATATATATATATATATATATATATATATATAGATATTGAAAATAAAAATATTATTTGTATTTTCAAATAAAGTTAAAAATATATAATCAATTAATTATAAACTTTTAATTAAATGACAAAAATATTAAATACATTAAGTATTAAATTTATTTGATGAATTTGAGTTCAGAATTTGATGCACAACAATCATTTGTAGTCAAGGTTTCGAGTCCAGAACATGACACATCGTCAGGTCTAAATAGTTGAAATAAATTTAGCATATATATATATATATATATAGATTTTTTAAGGATCCAAATATTATGCCTATATTGATCTAGACTTATGTAGGAACAAAACAGACTAAAAATATAAACATAAACAGAGAGATGCAACATAAATATATCTCCATTTCATTAATATCAAAGAATTGAAAGATGTTGACATACAAAATGGAAACAAAGATGTTGAGAAGAGATGTGGTGGCTACATATCTCTGAACTATGTTACAATGAGGATCAAAGACCTTTTTATTATTGAACAACAAAGGGAAACCATAAAAAATCAAAACTTTAACCCTAAGAGATGGAATGACAAGAGTTTGTGGTCCCCATTGGGCTTAGTTGGAAAATTAACTTCCTAGGGTCGTAACTTGGTCATATGACCTTCATTTGGCGCGTACGATACCTTGTTAGAAAGGCCTCTCTGAGTAATACAATATTTTTTGTAGGCCAAGTATGAGCCTCCTCTGGACCTCAAAAAACACTGTTTAAGGGGTCAAAATAGCTCTAGAAGTTCAAGACTCGAAAATCTACTAAAAATAGTAAATTGTGCTATAATCAAGGAAAATGATGAAACCAGCTGGAGGTCTGGGAGGAATAGGCAGGATGCCACCAATATCCACCTGGATTAGTCCTCCCCCCTTAGGACACAATGGTACCAATTGCATGCATGTAGAGCCTCCATGAGGTGAGGAAATTTTTGTTGAACTTGGTCCTTGGTGAGCCACTTGCCCTTTTGAAGGAGTTGACCTGCTTTGACAACTCGATATAGCTATATCCTCTACTGGAGAGTGTTCTTAATATGTGATTCCATGATCCTATCGGTTGCGGCATGTTCGGTAGAACTTGGGTTGAGCTCTTTTGGTGTCATCTTCTCAGCAATGTCTGATATGTCCAAAAATGTGGGAAAGTATGATCGTAGTCGGTCCACATTGAATACCAGGTGCAATCCAAGGAACAATGGAATTTTGAGCTCGAAATAATTGTCTCCTACAACATTGGTGATGGTGTAAGGCTGATATCAGAGTGGAAAAAGCTTGTAGTGGGCCCCAGCGAGCAGTTCCTTCTGCAAATGTAACCAAACTTTTTTGCCCACCTGGAACTTGTGTGGCAACCGATGTTGATCATGATGATGTTTGCACTTAGCATTTACTCTGTCCAATATGTCATGGACCTATTGGCAGATTTTTTGAATGCATTCAATGAAGCTCATAGCTTTGCCGACCTTGGACTAGAAATGAGCCAAATCTGCCTTAGTATTTGCAAGTGGTATGACAACATCAATGAAACATAGTCGTTGGAATCTCAACCCCACTTGAAAGGGATTGTGGTTAGCTGAGATGTGGAGCTTTGTTGTAGTTGTACTAGACATAGGGGAGGCTTTCATCCCATGTGCATTGATTCTTTCAGTTGTACATGTGCAGGATGTGCACGATCATCACGTTGACGACCTTTGTTTGGCCATCAGTTTCAGGGTGGAAGGTCATGGACTTAGTGACCTTGGTATCCAACAATGAACAGAGCCTTGACCAGAATGTACTTAGGAATCTATTTTCCCGATATGAGCTAATGGACTGTGGGATCCCAAAGTGTACCTATACTTGTTCAAAGAAGAGTTTGGCAGTGGCTTCTGTTGTGATACTCTTCTTGCAAGCTGCCAGAATGGCCATATTAGAGAATTTGTCGATGACCGTGAAAACATAGCCATTTCCATGCTTGGTAAAAGGAAGGTCAGTCATGTAACCCATGGTGATGGATACCCACGGCTGGCTAGGAGTAGGTAAAGGAGTATACAGGGCTTGCTTCTTGATTCTAGGTTTCACAATGACATAAGCAGTGCATGATCTAATGCACTTCTTAACATCATATCGAAGGTTCAACCAATAAAAATACTTCAGCATCACTACCACTATTTTTTCTACCCCAAAATTTCTAGCAACCTCACTGTAGTTCCCCTCCAAAATCATCTTGGCATGCTCGCTTGAAGGAACAAAGAGGTGTCCTAGGTGGCATAACAGTGCGTCATGGAGGTGAGAGTCTAGAACTTGCTTTCCTTCAAGGAGAATCTAGTATGTGGTGCCAAATTCTGGATCACTCTTGTAAAGATGCAGCCATCTTAAAGTCTCGTATCCACAAGAGTCAAGCACAGTGGTCAGCGCCATAACTGATGGTTGGTTGAGGCAGCATGCAACATTATTGGTTTTATCCTTATTGTAATTAATGTTCAAATGGAACTATTGCAGATATGTGGACCATTTCTTATGGCGATCATTTTGCAACTTTCCTTGTGTCTATATGAACTACAGGGGTTGGTGGTCTATGTGGATGATAGTTTCCTTCCCCAATATGTAATGCTTCCATTGTCGACAGGCCTGCATAATGGAATACCTCTCTTTATCATAGGTGGGATATTTCATAATGTATCTGAAAGTTTCTCACTGTGATATGCCACCGGATGCCCCTGCTGGGTAAGAACTACACCAATAGCATAGTCGAAGTCATCTGCCTCAATTTAAAATGGTTGTTGCAGGTCTGGTAATGTGAGCACTGGTGGAGAGAGAGACAATGCTTCAACTTAGCAAATGCCTTCTGTTGGGATTCAGAACAAAATAAATTTTCTTTCGCCTTGCCCTTGGTGACTTGACTCAAAGGCTAAGTGATATGAGAGAATCCCAACACAAACCTGTGATATAAATTGGCAAAGCCCAGAAATATGCGGAGCCCTGTTAGAATGGTTGGGGGTTGCCAATCCTGAATAATGTGTATCTTATTTGGGTCCACATGCATGCCCTAATCATCAACTATGTACCCTAGATATTGAACCTGGGTCATACCAAAAGTGCATTTCTCCAAATTGGAACACAATTTGTGTTGTCGCGGGTTTTGGAGGACCTGTCGAATATGGTGTAGGTGATCTTCCCTACTATGGCTGAAGATCAGGATATCATCCAAATACACTACCACGAACAAGTTGGTGAATGGCCAAAAGATGTCATCCATTATCCTTATGAAGATTGTGGGGACATTCGCAACCTAAAAGGCATGGCCAGCCATTCGAAAAGGCCTTCCTTGGATTTGAAGGTAGTCTTCCACAAATCGAAGGGTTTGATTGGTACCTGGTGATAATCAAACTTCAAGTCAATCTTGCTGAAATATTTGGCAACCTTGAGCTGGTCCATAAGGTCATCAATCTGTGGGATTGGGTACATATTCCAGACAATGATCTTATTCAACACCCGATAGTCAATACAAAGCCTCCAACTTCCTCCCTTCTTCTATACCAACCTGATCAATCTCCCATAGGGTGATGAGCTTGGCATGATGTTCCCTTTTTGCAACAACTCCTGAATATGCCTCTTGATTTCATCGTTCTCTAGAATAGATCATTCCATTAGGTAGCTGCATGCCCAGGGTCAGATTGATGGAGTGCTTAACCTTATATTATAGGGGTACCCCTATGGGTGAGGTAAATATGTCCCTGTACTCCTCCACAACCTTGTCCATTTGTTGTTGTTGTGCGAAGGATCCCAGTCTAGAGGTTGTGGATGTGTCCACAATATTCTTGTTGCTATGAGGGTGAATCATAAGGAAGACAAATTTCCTGGTTTGGGAAATGATCTTACTGCATTTTTTAGTAGAGATCAAAGAAAAGGTTGTAAGCAATGCTACGTTTAGTATCCTATACAATTTCAGACCAAGGTAATAATAAAAGAACAAGGTCTAGATTTATATACAACATGATGCTTCGATAGGTATGGCTCACCTAATAAAAATTAACAAACTTCCATAGGGTCAACATTGAACAATACCTCACCTGCAAAGGGTTGATGTTATAAGGCATGAGACATTGCTGGCTGACACAAAGATCTCGCCCTTGGTGGAGCCACCCAATGGTGTACAACTGTGGGTGCAATGTTGTTGGTAACTTTAATCTCTTAGTGAACTCAGTTGGGATCAAGTTCTTCTAGCTCCCATTGTCAATGATGAACTATACCCACATCTGTGAGTGGAAGAGGCAATGCCCCTCCTCTCGATCCTCAGGTTTCGCCTTTTGGAGCTTGGTTGTATCTACCATCATAATGGGTTCTGCATCAATGATCTGCTTCCCCTTGGTGGTTCCCTTGTTGATTTCTAGCTTAGAATCATAGCATGCATCTGTCTCTGAGTCTTTTAGCTCGACCACCAGCGCTTGCTTTGTGCGAAATTTGCTTGTGTTGTGAGTGGGAATTTTATGGAACTCACACCACTTGTCGGTGTCCTTATTTGCCTTCCCATTATTTTTGGTTTGTGGCTTTAAGGAGTTGTCATAGGGGGTCACGACCTAGATATTCCCTTTTCTATGTGGCTTGGGGGCACCTTTACTCTGCTTTCGATAGGTAAATCCAAAGTCTCTCTTCTTCTGCTTGAATTTTTGCTCAATATTGGTAGCATATCGGTATGCTACACAAAGTGAGAAGATGTCCAAGAACTCTTGATTTCCTCCTGTATGTATTTGTGCAAACAAATGTGGTACTTAAACACTATATTTTTTTCATAATCTTTGATACCAAACTTTGTGCACAATGTATGGAAAAGGTTCGTTAACTCATGCACATCTTGATCCCTTTGCTTCCGTAGTGTAGTCCATTATATGTACTTGTATTCATAGGTCCCAACAGGGTAATATTGTTCCTTGAAAACATCTCAGAAAGAGTTCCAAAAGGGTACAACTAAAAACAAAGAGGGTTCCTTGGCCTGTATCTCACACTAAGCTTCCCACCAGTCCTTGACATGGGGGATGACTTTAAGTAATGCAAAAGTAATATTCTCACTGTCAGAGAAGTTATGGACTAAAAAATAGCCTTCCAGCACATTTATCCATTTATCTACAACATCTACATCTATTTGACCTTTGAAGGGGGTGGTTCCTCTAAATTGAAAGCTAGATGAAGATGCATCATTGGTTGACATCTCCCGAAGGATCTGGGAAAAGTTGTCCATCATTTTGTTCCTCTGTCGTTGGAGGGCTTCTTTGAGAAACAATTTGATATGATCTCCTATTTCCCCATCCTTTTCTTCCACCATGGGAGGTTTTTGGTGTCGATGGGGCCAGTCTTGCAAGGGCTCAACCAGTTCAAGTCACAACTCCTTATACCTCGAATTTGTTGGGGACATACACAAAAAACATAGAAAGAGAAAATCAACCTAATACCACCATTCCAGACTTATTCAAGAATGAAATGTAATATAGATATAAACATAAACATAGACATTTAACGTACATAAATCTTCATTTCATTAATATTAAAGAACTGAATGATGCTTACATATAGAATGGAAATAAACTAGCTCAGGCGATGGTAGCTTATCTCTAAGAAGAGATGTGGTGGCTACATGCCTCCACACTGTGTTACAATGAGGCTCAAGGGCCTTTTTATTATTGGACAACAAAGGGAAACCATAAAAAACCAAAACCCTAACACTAGGAGATGGAACTCCAAGAGTCTCTAGGCCCCGTTGGGGTTAGATGGACAACTATATTCCTAGAGTCGTAACTTGGTTATATGTTCTTCGTTTGGAGTGTATGATACATTGTTAGAAAGGCCTCTCTGAGTACTACAATATTTGCAGCAGGCTACGTGTGGGCCTATGACTAATAAAAAAAAAACAATATTTAGGGGGTCAAAACAACTTTGGAAGTTCAGGACCCAAAAAACTGCTAAAAATAGTAAATTGTGTTATAATCAAGTAAACTGATGAAACTAGCTAGAGGTCTAGGTGGAATAGGTAGGTGGCCACCAATATCCACCTGCATTAGTCCTCCCACCTTAGGAAGCAATGGTCCCCATTGCATGCATGACCTCCATGAGGTGAGGAAATTTATGTTGAGCCTTATCCCTAGTGAGCCACTTTCCCTGGTGAAGGCATTGGTCTACTTTGACAACTCAATATAGTTGGATCCTCTGTTCGCAAGTGTTTTTGATCTATGTGTCCATGATCCTACTAGTTGTGTCCTATTCGATACATCTTAGGTTGAGCACTTTTGGTGTTAGTTGCTCAACAATATTTGATGTGTCCAACATTGGGGGAAATTATGGCCACAACTAGTCCACATTGAATACTAGGTGCAGGCCTAGGAACGATGGAATGATGAGATCGAAATCATTATCTCCTACAAGCTTAATGATGGTGTAAGGGCCATATCAGAGTGGGTGAAGCTTGTAGTGGCCCCCAATGTAGTGTTCCTTCTGAAAATGTAACCAAACTTTGTTGCCCACCTGGAAATTGTGTGGCACTCGATGCTGATCATGACATTTTTTGTACTTAGCATTTTCTTTGTCCAATATGTCATGGACCTGATGGCGGATGTGTTAAATGCATTCAATGAAGTTGATAGCTCTTCCATCCTTGGACTAGACATGAGTTGAATCTTCCTGAGTAGCTACAATTAGTATGGCAACATCAATGGGACGTAGTGGCTAGAATCCCAACCCCACCTGAAAGGGGATGTGGCCAACTGAGCTGTGGAGAGCTCTGTTTTAGTTTTGCTAGACATAGGGGAGGTTTTCATCCCATGTGCATACTAGATGCTTTGAGTTGTACATGCGCAAGATGTGCACAATCATCCTATTGACAACCTATGTTTGGCCATCAATTTAGGGGTGGAAGGTCGTGGACTTACTGAGCTTAGTATCCAACAATGATTAGAGGCTTGACTAGAATGTAATTAGGAACTTGATATCCCGATCTGAGATAATGGACTATGGGATCCCAAAGTGTACCCATATTTGATTCAAAGAAGAGTTTGGAAGTGGCTTTTGTTGTGATACTCTTCTTGCAAGCCGCCATAATGGCCATCTTAGAGAATTTGTTGGCGACCACAAAAACGCAGTCATTATCATGTTTGGTAGAAGGAAGGCCCAAGATGTAATCCATGGAGATAGATTCCCAAGGCCAGATAGGAGTAGTAAGAGGATTATACATGCCTTGATTCTTGATTTTAGTTTGGTAATGGTGCAGACAATGGAGGATTTGATGTACTTCCTAACATCATGTCAAAGGTTCGTCCAATAAAACCACTTCTATTGCACTACCATTGTTTTTTCTACCCCAAATTTTCCATTGACCCGATTGTAGTGCGCCTCCCAAATCATCTTGGCACGATCTCGTGAAGGAATAGAGAGGTTTCCCAAGTTGCATAACAATGTGTTCTTGAGGTGAAAGTCTAGGAATTTCTTGCCTTCCATGAGAATCTGGTATGTGGTGCCGAATTCTGGGTCACTCTTGTAAAGATGTGGCCACCCCGAAGGCTCGTGTCCACAAGAGTCGAGCACAGTGATCAGCGCCATAACCGATGGTCAACTGAGGTAGTTCGCAACATTATTAGCTCTTCCCTTATTTTACTTAATATTTGAATGGAATTGTTGTAGATATGTGGACCATTTCTAATGGTAATCATTCTGCAACTTTTCTTGTGTCTAAATGAACAAAAGGGGTCGGTGGTCTGTGTGGATGATCGTTTCCTTCCCCAGAATGTAATGCTTCCATTTTCAGTTAGCCTGCACAATGGAATACATCTCTTTTTCATAGTTGGGATACTTTCAAAATGTATCTAAAAGTTTCTCATTGTGTTATGCTACTGGATGCCCCTGCTGGGTAAGAACTACACCGATAACATAGTCGGAGGCATCTATCTCAATTTAAAATGGTTGTTGTAGGTCTGGTAATGTGAGCACTGGTATAGAGCACAGGTGATGCTTTAACTTAGCAAAATCCTTTTGTTGGTATTTGGACGAAAAGAACTTTGCTTTCGCTCCACCCTTGGTGACTTGACTTAAAGGCCAAGTGATATGAGAGAATCCCAATACAAACCTATGATAGAAATTGGCAAGACCCAAAAATTTGTGGAGCTCTATTAGAGTGGTTGGGGCTGGCCAATCCTGAATAACTTGTATCTTTGTTGGGTCCACATGCACACCTCGCTCATCAATGATGTATCCTAGATATTGAACCTAGGTCATACCAAAAGTGCATTTCTCCAAATTGGCACACAATTTGTGTTATTGCATGGTTTGGAGGACTTGTCAAATCTGTGTAGGTCCTCTTCTCAATTCCGGCTAAAGATCATGATGTCATCAAAATAAACTACTAGAAACGAGTTGGTGAAGGGCCGCAAGATGTCTCCCATCAGCCTCATGAAGGTTGTAGGGGAATTCGTCAACCTGAAAGGCGTGATCAGCCTTTCGAGAAGGCCCTCCTTGGATTTGAAGGCAATGTTCCACACATCAGAGGGCTCGATTGGTACCTGGTGACAACTAGACTTCAAGTCAATCTTGTTGAAATATTTGGCCCTCTCAAGTTGGTTTAGAAGGTCATCAATCCATGCGATTGGATAACTATTCTGGACAGTGATATTATTCAATGACTGACAGTAAATACAAATCCTGCAGGTTTTGTCCTTCTTCTGTACCAACACGATTGGGCTCCGATAGGGTGATTAACTTGGCCTTATGTACCCTTTCTACAACAGCTACTAAATCGGCCTCATTATTTCATCGTTCTCCAGAACATAGTGTTGGTATATTGGCCCATTGGGTAGTGGTGTGCTCGGGGTTAGATCGATGGAGTGCTTGACTTGATAGTGTAGGGTTACCCCTATGGTTGAGTTGAAGATGTCCCTATACTCCTCCATGACCCTGTCCATCTGCCACTGCCATAAGAAGGATCCATGTTTGGAGGCTATGGATGTGGCCACAATATTCCTCTTTCTCTAAGGGTGAATCATAAGGAAGATAAATTTCTCGGTATGGGAAATGAACTTACTGCATTATTTAGCAAAGATCAAAGAAAAGACTATAGGGGGTGCTACCTCTGATATCTTGTACAATATCTGACTCAAAGAAATAATAAAAAACCAAAGTCTAGACTCATATATAGCATGGTGATTCCATAGGTATGGATAACCTAATAAAAAATCATAGACTTCCAGAGGGGAACATCGCACAATACCTCATCTATAAAGGGCTTAATGCTATAAGCCAAGTGACACTATTGGCTGACACAGAGATCTCACCCTTGGTAGATCCACCTGATGGTGTACATCTATTGGTGTGGCATTGTTGGCATATTCAATCTCTTAATGACCTTGGATGAGATCAGGTTCTTATAGCTCACACTGCCAACGATGAACTGCACTGGTGAACCCTTTACCCACGTCTACGAGTGGAAGAGGCACTCACCCTCCTCTGGATCCTCAAGTTCAGCCTTTTGGAGCTTGGTGGTGGCTATTGTCACAATGGGTTATGCATCAATGATCTTCTTCACCTTGTCGGTTCCCTTGTCAAGTTCCATCTCATAATCAAAGTATGCATCCATCTCTGAGCCTTCTAGCTTGGCCACCAACGCCTACTTTGCGTGACATTCATTTGTGTTGTGAGTGGGAGTTTTATGGAACTCACACCACTTGTTGGTGTCCTTCTTCGCCTTCCCGTTATTCTTGGCTTGCAACTTCAAGGAGTTGTCTTAGGGGATTGCAGCCTGGCTCTGCCCTTTACTCTGTGGCTTGGGGGTGCCTTTTATCTACTTTGGGTTCGCAAATCCAAAGTCTCACTTCTTGTGCTTGAATTTTTTCTCAATCTTGGCGGCATATCGATATGCTACACTAAGCGAGGAAATGTCCAAGAACTCCATTTTCTCTTGGATGTATTTGTGCAAATAACCGCGATACTTGAGAACTAGATGTTTGTCAAAACCTTTGATACCCATATTTGTGCACAGGGTATGGAAAATATTCGTCATCTCATGCACATATTGATCCCTTTGCTGCCAGAGTGTAGTCCATTGTATGTACTTGATGTCATAGCTCCCAACAAGGTAATATTGTTCCTTGACAGCATCTCAGAAACAGTTCCAAGAGGGTATGGCTAAAATTAGAGAGAGTTCATCAACCTGTCTCTCACACTAAGTTTCCCACCAATCCTTGACATGGGGGGAACTTAAGCAATGAAAAAGTAATATTCAACAAATCAAAGAGATTATGGACCGAAAAATAACCTTCAAATAGATTTAGCCATTTATCTACAATATCTACATCTATTTGACCTTTGAATCTAGGGATATCAAAATTAACTTGTACCTTGAAGGGGGCGGCGCCTTCGAAGTGACTGTTGGATGAAGATGCATCACTGGTTGGCATCCGCCGAAGGATCTGAGAAAAGTTATCCATCATTTCATTCCTCTGTCACTCAAGGGCTTCTTCGAGCAATAGTTTGATAATATCTCCTACTCCCTTGTCTTTCTTTTCTGCCACCATGAGAGGTCGTCGATGTCGGTAGGGTTGTTCTTGCAAGGGATCAACCAGTTCAAGTCCCAACTCCTTATACCTTGACCTCATTGGGGACATGCACAGAAAAATAGAGAAAGAGCATGTCTCTTTGATACCACTGATCCAGGCTTATGCAAGAACAAAACATAATACATATATAAACATAAACATAGATATGCAGCATAAATAAATCTTCATTTCATTAATATCAAAGAACTGAAATATGCTTACATACAAAATGTAAATAAACTAGCTCGAGCGATGACACTTATCTCTGGTAAGAGATGTGGCAGCTACATGCCTTTCAACTGTGTCACAATTAGGCTCAAGGGCCTTTTTGTTATTGAACAGCAAATGGAAACCCTAAACAACCAAAACCCTAACCCTAAGAGATGAAACACCAACACTTTGTGGGCATCATTGGGGTTAGTTGGACAACTAACTTCCTGGGGTTGTAACTTGGTCATATAATTTTATGTTTTGTGCATATGATACCTTTTTAGAAAGGTTTCTTCGAGTAAAACAATATTTGTCGAAGGCCTGTAGTAGTAGCATGTTGCATACCTCAAAAAAATGTCGTTTTGTAGGTTAAAACAAATCCAGAAGTTTAGGACCTCAAAAAATGCTAAAAATAGTAAATTGTGCTATAATCAAGGAAATTGATTAAACTAGCTAGAGTTCCAAGTTGAATAGGTCGATGGCCACCAATATCCACCTAAATCATATGCATAGTATTATAGGTGACTATTCTAGCTTGAAAAGTTATACATATAGAATGTAGGTGAATATTTAATTAGAAACATGTAGTTTAGTATTAATATTGTTATTTTTTTGGCGAATATCATTCATTTAGTCATATCTGTGTAAAAAGTGGGCCAATGTTTCACCAAATTGTCTAATATTTTTTTTAGAAAATGTCTAAAAAATAGTCAATTAATGAAATTCCACCCCTAGAATCTATATATATATATATATATATATATATATATATATATATATATATATATAGATATAGATATTAAATTAATGCTTTTGATTACCAAAAAATCAGGGTTACATAAATTTTCCAGATTGCACTAAGAGGATTTTAATCCTCCTTAAATCATTGCTCCTTACACTAACAGGTATGCATTTCTCAATACAACATTAGATATAAAATTCACAAAACGCAACACTACACCATAAATGGCACATAGACTACTATAGACTAGATACATCATAAAGTCAAAAGCCCTTATGACTTGGCAAAGTGAAAACACAAAGGACACAGAAGCGTAAATCCAATCGACATGAACACTAATCATTATCTGAGGATGAAATCTTCATTGGCACCCTCACACTTGAACTTGGTGGATGTTTCGAATCCCAGGTATCATATTCACATTCAATATGCCCCTTTGCATGAGCAGGCATGAATAAATCTTGTCCAACCAAAACCATTAATTTCTGACCATCCCTTTTTAAATGTCTTCAAGGGTGGGAAAAACGTTATACCACTCCACTTTCTTGTCATTCAGGAAAAGTCCCAACAAAGTCTTCATCTGTTAGTGCAAAGCCATAGAATTTAGATATTGCTTCTTCCTGGAGTGCCTAGAGTTAAGAACCCAAGTCAACATATCCTCCAAGATTTCTAAATCAGAGTGAGATTGTCTCTCCATGCCTGTTTGCATCCCCAATTTGTGTATCTCCTTTCTCGTTTTTGATGTAACTACATTGAAGTAAGTGGAAACCAAGTCGTGAGTGAGGAGTCTCTCTCCTCTCTGCCCCTACGAACCACTTCCCCCTCCCCCTTGCCTACAACACATTCATTGTCTCAGTAGCATGACTGAGACTAGGAGGGCACACCTATAGAAACTACTATAATTTCCTTTTCCTGCAAAAATAAAAGAGATAAAACCATACAAATCCATGTAGGTTTTAATCTTGTGAAAAAATTACCTACAAACTAATTCTTAACACAAAAAAATATACGATGGCAAGAACATAAAATTAATACACACAGATATTTTCCCCTGGATCCCAAAACCAAGACTACCATATTGGTTTTTCATTATGTTCCTTTCAATGTTACAATACATATATACACATGTCAAAGAATTCATAAACCCCAATCAATTAACCATGGATTAGAACATAATTGTAGCTCCCTTAACCAAATCTACAAAGCACCATGGGTAGAAAACCATCATGCCAAAAACCATGTGCAATACCCATGCAAAAAAACATGGGTTGGTCTACCCACCATCTTTTGGTCCGCCCCCAATCCTTGGGTCCACCCCCAATCCTTGGGTCCACCCCCAATCCTTGGGTCCACCCAACTATTATTGGGCCCGCATCAATTTTTTTTCTCGGGGTGTTGCACTGGACCCCGTGGCCCCCTACAGGGGGATTGTTATCCCCTTGCCCCCCCTGCTGCACCAAACACAACATACAAAGCATGGGGCTAGTAGTGGAAAAAATATAACACATACCCACCAATCCATCACAAAACCAGAGCTCCAACCCACTAAATCATCCCAAAAGCTCAATACATAGACCTCATATTCGACTGCAGCACCTACGTGTTGAACACAGGTCACAACAACCTTGGAGGACCCATTCCTTGGAACCATTAAAAAAATGCACAAAGACACAAAAGAAGTGAATGTTTCACACATAAGACTCTTAGATACCCAAGAAAACTAACCCACATGAGTCCTTCAACCCTCCCTTTACATTTCACATAAAAACACACACCTTCATTAACACAAACTATAGCTACTAGTCTATACATTACCAATTCAAGGAATCCCCTAAACAATGGACACAAATATGCTGCCAAGCCTCCCCTACCTTGATAAGAAGACTGAGACAAAGCCTCCCAACTTAAAGAGAATAGACGTATCACCTCAGACCTAACCATGACTAAATTTAAAACAAATTGATAGATAAAGAAAATAATTGACTTGAGTTTCCGCACAAGGAGTTGCAAATGACACCCACACTAGCCCACCATACTCCAAGGTTCCAAGAATATAGACATATACTAAGACTCAAAAGAAACTTTGATGTTGCCACCAACACCTTCGCGGGCCAATGAACTCTAACTTCATCGTCTCAATTCCATACTCAAGCTTGAACTCAAAAATACCTTCATTATCAGCTGGAATAGAATACATGCATAGGAAGGTTGACTTGCCCTTGCCTCCACTCAAACCACCACAAACGACGTTTGAAAGCTTCATTTGGACAAGCATATAATGGAAAATGCCAACTAGAGTTTTGCATGTAGGGGGCTGGTCATGTCGCCCCTTCATTAATGCACATCAGGTTCAGGGTGGAAGGAACAACCTCCAAATCCCCCTCTTTAAACACATTAACAACCCCATCAAGGATAATACATATCATAATTTTGAAAGAAAAATATTGTCTATATTTTCGAGTAATGTTAAAAATATATAATCAATTAATTATAAAATTTGTTTAAATGACAAAAATAGTAAATACATTAACAATTAAATTTGTTTAAATAATTTGAGTTCAAAATGTGATCCATAGTAATCATTTATAGTTGATCTTTCAAGTGTTGAACAAATCAGAAATGAACAGATATAAAGAGAGCACTTATAATACTATAGAATTCGTAAACAAATAAATGATCAACAATACACCACTGTTGGAATCTGAATTTTATATCCTCATTATTCATTAAAAATGTTGTACATAGTACATATCAATACAATAATAATACAAATGGACTCATTTTCTAGGTTTTATTAGACTCTAATAACTAATCTCCATAACACACACTAACCCAAATCTTAATCACGAGGATTAGGTGTCTAACATTCCCCCCTTAATCCGAAGGGATGTATTAAAGTCCAAGAATGAGAGCTAAAAATGAAAAAAAATGCATCACAACCAAGAGTTGTATGTCTCTCAGAAATGGTTTTCAAGGATGACAACAAACCAAAATATGGGAGAAATCGAGGTCTAAACCAATGATGGTTCAAAGATGACAACCAACTCTGTAACAGTTCCTGAACAAACTAAATGTAGAACTATCAAAGTAGTTACTAGAAAAATTCCTAACCTAGCATCTTCTGCTAGTGGAAG
This sequence comes from Pinus tabuliformis, assembly GCA_031772625.1. Lineage (NCBI taxonomy): Eukaryota > Viridiplantae > Streptophyta > Pinopsida > Pinales > Pinaceae > Pinus > Pinus tabuliformis. The sequence goes on from CM062810.1 coordinate 608,453,631, forward strand.
TGCTCCTTCACCATAAACTGATGTAGAAGATACTGAAGTAACTCTACAGGTGTTTTTTTAAGGATAGAACATGCCAACCAAAATTCAACATGCCAAAAGCATGCAATCATGCCCATACAGTATAAAAGCTCATGGAACACAAATTTACCTCTAATATGAATAAAATTTGAATCTGACTGCAAACTTAGACTCTAGGTTGTAGCAGTAAACTCAGATTATCTTTGACTCAGGCTCGCTTGATAAATCTTTGAACTTGTAACAGACCATCAATTCCATCAATTCCCTCCTTGTTAGATACAGGGTGAGAAGATGAAGTACTCTTCACTACAAGGCTAGTCAATAATCTTGAACATAACCTGTAGTATGACCTGTAAATTTTCTTGGCAGTTTTAGACTAATCCCAAGTATCAATCCATCCAAAATTAATTTTCTTTCTTGTAGTAGTCTTATGCTTGAAACATCTATATGAATGATGATTCCTCTTTCCACAATGTTCATAGGGATGAAGATCATAACAATTATCTTTCTCATGTCTAAATTTGTCACAATGTTGGCATTTAACAATTTGTTGTGATTATAGAACAACAACAAAATCATCTTGAATAAACCACCACTACAAAACTGTATGGGCTTTGAAAAGTTAGGAACATGAAAAGACATGTCTTTATCATATCCAAAACCAGTTCTATTTTTGTTGTGCCAATTTCTTCCCAAGGTCTAATGAATGTATTGGGAACTATAGGTTTCACATATGCATGAAAAATGACCCTTACATACCCTTGCCTTATTGGAGCACTGAACATGAAATTCAACTGCATCCAAATTTTCTCCTAAAATGGTATAATCCATCTATGATTGTTGATGGAATTCAGACTTTAACAGAGTGTTTTGAACAACGATAGGTTTGGATTTACAACTCATCTGTAGTTCACATAATTCATCCTTTTGTAATTGTGACTCTATTTGGAGAAATTCAAATGTCTCATGTACATCATGTAAATTTGTTTTCATATTAGCTATAATATATTTGTTGATATTCACATTATTATCAACATTAGACTATATTAGAGTATTCAAACACTCTAATACTTTATTAATTTCAGCCATTGTAGAATGACTTGGAAATTTAAAGGTGTCGGCTTCAACCGAAAATGCACCCATTTTACAATGAAAATTCAACAAGTAAAATCTCACCAATACAAGGTACTCAAAATAACAAATTTTCACCAATACAGAGTACATCATAGGAATCATCCACATTGTGCATTCTCCAAATCAATAGAAACTTTCACAACTTATTTCTCACAGTTAGCAAGATTCTTTAGAATTAGGGAAACCAACAATTATACATCAGCAATAGAAAAACAACAATTGTTAACAATCCTGAACTCCATTATCATATATTTCAACTTCAGTGACACAATTTTATCCAATGTACATGCCAATGATCGATTGATTTCATGCAGTCTTCTTAAATTGCACTTACATTTAATAAATTAATAATTATAATTTCAAGTTGTAAATTTTAGGTGCATATTCCCTCAAATATTCGTTCTTTACGTTCTTTCATTTTTTCAGAAAGAAGGACACTTCTTCATGGAAGGCGACTCGACTTTCAATATGGTAACACATAGATTACTTTATGCACAAGTTTTGTTTTTTTCATCCATCCAGGGTTAAAGGGGTCTACAACTGAAAGATCAAATTCTATTACTTAACATAAGCTAATAATTCCCTAATATCCAAACAATTCTTACATGAATTTTAATTTGATCATATGATTTTCAAAAGCCCTCTCAAAATTCCAACAACTTAACAATTTTACAAATATTTCATTAGATTACACGCTCTCAAGACTCCAACTTAGAGTATACATCAAATGCAGACATACTAGTGCATGTATTAAATAAGAGACAACGAATTGATATTTATTATTCGTCTCTCCATAAATAACGATGGTCAGTATGAAAACATCATGAATTATATAACTTTCTACCACTGTAAATAGGGGAAGGATCAACCACTGGCATTTAAACTTACGTTGTGACTCCTCCAACAATTCTTCAAGATCTTTAGATTCAACATGTGCAATAGGATGTTACGTACCTTCTATAAATTTACTCACACCTTGACCTCCAAGAGTGGTCGGTTTGTGGTCTGGTCTCCTTGCTCTAGTGTAGGAAGAGTCGTGGTCTCATCTCGTGATGTCTCGATGGATTACATGCAGTAACAAATCACGACTCGCTCTGTACAGTTCTTCGTTGCATGCTCCACAGTCGCGACTCCAAGATTCACTTGCTTGCTAGACAATCTTGGGAAGCATGGAGTTTTTAAGAATTTCCAATGCTCTGGTACAATTGTTGAACAAATCAGAAATGAACAGATGTAAACAAAGCACTTATAATATTATAGAATTCAGAAACAAATAAATGATAAACAGTACACCACTATTGGAATCTGAATTCAATATCTTCATTGTTCATTAAGAATGTTGTACATCGTAGATATAAATACAATAATAATACAATCGGATTTAGTTTCCATGTTTTCTTTGACTTTAATAACTAATCTCTATAACATACACTAACCCAAATCTTAATCACGAAGATTAGGTGTCTAACTCCAGGACCCATCATCAAGACCGAATAATTTAATTAAATTTATTAAATTATAATTCTCCAAAAACTTAAAATCTTTTGATTTATTTTTGTATTCTCAGCATAAAAATACTATTATTGTTGATATCGTAAATTAATATCATAATTTAAATATTATTATTCAAATATAGTCGTTACTTGAAATTATGTCTCTACATTGCTCTCTATTTAAGCCTTTGCCATGGTCTGCCTCTTCATCCGGCCCTGATGATGAACCACACTTGTTGGTTCAAAATGCGTAGGCCAAAAATTTCTCTTATGTGATTTCTACCTAAAGACTTTGCTTAATTCATTATGGATCATAGAAGCTTGAATACAAAAATAAAAATACTTGTTAAAAAATATTAAATAATTTTAAATTCTTTTAAAGTTTGATAAATCGATTTCAATTGTAATAAACATTCATTTTCTTCATATTATTATACTTGATGTTATGCTTGTATATGTGTGTGTATGTGTGTGTGTTAAATGAGGATTACATAGACCAAATTTTTTTTACTACTCATGTGGTTAAAGAGAAAATAGACCAATAACATAAATTCAAAATCTTGAGGTTGTTAAGACCTCATCTAACTAAAAAAAATTGTAAATAAAAACTTATAGAAAAATGTTGGTTGTGCGTGTAAATAAAAACTTATAGAAAAATGTTGGTTGTGCTAGAACTTGACATACATTGATATGAGGAGACAGAAAGGCTACTTGTGTTGTAAGCAAAAGACTAGTGAGTCATAACAACTATTGGGAAGAATATCTAAGCATCTGCTTTCGCTGGTCACTATCCTCATTCCAGAAGAAAGAGATGTTGGTTGATCCCCTGGCTAGAATAGTTAGCTTACTGTCTATATTGTCAATTTTTACTCTAGTTTTGTCACTCTAATAGAATTTTCCAGTTGAGTTCTCCATTACCACTCTATGCCTCCTATAATATTCAAATGACGTTTAACCTTGTGAAAACTTCATGCCATGATGAATGAAGTGAAAAGAACACATGCAATGTACCAAGTATAGTAAGAGTTACATTCCCTTTTGTGTAAGCTAGCATCATATTAAAGCTAGGGAAGAACTCCCACTCCTAAACACCCCCTTGGTAAATTTGAAAATTAAAATATTATTCATATTTTCAAATAATATTAAAAATACATAATCAATTAATTGTAAACTTTAATTAAATAAAAAAACCGTTAAACACATTAGTTATTAAATTATAATAAATTTTGATTTGTTTTTATTTTCCAACATAAATGCTAATTTTTTCCTACGCCATTACAATTAAATATTCAAAAGTGAATTCTCATTGACTTTATTAAATGACAAGAACGTTATACACATTTTAGATTTCTTAATTTTTTTAAAAGTTAAAATTTGCGAAAGTGTAAATCTCACTAAATGATAGCAAAAATGCAAAGATCATTTTGTTGTTGAGTTTAATAAAATAAAAGATACAAATAATCAGATGTATTTTAAATATATATATTTGATATATAATTTTTTTATTGGAGAGAAATTAGATTTTTCCGAATGTAGATTTTTTAAATAAAAGAAAATAATAAATTGTCTTTCTCATTTGTTGATAGATCTTAGTGAATTTTTAATGGTTCTCTATTAATGTTTTATTGATAGAGTTTAATAAATTTTTAATGTTTGTTTGTTTGTTTGTTTTACATTGTGTAATTTTTATTGTTTAAATGGCATTTTTGAATGTTATATAAAGTACATAATTTAAACTTGTAAGTCCAAAATATCTTTGGTAGATTGTTGGAAAATTGACCAAAAAATTAATGTAAAATAGGAAGACTATTTCAAATATTTTAACAATAAAAACTTTTTTTTTCAATTTCTTTATACGATATATACATACTTTTTTTAAAACAATATATAATATACAATGTTGATATTAAAATATTTTACATAACATTTGCTTTGAGACATTTTATCTATGGACTACATTGTTCATATTAAAATGATTTTTTTTGTTATTAATATATTTTTAAGTATATTTCAATATTATTTAATCATGTGCATTGTGTATTAAAATATTTTATTCATGATCCACACTGAAATTTTAAAGTTGATATGAAATTGTATTATGCCATGTGGACATCGAAATATTTTATTTATTTATTTTTACGATATTGGATTGTAATATCAGCAATTTATCTAATTATTAAATGACACTTTTAAATGATCAAGTCTATTAAATTATAATTAATAGAAATTTTAAAACCAAATTAATAATGACTTCAATTAAATTATAAAAGTAAAGATATTATACAATGGATTAATATTAAGATGAAAATAAATATTAGTAAATCACTAATTCTTATTAGTTTTATGGTGAAACTATGATGATCGAGGAGCCTTTATTTCACCTCTTTTTTAATATAAAAATAAAATATTAAAAAATTCTAATTAATCTCTTACGTTTTAAGATTTGGTAAACCATATAAGTCTTAATAAATGTTAATCATTATCATTATATTTTAAAAATTTTAAATTATTAAAATTTTTATAATTTATTAAACTAATAATTATTTTAAAATATAGAATGATATATAATATTTATAATTATATGTTACCATAATTTAAAATATAATCTCAATTTTATATATATATATATATAACTCATTTATAATATTTATCTTAAAGTTTATATACCTTGTGTTTATAATATTAATCCATTAGATTTAATACTACTCTCTTGAGTTTATCCTCTTAAATTTATTAAATTGTATTTAATTATTTTTATAATATTTACTTATGCATGCTATTATTTGTTTTTAAAATTATTTAAAATAGTTATTCATTAATTTATATTTATTTATTATTATGTAATATTAATAATATTATATTATAAATAATATTGATATTGGTTAATATAGGTTTATGGGTGTTAATAAACCACATTTATATTAATATAAATATATTTCTGCTATAAATATATTTCTGCTAGTAATTATATGTGGCCATTTTGAAACATAATCTAAATTTTATATATGTTGCCAATTTTGAAACATAATCTAAATTTTATATATATGATTAGATAAACGATCTGATATACAATTCGGATTTATTTTACTTATATGAATTTTGTGAATTAAATAAATATATATAATAAAAAAGTAAAAAAATAATAAAATCAACTGTTATTCAATTTTGAATTAAAAAGATACATATAAATAATGTTTAAATGAATGGTTTGTAAAAATATGTCGTGCAGTCAACTTTTTAGTTTTTTCGATAGATTTTCTAGTTGACTTTGTCTAATTTCATAAGTTTATTATTGCGTGGTAAAAGTTACTATTGAGTGGTTGAATTTATATAGTCAAAGTGTATTTCAGAATTTTCTAAATTATATTAGAATTTTTTAGAATGCAAAATATATTTTATATTAAAAAACTACAATTTCAGTAATGAAAGTCATAATATCACATTTTAAGTTTAAGTAATTGAATCTATATAGTCAAAATGCATTTCAGAGTTTTCTGACTTTTAGAGTTTTTTTAAAGCGTTCTCTACTTTTAGGGTTTTTAAAAATATATTTAAAGTTTTTAGAATGCTAAAAGAAATTCTAAATTGAAAATACAAATTAAATATCAAAACATTATCATTTTATCATAAATTTATGACCAACTTCCTGGCAACCTAGTAAGAAAACGACATACAAGGAATATTGCAAATGTGGGATAAGTAAAACCAGGATTCACTTCAAAACCGTGGATTCTAACCCAGAAAGGCAAATGCTATTTTCTGTGGTATTTAATAATATAATTGACATATCTGATGTGATAACAGCGGGAGCTCTACGCCTTGGTCCTGCAGTACGGAGTACCAATCATTTGCTTTCAAGACAGGTAAATTCAATTTTGAAATATTTGAAAAAATATCCAATTTTGTCGCTTAGAAAAGCCCAATGGGACAGGCTTCCATTCCCACTACACACAATCGAAAATGGATTAAAAGAATTGCTGCTCCTTCAAAATTCCTTCTATTTGCTTCTGCTGCTTCAAAATTCGCTTCTGTTTGCTGCTGCTGCTTCAAAATTCCAGTGCTTCGAATCTGGTTAGGTGAGCAAACTTAGATTCTGGATATTGAAAATAGTTTATTGTTATGTAGCCATGGCAGGGCTTGCTTCTGGCACTTGCAGGTTTCAAGGGAAGATGGCTAGGCTTCTCCCAAAGAGGGGATACATAAAAAATGAGGTGTTTGCTTCCATGGGCGCACTAATTCTCGCATCGCTCAAAATGATCGGGAGAACTTTGGCCAAAATCATTCGTTCATCCTGTATGACCTGCTGCCCTGAAAAAATTCATCCCGAGGACTTAACAGTGGGGCAGTGAGGCTGAATTACGGCAAATTTTTCAAACCTTTTGTAAATATACATATACCAGTTACTTTTGTTGTTGTATTGTCACTATTCTTTTCTTTATATACAGATCTTTAGCTTGAGAGAGGCCGCCGCAAAGCACTGTGAAGCCTTGCATTTTCTTGAATTATGGCTGTTATATGGTTTGAACGGCCCTTACAGAACATGTCCTTAAGCTTTTATACCTCGTAGGTCGTAAGTTCGAGTCCGGAAGGATAGGGTATGTGTACTTTTGAAGATCATGGGATCTTTTTCACTGTGTTTCCTTTTTGGAGATGCCAAGTTTAAACTATATATACATCTTTAGAATTCATCTTTTTCAAACATGAAAAAAGTTCAGATTCAGCTTATCTTTGGGAAGTAAGATACATACAGTTTTAACAGTTCCTTAATCTACTCTGCAATCAGGATCCATAATTTGAAGACTTGTGTTGGATCGCTACCAATTATTGTGATGTAATGTGTTATATTTACAAGATTTTTCTCCTCCAAGAATATGTAGGAGGTCAGAAAGAGCAGCACGTTTGTCGCAGCGGAGATGAGGAAGAGTACTGTGCTTTTTCGCTGTGTATACTATGTTCGATGGGATTGGGAATTGTCTGAATGGTCAAAAGTGGTTGGAATTTTGCAGAAGTAGTGTTTAAATCATGTGTTTGATGGGGAAATGAATTCAGCACCATCAAAAATCTCTGGTGCACCTAAAATCTTGAAATTTAAAAGCTGTAACTTGGATTTGTAAAAATTTCTGATAAATATTGCCGGAATTTCCACGATTTTCAGAGCAAAAATAAATCTGGTTAGACTACTACATTAAATTGTGTATTGAGGTCAATTGGCTATTTCTAACATCATTTATGATATATTTTTCCTCATTTTTGTTTTTAGAAGTTAGACATTTATGCAACACTGGGATGCTACTCAATTTGCTGCTGTCTTCTGTCCCTTCCCCCACATTGTTTAGCATATCAAAAAATCTTTTAATTCACCATCATTTCAATTATAGAAATCTCTCTATAGGTCATAATGTAATTTTTGTATGTGGGTTTTTGGCATATTTTCTAGTCAATTTTGTCAAAATTTAACAGGATTTGTTAAGAATAATAAGTTTGACCTATGTGATCTGCACAATTGAAGTGTTTCAAAAAGTTTTTAGAAAAATGAATCTATTTTTGCATTCAAATACTCATTTTAAATAACAAAAAATCACAATCTTATCCAAATTATATCAAACCTAATAGTGATTCAACAACACGCAAACCAGATAAACTAAGACTCTAGAAATAAAAAAATAAAAAAACTAGATAAACCAAGACTCTAAAAATAAAGAAAAACCTTATCATAAGGGGCTAAATAGAATGGATTACATCCCAATGAAACCAACAGCCTCACCTTTTGTCTTATCTCTTTAGATCTGTCTTGGCATATGTTAGTATCTGTTTATGTCGTCAACTATCTCCGTTTTTTGGTCCCAGCTGGTGTTGGGGAGGTCTGCTATTATGTCCAGATTATATGCTCTGTTCAGACTCATCCTATGGATTATATTTCATATGTCCTTATATTTTGTATAAATACTTTATTATACAAACTCATTATAATACAATTCAACTTTTCTTTTTGAAAAAAAGAAACCAACAACCTCACGAAAATGAATTCGCCGATACATTGTAATAATATTCATGATTCATCTGTTTAAATTAATAAGATTGGGCAAAATTTGTATAATAATGTTCACGATTCGTCTTCTAAAGCAGTAAGATTGGGCAAACTTCGTGTCAGAGCACAATTACTTGAGCTATTGTTCTAAAATATGCATTAATCAATATAAAGTGTAGAAAACAATCACTTAAGCTATTGCTCTAAAATAGGCATTAATCGATATGAAGCGTAGAGTTTGTAAACTATATCAATGTTCTGCGAAACATTCTCATCCCAATTTTCCTATTCGGAAACCGAAGAAAAAAAGAAAAAAAGGAGCGTATGATCCATCTTCATATTAGATCCTGCTGTGCAGAAATGCCATAACTATAACATTTCACTTCAATCTTGTCTCTGGTACCGTGCCAGAAAAGTAATAATATTGTGATAATATTCATGATTCATCTTTTTTATTTTCTGAACATAAATGCTAATTTTTACCTAGGCCATTACAATTAAATATTCAAAGGTGAATTCTCATGACTTTATTAAATGACAAGAACGTTATACACATTTTAAATTTATTTATTTTTTTAAAGCTTAAAATTTGCAAAATTGTAAATCTAACTAAATGAGAGCAAAAATGCAAAGATCAATTTGTTATTGACTTTAATAAAGTGAAAGATAGAAACAATAAAATACAATAAATGAATATAGATTTATTTTAAGCACATTATTTAGTATATTTTGAAATAAATAAAAAAATGTATTTCTTTTATTTATTGATAGATCTCAATGAATTTTTAATGGTTATCTATATATATTTTTACTATTTAAATCTTATTTTTGAATGTTATATAGAGTACGTAATTTAAACTTGTAAATTCAAAATATTTTTGGTAAATTTTAGGGAAAATTGGTCCAAAAAAATATAAAATAGTAATACTATTTCAAATGTTTTAACCATAAAAACTTTTTTTTTCTCCAAATTTTTTATATGAATATATACATCATTTTTTTAAAACAATATACAATATATACATAGTTGACATTAAAATATTTTACATAACATGTGCATTGAGACATTTTATGTATGGACTACATTGTCTACATTAAAATGATTTTTTTTGTTATTAATATATTTTTAAATATATGTCAATGTTATTTAATCATATGTATTAAAATATTTTATTCATGATCCATATTGAAATTTTAAAGTTGATATGAGATTATATTATGTTATGTTCACATCTACATATTTTATTTATTTATTTTTACCCTATTGGATTGTAATATCAACCATTTATCGAGTGACCATAGCAATGAGATTAATGATGTTTTATAATGTTTTTACTTAAAACTAACATGCATATTCATTTTTGTTTTTTTATTACAGGGGACATAACTTTTCTATTTAAAAAATAATTTATTTTTTTATTAAAAACACATGTCAATTTATTTGTTAGACATGGAAAAAACTGTAAATGATCCTCATACTGGAATGTACAATCCACCTCTAGACGCAATAAAAATAATTTTACATATTATTAATTTTATTAATAATTAAAATTCATAAAAAATCAAAATAAAAATTAAATTTCATAATTAAAATTTTGATTAAATTTAAAATTCACGTAAATTTTAAAGGTGATTTTAATTAAATAAAAAAAAAATCACATTGTAAATCATTAATTTTATTAAAAATAAAATATATAAAATAAAAAATAAAAAATCTAATTAATAAAATATATAAAATAAGAAATAAAAAATCTAATTATTAAATAACACTTTTAGATGATATGTCTACTAAATTAGAATGGATATAAATTTTAAAAACAAATTAATAATGATTTCAATTAAATTATAAAATAAAGGTATTAGATAGTGGATAAAATAAAGGTATTAGATAGTGGATTAGTGTTAAGATGAAAATAAATATTAGCAAAAGTATTAATTTTCTATCAGTTTCATGGTAAAATTATGGTGATCTAAAAAAATTTCCCCTTTCTTTTAACATAAAAATAAAATATTAAAAAATTATAATTAATTTTTTACATTTAATAAACCATATAAATCTTAATCTTAATCATTATCCTTATATTTTAAATTATTATAATTATTATAATTTATTAAATTAATAATTATTTTAAAATATAAAATTATATGATAATGATGAGGATGGTTAACGTCCACTGAGACCACTTTGGTCTATTGGACATAAAGAAACAAATTATTTAGTTTGATTTAAGATTTTATTCCTATGCTCAAAAAGCTTGAAGAGAAGCCTCCCGAGCTTACTATAATTTTGACATCGTAAAAGGCTAGGAAGGTCAATATTGCGACAAAGATTATGAAACTAAGATCTAATGTGGCTGTACGTGGTGCACTCTAAGAGGAAGTGGTTTTCATCCTCGGTGCTCCTATTCTCACAGAGATGGCAAATCCTTTCCATCCATGGTGTTTTAGGAACTGCCCAATGACCTGTTTCACTATGGAGCTCATGAGAGTTCGTTCTAATCTTCGCTATATTAATTTTCTTCTTTGAGCTAGTTAAAACAGAGAGATACTTTTGATCTTCTAGAGTGGGGTTGATGACCTTCTTATAATAACTTAATTTTCTTTTAGCTGCTAAATCTTTCTCACACCACATTTTTTTCTTTGAACTTAGAAGTAACAATATTTTTAATGTTATTAATGTTTTGCAAAGCATCATTCTCGTTGATCTCCCAAAGGTTTAACCAGGCCTTCGTGTCTTTAAAGCTAGCTTAGGAAGTCTATGATCTCCTATGTTATTGAGTTTGTGCTTGTACAACAAAAGCCTAGTCATAGCTAGGCTCTCGATAGGGGAAAGACCTACTTCTATAAGGAGAATAGGATAGGGTGTATTGCTTTTAATTTTCAGGTTATACGTTATAAAACGCTTTTGGATTTGCTCAATCTTTCTCCAGGATTCTCTAGAGATGCTGCAACCCCAGACCTCACATCCATATAAGATAACAGGAGTGACTAAAGTTTCAATTAGGAACTTCTTTTTATCCCACATTATGAGGTTTGTCATTTTACAATTATTTTCAAGACCAAAATAAGTTTTCCACCCCCCATTAATCCTTTTCTCAATGCTATAGTTCCAGTTGAGCTTATGATGAATATAAATTCCTAGGTATTTGTAAGCATACACTTCCTCCAAGTTATTATTGTCATACATAAAATTAGCGTAAGTGTCCTTCTTGGATTTGATAATCATAACTTTTGTTTTGTCAGTGTTAACAGTCATATCCATGGTAGAGCAAAAATCCTTAAGAAGCCTAAGTTGCTTATCAAGATCAAATGGGCACCTTGCGAGAAGAAAAATATCGTCAGCATAGAGAAGAAGGATAATGAGTATCCTAGCTAAGATTGTGCCAGCACAACCTGCTTCCTCTAAATAACCTTCAAGCTTGTCGATGTAAATGCCAAATAGGGTAGGGGAGAGGGAGCAAACTTGTTTAACTCCAATATTACATTTAATATCTTTCGACCACCCCTCATTGCTTTTTAGCTTGGCAATTACATTCTCGTATAATCTTATAGCGGCAGTTGTCAACTCGAAAGAAACCTTTAGCTCTTCTAATCTATTCCAAAGGTTGTTTCTTGGAACTATATCGAAAGCCTTTCTAAAGTCCACAAAGCAACAAAAGAGATTGGATTTATCATTACGACATTCCTCCACAATGATCCTAAGCGTAACAAGGTGGTCTGTTGTTGATGGTGCTTTCTAAAACCCATTTGGCCTGTAGCCTCCTTACCTTCACTTTCAAGCTATATGCTCAACTTCTTTTCCAAAATAATACCATATAGCTTGGCTAAGAGAGGGCTGATCATAATGGTCCGATAATTAGAGGGGTTATTTGTATCCCCACTTTTAAAAATAGGGATAATGAGGCTCTCAGTCCATGGTTTAGGGAACCTTTGCTTGACTGCTTGATTGAAAAGATTGTGGATGTGGGATGAAGACAGGACCTCCAATTTTTAAGATTTCTGCCTGGTAACCTTCGATGTCCTTAGCTTTCCCATTTGCCAGGCGTTTAACCCCAAAATCAATGTCTTCTAATGAGAAAACTTCTTTTGTTGTGAGCAGGGTTTCAAAGTTATCCATGACATTTAGAGATTCATAAAGCTTTTTAAGATAGGAATTCCAATTGTGTAAAGAAATTTTATTATTATCTTTAGTTTTCCTAGTCAGAATCTGCCTCCAAAATTTCTTAGGATCTACCTCAGAGAGGTGTAAGTGATTCTCTTGTCTTTTATGAATGTACTACCTCTTTTTCCTTTTAGTTAAGGCTTTGTATATTTTTATCTTGCCCATTTTAAGAGATTCATCAACAACTTCCTTAATTGCTCTCCTCGCATCTTTACAATCTTTGTCATACCATGGGTTGGTTTTGCTATTTTTTTATTATTTGAAACTTCAATTAAGAATTTGTTAATATAATCTTCTATGTTGTCTATACTAGATAAAAGAAGCAAAATAGTTTTTATTTCATTTAGAAAGAAATCGTTTTTATTTCTATCAAATATTAGGTTCTTTTGGCTATAAAGATTATTTTCTATGAGATTTCTATGCATAACAAAATTGAGAGTTATAAGTAAAGGCCTATGATTAAAATCAGATTCATGGTCATTTAAGATGTCAAAATTTATTATTTCGCATTTATAATATTTATAATTATATGTTGCCACATTTTAAAACATAATCTAAATCTTACACATATATAAAATATATATCTATATATGGGGTTAGATAAACGATCTGATATACAATTCGGATTTATTTTACTGGTATGAATTTTGTGAATTGAATAAATTTTATAATATAAAAATAATAAAAATCAACTGTTATTCAATTTGAATTAAACAAATACATATAAATAATGTTTAAATGAATGGTTTGTAAAAAAATATGTCGTCTATCCTATACACAAATAATAATATACAATAGAAAAGTGGAGTACTAGTTTAATGCGGTCAACTTTTTAGTTTTTTCGATAGATTTTCTAGTTGACTTTGTCTAATTTCACAAGTTGATTATTGCGTGGAAAAAGTTACTATTGAATGGTTGAATTTATATGGTCAAAGTGTATTTCAGAATTTTCTAAAATATATTAGAATTTTTTTAGAATGTAAAGTTCATTTTATATTAAAAATCTACTAATGAAACTTTATTATTTAAACAAAAAAAATATATTATCAAATTTTAATTTTAAGTAATTGAATCGATATAATCAAAATGCATTTCAAAGTTTTATCCAATTTTAAGTAATTTAATGTATATAATCAAAATGCATTTCAGATTTTCTAACTTTTAGGGTTTTTAAAAACCTTTTAGAGTTTTTTTAAAGGGTTTTCTAACTTTTAGTGTTTTTAAAAATATATTTAAAGTTTTTAGAATGCTTAAAAAATTTAAATAACAAAACATTATCATTTTATCAGAAATTTATCACCAAATTCCCGGCAACCTAGTAAGAAAACGATATACAAGGAATATTGCAAATGTGACATAACTAAAACCATGATCCACTTCAAAACCGTGGATTCTAACCCGGAAAGGCAAATGCTATTTTCTGTTTAATGTGGTATTTAATAATATAATTGACATATCTGATGTGATAACAATGGGAGCCCTACGCGTTGGTCCCGCAGTACAGAGTATCAATCATTTGCTTTCAAGACAGGTAAATTCAATTTTGAAATATTTGAAAAAATATCCAAATTTGTCCCTTACAAAAGTCCAATGAGACAGGCTTCCATTCCCATTACACACAATCGAAAATGGATTAAAAGAATCGCTGCTGCTTCAAAACTCGCTTTTGTTCGCTGCTGCTGCTTCAAAATTCCAGTGCTTCGAATCTGGTTAGGCGAGCAAACTTAGATTTTGGATATTGAAAATAGTTTATTGTTATGTAGCCATGGCACGGCTTGCTTTTGGCACTTGTAGGTTTCAAGTGAAGATGGCTAGGCTTCTTCCAAATTGGGGTGATGCAGGAGCATCTGGACTTAGTCAGTAATGTAAATGTTTGTTCACATGTTGTGGCTAAACAAGTTGAATTTCACTGACCTAAGTGGTCAAAAAGTCAGTTATTTACCAAGAGGGTTGGATCTCTCAAGAAATGAGTTGTATTTCATTATTGTAATAAATAGAAATTGTCTTATTTTAGATTCAAAGATAAGTTGTTAGCATAGGTGTGTGATATAGCTAGAAAATAGTGATTTGACTGTTAGATTGTTTAAGCATAGGGATTGAGTTGTTAGACGGGATGGGATTGATAAAATGAAAAAAAATGTAATGTAAAAAGATTGGCAGGGATGAGGGAGGATTGAGGAAGCACAATTCACATAATAGAATGAGGATTTTATATTGAAACAGAGGTCTTTTAATCGTTGTAATCGAGCCCAAGGCCGAGACTCTGTAACCATTTTTTATTATGAATAATTGATGCATGTCTGTAATCGAGCCCAAGGCCAAGACTCTATAACCATTTTTTATTATGAATAATTGATGCATGTGTATGATTATATATTGATGTTGTGTGTGATTATACATCAGATCTGTGGAATCTGTCGTTTGCCTTTGTTTATTTGTATTCGAGACAAAATAGAGTATTTCTTTTTTTTTATGATTTATGATATAAACTCAGAGTTCAATAGAATAGCAGCCTTTCATATTATTAATCATATTAAAGCTAGTTAAAAATCCCAACCGTTGATTTCCGTTTGAACCAAAGGTGCGAAACCCCGCCAACTGTTGGATCCCCTATATCGCATCGCAAATATGTGTTACATAGGGTCGGTTCGCAGGGCTTAAGGAGTTGCAATGTGCGATCACTGAATTCTCGCATCGCAGGGAAGGCTTGTGTGTTATTGGAACTCCGAGGGTGGAAGCATTGCGATATGCGATTGTGACATATCGCATCACAACATTTCATTGTAAAGGGAGTGGGCCTGGACTATTGAGGAATTGCAATATGTGATGCAAGTGGGACCACTAACCATATTGCATCGCAACACTCTGTTTGTATGTATTGAAATTTGAATACTTGCCCAGAGCGACTTGCGATTGCGATAAAAGATCTGGACTGTTAGATCTAAATGTGCTATGATCTACAGTGAATCATGAACAATTCTATTTAAAAGGGGAAATATTATTGTTTTGGGCTTTTACAATGGAGATCCAATCAAAGAAGAAAAGGTTGGACTGTAAGGGAAATAATAAACACGGGGCTGATTGTTGAGATTTCTCAAAACAATTGATTCCTGCATCATTTGTGGTATCGAAGCACAGAGAGATTAAGGTTGATTACAATAAACAAGCTGCCAAGGAGAGGAGCTGGCATTGGTCGAGTAAGACTAGAAGAAAATGCAGTTCTGCTAGAAGAGATCCAAAGTCTGCGCACGAGGATGGAAACAATTAAGACTGCTCTAAGAAGAACACCTGATGAAGGGGATGACAGTAAACACCTGATGTGGTATCAGAGCATAGAGAGATTAAGGTTGATTACAGTAAACATGCTGCCAAGGAGAGGAGTTGGCATTGTTCGAGGAAGACCGAAAGAAAATGCAGTTCTGCTAAAAGAGATCCGAAGTCTATGTACGAGGATGGAAAAAATTGAGACTTCTCAAAGAAGAACACCTGATGAAGGGGATGATAGTGCTAAAGAATAATCTTCCAAGGAATAATAAGAGGAGGAAAATGAAACTACCAGAGTTTTTATGATGCTGTGAAAGTAGGAGGAAAACCAAAGGTGGAAATTCCTACGTATGAAGGGAGTCTCAATGCAAAAGAGCTAATGGATTGGATCAGATCATTAGACAAATATTTTGACTATGAAGAGGAAGCTGATGACAAGAAGAAGGTGAAATTTGCAGTTACCAGATTGAAGGGTCATGCAGCTATTTGGTGGGATGAGCTACAGACATCTAGAACGAGGAAAGGAAAGTCCAAGATCAAGCAATGGGACAAACCTTCAATCTGGTAACTGCAAATTTCACCTTCTTCTTGTCATCAGCTTCCTCTTCATAGTCAAAATATTTGTCCAAATCTATGCCTAAAGATTGTTAGTTGAATCTTTTTAAACAGTTGCAGAATTTAAGTCTAAAAAAAATATCTGTTAAAGAATACACAGAAGAGTTTTATAGATTGAGTATTAGAGTAGGACATGCAGAAGATGACATGGAGAAGGTAGCCAGATATATCAATGGCTTACGATATGACATACAAGATAAGATCAACTTGTTAAGTCTAAAAACTATTGAGGATGCCTATCAAGCAAGTTTGAAGGAAAAGGAGAAGATGTTGAGAAAACAGAATCAGAGGAATAGAGGAAGGAGCTCAGTAAGAGGTAGAGGAACTACCAAACCAAGGGGACAACAACATCAACATGAAGCAGGCAGTTCAAGTAGCAGACCACCACAAAGAGGGGATTTTAATAGAGGAAGATTTGCGCCTAGAGGAAGAGGCCGAGGTAGAGATATTCGATGCTACACATGTGGAGAATGGGGACATGTGTCATGGGACTGTCCTCATAATAAACCAGCAAGTCAGAGGAGTGCGAATGTGGCTAAGGCAAAGCTAGAAACACATTGACTTATGGAAAAGGAAGAACCCCTTGAAGTAGGAGAATCCCTATTGTTGAGAAGAACATTGCTTAAGATAGAGAAAGAGATTGAAGAACCAACACAGAGGAAGAATTTGTTCAGAACTGCCTGTAAATCAAAAGGTAACTATTGTAAAGTAATAATTGACAGTGGAAGCACTGATAACCTTGTTTCTATAGAGATGGTGGATAAGCTCGGATTAGCGAAGACAGTGCACCCTACTCCTTACAAAGTGTCGTGGTTGCAGAAAGGACATCAGATCATTGTGACAAAACAATGCAAGGTTGAAATACAAATTGGTACGTATAAGGATGTAATATTATGTGATGTAATGCCAATGGATGTATGCCATGTATTGCTGGGAAGACCATGGCAGTTTGATCGGAAAGCTATTCATGATGGGAGAAGAAACACTTATACTCTGGAGAAAGATGGAACTAAACATACATTGCTGCCATTGAAGGATGACATTGTCAAAGGAGCGCTTGGAAGTAGTGTTATGCTAATGAGCAGAAAGGAGTTGTTGCAAGAGATTGGGGAAGGTGAAGAAATGCATTTTGCTGTCATAGGGAGACCGAAGGTAATTTTAACTTCCACGAACTTAGATGATTTGCCTGAAGAAGTTAAAATTCTGTTAGATGATTTTGTTTACATTGTTGTGGATGAGTTGTCGAATGTGTTACCACCTGTTCGGAGTATCAGTCATCACATTGACTTAATACCGGGAGCGAGTTTGCCAAACAAAGCCGCTTATAGGTTGACACCTCAAGAGAATGCAAAAGTTGGAAGGCAAGTGCAAGAACTGATGGATAAGGGACTAATCAGAGAGAGTCTTAGTCCATGTGCTGTACCAATAGTACTCAGTCCAAAGAAAGGAGGTGAATGGTGTATGTGCACAGATTCCAGAGCCATAAACAAGATCACAATCAGGTATATATTTCCTTTGCCATGCATGGATGATTTAATGGATTGTTTGAGTGGATCAAAGTATTTTACTAAAATAGATCTGAAGAGTGGATACCATCAAATAAGAATTCAAGAAGGAGATGAATGGAAGACTACATTTAAAACAAATAGTGGGTTGTATGAGTGGTTAGTGATGCCTTCTGGACTCACTAATGCACCTAGCACGTTCATGAGATTGATAAACGAAGTCTTGAAGGAATATGCAGGCAAGTTTGTTATTTTTTATCTTGATGATATTCTAGTTTTTAGTAAAAGTAAGGAAGAACATTTAGAGCATCTTAAATTGGTTTTAAGAACTCTGCAGAAAGAGAAACTACTGATAAATCTGAAGAAATGTAGTTTCATGAAGGAAGAATTAATTTATTTGGGATTTGTAGTTTCTAAAGAAGGATTGAAAATGGATCTAGAGAAAGTCCAAGAAATTTGGAACTGGCCTATTCCCATAAATATATTTGAGGTAAGAAGTTTTCATGGTCTTGCAAGTTTTTATAGAAAGTTTATCAGAGGTTTTAGTCAGATTTGTGCACCAATTCTTGACAGAAAGTTTATCAGAGGTTTTAGTCAGATTTGTGCACCAATTCTTGAAACAATTAAGGAGACCAATCAGCTGTTCAAGTGGACGGAAGCAGTAGACAGGAATTTTAAATTACTGAAGAGGAAAACCACAGAGGAACAGATTTTAGATTTGTCTGTCAGATTTTGAAAAAGTATTTCAAGTTGAAACAGATGCTAGTGGAGTTGCAGTTGGTGCAGTTCTGAGTTAGGAACAAAGACCGATAGCGTACTTCAGTGAGAAATTGAATGAAGCGAAGAAGAAGTATTCTTCTTACGATAAAAAGTTTTATGCTATTGTACAAGCCTTGAAAAAATGGAGACATTATTTTCTGCCAAAGGAATTCATATTGTATTCAGACAATCATGCATTACAGTTCATAAATAATCAGCTGAAATTGAACTAGAAACATGCCAACTGGATAGAATTTTTGCAGAGCTTTCCTTTTGTGATAAAGCACACAAGTGGTAAGTTGAATAAATTCATTGATGCGTTGAGCAGGGTAAGTTTTATTGTGCAAAAATTCAAAGTTGGTGTTGTAGGATTTGAAGAAATGATTGAAATGTACAAACATGATGCAGATTTCAAAGATATCTATATAGCCATTCAAAATCCAATAGTTCATAACATAAGTCAATGGTTATATTATCTCATCCAAGGAGGCTTATTGTTTAAAGGCAACAAATTGTGTATTCCCAAATGTTCTATGATGGAAAACATAATAAAGGAGAAACATAGTGGAGGATTATCTGATCACTTTGAACAAGATAAAACCTTTGCTCATGTGAATGCTTTTTATTATTGGAAAAAAATGCAAACTGAGGTTAAGAGATTTGTTGAGAAGTGCAGGATATGTCAGCATGCTAAGGGAAGAAGTCAGAACACAAGATCGTATCAGCCATTGCCAATACGAGACCGACCGTGGGATGCAGTTAGCATCGATTTTGTTTTGGGATTACCAAAAACTCAAAGAGGGAATGATTCCATTTATGTTGTGGTAGATAGATTTTCCAAGATGGCACATTTCATTGCTTGTAAGAATACTAGTGATGCAACACATATAGCTAATCTAATTTTTTCAAAAATTGTAAGATTACATGGATTGCCTATAAGTATCATGTTTGATAGAGATACAAAGTTTGTAGGACATTTCTGGAGAAATCTTTGAAAGAAACTAGGAGCTAACCTCAGTTTCAGTTCAACATACCACCCTCAAATAGATGGACAGACCGAAGTAGTAAATAGGAGCTTGGGAAACATATTGAGAAGTTTAGTGTATCAAAATACTAAGCAGTGGGATTTAGCACTAGCTTTGGCTGAATTTTCTTATAATGACACTCCAAACTGGAATGAGTCCATTTCAGATTACTTTTGGAATGAATCCAAGAGGTGTGTATGAGCTGAGAAATTTGGGAAAACAGGAGACAAGAAGTGCAAAATCTGAAGAGTTTGCAGAACAGATGCAGAGACTACAAAAATATGTTAAAGGCAGATTGCAGGAAAGCAGTGGCAAATACAAACAGAGAGTAGATATGAAAAAAATAGAGAAGGAATTCCAAGTGGGAGATTTAGTGATGGTATATTTGAGAAAAGAAAGATTCCCTGCTAATACTTACAATAAATTGAAAATGAAAAAGATAGGACCATGTATAATTGTAAGAAAGTTTTTAGCTAATGCATATGAAATTGCATTGCCAGAAGGGATTGGGATATCGCCAGTTTTCAATATTGCAGATTTGTATCCATGCAAAGGGACAGAGAAAGAGCTACAGGAGGAAATTATAGAAGATGAAATTCAAACCTTGAATTGGGAAGAACAAATGCCAAGGGTTTTTATGAAAGAAGTGGAAGTTGTCTTGGAGAAAAGAGTATCCAAAAGAACTAGAGGATAGACTTATTTTCAATATCTAGTCAAATGGAAAGGACAACCAGTGGAGGATGCTAGCTAGTTAACAACAGCTGAGTTGCAAAAGTATGGAGTAAGCCCTGAAAGTTTGAGGGACGATTTCTTTCTTCCTTGGGAGTCTGATGCAGGAGCATCTAGACTTAGCCAACAACATGAAAGTTTGTTCACATGTTGTGGCTAAACAAGTTGAATTTCACTGCCCTGAGTGGTCAAAAAGTCAGTTCTTACCGAGAGGGTTGGATCTCTCAAGAAATGAGTTGTATTTCATTATTGTAATAAATAGAAATTGTCTTATTTTAGATTTAATGACAAGTTGTTAGCATAGGTGTGTGATATAGCTGGATAATAGTGATTTGACTATTAGATTGTTTAAGAATAGGGATTGAGTTGTTAGATAGGATGGGATTGATAAAATGAAGAAAAATGTAATGTAAAAAGATTGGCAGGGATGAGGGAGGATTGAGGAAGCACGAGTCACATAATAGAGCGAGGATTTTATATTGAAACGAGGGTATTTTAATCGTTGTAATCGAGCCCAAGGCCGAGACTCTGTAACCATTTTTTATTATGAATAATTGATGCGTGTGTGATTATATATTGATGTTGCGTGTGATTATACATCAGATCTGTGGAATCTCTCGTTTGCCTTTGTTTATTTGTATTCGGGACAGAATCAAGTATTTCTCTATTTTTATGATTTATGATATAAACTCAGAGTTCAATAGAATCACAGCCTTTCATATTATTAATCGTATTAAAGCCGGTTAAAAATCCCAACTGTTGATTTCTGTTCAAACCAATGGTGCGAAACCCTGCCAACCGTTGGATCCCCTATATCACATCGCAAATATGTGTTACACAGGGTCGGTTCGCAGGTCTTAAGGAGTTGCGACGTGCGATCACCGAAATCTCGCATCGCAGGGAAGGCTTGTGTGTTATCGGAACTCCGGGTGTGGAAACACTGCGATATGTGATTGCGACATATCACATCGCAACATTTCATTGTAAAGGGAGTGGGCCTGGACTATTGAGGAATTGCGATATGCGATGGAAGTGGGACCACTAACCATATCGCATTGCAACACTTTGTTTGTATGTACCGAAACTTGAATACTTGCCCAGAGCGACTTGCGATTGCGATAAAAGATCTGGACCATTAGATCT
This sequence comes from Pinus tabuliformis, assembly GCA_031772625.1. NCBI lineage: Eukaryota > Viridiplantae > Streptophyta > Pinopsida > Pinales > Pinaceae > Pinus > Pinus tabuliformis. The sequence goes on from CM062810.1 coordinate 608,475,506, forward strand.
AAATGTGCTATGATCTACGGTGAATCATGAACGGTTCTATTTAAAAGGGGAAATAGCATTGTTTTGGGCTTTTACAATGGAGATCTGATCAGAGAAGAAAAGGTTGGACTGTAAGGGAAATAATAAACACGAGACCGATTGTTGAGATTTCTCAAAACAATTGATTTCTGCATCACGGGGATACATAAAAAATAAGGTGTTTGCTTCCATGGGTGCACCAATTCTCGCATCGCTGAAAAGGATGGGGAGAACTTTGGCCAAAATCATTCATTCTTCCTGTATGACCTGCTGCCCTGTAAAAGTTCATCCCGAGGACTTAACAGTGGAGCAGTGAGGTTGAATTACAGCAAATATTTCAAACCTTTTGTAAATATACATATATCAGTTACTTTTGTTGTTATATTGTCACTATTCTTTTCTTTATATACAGATCTTTAACTTGAGAGAGGTCACCGCAAAGCACTGTGAAGCCTTGCATAGTCTTGAATTATGGCTGCTACATGGTTTGAACGGCCCTTACAAAACATGTCCTTAAGTTTTTATACCTTGTAGGTCGTAAGTTTGAGTCTGGAAGGATAGGGTATGTGTACTTTTGAAGATCATAGGATCTTTTTCACTGTGTTTCCTTTTTGGAGATGCCAAGTTTAAACTATATATACATCTTTAGAATTCATCTTTTTCAAAGATGAAAAAAAGTTCAAATTCAGCTTATCTTTGGGAAGTAAGATACATCCAGTTTTAACTGTCATAAATCTACTCTTCAACCAGGATCCATAATTTGAAGACTCGTGTTGGATTGCTCCCAATTATTGTGATGTAATGTGTTATATTTACAAGATTTTTCTCCTCCAAGAATATGTAGGAGGTCAGAAAGAGCAACATGCTTTTCACAGCAGAGGTGAGGAAGAGTACCCTGCTTTTTCGCTGTTTATGCTATGTTTGACAAGAAAAGAAAAATGGTGATGGGGAATTGGTATTAAATTGTGTATTTGGGGTCAATTGGCTATTTCTAATTTCAATTATAATTATGATATATTTTTCCTCATTTTTGTTTTTAGAAGTTAGACATTTATGCAACACTGAGATGCTACTCAATTTGTTGTTGTCTTCTATCCCACATTGTTTAGCATATCAAAAGCTCTTTAAATTCACCATCATTTCAATTATAGAAATCCCTCTATAATAATAGGCCATATTGTAATTTTTGTATTTGGTTTGGCATATTTTCTAGTCAATTTTGTCAAAATTTTAATTCACCATCATTTCAATTATAGAAATCTCTCTATAATAATAGGCCATATTGTAATTTTTGTATTTGGTTTGGCATATTTTCTAGTCAATTTTGTCAAAAATTAATAGGATTTGTTAAGAATAATAAGTTTGAGCTGTGTGATCTGCACAATTTAAGTGTTTAAAAAAGTTTTAGAAAGATGAATCTATTTTTGCATTCAAATACTCATTTTAAATAACAAAATATCACAATCTCATTCAAATTATATCAAATCTAATGGCTATCCAACAACACACAAGGCCAATAAACCAACACTCTAGAGATAAAGAAGAGCCTCTTCTTCTTCTTTTTTTTTTTTTTTTCTTCAACAAGAAAAAAACACTGTATTTATATTGATATGTATAAATCAATACATCTGTCCATATATCATATACATCTTGACATTTCCTTCATATAGAAAAAACATCAACTGAATATTCCTCATATAGATCTTGTCCACATAATATGTATCCTTACTCCTCTATCTCATCATCATAAAACAAGAGAAATAGGTAAGGAAAAGTATCATTGATCCCCATATAAAAGAGCACATATATACTACATCATTCTTATCTACAGAGGGCCTATTTAACAGTATTGTCAAAAATTACAAAAACAAACCAAAGATAAAACAGTGCATGAAACCCTCATCTACATAAGATGACAAACAAAAAAGAATGTATCTCCTATCCATGGAGGGGAAGTTTCCCTAGACCCATTGTAATGCTACCCAATCTTAGCTCAATATGCATCCCATCCATGGAATGCATAAGTCCCCTCTTTTACAGCGAATCAACGTTATGTTTGAAATCCCGACTGATATGTTGGATCGAATATTCACTATGAGAGTCCCATAATGACCCAATATGATTGAGCCATCCCTGAAGATGAAATTGAGTGATATTGCTATTTCCCAATATATGTTCAATGATGGCCTTTGAGTCGCCAAAAATGTGAATACTCGGAATATCCAAGAAACTAGTAAAATAAAGCAATCCCCATATAGCAATAATCTCAGCCTTCATGTTTGTACCTCTGCCAGCATGTCAATGAACCCAACACTCCTGCTCCTCTAAAATCTTGAACCAAAACCCACAACCGCAAACATCCCTTTGTGAAACCCCATCAAAATATGCAACCTAATATATATTATAGGCTCTGGCATCTTTTTATGAGTGGTCATGGTATCCTTTTTGAGGTTTTTTGTTGTATGATACCAATCAAGAATGCGATCCACAACCCTTGTGAAGTGCTCCGTGAAATTTTCAAATATAATCTTGTTTCACCACCTCCAAATTTCTCAAAAATATATTAAAGAAATAAATCTCCATATACTCTTTTATTTATCCCACCATCCCAATTATTCAAAAATATATAAAAAAAAAAAACTTATTTGTAGGAAATCTATATGCAACCCAATAAGGGGCTAAATAGAATGGATTACATCCCAATGAACCAACAGCCTCACAAACATGAATTCGACAATACATTGTAATAATATTCATGATTCATCTTTTTAAAGCGGTAAGAATGGGCAAAATTTGCATCAATAATGTTCACAATTCGTCTTCTAAAGCAGTAAGATTAGGCAAACTTCGTGTCAGAGCACAATCACTTTAGCTATTGCTCTAAAATATGCATTAATCAATATAAAGTGTAGAAAACAATCACTCGAGCTATTGCTCTAAAATATGCATTAATCAATATAATTATTGCTCTAAAACATGCATTAATCAAATATAAAGTGTAGAGTTGGTAAACTATATCAATGTTTTGCCAAACATTCTCATCCCAATTTTCCTATTCGAAAGCTGAGAAAAGCAAAAAAAAAAGCACCGCATGATTCATCTTCATATTAGATCCTGCTGTGCAGAAATGCCATGACTATAGCATTTCACTTCAATCTTGTCTCTGGTACCGTGCACTGGTATACAGTTTTCAAAATAATCTGCATTTAGTCATTTAATATCATGATGATATAATAATTGTTTTATTAGTGGAATTTTTACACAGTTGAGTATATTTTTTTAATTAAATTTTTTTATAAAGACGTGCTTTTTAGTGGGTTTATATCAAGAGATATATATCGATGAAAAAATGATCTAATATATTGAGTATATATTAGGGGAAAACGGCTTCTATATTGGCAAGTATAAAAAGTGGAGCTTGAAATTAATAAAAAAATATAATGAGGTATAAAAAAATGGATACCTACAATATCTAGGGAAAATAAGGGTTTTTTCAATATTGGTAAAGGTTAAATAATGTAATTTTTAGAGGACTTTTCTGATATGTAATCAAATTAAAGGTATTATTTAACATGCCACAAACACTATGTCATAGGTATATTGAGTAAAACCTATACTATTACACAATAATATTATTTTTTGGTGAAATCAGTGAAACTATATAATCTGTTTTCACCCATAAGAAAAAATTTCTTGGATGGCTTTAACGAATTTTAGAAATCAAGAAAACTACTATATGCTTATTGCTATTAAAAAGAATAACTAATGGCAAAATGGTGTGTTTTCTTGAACTAATAACTGTGGGCATGTTGGCAAAATGGTGTGTTTTCTTGGACTAATAACTGCTGGCAAAATAGTGTGTTTTCTTTGACATTTATTTGTGTCTCTCCTAAATACTCAAAAACTATCATAATTATGTGAGATTATCACGGGAGGAAACCTTGTTTTTGGTTTAAATTTTTCTTGGATTACATTAATGAAGAATGATTTACAGAGTTGGTTACAAAGAAAGTATTGCACCTTAAAATTGGCAGCAAGGGTTACAATGTACATACTCTGTCTCGTGCTGCTTAACAAATGCTTAATTCTGCTCTTATGGGGTTTTGAAATTGCTCTGTAATAAAAATAGAAATGTGTAAAGTGGGTAGACGCTCCGTCTATCATCAGAATTGATGAAATTTAATGATATAAAAAATGTGAAGATTAATAAATAAAAGAAAAATGGTTGAAAGGACTATTTCACATAATTAATTTATAATTATTAATTAATAATTAAAATAGGTAACACAATTTTCAATCATTAAAATATTTACATTTTTTTCATCATTTTGGTTCTGAACTTTCAAAAGTGCAAGCTTCATTAAGATAATTCTTTTCAATAGAGATTCAGTATTTGAGAAAGTAAGCTTCTCACAGTCAGTAATGATGTTTGAGGACTGATAGTGGAAAATTACATTTGAGTTTCACAGAGGTTTAGAATTTGAGAATGTAGATTTTCTGATTGATTATAGAAAGTTAGACTTTTAAATGTTTAAGTTAATAAATATTTAATTATTAATATATGGGGAAGTAAAATTATATATATTGTTTATGTTGGAAGTGCATTTATTTTAATTAATATTTATGATTTTATATTTAACAAAGGGTTTATATAGAGTGTTGTGTTTGAGTATACTTTAATATGGAAGAGATGGTGTAATGTCTCGTTATGTTTTGTGATGTTATGTAATGTAATTTATAATTAAAATTATAAAAATATAATAATTATTAATAATGGTTTGATAATTAAAATTAAAATAAACTTTTCTCAAGTTTTGCACTGAAAAAGAGATTTTCACCTCGAAAGATTTGAACTCTCTAGGGACTTGATAGATCCCGGGTTAAGGTGAATCTAGATTGGTATTAACCATTTTCAGACCTCTACTTGAGATTCTTGTAAACCCATGATATATAAAAAAAATGGATTGAATATATATATATATATATAAAAGGACTTACGGCATTGAACTATTCTATTTATAAATCAAAGTTTAACATATTCTGTTATTAATATTTTTTTTAAATGTTAGACATCAATTTCATATTAAACACAAAAGTAGACAAAACCACTTATTTTATAATAAGAAACTTATTACTTTCAATTACTATATATAGATATAGATAGATAAATAGATAGATAATAAAGTATACTCATAAACTTTATCTTAAAAACTGGAGGAAATACACCTCTTATATAGAGTGGAAAAATTACACATCTCGCTTATGTAGAGATACACATTTGAAAAGTTTTAGGTAAATATTTTTCAATTTAGAACTTTATTTATCCATAAAAAATATTTTATTAGCTTACTATGTAATCATTAATAAAGTTCTAAGTAAATCTTTAAAAATTCTATTAATTTATAATGTATGTTAAATTATATTAATATGTGATTATTGTTATACAACTAAGTAGAATTATGGATTTTTCGAGGGTTGGAACCAAATCCTTGTTACTTAAGATTCTATTTATCCAGAGCAATACTTAATTTGACTAATATGTAATGATTGATATAATAAAGTAGAATCATACATATTTTCAACTTTGTAAGCAAACCTCTATAATGTAAGATGTTAGTTATCTATAACAAATAGATATTATGGCTAATATGGAATGATTTGTAAATTGTTATGAATATTTGATTGAAAAAGTTCATCACAATAAATCTGATAAAGTATTAAAATCTTTATTGTGAATATTAATTCTCTTCAAATCTCAGATTATTTATTTACTATTTTATGCTTAAATGAGTAAATTAGTTGAAATGATAACATAAATAAATACACACCAAATTTTACCCTTAGGAATTCTTACAAGAGAAAACACAGCTAGAAGGTGATGTTTCTCTGCTCTCTTTTTTTTGTATGTAAATATGCAAGTACAAAGGAAGATGTGCTCTATATGGAGTTACCTAAGAATTCTTTCTTATAAGGCTACTATAGAACTTTACACCCCCCCGTAAGTTATGCTTTCTAACTTCTCACTCCTTGTCACTATGCTCAACTATGGAACGAAATACAATAGCATAAAATGGAACCCCTAATCCTCCTAATAGCTTGATATATAACAAAGCCTAATAGCTAACAGGGAGTAATAGCCAATTAGGGTTAAGATTTGACTCCCTCAACCCTCAACTAGAGTTATGATTTTAGACCTTCTAGAGTCCTCTTAGATGTCCACATATCACTAGCCCCATATGCACGAGTAACGGAGGCTGACATGGCATCCAATCAAACACATGGTGCTCAACACGATAGGTCAACTAGTAGGAGGCATAACCATTGCATAGAGATTCTGATTGATGCTATTCTTGCATTGGTATCCAAATGTAGGATATCAATAATAGTTCAAGTATGAGCTAGAGTTATTTGACCCCAAAACACATTATTTAATGTGTCAATATGACTCTAAAAAGTTTTAGACCCTAATTCTCCACTTTGAAACCCACCATTAAAATTACCCTACAAGTTGATTCTTCCAAATTCTTCCACTCTCAAAGAATCAAGATATTTTAAAATAATATAATGATCTAATCTGGATCATACCTCCCATTTCAAGAGGCTTTTGGCACCCAAAATCTTTACTGAATGAGGTAAGGAAAATTTTTCATTACCTTCTTCTTAGAGTACCATTTAGCTTTGCTTGGAAGTTGTCCTTTCATTCTCGTCTACCAAGCGTCATGTTGTCCTTGTCTTGTATTTCTAGACCTCTTTTACAAAATTGTGGCTTCTACCAAATTTACCTAAGCATCTAGTGCTAAGTCCTCTATGGAAACTAGGACCTTCCCCTCCTCCTGATCCAACATTGAAGGCTCATAGAGTTTGAGATTTTCCACATTCACTACTTAGTAAAAGAACATGTATGGGGGTAGAATAAGTCCATAGGAATTATCTCCCACCTTTTCCAATATCTTAAAAGTACCATACCATAGATCCTTGATCTTCATACGAGGTCCCTGTAGTCTTTTCTTATGCATTTGTAACAATAATTCATTGCCCACTCAAAATGAATTCACTATCTTGTTTTAATCATGCATAACCCTATATTTTTCATGTGACTACCTTAACGCCTCTTACACTTGCAAATGGGTCTACAAAATATTTCAACAAACTTTTCTACTCTTAACATATCTCATGTGAAATCCTCCCTCACTCTCCCTTATTGTCCATATACAACATCCAAGGGTGAAGGTGGGAAATATACAAATCAAGTTTTAAAAGGAATTACTAGTAGAAGCATGTACTACTCTATTATAAGGGTGATATATATAGATCAAGTTTTCATCCCAGATCTTCAGACACTTCTAATTGTAACCCCTGAAAAGTTGCACCAAATTCATATTAACTACTTCTAGATGCTATCTGTCTATCGGTGGAATGTTATTCACCTCTTCCACTTTGTTTCCATATTCTCCCATAATGTATTCCAAAATTTTCTGAGAAATTTGGTGTTCATGTCTGAAATGATACTCCTTACTATCTCAAAGTGCACGTAGACTTGTTAAAAGGTCATGTTTGTTGCTTCTTTCTCTTTGATGATGTTTTTAGAGGGAATTAGAATGCACTTATTATTTACCATATCAAATACCATAAAATGGTAGTCATGTCCCTTCCTGGTTTTTGGTAACCATCCCACAAATCCATGGAAATTCTTTCCCAAGGATGAGTGGTTATAGATAAGGGATGGTGTAGAACCTTCTTCCTATTACCTAGCTTGATTGTACAACAAAGTATACATCCTTGAATGTACCATGCTATGTATTCTTGCATTATGGACCAATACACATACATGTATGAGTTGGAAACTATCTTCCCAATACCAAAATTTGATTTGATAATCACCCTATGAGTGACCTCAGTTGAAGATTTATTAAACAAAAAGGTATTACAGACCCATGTGCTGGTGTGTGTGTTCTGCGTTATTGAAACAACGGATCGATCAGATTTCCAATACACAGAAAATAAATGGACAAACAACATAGAAATACAGTAAGCACACAAATACACAAGCAGTTTTTAATAAGGAGTTCACCCTATTCACCAGGGCTACGTCTCCGGTCCAGCTTCAGTGGTGGCCTTGTTTTATTGTGTCTTTCAACAGAGAAATTACAATGCAAGGACTCAATATGAGTTCTCCTGAAGCAGATTTTGCTTGGTAGGGTGGTTCTTGGATTCCCCAAGCCACTCGGAGTACACAGACTCTTGTTCTTCCTACCAGCTCTGTGACCCTTGGTCTACAGTGGAAAGAGCCAACTATGATGCTCAATTCAGACAGATTCCTCTTTGGGAAGGCTTGATTCTTCAATCTCTCTGGTGCTCGATGCTGCCTATGGTTAGCTCGGCCCTCTGTCTCCTCTGCTTGGCTTTACTGCTCTCTGTGTTCAGTCCTCCTCTCAGGGTTCATTGTTCATTGTCTCTCTTGGTCGCTTGGCCTCTTCTCTATTCCTCCTCTCTCAATCTCCATTCGACTGTCTTTGTTCATGGCTTTAGCCATTCAATCTCCATCCCTGTTCGGTTCCTATCCCGCCTACGTCGATTCGCCTACTGTCTGCGTGCCTGGAGTTCCTTGTTCGGCGTCAGCATGAACGCTTGGGAAGTAGCCATGCATCCCCATCGGAACAGCGCCAGCCTGCTCGTCTATTCGTTTCTTCGGTTATGTCGTGGATACGTTCTTTCTCCACTATGGCGGTCAACGATTCCAAATCCCCTTAAATTGCAGCTTAATTCCCTGTCGATTTTCCTTCTGTCTATCGGGCGCAATCTCAACCATCCGATTTGGGCTCCTAAAGATCCAACATCATATGCACGTCGAGCGTGGTTGACTTGCTCGACCGATAACGCGCGATCACGGTGGTTTTCTCTCACCTCTGCTACCACGCGTCGATCGCTGAGTGGGATCGCTCCGCTCTCCTCCAAAACCTCTTACCGCTCAAGGGTGCCCCGATCAAAACCGCCAGTTTCCAGGCCATGGGTCCCACCTTCGTACGTTGGCACTTTTCGTTTCTCTGCCCGCGGTTCTCCGGCTCCCAACGTGACTTCTCCCGTTCCGGGGCTCCTAGGGGTTACATCGACCTCCTGCGCAGTCTCCATGGGCCTCGGTCAGTGCACTTTGACTGAGGTCCTCGTCGTTCCGCGCCGGCTGCCATGGCCACTAGTTCAGGGTGTTTCGATTGTTGTTTTGGATTCTTCAAGGATTTGTTTCGTCCTGATACAGTCATGGTTCTTTGACAGTCATTTATGGATCCGATTTGGATCACGACCTCCCTACTGAAAAGCTTTTGGACCACCAAAAGTTGGTTTTCTTCAAGCATCGACTAAGTGAGGAAACTGTTGTCTCACTTGTCCAATCTCAATCCACTTCGCACTGCTCAGCTTCGAACCTTTAAGCCCAATCCTGAGGTATTCCACCTATCCACTGTGCGTCGTCCTTACCTTCCTGTCCAGCACTATATCTTCCTGCAACTCATTAAGATATTTAGGTAGCAGGTCATCAACAGAAGGTAATTGACTCTGCTCTTCAGGGTCCTCAATCATTGAAGGTTCAAACAACCTCAAGCAATCTGCGTTCACGACTGAGTAGATGTGCATGTAAGCTGGCAGATCAAGGCGAAAAGCATTTTCACCAATCTTCTCAAGTATCCTGAAGGGTCCATACCTGATAGGTTTTAGCTTCTTGCCTTCACCTTGCATCCTGTCCTTGCTGATATACAGCCAGACTTGGTCTCCAACTTGAAAACTATGCTCCATCTGATGCTTATCATGCCTAGCCTTGTACTTGTCCCAACTCTTTTCCAGCTGTTCCTATACTGCCTGGTGGATCTCCTGGATTTGTTCAATGAACCTAGTTGCCTTGTCCACATCACTGTGTCTATCAACCATGGTATCCTTACGAAAGAAAAAATCCAAGGGAGACCTTGGTATGAAACCAAAGTAGGTCTCTAAAGGAGATCTCTGGGTAGAAGGGTGTTTGGCTCTATTGTAAGCATGCTGCACATAACACAAGTTTTCATCCCAAAGCTTAGGGTGTTTGTTGAAATATACTCTCAGTAACTGGATCACTGTCCTATTAACTACTTCTGTCTGGCCATCTGTTTGTGGATGAAAAGTTGTGCTTTTCTTTAATTTGGTGTCCATTAGTTCCCACAGACTGGACCAAAACTTTCCCACAAATCGGGTGTCTCGATCGGATATAATAGAAGTGGGTAATCCAAAATGAACCCATACATGTTCAAAGAATAATTTTGCAGTTTGTTCAGCTGTAATCTGTTTACTACAGGGTATCAAAATACACATCTTGCTGAACCTATCCACAACAACATATAGATAATCATGACCTTTCCTAGATTTAGGCAGTCCTCCTACGAAATCCATGGAAATTCTCTCCCAAGGGTGAGAAGGAACTGGCAAGGGAGTGTACAAGCCTAGTTTTCTATTGCTGGGCTTGCTTTTAGCACACATAGCACATCCCTTTACGTATCTAGAAACTGTCTCACTCATTCTCGGCCAATAACAGAGCCTTTGCAGCTGTTTTACTTAGCCCAAAGTGACTTGATATAAGAGAAGTGTGTGCTTCCCTAATTATCTTTGCTCTCTCAGTTTGTGGAATGCAGAGTTTCCCACAATGATATAAGAGTCGGTCCTTCACATGATAGTCCAATTCTTCTACTCTTTTGCCTTGACTCAAAGTTGCATATACATATTTAAAGTCCATGTCCTGAGCATACTGTTCTATGTAGCTTTCATGCAGCACAGAATTATGCCTAAGTATGGTAGATGCATTTATAATGGGTCTAGATAACATGTCTGCAACCTTGTTATGTATGCCCTTCTTATATCTGACGACTAAATGAAACTGTTGTAGAAAACCCATCCATCTATAATGTCTTGATTGTTGCAACTTAGTTTGGGAGTGTAGGTATTGAAGTGGCTGATGATTAGTATGTATTACTGTTTCTTTTCCCATTAAGTAATGTTTCCACTTTTTCACACTCTGAACTAATGCATACAATTCCTTATCATATGTAGGATAGTTGATTACTATAGGATTAAAAGTCTCAGAATGATAACATATGGGTTTACCATGCTGTGTCAACACTGCTCTCATGACATAGTCACTGGCATCAGTTTGGATGTCAAATGGTCTTTAGATCTGGCAGTGCTAGTATAGGTGCTGTACTAATTTTTTCTTTCAAGGTGTCGAAGGCTTTTTGTTGTTTGCCTCCCCACTGAAACACCTTGTTCAATCCTGTCAAAGCATGTAAGGGAGCTGCAATTGAGGAAAAATTTGAAATGAACGTCCTCCAATACTGTGCTTCTCCTAAGAAGCTTCTCACTTCTGTAGCAGACTTGGGTTTAGGCCAGTTTACAATGACTACCACTTTAGAGGGATCTATTCTCAATTCACCTCCCCCTACTATATGACCCAAATAATTTAGAGAGGTTTTGCCAAATTCACATTTGGAGAGTTTAACATAAAGTTTTTCTCTTTTCAAAACATCTAATGTCTGCTTAACATGCTTTAAATGTTCTTCCCATGTTTTACTAAAAATCAGAATGTCATCCAGATACACAAAAACAAAATCATCAAGAAAAGGTCTGAGTATATCATTCATTAATCTCATGAAAGTAGCAGGGGCATTGGTCAAGCCAAAAGGCATAACCAGCCATTCATACAATCCCTGTTTTGTTTTGAAAGCAATCTTCCATGCATCTTGCTCTGCAACTCTGACCTAATGGTATCCACTGTGCAAATCCAGCTTGGTGAAATAAACAGCTTCCTTCAGTTGAACTAAAAGATCATCTATGCGAGGAAGGGAATAACGATTTTTTATTGTTATCTTATTCAATGCTCGGTAATCAATTCACATTCTCCACGAGCCATCTTTCTTTCTCACCAAAACGATTGGTGACCCACATGGTGATGTGCTAGGCCTGATGAACCCTTTCTCGAGCAACTCCTGCACCTGCTTCTTGATTTCAGCATTCTCTAAAGCAGATAACCTGTATATCCCAATGTTAGGCAAAGGAACATCTTGCTGCAAAATAATATCATGTACTATTCCCTTTTTGGGTGGCAAACCTTGAGGTTCTTGAAACAAGACATCATACTCTGAAACAATCTTTTCTATATCAGCTTGCTAATCAGAATTACAACCCTCAAATACATTGGTTTTATCAGTTTTCTTTTCCTTTACAACCATCAGTAAGAACTGTTTGCATGAATTTATCATTCTTTTCATCTGTCCTGAGTTTATGAGAGGATAATTATTTTTGAGCTTATGAGCTCTTACAAAGTATTCGATTCCATCTTTAACAAGTAGATACTTGTTCTCAGCTCTATAGAAAATAGCCTTTCTATCATACAAGTAAAGACTTCCTAAAACAATTCCACATATATCCAAAGGAATTACATCTAACTCAACCTCATCTACAAATGCTGACCCGAAAGAAAACTTGAGTTTGCACTGTCTAGTCACTTGTAGTTGTGCTTTATCATTCAACCATCCTAATGGGTATGGCTTCTTTTGAGGTGTAGTTGCTAATCCCAATTTCTTTACAGTTGCTTCAGAAATCATATTTACTTATGAGCCACTATAAAACAAAGTATCAATCTTTTGATTTTTGGAAACAACTCGAATATGGAAATGCTCATGTCTTTTTCTCTCATGTTCTTCACCAATAATAGATTGAGCAGAATTACTAGTAGGTGCTTCAGAATTCTTACCTTTTATACCTGTGGCTGCAATGATTGTTTCATCTCCCGAGTCTGACCCCAAATCTTTCTGAATAGCTACAACAGTCTTCTTCTTCTTGCCCTCAGACTTCTTAGGTCTCAGCTCTGGATGCAGAATCCAACAGTGCTCATCATCATGCCCCTCATTTTTACAGTGAGTGCATGAAGCTTTTCCTTTCTATGCAGTGTTAGCCTTCCTTGCTTTCCACTTCTGCTTTCTTTTCTCCTTTCTCTTGCTTACAGTGGGTTGGGATGGTCCCCCAACTTCTGGATTTCCATTCTTTCCTCTAGCTTCTAGATGAGTAGCTTGTACAAATACCTCATCTATACTAGTGGGATTAAACATGAGGATGGTATTCCTCATGTAGCCGTGTAGACCACCAATGTACTTCAAAAGAGTTTCTGGTGAGTCTAATGAAATACCCAACATCAATGCTCTCTTTCTGAACTCTTGAGTATACCCTTGTACACTTTGCCCTTTCAACTGCCGAAGAGTTTGCCAACTCATCATGGCTTGTTGCATGTAGGCCAATGGTTAGAACTGCTTTTTGATTGCAGTAACAAATTCACTCCAGAAAGAGATGGTATTACCATGCTTCCTCATATTAGCTTGGGTTCTTCCTTACCACCAAACCAAGGCAGTGCCTCCTAGGCATAGGCTTGCTAGCTGAATCTTACTCTTGTCTGAGTCTATATTTTGTACTCTGCAATACACATCAATTTGTCTAATCCAATTGTCCAACTTTTCAGCATTTAGCTCTTCATCATATATAGGAAAATCAAATTTAAAATCTAACTTAATCAAAGATGCTTTCTTATTATGCACAGGGCTACTAGGAGGTGTAAGGAAGCTTTCCTCTCTCCCCTTTCCTTTGGAGTGGTCATGGGAATGAGATTCATCTTATTCTTTATCTTGCTTAGAGCCTGATGAATCTTCACCCTTATGCTTTCTAAAGTCCCTATACATTTCTTCTACGATAGACTTTATAGCTAGGAAACTTTCTATGAATTGAGGGTCTGGCCCTATAGAACCTTCCTCTGACATTTTCTACCGAGAATAGACTATCCCAATTTCAAGATTAGTTTCCACCAACTCTCCTTCTCCTAATTTGAGCTTTGATCTAGTGAGCATTCACAGCTAAACCAACACAAGCTTGTCTAACCTTACAGCCTAGAGCTCTGATACCACTTGATCTGATAATCACCCTATGAGTGACCTCAGTTGAAGATTTATTAAAAAAAAAGGTGTTACAGACCCATGTGCTGGTGTGTGTGTTCTGTTTTATTGAAACAACGGATCGATCAGATTGCCAATACATAGAAAATAAATGGAAAGACAGCAGAGAAATACAGTAAGCACACAAAGACACAAGTAGTTTTTAATAAGGAGTTCACCCTATTCTCCAGGGCTACGTCTCCGATCCAGCTTTAGTGGTGGCCTTGTTTTATTGTGTCTTTCAGCAAAGAAATTACAATGCAGGGACTCAATATGAGTTCTCCTGGAGCAGATTTTGCTTGGCAGGGTGGTTCTTGGATTCCCCAAGCCACTCAGAGTACACAGACTCTTGTTCTTCCTACCAGCTCTGTGACCTTGGTCTACAGTGGAAAGAGCCAACTATGATGCTCAATTCAGACAGATTCCTCTTTGGGAAGGCTTGATTCTTCAATCTCTCTGGTGCTCGATGCTGCCTGTGGTTAGCTCGGCCCTCTGTCTCCTCTGCTTGGCTTTACTGCTCTCTGTGTTTAGTCCTCCTCTCAGGGTTCACTGTTCACTGTTTCTCTTGGTCGCTTGGCCTCTTCTCTATTCCTCCTCTCTCAATCTCCATTCGACTGTCTCTATTCATGGCTTTAGCCATTTGATCTCCATGCCTGTTCAGTTCCTCTCCTACCTACGTCGATTCGCCTACCACCTGCGTGTTTGGAGTTCCCTGTTCGGCGTCAGCATGAACGCTCGGGAAGTAGCCACGCGTCCTCATCGGAACAGTGCCAGTCTACTCGTCGATTCGTTTCTTTGGTTATGTCGTAGATACGTTCTTTCTCCATCATGGCAGTCAATGGATTCCAAATCCCCTTAAATCGCGGCTTAATTCCCTGTCGATTCCGCTTCTGTCTATCGGGCGCAATCTCAGCCATTCGATCTAGGCTCCTCAAGATCCGACGTCATACGCATGTCGAGCATGGTTGACTTGCTCGACCGATAACGCGCGATCACGACTGTTTTTCTCTCACCTCCGCTGCCACGTGTCGATCGCTGAGTGGGATCGCTCCGCTCCTCCAAAACCTCTTACCACTCAAGGGCGCCCCGATCAAAACTGTCGGTTTCCAAGCCGTGGGTCCCACTGTTGTAGGGAAAAGTATCTGACTCGGATGACCCTATCCCACTCTAAGGGTGATAGTACCTCAGCAACAACTGTAAAGAAAACTACTTAAGGTTTACTTCTTTATGAAAGCAAGAGAGAATGAAGAAATGCACTAACCGTTGCCTTGCGCTTAATGTCGAATCCAAACTCTTCTCTTTGCTTGCTTGCTCCCAGCTCCTTGCTCTTTTGCTGGCCCAGCTACAATGAGATCCTGCAAAATAACAAAGAAGGAAACTACAAGAAGCATGCAATCATGACTGATTCAAGGATTAGCATAAATCAAATATACAATTATCACAAAACATCATTGAAACAAGTGCATATAGAAGAACCTCAATAGCTTTTATTAATGGAAGAAGTAAAGTTCTGAGAGTGTTACAACCATTGAAGGCCCCAATCCAGCAACACCTCCCAGCAGAAAGAATTTCTCCTCTTCACCTCCTTCAAGCAATCACCCAATAGCTCTATAGTGAAACCAACAACATATCATTACTTTGCACAAAATTCCAGCCTCCTGAGCTCATAGGAGAGAGCTCAATATATAGATGATTTGAGAAAGGATGAGTCAGCTTGCAACTGATGTGTAGCTGCCTTGTGTCCTCCCTCTCTTCAGTTGATCTTCAGTTCTTGAGTCCACTTGGAGAACCTTGCTTCCACTTGGAGAAACAGAGCCTCTGACTCATCACAAGGCGAAATCCCTGATCCAAGTGTCATTTTTGGAAGATTTCAGAGCAATGACTCAGTGTGCCACTTGTCCCATCTCGCTCAGCGCAGGTGGCCTTTGTTCTACCTGCTTTGCAACGCAGGTACACCATGGAGGAGTTGAGTTTCAGCGCAGAAGCCTAGTGGAGCACCTGCTTTGATTTCAGGATTGCTTGTTTTTGAGTGTTTTCAGGTGGAGAACTGATCTGAGAGCTGTTGGTTTGCTGACCTTGTTCCCCTAGGGGTAGGAACATCATGATTAGGGACTTTGGATCCCTTGGATTATTGACAATTCATGCCTGATGTTGCAAGGCACAAAATTGTCTATAACAGATGCCCCCCTAAAGTATGAGGTCGTTTATCGGGTGAAATGCTTTATTAGGAGGATCCGAAGTTCATTCAATCTGCTGAGAAGTGTCCTGTAATAAGATACAATACAATACATTATTTTTCATACTTTTTCATGATCTAGCTGAGGCGGGCATTCCCATGCTCAGCTTTATAAATTCATTTTGGTACATTGAACAGACGATCGTCTGATGGTAGACTGATAATTCTCTGCTGAAATTATCATCCTTTGAGAAGGATGATCATCTGCTGCAATGATGTACATATCAAATGTCTTTATATCCTGAATATATATCGCAGCCCGGATGGATGAAACTAGATCCGGGGTCTTCAATCTCTTCCGATCTTCACTCGATGTACACGTCGATCCATGTGAGAATTTCTTGAAGTCGAACATGGAAAGACATCGCTTGATTACCGGTCAATGATGTAAACCGTTAACAAGCGCGAGAGGAATCACCGATAAGGATGATGACCCTCAAGGTACAGCAGTACAATTCACATGGTGGGAATAAAGGACTTGGTGTCGACCACCATGCAAAATCTTCTGGTCGAAGGTCATTGATGTATACCTGTCGCCGGAAGTGAGAAACTTGCCATTGAGGCATGCAAGCTTCAAAGTACTGAAGGGGTTGTTCCTAGATCAACTCTTTGGATAATGAGCTGATGTCGACAAGGAGTGATCCGTCAAAGGAGGGCCTTAATGAATCCCACATCATTGACACGGAACGGAGCTAGTGATTGTGATGAGGTGAAAACAAACTGTGATGTATGATTCAGGGTGGCGGTCATGAAATGGATGAAGGACAATGTATGGCAGTGGATGGGACACGGTTGACTCTTTGCAGAACAACATCTCTTGAACATATAACGACACTGATGTGATGGATCGGTAGCATTACCCCAACTATGGATGGTGTGGCGAGGACCATGGTGATGAGACTGGTGAATGAAACAACCCAACCCGATGTGATACGGAGGACAAAGTGTCATGTTCAAGAGCGACTTGCTACCATTAAAGCTGTGAGGTTCTCCCAATTTTTCCCCAGTCATTGCTGACCAGTACCTCTTTATTTTTGTCAAGCTTGAGGAGGATAACATATGCTTGTTCTATAACCTGCCCTTCGGGCAAGCCCATCGCTATGTTTTAACGAGCCTAGCGATAGGGAAACTCGTTCTCGTCTAAAGACAAGTTTGTCGCTATTTAATGAATTTAACGAGTTTAACGACAAGGATAACTCGGTCCTTTTCATTTTTAGAGAGTCTGAAAAGGTACATAAAGTCAACTCCAGAATTCCTTTTTCGTCATCTAATCCCTTAAGTCCGAAAAAGTATAAAACAATACAGAAGGGATGAGTTTTCGGTACTTTTAACGAGCCGAACAAAACAAGCGCTCGATCTTTTTGTGCAATAATCCCTCAGGTCCAAAAAGATTAAAATCTAGAGGAGGGATAGCTCTTCCAGTTGCTTTAACGAGCTGGAAGGCCAAAACTCGGCAAACTTTTCATATTTTACGAGTCAGTGAAAAGAGCTCAAAGAAGACTCGTCTTTTGAGGAACGAGTGATGAACAGGGCAGCAGCAGATTCCAGGTACAGGTTGGAATATTCCAATCACGGCAGTGTCACAAGGATGGCTTAGTGAAATCACTCTTCGCAGCTGTTCCTCAAAATGGGTAAACAAACATATGGAGATGAACGATTGGCCAAATGAACGGATGGAGGTGAGACTGCAAGAACACGACCAAGGGCTTTAATATGGCTGTCAAAGGTTACATTTACCAAGGTTATTTACCGGGATGGGTTCGTTTTTTAACGAGCTTGAACACTGCTCAACCTTATGTTTATTTTTTAACGAGCATGAACTATGTGCTAAAACTGCTCGGATGATGGATGCCCCCAGCATAATAATGCAGACGAGGCATATGCCCCCTAAACCTTAAGGGGCAGTTCATTTTTTAACGAGCTTGAATGCGACCAAACCTTGCTCAATTATACCAGTCATAATACAAGAAACGCCTCAGGTGAGATAGCTATTTTTTAAGGAGCTTTATCTCACGAAGCTATGCTCCTATTTGGCAAGTTTTGACTTTTGCCCCACATCCTTTCTTTGTGCAAGCTGGAAACGGCTAATCCTACGAGTTTAACGGGTTAGACCTACAGGTTTAAAGGGAGGACCTAAAAATTTAAAAAAATAAATAGTCGTCCCGTGCTTGCACTCCAAAAGGTTCGCATGCCCCCAGGTATAAAGTATAATTTCGAGGCTACCCCTCCTCCGTCCCACCTCTGTTTTTCTACTTGTCGTCTTGCTATATTTTTAACGATACTTGTCTTCTCGTTATTTTTCGGTGCCGACGGTACTTGTCTTCCCATCAGTTCACTTTTCGATTTTTGCAAGATCGCAACAGATAAAACATTGGCGTTACGGAGGGAGGTTTGACTCTTACTTATTATCCGAAAAATGGTTTTATTTGCTGCCGCAAACTAAACTCTCTTTTCGGCGATGTCTAACATTAGGTTACTAAAGATGGTGACCACTTGTTGCAGCAATAGAATCTCTTTCTTTGGAGGCTGCCCCTACTTATCCTTCAAAACATATGTTTTAATGGGTGAGGCTTGTCTTCAAAGATGGTTACTACTTGCTACCGCAAATGGTCCCCTTCCTCGGTATCCTGATTATCTAGACAAGGGGAGCGAGAAGCTGATTATCTCACTCACATAACTTTGACAAAAGAATCTTATTCTAGAACAACCCTCTCTTCCTTCCTTCAGACGGGGTATGGACTAGTCATATTCTTCTGCGGAAATCAACTTTATACCCAAGGTTTCCTCTGCCCAAGGCAGGCCAGGGTGCATGCCCCCTGGGTCCCAGTTCTTTCTTCCGAATCACTCGCATTCATCGGGAAGTAGAACCGGGGGTGGAGGCATTCCTTGAGTGAATAAACCGTTAAGGGATGGTATTTGACTATTTGCGATGCGTGATCCTGGAAATGAAAGTTGGTCTACGAGCTTGACCATCCTTCCTTCGTGCGGAAAACACATAACTCTAAAGAGTGAGGACACTATCGCCTCCATGCAATATATATAGTCTCGTCCAAGGAGTAAGTTATAAACCAAGGGTCCTTGGACGACCATGACGTTCATATGAACTGTCTTCCCTTTCAATGTAATGGGAACATTGGGGAGAATCCCTAACGGGCGACTGGTTCCTTTATCAAAACCTGATAGATTTCTCATCTCAGGTAAAAGCGCCGGGGAACCCAGTGCTTTCCAAGCAATAGAGGAAAGGATACTCACAGATGCCCCTTCATCAATGATAGTTCCAGCCATCACCATTCTGTAGATTTGGACGATGATTCTGAATGGGATACTGGCTGGTAACCGGGGTCTACCTAGTTGATTCCAATCAAAGGATACAACTAGGTTGCTTGGCGGTGGGACCGAATACACGGCCGGATACGACCCTGACGATGTTCCTTCCTGCGATAAAGGAATGGGCGCATTGCCCTGATGCTCATCAGAGTCTGTGTTGATGAAAAGAATATGGACGGTGTCATCCTTATCCTCTTCAGTGAGGGTGTCATTTGAAGATGGATCTTCAATGACGGAGTCATTTGAGGATGAAACCTCTGAAGGAAGAACTGGGTCAACTGCCGTATCGACCTTTAGACTTTCGTCTGGTCTAGATTCAGTTGGTTCATTCTCAATGACTGACACTTCAGCTGACCACTTGAGCGGGCCAGCTGGATTTTCAACTATCGAGGGATTAGGCATGAGTTTTTGGTATCCAGGAGGAAGTCGTAACGGTGATACCGGACGATCTTCCAAAACTCTCTTCGCCTCATCTAAGAATGGACATCGGTGGATGGCGTGATCGCCTTCACACAACATACAGGGTGATCTTGGTCTCCCTTTTCGTCCTTCACTCTCGCTAGTTGATGGACTGCAATCAACATGACTACCAGAGGTTGATGCTACCGGATTGTGCAACCTGGGGGACCAGTCCCTTAGTATCCGGGGAATACAAGGACAATCACGATGGAAGTGGGTCCCTTTGCAAATGACACATGGCGATTTAGGCCCGGTCGGTGCAGTGTGTGGATTTTTGTCAGATGGCTTTTGCTTGCCCCCAGTCGCCTTCGCCATAGGCCCCTTCTGCTTCTTTTCTCTCTTCTTATTTTCCTTCTTCTCCATGGGAGGCTGACTTTTGCCGGCTCTACCCTGCGAAGATGAAGGATCAGAGGAAGAATTGTAAGAGGTGGAAGGCTGGTGGGTAGCTCTAGACTGGTCTGACTGTTGATTCGACTGCTCAGGATTAGTGGCGATTTGAACTACATTAGTTGAAAAGAGCCATACAGGTAGGCCAATTGTCAATCCTGGAAGTGACAATGTGGCCATATGAGGCGCACCAACATCTCCCCAAGAGGAGAAGGGATTGGGACTTCCACCAAGGTGACTTCCTTGGTTGGTGGGCTCCATATTTTTCAACTGAAAGATCAACGTGGGAATAACAGGTGATTATGTTCCGATTAAAATAAATTTTATTAACGACGCTTTAGACACAGCTTTTCTTTTTCATGTTTTAAGAGTCGAGAAAAAGCTAAAGATGACTCTAGTCTCCTTCGATGTATTAACGAGCCCGAAGTGACAAATGCTCGGTTGGACTTTTTCAGTTATAGAGTTTGAAAAAGGCCAAAAGAAACTGCTCTGGAGTTCTAGGCAGAGGGTGTGCCAAACCTTTCGCAAAACCACGGAATAGGTTTTACGGTACGTGTGGTCAATCTTCGTGAATGCTGTGTTCACTGCATTGCGATCAGTAGGGCGGCCGACACGGCTTCCTATGGATAAAGGCTTTATTCCTATAGGGGTCTCCCAATATATACGCGACGGTACGTGGGAGCACAAGTCCGTATTAGTGCCACCGACTCTCAGGAGGAATCACCCACCTTTGTAGAGATCGACAGTCACTAAGTTTAACGACGCCGGAACACGTCTCTACCTAGACCTCTATGTGTTTGCGTTATGTTACAAAGCGTTGTTATGTAAATTGAATTTATTTTAATGTTGATCTTGCTTAGCAGTTTGCCTTTAAGGATCACCACGAGATGTATGTAACAAATTCTTGAATGCAGTCTAAGATGAGAAGCAAACTTTTCAATCTTTCAACTTTGAAAATCTTAACTACTGAGGGAGAAGAAAGGCAAATCTTTTCACACAGATCATAGAGCACACACTAATGCAAAATTTCCTAAATCGTCATGCAAGCAGTCAAATGCAAAATGCACAATGCATGTATTTTCTTTTCCCTTTCTTAATGTTGATGTATTACAAAAAGAAAGTTGTTATATAACTTTGATTTCGATTTAAAGCGAAAATAAACAAGCTAGTCCAAAATCAAAAGACACCTTAAGATTTTCTTGTTTAATCACTGGAAATACATGAAATCAAACCATAATGACGAAAGTAAAAAGACCAATCAGCTATGGACAGCAAACAAGCTAACTCTTTAGACCAGCAAAATGCCTAACACAGGTTCAGATCTAAGAGGCCAAAGCAAGACTAGTTCACTTTCGTTATGGGAAATTGTAAATGACGTAAGAAATACAAAAGAACAAGTACAATTTTGTTATATAACAGAGGCGGAATGATGGCAAGTAAGGTTGGTTTCAGAATAGGTGCAAGACTGGTAACTGGATGCAAAAACTATAGTGAAAACAGACAGGAAAAAGGGAGGAAACCCCAACTGCACAAGGCAAAATTGGGCCAACGCAGGTGCTGCACAGCCAATCTGGCTCTCAGCGCAGGTAGCCCCTTCGGGACCTGCGTTGCAAAGCAGGTAGCCTGTGTACTACCTGCTTTGGAAAACGAAAGTTTCGTTTTCACAGTTTCCGGGTCACAATTTTCTCAAAAATTCACAGTTTTTGCTCAAATCAGAAGCTATCAGTCAAGCACACACTAAGGGATGACAAGGAAGGTGAAAAGCTATCACTAGGAGCTTACAAGGATCCTTGTAGATCAGCTCTTCAAATCATGAACATGCTCAGAAATGAGCTAGAGTAGCTGCCCTCTACTTCGCTTTTGATATAGTCAAAAGCTTTTCGATTTGGTACTCTTTTGTTCAGGAAATGAATAGTAAAATACTACAAACAATCAAACAGATACGATCCCCAGCGGAGTCGCCAGTTTGTTGTAGGGAAAAGTATCCGACTCGGATGACCCTATCCCACTCTAAGGGTGATAGTACCTCAGCAACAACTGTAAAGAAAACTACTTAAGGTTTACTTTATGAAAGCAAGAGAGAATGAAGAAATGCACTAACCGTTGCCTTGCGCTTAATGTCGAATCCAAACTCTTCTCTTTGCTTGCTTGCTCCCAGCTCCTTGCTCTTTTGCTGGCCCAGCTACAATGAGATCCTGCAAAATAACAAAGAAGGAAACTACAAGAAGCATGCAATCATGACTGATTCAAGGATTAGCATAAATCAAATATACAATTATCACAACACATCATTGAAACAAGTGCATATAGAAGAACCTCAATAGCTTTTATTAATGGAAGAAGTAAAGTTCTGAGAGTGTTACAACCATTGAAGGCCCCAATCCAGCAACACCTCCCAGCAGAAAGAATTTCTCCTCTTCACCTCCTTCAAGCAATCACCCAATAGCTCTATAGTGAAACCAACAGCATATCATTACTTTGCACAAAATTCCAGCCTCCTGAGCTCATAGGAGAGAGCTCAATATATAGATGATTTGAGAAAGGATGAGTCAGCTTGCAACTGATGTGTAGCTGCCTTGTGTCCTCCCTCTCTTCAGTTGATCTTCAGTTCTTGAGTCCACTTGGAGAACCTTGCTTCCACTTGGAGAAACAGAGCCTCTGACTCATCACAAGGCGAAATCCCTGATCCAAGTGTCATTTTTGGAAGATTTCAGAGCAATGACTCAGTGTGCCACTTGTCCCATCTCGCTCAGCGCAGGTGGCCTTTGTTCTACCTACTTTGCAACGCAGGTACACCATGGAGGAGTTGAGTTTCAGCGCAGAAGCCTAGTGTAGCACCTGCTTTGATTTCAGGATTGCTTGTTTTTGAGTGTTTTCAGGTGGAGAACTGATCTGAGAGCTGTTGGTTTGCTGACCTTGTTCCCCTAGGGGTAGGAACATCATGATTAGGGACTTTGGATCCCTTGGATTATTGACAATTCATGCCTGATGCTGCAAGGCACAAAATTGTCTATAACACCCACCTTCGTACGTTGGCGCTTTTCGTTTCTCCGCCCGCGGTTCTCCGGCTCCCAATGTGACCAAGGGCTTAAGGCCCCTCCATTTCGGCCCTGTTTGCCCAGCGATGTGAAAATCAACTTCTTCTCCCGTTCTGGGGCTCCCAGGGGCTACATCGACCTCATGTGTAGTCTCCATGGGCTTCGGTCAGTGCGCTTTGACCGAGGTCCTCGTCGTTCCATGCCGGCTGCCATGGCCACTGGTTCAGGGTGTTTCGATTGCTGTTTTGGATTCTTCAAGGATTTGTTTCATCCCGATACAGTCATGGTTCTTTGACAGTCGTTTATGGATCCAATTTGGATCAAAATTCCTTACAACCTTGGAGGCACGAGCCTCTTTAATAAGCTATAGTCTCTCACCTCGAGGAACACAAAGCTTGTCCAACCTATAGAGTAACTCATTTTAGAGATGATAGTAAACTTTGTTGTCACCATCTTGTAGTACACCCATTTTTTTCTTTAGTAAACCCTTCTAGGGATGCCTTTGCTTGTATTAACTCATCATCAAAATTGATTTCATATTAAGAAAAGTAAAAGATATTTCTTATTGGAACTAATCAACTTATTAGGTTGGTTGGCACTTACTAGTGCAATCTTTGACTTTCCCTTAAGCACATCGATGATAAAATTGTTTTGATCCTTGATGAGGTAGTATTAGTTAGCTTTGTACATGAATATTGCATCCCTCATATACATGTAGGAACTCCCAAACATTATTCCACTATTATTTGTGTGCTTATTCACCAATTACAACACACCCCACTACCCGCCCCTCCCCACCCCCCACCCCCCCACACACACACATTTGTGTGTGTGTGTGTGTGTATTTGTATGTGCAAAGGAAGGGGTTGGATTGCTTGAGAATGTGAGATACTATATAATAGTGTGAATTTTGTTGTCATGGGACAGATTGATAATTGTATAGGAATATGGCAGGTTGCTAAAGGAGTATATCATCATTTCCTGACTAATATGCATGCGATGGTCAATGTTGGTGCAAATTATGAATGTCAAGGAGTGAATAATGGTCTAAAGATTGTTTTCATTTTGAAGCATTTGTTAAGGAAACTCAAAGAAGTAGCTGAAGAAGTTTTTAGAGAGATTTAATCAATTGATGTATGTTTTTCACTTATGTCAATCAAGAGATAATATTGCATTAACTTGGTGAATATAATCTTAAGTGTATTTATGAGGTTAGGGCCTCAAGGAAGTGGAGACTTGCTAAACTATCAAGGGAGTGGGTGCTCCTAGTTGGAGGGTACCAACAAATTTATGTAGAGGGAGTGGGAGCTCCTAGTTGGTGGGAACCAAAAAATCAATGTAACAAGATTGAAGAATAATTAAAGAAACAAGCAAAGAACTATGGTGGTTTTTCTTCCCTTTAGGGTTTCCACCTTAACCATTTGTGCTCATGTGTATTGTTGATTGTGCTCTTGAAGTTGTATCATTTTTACCAGTTATTTCATAACTTAAAAGTTGTAAGATAAGTAAGTTTAACATCAATATTTATTCACCCCCACTATTAGTATTTACTGATCCCATCAATTTGTATAAGATCCAAGTGCCTTCAAATAGAGCTTAATCATTGGAAGGAGATCTGAAGGGGATCATGGCATCTAAAGAAGCCAGAGTTCCAAGTTTTGATGGAGAAGAATATTCCCTATGGAAATTTAGGATGGAGGCACATTCGATGAATTTGGGTGTTGACATTTTGAAAACAACTTAATCAAGATATAATGTTCCTTCCACTCTTCCCACATATCATGATGGAAATAAAATATACACAAGTAATGTGAAGGCTAGAAATTCCATCCTATCTAGACTCAATCAAACTAATCTCATCAAATTAATGCATTGCAAATATGCAAAGAATATTTGGGATAAACTTCAAAAATGTTACAAAGGAAATAAAAAATTCAAGAAGTAAAAGCGTCATACCTTCATAATGAGGTTTTCAAGCTTAAAGATGAGAGAGGATGAAAGTATTGGTGAATGTTAAAAATAGTAGCGAGAAAGGTTCCTTTACTTGTGCCTTAATCAAAGGGATGTCAACAAGTTCTTTCTTAGCATGTTCAAAGTTAGGAATACATTCCTATAAGTTAGGAGCTAATTCCTATAAGTTAGGAAAATTTACTAAGATTTAGGATAAGTACCTACAAATTAGGACAAGTTCCTAAATTTAGGACGAGTTCGTAAAATTTAGGATGAGTTATGAAGTAGTTAACTAATATGCAAAAGTGAAGGCTGAGTTTATTGTCTTCTATTGCGAGTTAATTTGGGAAAAGGCAAGTGATTGAATCTCAAGTTCTATAATTTAGATGAGACGGTTGCATCAGTTAGTTAACTCAGTTAACTCATCAATCACAAAATCAATTGCTACAATATAATTTGCCAGATTTAGCCATTCAAATTTCTTATAAGGAGGATGAAGGCACTCCTTGTAATGGTTCTTCTTGAGCATGAATTTTGTGTGTGATCTTGTGAGGGAGAGGAACAAGAAGGAGATTGTATGTGATTTTATAGAGAAATTTTCCTTGGGAATTGTGTTAGGAAATAGGAATAAATTGCTATTAAATAAGAGCATCCTATGCACTAGGATTTGTTTTATGGAAAAGGACTCCAAGGTTGCACAAAAGGAGAATGAAAGGAGATTAGGGTCTTGCAGGTATTTTAGCTTAGTACAAGCAAAGGAAATCATATTGGTTTCTATTGAAACAAAGTTTTATTGTAAGAGATCTATTGCTCAATATTCTATCAATAAAATTCTCAAACAAGCAGAGGGTTTTCCTAGTTGGGTTCCCTAGAAAAATTATGTTGTCGAATTATGTGATTGTGTATTTATTTCTATTCCTATTCCACTACAAAATTAGTAGAGAAATTATGTGTCTATATGAAAATAAATTAGTTTCATATTGTTCATATTAGCAGTTGCGGAATTTCGTGGATTTTCTACATGGTATTAGAGCAAGGAACAAAATATATACCAACATGCTAAGGATGCAGTGGGTAAATGTACTTATCTACTATGAGAATCCAGCCTTATTAAAGACCTCAAGTACAATGTGTTGGAAATGTTTGAGGAAGGGGGGGTGAATTAGTAGTGTGATCTATATATAATATTTGCCTTTTATTAACTTCAATTACTAGATCACGCATATGTTAACCAACAAATAATAAACATTATAATATGTGCATAAAATAAACATAAATGACACGTCATCACACATGACACAATATTTCTGGTGGAAACCCTTCTGGGAGAAAAACCACTGTTGTTGTGGCTTCTATACTTTGAATTTCTATTATGTCAAGAAATTGGTCTTTTACATAGCTTGTTGACTCCCATCAACAGGGAGACTCGACCTCATATACAAAATGCCAAAACTGATTGGATAGGAGACTTGATACTACTGATCAACTCATAAGATTCTATTCTCTACAAATCTAGGGACTACCATCTGCTGAAAGCCACCACGATCAATCGATCCTCACCCAACTTCGATTGGACTATCCAACTACCATTGGACTGAGAAATTGTTCCTTTCATTGAAACTTCACAATCATTGCTCCACATCCATGAATTCACTGCTCCTCTCCACTATGCAAATATCCTTTCATATATTTTCAAATTGGATCCAAGAGTCTCTTCTCAATAAGAAATTAGCTCTATATACATGCTCTCGGAAACAAGATCTCATCATCAAATCAAAATAAAACAAATGAACAAAACATGTGCTCTCCAATAGCAAACTGTGGTCACAATGAAACTAATACAAACATATATCAAATCCTCACATTAGAACATAATTGCTGCATAATACAATCAACAACATACAACACTAAGGCTATGCACCAAATGTAATAGCATATACTACAAAAATAAGTGTGAAGGAATCACCAACATATACTCCAACAACATACAAAACTCTTCAACTTAATCTCTACTCCAAAAACTCTAATCCTATTCTATTCTACAATATGCTTCATATCTGCTCATTATTCAGCCATTAACACTCATGGACTAAAGCATCTAGGCTCGACTTAAGGTATGGAGCATAATCTCCCTCTCCAATACCTTGTCACTCACATACATACATCATCAACTCACAATCCACAAACACAAAGCTCACAAGACAAGAATACAAAACCTGTAGGGAAATATTGAGCTTGGAGCTAGGATCAAAGGTGCAAAAATTGGACCAAATCAATCCACTAAGGTCACTACTAGTGCACTAAATTCATTCACATCATGAGAGGACCTTTTCAAACCATTTTTGACTTTTCCAAACAATTTTTGAAGCCTCTAGGAATTTCCAAGCTAATTTCCTTTCGAGCAACATGAGGAATGCAAACTAAATCTCGTCAAATCCATCAGCCCCATGGATGACACTATATCCATGTGATTGGGTCCTATGGACCCTCCTATAGTCTTTCCTCCATGCAACTGGATCCTTCCAGTCTCTCCCACGGGCTTGGATCTATGTGACTGTGGCTAAGGAAGAGGAAAATCATCAATCCTTCAGCTCAAGACCTCTGCCATAAGTTGGATCCTCTTCTACAACATCTGTACTAGCATTCATACTTTTCACATGGCCTTTGACACATCTGCAAGTAAATGAAACATGTCTCCCAAGTGTCATGTTTACCTAGAAGGCCAACAAACAATGTTGGAAAATGTGCCAATAAGTCCTCCATTCTCCATCACAACTCTGAACAAGCTGCAACACTTCTGTTAGACCTATAATACCTCTGAAGCACCATCATCAAGCCATTACATCACTATAACAAGTCGTCTTCATAGGCATAGGCATGAATACCTAATGAAGACCTATTTGGTGACTCAACTAGTGTGTCATGAACCATCACCATCACATGTAGTCTGCATGATCAAACTATAGCAATATCCTCTACTTGTAGCAGCAACACCTAACTATCTTGCAGCATCAACAAAGCATCATGACATGTCTATCAATGCACATGCAAACTCCTCCAAGACCATCATGCTACTATCAAGATCCATCAATGCCAACATCTGATCAACATCAATTCTAACACATTCCAACACAAACCAACATGAGTGACATCATATTGTTGACATCAATACCAAAAAGTCATCCTGATGTCAAATCAACTAGCACCATCATAACCGTGTTGACATCAATTCCAATACTACAATACCAACACAATGTTCATGGAAGGATTCATGGGTTGTTAGGAGGAATATTTGAATGGGAGCCCTAGTTGAGTTGATGAAAGGAGCCATATGGTTGATAAGAGGGAAGTTTTTTGAAGACCCTAAGAGCTGACAATATTGGAGGAGAATGAGAGCAACTAGTGGGCATATTTTTTTGAGACAAGTGCAACCTTGAGAAACAAGGATTGTTCATACTAGCATTGGCAGAATTTTGTGGATTTTCTACAATGAATACTTTTGTAGAGTTGAGGAAGTTGCAAACATGATTAGAGTTTTAAATGAGAAGCTCATATATGAAGTTGTTGTTCAAAAAATATTAAGATCTACGCTGATGAGATTCAATGCAAAAATTCCCGCCATTGAAGAAATACAAGATCTAAGTAATCTTAATATGGAACAACCCCTGAGGACCCTAAATACATATGAAATGTGAATTCGAGAAGAAATATCAAATCCTAGGGAAGCAACTTTCAAGGTTTCAAAGAAATCCAAGGATCAAAAAGATTAGTCTAGCTATGAGTGAGATCAGGAAACAATACAGTTCGTTACAAAACTAAGAAGGGTGTCCAAAAAATATAAGGGACAACTCACTTTCAAATGTTTTGACTGTGGAAAAACTGGTCACTTTGCATCAAATTCTCCCTACACTAGAGCAAGGAGGAAAAGGAAAAGCATGTGAAGTGAAAGAATATGTTCCAAAAATTATCAGAAAGGAAAAGATCAGAATAAAAATATATTTTGTTCCAAAGAAGAGAGTGATTGAGCAGAAGCATCAGACTCATGATAAATCAACTTAGCGAAGAGTGTCAAAGAGATGGAAGCATAAATTAGATAGAAATTAGGAATTTCGATTAGCTTTGTCAACTCATGATCAAGTTGAGTAATGGTTTGTGATGACAGGTGCTCCAAGCACATGGAAGGTGACAAAAGAAAGTGTATTTATCTGAAAGAGGTCAAGAAGGGAAGCGATACATTTGGTAACAATGCTCCAAATCTAATCAAAGGTAGGAGATGTAAAGCTGGATGATAAAACCAAAGCTCAAAATGTGTTGTACGTGGATGGATTGAAGAACAATCTTCTAAGTGTAAACTAGATGTGTGACAACAACTATGATGTAACTTCCATATATAAAGATTGTGAAATCAAAATTTCGAGATCTAGAGAATTGGTCAGAAAGACACTCAGAAAGGGAAACAATGTCTACATATTTGATTATTCTAGAATTAAATGTGTATGAGCAAGGAAGATGAGTCATGGTTGTGGCATAAAAGAACGGGTCATGTAAATTTTGACAACATAATCAAGAAAAGAAAAACAAAAGTAGTTAAATGGTTGCCAAGATGATCAAAATTAGACAACATCATATGCAAATCATGTCAGCTTGGAAAACATGTAAGGGTTCATTTAAAAACTAATGAGTATCGCTTCTAGACCTCTATAATTAGTGCATATTGATATCTATGGGCCTACAAGAAAGAAAATTACAAGAGGAGAAAAATATTTTCTTCTATTTATAATTTCACAAGAGCCACTTGGATCATTATGATGAGAGAGAAGTTAGAAGCTTTGAGAAAATTCAAAATTTTTACAGCCCAAGTTGAAAATTAGGAGGACTTAAAGATTAAGTGCCTAAGGCCTGAAAGAGGAGGATAATATATGTCCAAGGAGTTTGAATAATTTTTTGAAGTCCGTGGCATTAAAAGACAATATTCAATTAACAAAACACCCCAACAAAATGGTGTGGTGGAGAGAAAGAATGAGTCAATTCAAGAAATGGCATGAGCAATGATGGATGAAGCCAATGTCGCACATACCTTTTGGGGAGAAGCAACTCAAGCAACAATTTACTTGTCAAATAGAATTGTACTCATGATAAGACACCTTACAATATATGGAAAGGGAGGTCTGCATCAGTAAATAATCTTAGGGATTTTAGCAACAAATGTTATATAAAAGGGATGATGAAAAGTTGGTAAAGTTTGACTCATGAGTGAATGAAGGAATATTTCTTGGTTACTCCTTCAAAGAAAAGGCAACAAGTGCTATCAAAAAAGGACCAAGAAAGTATTGGAGTTCATTGATGTCAAAGTTGATGATTTCTTGCCGCAATCAGAGGAACCTAAAAAAACTAAAGAAACAATTGTTGGAGCTTATGATTTGATAGAGATGAAGATCAATAAGTATCAAATGAGGAAGAAAAATAAGTAGAGTTTCCTATAGCAATAAAGGCTCCCCCCATTCATATACAAAAGCAACGACCTAAGAGAAAAATCATTGGAAGCAAAGAGCTAAGGGTTCAAACAAGAAGAATACTGATAGGAACTTAAAATCAAGCACACTTTGCATTATTATCCCAGGTAGGACCAAGAGTTCTAGTGATGCTAGCGAAGATAAAAGTTGGATCAAGACAATGAATGTGTAGCTAGACCAAATATAAGTGAACACTTGGGAGATAGTACCTAGACCAAGAGACAAGAATATTATTGGAACCAAATGGCTATTCAAGAACAAACAAAATGAATAAGGGCATGTGGTAAGGAAAAAGGAAAGGTTGGTATGCAAAGGGTACACTCAAGTAGAAAGCATTGATTTTGAAGAAACCTTTTCTCCTATATCTAGACTAGATGCTATTAGAATGTTCTTAGCATTTACAAGTTATAAGAATTTTATGGTTTATTAGATGGATGTGAAATCAACCTTATTGAATGGTGAATTAGAAAAAGAGTTGTACATAGAAAATATACAAAAATTTCAATTATCTGATGATGAAAATCAAGTTTGCAAATTAAGAAAGGCTCTCTATGGGTTGAAACAAGCTACAAGAGAGGATCATCAGGCAAAAATTTATATATTAAATTTGATAATGATGACTTTCTATTCATTGTTTTGTATGTAGATGACATCATTTTTGGAAGTGATTCGAAGCAAATAGATCAACAATTTGTGGAAGATATGTAGAAATAATTCGAAATTTTGATGCTAGGAGAGCTGTGATTCTTCCTTGGACTGCAAGTAAGACAAATAGATAAAGGTATATTCATCTCTCAATCTAATTACTTGAGAGAAATGTTGAAAAGGTTTGGTATGGAGGTTGCAAACTATTTAACACACCTATGGCGACTAGTTACAAATTAAGCAAGGATGATAATTCTCATAAAGTAAATTAGTCTACTTACAAATTAATGATTAGTAGTTTGTTATATTTGACAGCTTCTAGACCTGACATTATGCAATCTGGAGGGTTGGTTGCAATAATTCAACCTAATCCCAGAGAAATTCATGTCAATGTAGTGAACATGATCTTCAAATATCTACAAGGCACCATTGATTATGGATTGTGGTATTCTAGAAGTAAATATTTTGGTTTGGTAACTTATATTGATGTAGATTGGGCTAATAGTATTGATGATAGGAAAAGCACATTAGGAGCAACATTATTTTTTGGGTTGTTGTCTAGTCTCTTGGTTGAGTAAGAAGTAGAATTTTGTTTCTCTATCTACAACTAAAGCCGACTATGTAGCAATGGCAACATGTTGCACCCAAATTATTTGGATGAAGCAGATTATCAAAGACATGAAGGTTGAATACGATGATCCCATTCCTATAATGTGTGACAACACTAGTGCCATTATCATTTCCAAAAATATTGTTCTCCATTAAAAAACAAAGAACATTCCCATTAAATATCATTTTCTATGAGATCAGGTTGCTAACCATGTTATGAGATTAGAATATGTGGCCACTAATGAGCAGCTTCAAAATATTTTACCAAGCCTCTTCCGAGGGATTTATTTGAACAAATCAGGAAACAATTGGGAGTATTAACCTTTTAAAGACATTAAATTATATATTTGGAGTTGGTAGCTAGTCAAGGATTTCATGAATCATCTACAAAATAACATAAAAGATATTGGTGATTGTTTCAACCTCACATGCCACAATGAAGTGTATTCTAATTTTGTTTCATCAAAAGAATATGGTTCTTAGATATATATGAGGAGAGTGTTTAGGAGCTCAAGGGGAGCATATATAGTAGCAAATCAAGGGGTGTATATTAATCTCTATCAACAATGCGATTGTTTTCATTGCTTTCCATCATTGCTCTATATTTCCCTTTGCCATCGATGTCAAAGGGAGGGGAGAGAGAGATTAGTTTTTAGAGATCAGATTTAGATGGAAGGATCAAGTTTAGGTTGGTTCAACAAGATGCCAACAATGCTAAGGGAAAACATTTTTGGCATTATAGTATTGGCATTGATGTCAATGGACAAAAGGTGATGTAACATGGTTTGTATATACTTGATGTAAGGTGTTTCATGTTTTATGATAGTATTGGGAGTAGGTATTGAATATTTGAAGGTGAGTTGTTGATCTGGATGGTGCTTCATTTTGATTTCTATGTAAGCCAAAAGACACGTGACCTTTGAGTGAGAAAACCACATACATATGCGTATATCCTTTAACAAGAACACATACATGATCCTATGTGTGAAAAATAAAAACCGTGGGATTTCCCATGGAATTTTCTTATGGTAAGTAACATGTTGATATGGGCTTCAACATTTTTTTTGGTCCATGAGCTTTTGGTTGATCTAGTCATTGTACTTGGTCCAATTTGATTTGGTCATTGGCACTTGATTTGGTCAATGCATATGGACTATCAAAAGCATTTGTTTGTAATTAATGTAAAGATGGTGATTTGGTTAGTGTGAGGAGTTGTCCTAAAGAGGCAGAGTAATGGCTCTAACCTGGTTGTGCACATGTGATTTATTTGGTGTGCATGAAGGTGTGACTCAAAGTTTGATTGAGTCATAGAGCACTTGATCTATTTGATACTTTTGGTTCTTGACCATTATGGAGAAATTGTTCTTGTGCATTGAACCTTCTAGAGGAGAGCAAGAGACCTTAGATTAATTACAACCTGAGAAATGTTGTATGGAGTTATCGCTAGCCAATCTAAGAAATGGTAATGGAGGTGTAATGGAATGCAATTATTCCACGTTGATCTAGTCTAAAATAATGAGATTTGTCGATCGGGTTTGTGTTGGTGTAATGTGTATTAGCGTATGAGATTCTTCACCAATAAGTATGTGTGTGTGTGCGCACACACACGAAGGAAAGGGTTCGATTACTTAAGAGTGTGAGGTACTATAAAATAGAGTGATCAGATTTGTTATGGAACAAAGTGATCATTGTGCAAGTATATAATTGGTTGCTAAAGAATTATATCATTATTTTTTATTGTTTTTCATGTAATGGTTAGTGTTGATGCAAGTTATGAATGTTAATGAGTGAAGAAAGGTCTGAAGATTGTCTTTAGTTTGAAGCATTTGCTAATGAAACTAAAAAAAGTGGCTAAGACATTATTCAATATATTTAATCAACTAATGCATGTTGTTCACTTATGTTAAGCCAGATAAAAGATTGCATTGTCCTAGAGAATATTATTTGAATTGTATTTACAGGGGTTGGGGCCTCAAGCAGGTGGAGGCTTTCTATACTATCAAGGGAGTGGGTGCTCCTAACTAGTGGGTGCCAACAAATTTATATAGAGGGAATGGGAGCTCCTAGCTAGTAGGTTCCAACAAATCAATGTAACAATATTGAAGAATATTAAAAGAAATAAGAAAAGAAGTATGATGGTTTTTCTCCCCTTAAGGGTTTCCACCTTAATCATTTGTGTTAATGTGTATTGTTGATTGTGCTCTTGAATTTGTATCTTTTTTATCAGTTTTTTCAAAATTTAAAAGTTATAACTTAAGATAACTTAAGTAGGTTTGACATTAATAGTGATTCACCCCCCCGCCCCCTCTCATTATTTGATAGATCCCATCAAACGGTATATCCCACTCTTACAAAATCCTCCATTATAGCCATTTCAAATTTAGAATTAGTTAAGGGAATAAAAATATAGGAAAAAACCATGAAAATTTCAATGTCTTAAATAATGTACAACTCTCAGGTGGATCCATGGTTCAATGGTTAAGTCAACGATGGATTTCGATAAAACATACACAACCTTTAATGAGACTAAAAAGTGTGCATATTTCTCAAATCAAATTAGAGATAGGACAAGATGCACACAGGTTAAAGCACAGTGACCAATCCAAGGATGACACATGGTAGTGTGGGGTTGGACGATGATGTGGACCCCTCTTCCTAGTCACTTGACACATGGTAGTGTTTAGATGACATGATCACTTGCTCAATAAACATAAATGACATGTGGCAATAATTGGTTGGATGATGTGGCTTCTTACACAGTTAGTAGATGACATCATCAACATGACATGGAAACTCCAAAGACTGACACATGGAAGACATATTGGAGTGTTTTTGAATGGTCATACACTCAAAATGATGTCATGATGACATCATCATGTTCATGACCGTGCACCCCTCGGTTAGGGTCACATAGCATGGTAAAATAAGGTCATATGGGGTTGCGTGTGAACACTAAAGCAAGGTTATATGGTCATGGTTTCTAATTCAAATGGATAAGACCCATGATGCATATTGATGTATACTAAATGAAAAGTTGTATCGTGGAGTGGTTGGCCCTGAGGTAAGCCCTCAAATCCCTTAGACCACACCCCACAAACATATATATTATAGTGACTTAGCTCATACAAACCATCAATCCATAATGGAAACATATAACATGAAACATGATTGCGATTCTATGGTAAGTTTGATCTGGTGGAATAATTAGTCTATTGCGAGGTTGAAACCTTGGGCAAGTGTTTCGTGACAAATATTTTTGGTGGTTTTATTTCAAGTTTGATGTAGTGGCTCAGTTAGTTTGTTGTGAGGTCAAACCCTCGAGTGAGTGTTCTGTGACTTTTGGTTGTTCTATGACAAGTTTGATCTAGTGGCTTTGTTAGTCTGTTGCGAGGTTGAACCCTTAGGCGAGTGTTATGTTATAAAGCCTTTAGGTTGTTCTATAGAAAGTTTGAGTTGATGGCTTGGTTAGTTTGTTGTGAGGACAAACCACTGGGTGAGTGTTCTGTAACAAATATTTTGGTGGTCATGTGGTGAGTTTAATATGGTAGCATGACTGGTTTAAGGAAAAGATATTGAGAAAGAAATATATAATACAAGGCCTTTGTGACGAGTTTAATATTGTAGTAGGATTAAATATCTTAGGGAATCACTCTATAACATAATTTCAATGGCCTCCATAGAAAATTTGATGTGGTAGCTTAATTAGTCGAAGCTCTGAGGTGAGCACTTTGTAACAAAATTTGTATGACCTTCATGGAAAGTTTAATGTGGTAGCACAAGCTCTCGACCTCCACGACAATTTTGATTAGTTGAAGCTCTTAGGAAAGCATTCTATAACACAATTTGTATGGCCTCTGTGGAAAGTTTTGATGTGATGCCATGAGCTCTTGGGTGAGGATTCTATAACACAGTTTGAGTGGCCTCCATGGCATGTGGTAGCTCGATTGGTTGAGCTCTAAGGTAGGAATTCTATAACACATTTTGAGAAGGCTCCGTTGCATGTTTAGTGTGGTAGCTCAATTCATCGAGCTCTTAGACGAGCATTATATAATATAGTTTGAGTAGTCTCCAAGGAAAGTTTGATGTGGTAGAAAAATTAGTCGAAGAGTATTGTAACATAATTTTTGTGTGGTTTCATGGCCCAAAGTATGGTTATATGACAACACCTCACCCTTACACCCATAGTAGTAAACATGTCAGTTGGTTGTGATGTGCAACTTTTATAGTGCAGGTTGTAAATTTGAGTCTTGGGAGACTCAGGTGGATTTTTTTTGTGAGCTGTTTTTGGCACACCAATTCTATATAATTTTTTGAACCATTAAACCTTTTCAGTGGTTGGAAATTTGTATTTTGTTCAACATGCTTGGAATTGTCTATTTTGTAGAAGAGTTAATTTTTATATGGTTTTATCTTGTTTCAAATTGTTTATGGATGCTTTTGGGGTCATTCCAAGGCTAAATTGAATTCCTAAAGAAGCATAGAAATTTGTGTTCATAGGTGAACATTCCTAGAAGCATGAATAGTGTAGTGGATGTATTCTTGATGATCAGAATCGTTGCTATATGTTTTGGAAGCTTATGAGTAGGTCATAGTTGATGGTAGAAACAAGTTCTAATATGAGTTTTATTTTACCAGATTGATAAGTAGGTTGGAACAGATCTTGGACAGGGCATAACAAAGTGTTGACAATTGTATGAAAATAACGATTTTATTTAGAATATTTATATTAATTAAAGAGTAGGTGGATCCAATTTTAAAAATTTCAAAAAGAGGTCCATAAGGAGTTGAAGAAGGAGGTGGGTGCATTAATTAGGTTAGAGCCTAGAGCAAGTCAGAGCTTACTCATCATCAACGTTAGTTCCTTAACTAGGTTGTAGCCACTAAGTGAGTTGCTTCTTGCACATTTTCGAGGTCAATGACTCAATTAGGTTGTATCCAACTGCAAGTAGCAACTTACATATATTGGGGGTGGGTACCTCCAATAGGTTGATGCCTAGAAATCTATGTAATGTATTGAATAATAATAAGAAGAATAATTTGTGGTTTTCTCTTGTACGGGTTTCCACATAAAAGTTTATGTCTCATTGGGTTCATATGATGGCCTTTTGATGTGTTTTTGATATGTTAATATTTTGTTGATGCACTATTATATTCATTGATATGTTGCTACATAATTTTTTATTGATAAAAGTTGTAAAATAATACAATTGGTGCCAGATTGATTCACCCCCTCCCACTCAATGTGATCTTTGGTCCAACAGTGAAACGTTATTGGGTTTTTCTTTTAAAATTTTGAAAATAAGTGTTGATCCAAACGAAATGTGTAGATATTTTGACATTTATGAGTTGGTTAAGATCAACATTCTATAATGTATCTCAAGGTAAAATGTATTTCTTAGTGTGAATTTCAACTATCTAATCAAATGGTCCTAATTATGCTCTAGAGATAAAGTGATCTAACTATTCATATTCTCCTCAATAATAATAGTTATTGATCCACACTTAGCACCCAATTAGTCCATGTTCTCTCTTCAAAGAGCATGGATGGTCATTTTCTAATGACCAATTATGAGAAACTCATATTGAAATATTTTCTTTTGAATTAATTTATTTCCTTAATTGGCCATGTTAGCTAGGGTTGTGGACTATTTCCCTCTTTGAGAATTTTAACCATTTAATACATCGACGTATTAAATTTGATCTATTTGTATAAGTCATTTCCTTGAGTTATTCCACTTGTGTGGAAATAACCTATGTAATGAACATGGTATCAAAGCCCTTGTGAAGACCCACTCCCATTTTTTATCAAAATATTGAACTTGTATGACTACATGCATTAAAGGACATTTGAATTATGTTATTTCTAAGCATTTCTAGGTCAAGAGAACATTCCAATACGTTTAAAATGTCAGTTTTGGTTGGAATCCCTTTTCATTTAATATGCAAAAGTTTCATTTGTCAAAGATATGACCATTTATAATACGTTTGGAGGTATATAGTTTCATTTTTGTTTTTTTAAATCTCTTCCATTTAATTTTAATATTACATTTTAGTTTGTTTATTTTTTATCCTCAGTTGTTCTTTTTTCGATCAACCTTGTGTGATTTAGACAAATAAAAAAACAGAATGGAAAGTTTCATTTCTTTTTTGTTTTTTTCCCTTGTTTTTTTTATGATATGGGCAAATTGTTGACAAAGACAAAAATTTCATTTTCTAGGTAGCTTACCCAAGGTCTAACCCTGAGCTAATAAATATTTTTTCCTTTTCATAATTTTTTTTTGGTGTGTGGGTACAATGATGTGAAGTTTTTTTTAGAAAAAAACAAAATTCATGGGGTAAGCGTGCACTTCGAGGAAAAAGTATTGAGGAAAATGTGTACTTGCTACTTTTTAACATTTTCTTTATCCTTGGTAAGAGCTCACTTGGTTGAAAGTAGCTTTATTAAAATATAAATTTAGAGTTAAAATCCTTGTTTTCATTAAGTTACTTTATAAAAAAAAATCATACCACTTAAATTTATAACATAAAGTAACTTCAATATAAAAAAGTTCACTTATATTATAAATGTTGCTCCCATACATTATAAAATTGATTTATTTGTAAAAATGATCTCATAGACAATGATACAATGAGGGAATTTTTCTCTCTTTATAACCGAACAACGTTATTGTCCACCCGTAACCATATTGATCAATTTCAAACTACGACATGAAATCTTGTTTTTTTTTCTTTTGTACGAATTTATTCAAAAGTCTATAACTTTGATTTTGATTTGTAGAGTTCGTTTTTAGTGCCTTTTTTATACTACTAATTTTTTTGAGAGATTTCCATTTGGATAGATGGGTCCTACTTTTGAAGCCATATTAATTACATATTATGATATGGTCAGTCTAAATGATCTATTTATTACAAATTCAAACAACTTATTGTAGAATCCCATATGGAGAATTTAGTATGAAGGAGGGCACTTTATTGGGTTACTTTGGGAACATAAATTTCCCCTCATAATGGATTAAAGATATCCAAAAGAGATAAGAAAAAGGATGAATTTCATGGATTAATTAGAATGCACATCTCCAGTGAACTTTAGTTTCAACTTCAATGAATTGAGAGTCTAGATACACCAATTCAAAAGATGGAAATTATGTTTAGTAAACACAATGAGATTCAAGCCCACCAATGGTTATGAGGAATTTGGTATCTATAGATAAATACTAATTCCCTAGGTAGGTAGTTATACCTAGAACAACAAATTTATAGCACTTATCTTTTTTCTATAGACGATAAACAAGACAAAGGGAATCAAATGACCTACTTGTTCTTTCGCTTTCCTTTTGTCTCCTTTGTTTGACTCCCATCGCTCCTTCTCGAACTTAATTCGCTCAAAAAGTACCTGCAAGCATAAATATAAGACAAAGAACCAATCAAAGCAAGAGATCTATCGAATATAAGTAAATGGAATCAGATACATTCGCATATATAAATGTCATATATCAAGATAAGCATATGCAAAAAGGTGTAAACAACTTTATTAAGTAGAAGGAAGAATTACAACCATGAAGTCCAATCCATTGTCACTCTTCCAGCTTGGGTTCCAACCAACATCACATCAATAGCACAACACTCCAGTAGCATAACACTACTCACTTACAATCTCAATTCTCACTCCAACAGTATCTCCTTACAAATTCTCAAAGTCCAGCCCCTTGATCACTTAGATGAGTGCTCAATTTATATGCAAATGGAGGAGGTTTTGTCGTAAATGAGGGTATTGAATGGCCTTCCAAACTTAGAGTTAGTTTCCACGGAGGAAGGGATGTGATCCAGGTGGATATTGGTGGCCACCTGCCAAATCCACTTGGACCCCCACCATTGTTTCTTTCAGCTTTTCAGTTTCCTTAATTGTAGCACAGTTTACTATTTTTAGCAGTTTTTTCGGTCCTGAACTTCTGTAGCCGGTTTAAGGCCCTAAACAACGTTTTTTGGGAAAATTGGGAGCAACATGGGTTCATGAACGGATGTTGCTCTTCCAAAAATTGTAGTTCTCGGATAGATCTTTCTAATGAGATATTGTACTGGTCAAACAGAGATCGTATGGCAAAGTTACGGCCTCGGGAAGTTGATGTACCAATTTACCCAAACAGGGCCCACAGTTTGGCGTTTCATCTTCTAGGGTTAGGTTTTTGGATGTTTAGGGTTTTCCATTGTTTCTCAATAATAAATAGGCCTTCGAGCCTCATTGTAACAGAGTTCAGAGGCATGTAGTCGCCACATCTCTTCTCAGAGATAAGTTACCATCGCCCTAGCTGTTTATTTCCATTTTCTGTTTGTAAGCATATCTTAGTATTTTACATTAATGAAATGAAGTATTATTTCCGTTGCATCTTTGTGTTTATGGTTATATACGTAATTTGTTGCGTTCCTATTTAAATCCGGATCAGTGGTATCAGAGCAGTCTGCTTTTTCTTTGTTTTTCTTTGCATGTCCCCAACGAGGTCGAGATACAAGGAGTTAGGGCTTGAACTAGTCGAACCTTTGCAAGACCAGCCTCGCAAATCTCGACGGCCTCCAATGGTGGACGAAAAGAAAGATGAGGGGGCAGGAGATCCTATCAAAATCTTGCTCGAAGAAGTCCTCGAGTGACAAAGGAATGCGATGATGGACAAGTTTGCCCAGATCCTTCAGCAGCTACCCAGGGGTGATGCATCGGCTTCCAACAGCTACTCTGGAAATGCCACATTATTTAAGGTACAAGTTAATTTTGAAATCCCCATATTCGAGGGTCAGATAGACGCAGATGCCGTCGATAAATGGTTAAATCCGCTAGAGGGTTATTTCTCTGTTCATGATTTTTCTAGTCGGGAAAAAATTATTTTCTCTCTTCTCAAAGTAGCCCCCCACGTCAAGGACTGGTGGGAAACCTACTGCGAGCAAAATGATGAAAGTACCAGCTCACTATTTTCCACCGCACTGACTTGGAATTCATTTCGAGATGCCATCAAGGAGCAGTACTACCCTGTCGAAAGCTATGAGGATCAATACATAAAGTGGACCATGATGCAGTAGGGAAGGGACCAAGACGTGATGGAGTTTACCAATATTTTCCATACCCTTCGCACAAAGTTTGGTATCAAGGATTCGAAGCAGCATTTGATACTCAAATACCGCAGTTGCCTTCACAAGTACATACAGGAAGAAATAGAATTCCTTAACATCTCCTCGCTCGGCATGACATACCGATATGCAGGCAAGTTCAAGGAAAAGTTTAAACAGAAGAAGCGAGACTTTGGATCTGGGAATTCGAAGTAAGGGAAAGGTGCCCCCAAACCGTAAAACAAAGGACAAAGCCAAGGCAGGGTGGCCCAAGACAACCCGCCAAAGCTGCAAGCAAAGAACAACGTCGCGAAGCCGAAAAAGGACACGGGAAAATGGTGTGAGTTCCATAAGAGCTCCACTCACAACACAAGTGAGTGTTGGGCCAAGCAGTCACTGGTGGCTGAGCTAAAGGTTTCAGAATCAGATGCATGTTATGACTCTGAGTCAGAACCCGATAAGGAGAATGACAAAGGGAAGCAGATTATCAATGCGGAGCCCAACACCACCATTGCCACCATGAAGATCCATAAGGAGGAACCCGAAGATCCAGAGGAGGAGGAGCGTCTCTTCCACTCCTAGATGTGGGTAAAAGGATCCCAACTATAGTTCATTGTTAACATCTGGAGCCAAAAGAACCTCATTTCGGTAGAGCTCGTGAAGCGGCTGGGCTTATCGACCACAGCACATCCACAACCGTACACCATCGGGTGGCTTCAGCAAGGACGAGATCTTTGCGTGAGTCAGTAGTGTCGCCTTCCATACAACGTCAATCCCTTCACAGATGATGTATTGTGTGACATTGCTCCCCTTGAAGTTTGTGATGTATTATTAGGACAACCATACTTGCGGAAGCGACATGCTAAGTATGAATCAAGTCCCCGTGCTGTTATTATTACTTTGGGAGATAAGTTATACAGGATACCGGAGGTAGCACCGCCTACTGCCATCTCTTTGATTACTACAAAAAAATGCAGTAAGATCATTTCCAAAGTTGGGAAATTTGTTTTCCTGATGATATGCCCTCAAGGAAAGAAGAAGACGGTGGCCACGACCTCCAGACAGGGCTCCTCTGCACAACAACTACAGATGGACAATGTCGTGGAGGAGTAAAAGGACATCTTCACCTCCCTCGCAGGGGTTCCTCTGCACTGTCAGGTCAAGCACCCCATCGATCTGACCCCAGGTGCACTGTTTCCCAATGGACCAATCTATCGGTGCTCCGTTCTGGAGAAAATTAAATCAAGAGGCAGATTCAGGAGCTACTGTAGAAAGGTCACATCCATTCAAGTTCATCGCCTTATGGGAGCCCAATCATGTTGG
This sequence comes from Pinus tabuliformis, assembly GCA_031772625.1. Classification (NCBI taxonomy): domain Eukaryota; kingdom Viridiplantae; phylum Streptophyta; class Pinopsida; order Pinales; family Pinaceae; genus Pinus; species Pinus tabuliformis. Next base: position 608,518,092 of record CM062810.1, read on the forward strand.
TATAGAAGAAGGATGGGACTTGGAGACTCTATATTGACTATCGGGCACTGAACAAGATCACTATCTGTAATAGGTACCCGATCCAACGGATTGATGACCTCTTGGACCAACTGAAGGGGGCAAAATATTTCAGCAAGATCGATTTGAAGTCAGGATATCTCCAGGTACCAATCGAACCCTTCGATGTGTGGAAGATTGCCTTCAAAGCCAAGGAGGGCCTTTTTGAATGGTTGGTTATGCCTTTCGGATTGACGACTGCTCTTGCAACCTTCATGAGGCTAATGGATTACATCTTCCGGCCATTCACCAACTCATTTGTAGTGGTATTGTTATAGAAATTTTTGGGCACTGCAACCCCAAGCATAAAATGTCCATAAACCAAGGGCTCCTAATTCCCTAAAAATGTTGTTCTAACCCCTAAAGGAACAAGGCCAACTGATTACAGCTTCTCCCAGAAGTTCTCCATGAAAAACTGCTCAGAACTGGTCAAAACAGGATCATTTCGCCTGCTCCATAGGCAAAGTGCATTGCATCTCACCTAAGTACACTCTGTGGGTGCGTTGCATTTCAAAAAGCCCTTCTATGGGGTGCGATGGGCGAGAAGTGACAAATGGCAGTGTCAATCCGCGAAGTGGACAGGCATGGAATCTTCCAGAAACTTCTCCTGTGACACTTGCCTCTCTGAATTCGACCAAGGATGAGTAATAGATCATCAATCTCCAAGTGGAAGCAAGAACTATCAGAGGGAAGACACTAATCAAATCACAAGCTGACTCATCTCCCTTACAGATATCTATATATGGATCCCTCATCCCAGAGATCCAGAGGCTGGAATTTTGCATCTTGTAAGGAATTGCTGTTGGTTTCTTGAGGCAACATCATAGTGTTGGGTGATCTAAGCTTTGCATGAGGTGAAGAAGGGCTTACTTGCTGAGAGGATGATGTTGGGTCAGAACAACTGGTTGTAACTCTCTTGGCTCTTTCTTGATTATCAATAAAGTTATTCAAGTTTTCCTCCATACTCTTGTGTCATTTATGTTTCATGCATTTGTATGGTCAATTTACATATGATCCTAGATTGTTTATGATAATAGATCCATGTTCTTGTATAGTGTTATGCTACTTTGATTCTACAGGTACTCTGTGAAGCTGGGTGTACAAGGAAGCAAGTAGCAAAAGACTATTAGAAGAGAGAGGAATCGAACTAGGAACCAAGCGCAAAACAGAGGTTGGTCATCTTTATTCTTCTCTCATCTATCTTTTATAAAGGAAAACGAAAGTAGCTTTACTTTGTTTGTTTCTAAGGTAGCTACCACACCTTAGTGGGATTAGCAGTTCTGCATAGACACTTTTCCCTGTAACAAAATGGCGACTCCACTGGGGAGCGACTAGGTTGTTTGTTTATCTACCTTGTTGTTTATTTTATAAACTTATAGACGGAGCCTGAAGTTGAGCCAGGTAGCTTTCGAACTGCATTTTCTATGAAAATGAAAAGTAGATAAATGTCGCTTCAGTCAATCTCCGGGTTTTGTTTATGAATTAAACAACTGATTTACAAACTCTCTAATTTCCCTTGTGGTGGCTCTAGTAACCTCTTTAGATCTACCCCTATTGTTGATTTACTGATTACCACTTGCACGGCCAAAATCCCTGAACTGAACTGCAAACTGTGACTCGGAACCCAACCAAAGTCTCGTCTCCGGCCCAACGCACTCTCTGTTCTGTGAATCTGAACTTCAGCACACTTCTCGAGTGTAGTAGGTGCGCAGCATTTCAAATTCACTGTGTTACAAGTGCGCTGATTAGACTAGACATTGTTCCTGAATGTTGGTTTCTGTTCATTCTTTTTAGTTCTATTCATGAGTTTTGCTGCCTATGTTCAGTACACCTCTGTTTGAAACCCCTTTCCTTGCTGTTATTCTGCCTCCATTGTGCAAAGAATTGTAAATGTTTTTGTGTATTTGTTGAGTCATTTTCAGTTCTCCTTTGCAAAAAAAGTAACGTAATTGCACTGTCGTTTCTTGATTTGAAGGTGTCGCAAGTGTCATTTTCAGTCATAGAAGAGAGTCTGATTGATCTTGATAGTCGATTACCCTGTTACTATTGTATTTGATCTGAATTTGTATTTTTTCTAGTGTCGAAAGCAAGTATTCATTTCCAAATTGCAAAGTGTTGTCATTATCTTCATTTTTTATTTTGAAAAGAAACTTGTTAGTAATTGTCGCTTGAAAGTAATTCAGATTTGCGCATTAGCTTTCTTTTTATCATTCACATATTAAGAAGGCTGAAAACAAATACATGCATGTGCATTTGCATTTTGACTATTTGATTGGTTTGATTTAGGATAGTGCATATAGTGTGTGCTCTTTGCTCTTTGTTGAAAGAATTATGTCTTTCTTTCCTTAGTAGCTAGGATTTTCATTGCACAAAGAAGATAAAACACTATTTATCATCTTAGATTGCATTTTAGGAATTGTACATCTACATCACGCGGTGAACCTGAAAGGAAAATTTCTTAAGCAAGATCAACTATAAAATAAATTTAATGAATCTAACAAAGCTTTGGAACCTAACGCACAACATCTAGAAGTCTAGGCTAGAGACGTATTCTGGCGTCGTAAAGCCTGGTAACTGTTGTTCTCACTGTTGGTTGGGTGATTCCTCCACTTTGAGACGATAAGTGCCAGTACGGACTTGTGCTCCCACGTACCGTCGAGTATATTTTGGGAGACCACAATAGGCTTAATCCTTTATCCATAGGAAGCCGTGTTTGCCGCCCTATTGATCGCAATGCACTGAACACAGCATCCGGGAAGATTGACTGCCATATCGTAAAAAGTATTCTGCAGTTTTGCGATTGGTTTGGTAATCCCTCTACCTAGATTCCCAGAGCAGTCCCTTTCATTCCTTTTTAGACTCCTTAACAGAAAAGGTCCATCTGAGCACTTGTCACTTTAGGCTCATTAAAAATAGAAGGCGACTAGAGTCATCTTTTTTTTTTCTCGACTCTTTAAAATTGAAAAAACAAGTTATGTCAAAGCGTCTAAAATTTATTTTAAACGGAATAATCATCACCTTTCCTACGTTGGTCTTAGGTTGAGAAAATGGAGTCTACCAACCAAGGAGTTCCCCTTGGAGGAAATCCTAGTCCCTTCTCCTCTTGGGGAGATGTTGGTGCACCCCACATGGCCACATTGTCACTTCCAGGATTGACAATCGGATTGCCCGTATGGCTCTTCTCAACCTCTGTCATTCATAACACTGCAATTCTTGAACAATCGAGTCAGCAATTAGACGATTCCAGAGTTACCCCCCAACCCTCTACTTCCTCCAATTCTTCCTCTCCTCCTTCCTCTTCGCTTGATGAGGCTGGTAAAGCCAAAAATCAAGTAACGGAGAAGAAGAAGGAAAAGAAGAAGAAAGAGAAGAAGAAGAAGGAGCTGAAGGCGAAAAAGGGTAACCGAGCGTCATCTAGCGAAAATCCACACACTGCACCAACCAGGCCTAAATCGCCATGTGTCATTTGCAAAGGAGACCACTACCATAGAGATTGTCCTTGCATCCCTCAGATTTTAAGGGACTGGTCTCCTCGTTTCGACAATCCGGTGTCGTCAACCTCTGATGATCATGTTGAAAACACACCATCGACTAGTGAAAGTGAAGCCCCAGGACAAAAAGAAAATATAGATTTCCTTGTAAACTGTGCGAAGGTGATCATGCCGTCCACCGTTGTCCCTTCTTAGACGAGGCTAAAAGAGTTTTGGACGATCGTCCAGTTTCACCGTTACGACTTCCTCCTGGATATAAAAAACTCTTGCCAAGTCCGTCACTAGTTGAAAATCCGGCTGACCCGCCCAGGTGGTCGGCCGAAGCATCTATCATTGAAGACGAACCATCTGAACCCATACCAGATGAAAGTCAAAAGGTCGAGACGACAGTTGACCCGGTCTTGCCTTCAGAGGTTCCATCTTCAGATGATACAGTCACCGAAGAGAACAAGGATGACACCGTCCAAATTCTTTTCGTAAGCACAGACTCCGATGAACATGGGGGAAATTTACCCATTCCTTTACCGTAGGAAGGAAGTTCGTCAGAGTCGTACCCGGTCGTCTATTCGGTCCCACCTCCAAGCAACTTAGTTGTTTCCTTCGATTGGAATCAACTAGGCAGACCCCGTTTATCGGCTAGTGTACCATTCCGAATCATTGCTCAAATATATAAAATGGTCATGGCTGGCACCATCATAGATGAAGGGGCTTCTGTGAGTATCCTTTCCTCCACTGCTTGGAAAGCGCTTGGTTCGCCATCGCTTTTGCCTGAGATGAGAAATCTAACAGGCTTTGACAAAGGAACCAGTCGACCGTTAGGGATCCTTCCCAATGTGCCCATAACATAGAGAGGGAAAACCGTTCAAATGAATGTAATGGTAGTCCAAGGACCCCTGGATTATAATCTACTCCTTGGACGAGACTATATTTATTGCATGGGAGCAATTGTCTCCTCACTCTTTAGAGTAATGTGTTTTCCGCACAAAGGAAGAGTGGTCAAGCTCGTAGACCAGCTTTCATTTCCCAGATCACACATAGCAAATAGTCATATACCAACCCTGAATGGTCTTTTCATGCAAGGAATGTCTCATCAATCCCCAGTCTGCCCACCTGATGAGCGCGAGTGATTCGAGGGACATGACTGAAACCCAGGGGGCATGCAGCCTGGTCTGCTTCGGCAGGAAAACTTCGGGTATAGGGTAAGTTTCCACGAGAGATATATGACTAGTCTGTACTCCCGTCTGTGATTGGAAAAGGGGGTTAGACTGGAATAAGATTCCCTCGTCAAAGTTGTGTGAGTGGATTGTCTCGCCTTTGTCTATTTCGGTAGACATCGCCGAAGAAGTGTTTTGTTTGCGATGTGAATAGAACAATCTTTGGTAACCTGAAAGAGGTAGACCTTTCCTGATAAAACAAATGTTTTGTCGGTAGAATAAAAGGTGACCTTGAAGATTTATTTTATACCTGGGGGCATGCAAACCTTTTGGCGTGCAAGCGAAGAGTGACCATTTATTTTTTAAATTTGTAGGTCCTCTAACCCTTTAAACTCGTAGGATTGGTCGTTTCCTAACTTGCATAAAGAAAGGATGCGGGGCAAAACTCTAAAAAATGTCGTTTTCATATATGAGACTTTCTTATTATACGACTGGATTGATCGAGCAGTTTTAACGCGAACTTCATGCTCGTTAAAAAATAAACATAAGAAATGAGCAAACGTTTCCCCCAGTGTTTAAGCTCAATAAAAAATGAACCAATTCCCGGTAAATAATCATCGTGAATGTAGTACTTCAGCCTTTAAAGCCTTGGTCGTGTTCCCATCATCACCTCCACTCTGTATTGGCCGATCATTCACCTCCATTTGATTGTTTACCCCTTTTGAGGAATAGCTGCGAAGAGTGATCCCACTAGCCATCCTTGTAACACTGCTGTGATTGGAAAATTCCAAACCTTACCTGGAATCAACTGCTACCCAATTTTATCACTCGTTCCTCAAAAGACGAGTCTCCTTTAAGCTCTTTTCAACTGACTCGTAAAATATGAAAAGATTGCTGAGCCATTGGCCTCTCCAGCTCGTTAAAGGGACCGGAAGTGCTATCCCTCCTTTAGATTTTAATCTTTTTGGACCTGAGGGATTATTACACAAAAAGATCGAGCGCTTGTTTTGTTCGGCTTGTTAAAAGTATCAAAAATTCATCCCTTCTGTATTGTTTTATACTTTTTCGGACTTAAGGGATTAGATGATGAAAAAGGAATTTTGGAGTTGCCTTTATGTCCCTTTTCAGACTCTCTAAAATTGAAAAGGACCGAGTTATCTTTGTCGTTAAACTCGTTAAAACCTAATAGCGACAAACTTGTCCATAACAGACAAGAACGAGTTTCACTATCGCTAGGCTCGTCAAAACATAGCGATGGGTTTGCCCGAAGGGAAAATTATAGAATAATCATATGTTATCCTGCTCAAGCTTGACAAAAATAAAGAGGTACTGGTCAGCAATGACTGGGGAAAAATTGGGAAGAAAACTTGAAGAAACTTTGTTGGTAGCAAGTCGCTCTTGAACATGACACTTTCACTCCGCATCCAAGTCAGGTTGGGTTGTTTCATTCACCGGTCACATCACCATGGTCCCATCACACCATCCACATTTGGGGTTAATGCTACCAATCCATCACGTCAGTGTCGCCGATATGTTCAAGAGAAGTCACTCAGATAATTCACCTGTGTCTCACCCGCTGCAATACATTTACGCTCCATTCTTTCATGACCGCCACCCTGAACCTTATATCACCAGATCGTTTTCACCTCCATTAAAATCATTTGCTCCGTTCCGTTTCATTGATGTGGGATTCATTAAGGCCCTCCTGTGACGGATTGCTTCTTGTCGACATCAGCTCATTATCCAAGAAGTCGATCTAGGGACACCCCTTTCAGTACTTTGAAGCTTACATGCCTCAATGGCAAGTTTCTCACTTCCGGCAACAGTTTTACATCAATGGCCTTCGACCGAAATATTTTGTGTGGTGTTCGATGCCAATTCCTTTATTCACACCACGTGAATTGTACTGCAGTACCTTGAGGGTCATTATCATTATCGGTGATTCCTCTCGCGCCTGTTAACAGCTTACAACATTGGCTGGTAATCAGGCGATGTCTCTCCATGTTCGACTCCAGAACATCTCTCACATGGATCGACTTGTACTTTGAGTGAAGATCGAACGAGATTGAAGACCCCAGATCTAGTTTCATCCATCCAGGCTGCGATATATATTTAGGGAAATAAAGACATCAAATGTACATCGTTGCTGCACAGATGATCATCCAATCAAAGGGATGATGGCTCTACTAGAATCATCAGTCTACACTCAGACGATTGTTTGTCCTATGTACATGAAAATGAATTTATAAATTTGAGCATGGGAATGCCCGTCTCAGCTAGATCATGAAAATATTATGAAGATAATGTATTGTATAGTATCTTATTACAGGTCTCCTCCCACCTTGAAAGAACTTCGGATCCTCATGATAAAGCATTTCACCCGACATCAAAAAGATTAACGACCTCATGCTTTAGGGGGCAACTGTTATAGACATTTTTGGGCACTGCAACCCCAAGCATAAAATGTCCATAAAACAAGGGCTCCTAAGTCCCTAAAAGTGTTGTTCTAACCCCTAAAGGAACAAGGTCAACTGATTACAGCTTCTCCCAGAAGTTCTCCATGAAAAACTGCTCAGAACTGGTCAAAACAGGATCATTTCACCTGCTCCATAGGCAAAGTGCATTGCATCTCACCTAAGTACACTCTGTGGGTGTGTTTCATTTCAAAAAGCCCTTCTATGGGGTGCGATGGGCGAGAAGTGACAAATGGTAGTGTTAGTCCGCGAAGTGGAGAGGCATGGAATCTTCCAGAAACTTCTCCTGTGACACTTGCCTCTCTGAATTCGACCAAGGATGAGTAAGAGATCATCAATCTCCAAGTGGAAGCAAGAACTATCAGAGGGAAGACACTAATCAAATCACAAGCTGACTCATCTCCCTTACAGATATCTATATATGGATCCCTCATCCCAGAGATCCAGAGGCTAGAATTTTGCATCTTGTAAGGAATTGCTGTTGGTTTCTTGAGGCAACATCATAGTGTTGGGTGATCTAAGCTTTGCATGAGGTGAAGAAGGGCTTACTTGCTGAGAGGATGATGCTGGGTCAGAACAACTGGTTGTAACTCTCTTGGCTCTTTCTTGATTATCAATAAATTTATTCAAGTTTTCCTCCATACTCTTGTGTCATTTATGTTTCATGCATTTGTATGGTCAATTTACATCTGATCCTAGATTGTTTATGATAATAGATCCATGTTCTTGTATAGTGTTATGCTACTTTGATTCTACAGGTACTCTGTGAAGCTGGGTGTACAAGGAAGCAAGTATCAAAAGACTATCAGAAGAGAGAGGAATCGAACTAGGAACCAAGCGCAAGATAGAGGTTGGTCATATTTATTCTTCTCTCATCTATCTTTCATAAAGGAAAATGAAAGTAGCTTTACTTTGTTTGTTTCTAAGGTAGCTACCACACCTTAGTGGGATTAGCAGTTCTGCATAGACACTTTTCCCTGTAACAGGTATACGTGGATGACATCCTGATCTTTAGCCAGAGTTGGGAAGAGCACCTCCACCACATCCGACAGGTTCTCCAAACACTGCGGCAACACAAGTTATGTGCCAATTTGGAGAAATACATCTTTGGAATGACCTAGGTTTAGTATCTGGGATACATTATTGATGAACAAGGGGTGCATGTGGATACAGCGAAGATCCAAGTCATTCGGGATTGGCCCTCTCCAACCACTCTAACAGAGCTCCACAACTTTCTAGGTCTTGCCAACTTCTACCGCAAGTTCGTGTTGGGATTTTCTGATATCACTTGGCCCTTGAGTCAAGTCACCAAGGGAGGAGCAAAAGCAAAATTATTTTGGTCTGAATCTCAATAGAAGGCATTCACAGAGTTGAAAGATCGCCTTTTCTTGGCACCAGTGATCGCATTGCCAGACTTGCAACAACCATTTGAGGTTGAGACAGATGCCTCTGACTATGCTATTGGGTCAGTCCTTACTCAACACGGGCATCCAGTGGCATATCACAGTGAGACACTTCCAGACACAGTCCGAAAGTACCCCACTTATGACAAAGAGATGTATTCCATTGTGTAGGCCTGCTGACAATGGAAACATTACATTTTGGGCAAGGAAATGATCATCCACATAGACCACCGACCCCTCCAGTTCATACAGACCCAAGGGAAATTAAAGAATGATCGCCATCAGAAGTGTTCCACATACCTTCAACAGTTCCATTTGAATATCAAGTATAAGAAAGGCAGCACCAATAATGTTGCAGATTGCCTCAGTCGACCACCGATCATGTCATTAACCACCATGCTCAACTCTTGTGGGCACGAGACTTCTGATTGGCCACTTCTCTACAAAAGCGACACAGAATTCGGCCAAACATACCAGACACTCTTGGAGGGTCGGCATGTTCCAGATTTTCACCTCCAGGATGCCTTGTTATGCTACCTGGGTCAGCTTTGTGTTCCTTCAAGTGAGCGTGCCAAGATGATTTGGGAAGCACACTACAGTTGGGCTGCTGGGCATTTCGGGGTTGAGAAAATGGTGGCAGTACTACAGAAGTATCTCTATTGACCGAATCTTCGATAGGATGTCGGGAAGTACATCAGATCATGCACTGCCTATGCCATTGCCAAACCGACTGTCAAGAAGCAAGGCCTCTATACCCCACTGCCTACCCCTAGTCGACCTTGGGAATCCATCTCCATGGATTACATGTTAGGATTTCCTTCCACTAAGCATGGCAATGACTGTGTTTTTGTGGTTGTCGATAGGTTTTCGAAGATGGCCATTATGGTGGCCTGCAAGAAGAATATCACAGCAGAAGTGATTACTAAACTCTTCTTTGAACGAGTGTGGGTACACTTTGGGATCCCACAGTCTATCATCTCAGATCGGGACAGCAAGTTCTTCAACACATTTTGGTCCAATCTCTAGTCGATGCTGGACACCAAACTCACTAAGTCCACAACCTTCCATCCTCAAACTGATGGCCAAACAGAGGTTTTCAACAGGATGATTGTAAAAATTATATGCATGTACAACTCAAAGCATCCACACATATGGGACGAGAGCCTCCCCTATGTTTAGCACAGCTACAATCGGGCTCTCCACAGCTCGACTAGCCATAGCCCTTTTCAGGTGGGATTGGGATTCCAGCCACTATGTCCCATTAATGTGGCCATGCCATTTGTAGCTACTCATGCAGATTCGGCTCATGTCCAGTTCGAAACAGATAAGGCAAACAACTTCAATAAGCACATCCAACATATTCACCAGTAGGTCCATGACATTCTGGAGAAATCAAATGCCAAGTACAAGCAGCGACATGATCAACACCAGGTGCCACACAAGTTTCAGGTGGCCGACAAAGTCTGGTTGCATTTGCAAAAGGAATGCCTTACCGGAGCTTATCGGAAACTCAGACCACTCCGATATGGTCCTTACACTATTACCAAGGCTGTGGGAGACAATGCATTTTAGCTCAGCATTCCCCCATTCCTTGACCTACACCCAGTGTTCAATGTGGACCGCCTTCAGCGATACTTTCCACCATTACTAGACACATCCGACATTGCAGAACAACTCACACCCACAGAATTAAATCCAGATTGCATGGAACAATCTGCGACTAATCAGATCATGAACACACAGATCAAGCACACTTGCCAGTAGAATATCCAATTGTATCAAGTTGTCAAAGCAGGCCAACTCCTTCACCAGGGCAAGTGGCTCACTAAGGACCATGTTCAACAGAAGTTTCCTCATCTCATGGAGGAACTCAACGCGATGGGGACCATTGCTTCCTAAGGGGGGTGGAATGATCCAGGTGGATATTGGTGGCCACCCTCCAAGTCCACTTGGACCCCCACCATTGTTTCTTTCAGCTTTTCAGTTTACTTAATTGTAGCACAGTATACTATTTTTAGCAGTTTTTCAGGTCTTGAACTTCTGGAGTCGTTTTAAGGCCCTAAACAATGTTTTCTGGAAAAATTGGGAGAAACATGGGTCTATGGTCCGATGTCGCTCTTCCCAAAGTTGTAGCTCTCATATATATCTTTCTAACGAGATATTGTACGCATCAAACGAAGATCGTATGCCAAAGTTACGACCTCAGGAAGTTGATGTACCAATTTACCCAAACAGTGCCCACAATTTGGCGTTTCATCTTATAGGGTTAGGTTTTTGGATGTTTATGGTTTTCCATTATTTCTCAACAATAAGTAGGCCTTCGAGCCTCATTGTAACAAAGTTCAGAGGCGTGTAGCCGCCACATCTCTTCTCAGAGATAAGCTACCATCGCCCTAGCTGTTTATTTCCATTTTCTATTTGTAAGCATATCTCAATATTTTACATTAATGAAATAAAGTATTATTTCCGCTGCATCTTTGTGTTTATGGTTATCTATGTAATTTGTTGCGTTCCTTTTTGAATCTGGATCAGTGGTATCAGAGCAGTCTACTTTTCTATGTTTTTCTTTGCATGTCCCCAACGAGGTCAAGATATAAGGAGTTAGGGCTTGAACTGGTCGAACCTTTGCATGACTGGCCTGACAAATCCAAATGGCCTCCCATGGCAGATGAAAAGAAAGACAAGGGGGCAGGAGATCCTATCAAAATCTTGCTTGAAGAAGCCCTCGAGCGACAAAGGAACGCGATGTGGACAACTTTGCCCATATCCTTCAACGGCTAACCAGGGGTGACGCGTCGGCTTCCAACAGCTACTTTGGAAACACCGCATCGTTTAAGGTACAAGTCAATTTTGAAATCCCCATATTCGAGGGTTAGATAAATGTAGATGTCATCGATAAATGGTTAAATCTGCTAGAGGGTTATTTTTCTATTCATGATTTTTCCAGTTGGGAAAAGATTATTTTCGCTCTTCTCAAAGCAGCCCCCCATGTCAAGGACTGGTGGGAAACCTACTGCGAGCAAAAGGATGAAAGTACCAACTCACTATTTTCATCCGCACCCACTTTGAATTCATTCCGGGATACCATCAAGGAGCAGTACTACCCTGTAGGAAGCTATGAGGATAAATACGTAAAGTGGACCATGCTGTGGTAGGGAAGGGACCAAGACGTGCCAGAGTTTACCAATATTTTCCATACCCTTGACACAAAGTTGGGTATCAAGGATTCAGAGCAACATTTGATACTCAAATATTGCGGCTACCTGCACAAGTACATCCAGGAAGAAATATAATTCCTGAACATCTCCTCGCTCGGCACAACATACCAATATGCCGTCAAGGTCGAGCAAAAGTTTAAACAGAAGAAGCGAGACTTTGGATCTACAAATCCGAAGCAAGGGAAAGGTGCCCCAAAACCACAAAACAAAGGAAAAAGCCAAGGCGGGGTGGCCTAAGACAACCTGCCAAAGCTGCAAGCAAGGAACAATGCCACAAAGCCAAAAAAGGACATGGGAAAATGATGTGAGTTCCATAAGAGCTCCACTCAAAACAAAAGTGAGTGTCGGGACAAGCAGTCACTGGTGGCTGAGCTAAAGGTTTAAGAATCAGATGCATGTTAGGACTCTAAGTCAGAACCCGACAAGGGAAATGACAAAGGGAAGCAGATTATCGATGTGGAGCCCAACGCCATCATTGCCACCATGAAGATCCAGAAGGAGGAACCCGAAGATCTAGAGGAGGAGGAGCATCTCTTCCACTCCCAGATGTGGGTAAAGGGATCCCCGCTACAGTTCATTGTCAACAGCAGGAGCCAAAAGAACCTCATTTCAGTAGAGGTCGTGAAGCAGTTGGGCTTACCGATCATAACACATCCACAACCGTACACCATTTGGTGGCTTCACCAAGGACGGGATCTTCGTGTGAGCCAGCAGTGTCGCCTTCCATACAACATCAAGCCCTTCATGGATGAGGTATTTTGTGACATTTCTCCCCTTGAAGTTTGTGATGTATTATTAGGACAACCATACTTGTGGAAGTGACATGCTATGTATGAATCAAGGCCCCGTGCTGTTATTATTACTTTGGGAAATAAGTTGTACAAGATACCAAAGGTAGCACTGCCTACTGCCATTTGTTTGGTTACTACAAACCAATGCAGTAAGCTCATTTCCAAAACCAGGAAATTTGTTTTCCTGATGATACGCCCCTCAAGGAAAGAAGAAGACAGTGGCCACGACTTCCAGACAGGGCCCCTCCGCATGACAACTACAGATGGACAAGGTCATGGAGGAGTACGAGGACATCTTCACCTCCCTCACAGGGGTTCCTCTGCACTGTCAGGTCAAGCACTCCATCGATCTGACCCCAGGTGAACCGCTATCCAATGGACCAATCTATCGGTGCTCTGTTCTTGAGAACGATGAAATCAAGAGGCAAATTCAGGACCTGCTACAGAAAGGTCACATCTGTCCGAGTTCATCGCCCTGTGGGAGCCCGATCATGTTGGTATAAAAGGATGGGACTTGGAGACTCTGTATTGACTATTTGGTGCTGAACAAGATCACTATCTATAATAGGTACCCGATCCCATGGATTGATGAAATCCTGGAACAACTGAAGGGGGAAAATATTTCAGCAAGATCGATTTGAAGTCTTGATATCACCAGGTACCAATCAAACCCTATGATGTGTGGAAGACTGCCTTCAAAGACAAGGAGGGCCTTTTCAAATGGTTGGTTATGCCTTTTAGACTGACGGATTCTCCTACAACCTTCATGAGGCTAATGGATGACATCTTGCAGTCATTCACCATCTCATTTGTAGTGGTATACTTGGATGACATCCTGATCTTCAGCCAGAGTTGGGAAGAGCACCTCCACCACATCTGACAGGTTCTCCATACACTGTGGCAACACAAGTTATGTGCAAATTTGGAGAAATGCACTTTTGGCATGACCTAGGTTCAGTATTTGGGATACATTATTAATGAACAGGGGGTGCATGTGGATCCAGCCAAGATCCAAGTCATTCGGGATTGGCCCTCTCCAACCACTCTAACAGAGCTCCGTAGCTTTCTAGGTCTTGCCAACTTCTACCGCAGGTTCGTGTTGGGATTTTCTCATACCACTTGGCCCTTGAGTCAAGTCACCAAGGGACGAGCGAAGGCAAAATTCTTTTGGTATGAATCTCAATAGAAGGCATTCATAGAGTTGAAAGATTTCCTCTGCTTAGCATTAATGCTTGCATTGCCAGACTTGTAACAACCATTCGAGGTCAAGACAGATGCCTCTAACTATGCTATTGGGGCAGTCCTTACTCAACACGGGCATCCATTGGCATATCATAGTGAGACACTTTCAGACACAGTGCGGAAGTATCCCACTTATGACAAAGATATGTATTCCATTATGCAGGCCTGCCGACAATGGAAACATTATATTTTGGGGAAGGAAATGATCATCCACACAGACCACTGACCCCTCCAGTTCATACAGGCTGAAGGGAAATTGCAGAATGATCGTCATCAGAAGTGGTCCATATACATGCAATAGTTCCATTTGAATATCAAGTATAAGAAGGGTAGCACCAATAATGTTGCAGATTTCCTCAATCGACCACCGATCATGTCATTAACCATCGTGCTCAACTCTTGTGGGCACGAGACTTCTGATTGGCCACTTCTCTACAAAAGTGGCTCAGAATTCAGCCACACATACCAGACACTCTTGGATGGTCAGCATGTTCTAGATTTTCACCTCCAGGATGCCCTGTTATTCCACCTGGGTCACCTTTGTGTTCCTTTAAGCGAGCGTGCCAAGATGATTTGGGAAGCACACTATAGTCGGGCTGCTAGGCATTTCGGGGTCGAGAAAATAGTGGCAGTACTGCAGAAGTATTTCTATGGCCAAATATTCGACAGGATGTCGGGAAGTACATCAGATCATGCATTGCCTGTGCCATTGCCAAACCGTCCGTCAAGAAGCAAGGCCTCTATACCCCGCTGCCTACCCCTAGTCGACCTTGGGAATCCATCTCCATGGATTACATGTCAGGCCTTCCTTACCCTAAGCATGGAAATGACTTTGTTTTTGTGGTCATCGACAAGTTCTCGAAGATGGCCATTATTGCGGCCAGTAAGAAGAATATCACAGCAGAAGCCACTGCTAAACTCTTCTTTGAACGAGTGTGGGTACACTTTGGGATCCCACAGTCTATCATCTCAGATCGGGACAATAGGTTCCTTAGCACATTTTGGTCTAGTCTCTGGTTGATGCTAGACACCAAACTCACTAAGTTCACAGCCTTCCATCCTCAAACTGATGGCCAGACAGAGGTTGTCAGCAAGATGATTATACACATTCTGCGCATGTACAACTCAAAGCTTCCACACAAATGGGACGAGAGCCTCCCTTATGTTCACCATAGCTACAACCGGGCTCTCCACAGCTCGACTGGCCGTAGCCCTTTCTAGGTGGGCTTGGGATTCCAACCACTATGTCCCATTGATGTGGCCATGCCATTTGCATCTATTCACACAGGTTCAGCTCATGTCTAGTTTGAAAAAGATAAGGCAAACAACTTCATTGAGCACATCCAACATATTCGCCAGTAAGTCCATGACATTCTAGAGAAATAAAATTCCAAGTACAAGCAGCGACATGATCAACATTGGGTGCTACACAAGTTTCAGGTGGGCGACAAAGTCTGGTTGCATTTTCAAAAGGAATGCCTTACTGGAGCCTATCGAAAACTCAGACCACTCCGATATGGTATTTACCATTACCAAGGCTGTGGGAGACAATGCATTTGAGCTCAGCATTCCCCCATTCCTTGGCCTGCACCCAGTGTTCAATGTGGACCACCTTCGGCCATACTTTCCACCATTACTAGACACATCTGACATTGCAGAACAACTCACACCCATAGAGTTAAACCCAGATTGCATGGAACAAGCTGTAACAGATCAGATCATGGACACATAGATCAATCACACTCGCCAGCAGAATATCCAGTTGTATCGAGTTGTCAAAGCAGGCCAACTCCTTCACTAGGGCAAGTGGCTCACCAAGGACCAAGTTCAGCAGAAGTTTCCTCATCTCATGGAGGAACTCAACGCAATGGGGACCATTGCTTCCTAAGGGAGGAGGAATGATCCAGGTGGATATTGGTGGCCACCCTCCAAGTCCACTTGGACCCCCACCATTGTTTCTTTCAGCTTTTTAGTTTCCTTAATTGTAGCATAGTACACTATTTTTAGCAGTTTTTTTGGGTCCTGAAATTCCGGAGTTGTTTTGAGGCCCTAAATGATGGTTTTTGGGAAAATTGTGAGCAACATGGTTCCATGGACCAATGCTTCTCTTCCCAAAGTTGTAGCTCTCAGATAGATCTTTCTAACGAGATATTGTACGCGTCAAACAGAGATCGTATGGCAAAGTTACGACCCCGGGAAGCTGATGTACCAATTTACCCAAATGGGGCCCATAGTTTGGCGTTTCATCTTCTACAATTAGGATTTTGGATCTTTAGGGTTTTCCATTATTTCTCAACAATAAATAGGCCTTCGAGCCTCATTGTAACAGAGTTCAAAGGCATGTAGCCGCCAAATCTCTACTCAGAGATAAGCTATGGTCGTATTATTTCTACTACATCTTTGTGTCTATGGTTATCTTTGTAATTTGTCACATTCCTATTTAAATCCGGATCAGTGGTATCAAAGTGGTCTGCTTTTTCTCTGTTTTTTTTTTGCATGTCCCCAATGAGGTCAAGATATAAGGAGTTAGGGCTTGAACTGGTCGAACCTTTGCAAGACCAGCCTCGCAAATCCCGACGGCCTCCCATGGCAGATGAAAAGAAAGATGAGGGGGTGGGATATCCTATCAAAATCTTGCTCGAAGAAGCCCTAGAGTGACAAAGGAACGCGATGATGGACAAGTTTGCCCAGATCCTTTAGTAGCTACCTAGGGGTGACGCATCGGCTTCCAACAGCTACTCTGGAAACGCCACATCATTTAAGGTACAAATTAATTTTGAAATCCCCATATTCGAGGGTTAGATAGACGCAGATGCCATTAATAAATGGTTAAATATGTTAGAGGGTTATTTTTCTGTTCATGATTTTTCTAGTCGGGAAATTATTATTTTTTCTCTTCTCAAAGCAGCTCCCCACGTCAAGGACTAGTGGGAAACCTACTGCGAGCAGAAGGATGAAAGTACCAGCTCATTATTTTTAGACGCACCCAGTTGGAATTCATTCTAGGATACCATCAAGGAGCAGTACTACCCTATTGGAAGCTATGAGGATCAATACATAAAGTGGACCACGCTGCAGCAGGGAAGGGACCAAGATGTGTTGGAGTTTACCAATATTTTCCATACCCTTCGCACAAAGTTGGTATCAATGATTCGGAGCAACATTTGATACTCAAATACCGTGACTGCCTGCACAAGTACATCCAGGAAGAAATAGAATTCCTGAACATCTCCTCGCTCGGCATGGCATACTGATATGCCATCAAGGTCGAGCAAAAGTTTAAACAGAAGAAGCTCCACTCACAACACAAGTGAGTGTCGGGACAAGCAGTCACTAGTGGTTGAGCTAAAGGTTTCAGAATTAGATGCATGTTACGACTCTAAGTCAGAACCTGACAAGGGGAATGACAAAGGGAAGCAGATTATCAATGCGGAGCCCAACGCCACCGTTGCCACCACGAAGATCCAGAAGGAGGAATCCGAAGATCCAGAGGAGGAGGAGCGTCTCTTCCACTCCTAGATGTGGGTAAAGGGATCCCCGCTACAGTTCATTATCGACAGTGAAAGCCAAAATAACCTCATTTCGGTAGAGGTCGTGTAGCAGTTGGGCTTACCGATCACAACACATCCACAACCGTACACCATCGGGTGGCTTCACCAAGGATGGGATCTTCGCGTGAGCCAGCAGTGTCACCTTCCATACAACATCAAGCCCTTCACAGATGAGGTATTGTGTGACATTACTCCCCTTGAAGTTTGTGATGTATTATTAGGACAACCATACTTGTGGAAGCGACATGCTGTGTATGAATCAAGGCCCCATGCTGTTACTATTACTTTGGGAAATAAGTTGTACAGGATACCGGAGGTAGAACCACCTACCGCCATCTCTTTGGTTACTGCAAAACAATGTAGTAAGCTCATTTCCAAAACCGGGAATTTTGTTTTCCTGATGATACGCCCTCAAGGAAAGAAGAAGATGGTGGCCACGACCTCCAAACAGGGCCCCTCCGCATGACAACTACAGATGGACAAGGTCGTGGAGGAGTATGAGGACATCTTCACCTCCCTTGCAGGGATTCCTCTCCACTGTCAAGTCAAGCACTCCATCGATATGACCCCAGGTTCACCACTGCCCAATGGAACAATCTATCGGTGCTCCGTTCTGGAGAACATTGAAATCAAGAGGTAGATTCAGGAGCTGCTACAGAAAGGTCACATCCATCTGAGTTCATCGCCCTCTGGGAGCTTGATCATGTTGGTACAGAAGAAGGATGGGACTTGGAGACTCTGTATTGACTATCGAGCGCTGAACAAGATCACTGTCCATAATAGGTACCCGATCCCATAGATTGATGACCTCCTAGACCAACTGAAGGGGGAAAAATATTTCAGCAAGATTTATTTCAAGTCAGGATATCACCAGGTACCAATCGAATCCTCCAATGTGTGGAAGATTGCCTTCAAAGCTAAGGGGGGCCTTTTCGAATGGTTGGTTATGCCTTTCGGATTGACGAATGCTCCTGCAACCTTCACGAGGCTAATGGATGACATCTTGCGGCCATTCAACAACTCATTTTTGGTGGTATACTTGGATGACATCCTGATCTTTAGCCAGAGTTGGGAAGAGCACCTCCATAACATCCCACAGGTTCTCCAAACACTGCGGCAACATAAGTTATGTGCCAATTTGGAGAAATGCACTTTTGGCATGACCTAGGTTCAGTATTTGGGATACGTTATTGATGAACAGGGGGTGCATGTGGAATCTGGATCCAGCCAAGATCCAAGTCATTCGGGATTGGCCCTCTCCAACCACTCTAACAGAGCTCTACAGGTTTCTAAGTCCTGCCAACTTCTACCGCAGGTTCGTGTTGGGATTTTCTCATATCACTTGGCCCTTGAGTCAAGTCATCAAGGGAGGAGCGAAAGCAAAATTCATTTGGTCTAAATCTCAATAGAAGCCATTCACAAATTTGAAAGATCACCTCTGCTCGGCACAAGTTCTCGCATTGCCAGACTTGCAACAACCATTTGAGGTCAAGACATATGCCTCTAACTATACTATTGGGGCAGTCCTTACTCAACACAGGCATCTAGTGGCATATCACAGTGAGAAACTTTTAGACAGAGTCCGAAAGTATCCCACTTATGAAAAAGAGATGTATTCCATTGTGTAGGCATGCCGAAAATGGAAACATTACATTTTGGGGAAGGAAATGATCATCCACATAGACCACTGACCCCTCCAGTTCATACAGACCCAAGGGAAATTGCAGAATGATCGCCATCAAAAGTGGTCGACACACCTACAATAGTTCCATTTGAATATCAAGTATAAGAAGGGCAGCACCAATAATGTTGCAGATTGCCTCAGTCGACCACCAATCATGTCATTAACCACCGTGCTCAACTCTTGTGGGCACGAGACTTCTGATTGGACACTTCTCTACAAAAGTGATCTAGAATTCGGCCACACATACCAGACACTCTTGGAGGGTCAGCATGTTCCAGATTTTCACCTCCAGGATGCCATGTTATGCCACCTGGGTCACCTTTGTGTTCCTTCAAGCGAGCATGCCAAGATGATTTGGGAAGCACACTACAGTCGGGCTACTAGGCATTTTGGGGTTGAGAAAATGGTGGCAGTACTGTAGAAGTATTTCTATTGGTTGAATCTTCGACAGGATGTCGGGAAGTACATCAGATCATGCACTTCCTGTGCCATTGCCAAACTGACCGTCAAGAAGCAAGGCCTCTATACCCCGCTGCCTACCCCTAGTTGACCTTAGTAATCCATCTCCATGGCTTACATGTTAGGCCTTCCTTCCACTAAGCATGGAAATGACTGTGTTTTTGTGGTCGTCGACAGGTTCTCGAATACGGCCATTATGGAAGCCTGCAAGAAGAATATCACAGCAGAAGCCATTGCTAAACTCTTCTTTGAATGAGTGTGGGTACACTTTGGGATCCCACAGTCTATCATCTGAGATTAGGATAGCAGGTTCTTCAGAACATTTTGGTCCAGTCTCTGGTTGATGCTGGACACCAAACTCACTAAGTCCACAACATTCCATCCTCAAACTGATGGCTAGACAGAGGTTGTCAACAGGATGATTATACACATTCTGTGCATGTACAACTCAAAGCATCCACTCACATGGGACGAGAGCCTCCCCTATGTTCACCATAGCTACAACCGAGCTCTCCACAGCTCGACTGGCCACAACCCTTTTTAGGTGGGCTTGGGATTCCAGCCATTATGTCCCATTAATGTGGCCATGCCATTTTCAGCTACTCACGCATATTCAGCTCATGTCTAGTCCAAAACAGATAAGGCAAACAACTTAATTGAGCACATGCAACATATTCGAAAGTAGGTCCATGACATTCTGGAGAAATCAAATGCCAAGTACAAGTAGCGACATGATCAACATCGGGTGCCACACAAGTTTCAGGTGGGTGACAAAGTCTGGTTGCATTTGCAAAAAGAACACCTTACCGTAGCCTATCGGAAACTCAGACCACTCCGATATGGTCCTTACACCATTACCAAGGCTGTGGGAGACAATGCATTTGAGCTCAGCATTCCCCCATTCCTTGGCCTGCACCCAGTGTTCAATGTGGACCACCTTCAGCCATACTTTCCACCATTATTAGACACATCCGACATTGCAGAACAATTCACACCCACAGAGTTAAATCCAGATTGCATGGAACAAGCTGCAACTGATCGGATTATGGACACACAGATCAAGCACACTCACCAGCAGAATATCCAACTGTATCGAGTTGTCAAAGCAGGCCAACTCCTTCACCAGTGCAAGTGGCTCACCAGGGACCGAGTTCAATAGAAGTTTCCTCATCTCCTAGAGGAACTCAACGCAATGGGGACCATTGCTTCCTAAGGGGGGAGGAATGATCCAGGTGGATATTGGTGGCCACCTGCCAAGTCCAGTTGGATCCCCATCATTATTTCTTTAAGCTTTTCAATTTCCTTAATTGTAGCACAGTTTACTATTTTTAGCAGTTTTTCGGGTCCTGAACTTCCGGAGCCATTTTGAGGCCCTAAATGACGTTTTTGGTAAAATTGTGAGCAACATGGGTCCATGGACCGATGTTTCTCTTCCCAAAGTTATAGTTCTCGGATAGATCTTTCTAACGAGATATTGTATACATCAAACAGAGATCTTATGCCAAAGTTATTACCCCGAGAAGTTGATGTACCAATTTACCCAAACGGGGCCCACAATTTGGCGTTTCATCTTCTAGGGTTAGGTTTTTGGATGTTTAGGGTTTTCCATTGTTTCTCAACAATAAATAGGCCTTCGAGCCTCATTGCAACAGAGTTCAGAGGCATGTAGCTGCCACATCTCTTCTCAAAGATAAGCTACCATCGCCCTAGCTGTTTATTTCCATTTTCTGTTTGTAAGCATATCTTAGTATTTTACATTAATGAAATGGAGTATTATTTCCACTACATCTTTGTGTTTATGGTTATCTCTGTAATTTTTTGCGTTCTTGTTTAAATCCGGATTAAGATGAGAGGATAGATGGTTACTTAACTCATTCCCTATCCAATTTTGAGCTCATAGGAGATGATAAGTGTGGGAATCTTCTAGATGGCTCCAGAAGATAAGAATATTCCCAGAACCCTATGTGAATTTCGCTCAATCTCGCCCAACGCAGGTCAAAGTGGGCCTAGGTGCTCTGCAGAGCACCCTGACATGGGCCTACCTACACTGAAGCACACTTACCCCTGTCCAAGGCTACGCTGGTCCCTCAAGGAGGCATTTCTGGAGGGTTTCAGGCCAAAAAACTCTCAAGGAAGGAGGCATTCAAAATGATGACTTGTCTAGGGCATGTAGCAACTAAATTAGGGTTTGATGAGACCTAATGGCACTGATTTGAATGATGGGAGTGATGTGCCCAAATGGATCTATAACACCAACTCAAAAATAAATTGGTTGCTTTAAATCACATTGATTTCTCTTCAATTGAGGATTTTGTATTCAAGTTCAAAACACATACACTTTTACTTGCATGGTGTAAGATAATAAAGGCGAATGACCAACTTATATATGTCATTCTTGCTAATCTTGACATATTTTACTTTGTTATTGTATCTACTTTTTACTCCACCAAAGAAGCTCACGTTAGTGAACGGGCTACATATAAAATCCCCTCTTTGGAAGCATTTTGTGATTCTTTGATTAGAGATCAAGATAAGATCATGCATATCAAAGTGATACATATTACAATTACATCTAACAAAGCCTTAGCAACACAATAGGACTAAATAAATAATCCAAAGAAGTAAGATTATCACGTAACAAATAAAAAAATGGTTCGAAACCCTCTTATCCAGCTTCTACTCCTAAAGTTAATAAATATGCTAAATCAAAAGGGAAGAAGAATTAGAGAGATTGTAATTTTTATGGGCAAGATGTCCATATGGATTCTAAATGTTTCAGGAACATGGAATCCTTAGAAGCAACATTGAAGAAGAAAAACACCAATATTGATATTCATTCTTCTATTATTCTTCTCATGAACATGCACTTGCTTCTTCTTCTTTTCCTGAATGTAATATTTATGTCTTCTTCTAATGAGTGAATTATTGATTTTGGATCATCTTATCATAAGACTATGGATAAAACTATGTTTTCTAATTGTAATGAATCTAACACCAAAAAAATATTTTTTGTTAATGGTACATCTAGTGCCATTAGGAGATTTTTGAGGTTTAAAATATGCTTCCTAACGAAAATATTAAGTAATAGTTAAAGTAATAAAATAAGAGTCATGAATTCTTAAAGAAAAAAAATGAAAAAAAAAGGTTCCTAATAATATTTTTGACTTAGCACCTTATAAATTTAATCTAATCTTGCATCCAATGAGTGCATGCACTTGAATACTAAGTAAACCTATAAGGATATAAGGAAAAAATAGACTTAAAAATGTATTTTTCTTCTTCTTCCTCCAAAAATATTCACCCCTAGAGATGACATCACCATCTTGAATCCTATTGGTTCTTTTAAAGTTGATTTTGATTGTACATTTTTTTTGTTTTGAGGCCCATTTTTTACCTCAAACTTCTTCTAATGTATATAGTCTATAACAATTAAAATAAATGATGGTGATCTCAATGTTGTGTTATATGTTCTAAGTCTTTCCTACAACCTTCTATCAACATATCAAATCACTCATGAAACTAATTGTACAACAACACAATTTTAACCTCACAAAGTTGTAATTAAGGATTTAAAATATCATAACCATGTGCTAACAATTGGAATGCTTAATTCCATTACCAAGTTATGAAAATTTGACAACCTTGTGTCATCATCTCTTTGATTATATTAAATTTCTCATATCAATGACTTAAGTCAACTTTTGCATGGGTGATATGGTTGTTCAAGAACTATCACCCATTGCAACAATTATGTAATTAGAATATGGTTCTTGTTGAAGAATGTAACTAGTGTCAGTCTTCATAATCGTATTTGAGTCATGTTGTAATGTATTTGTCAAAATAAAGAAAAAGAATTTTATTATTAAATAAATTGACTTATTAAAGCATGGATCAATTGTTTATAGGTCAAATCCTCCATTGTAGGCTTCTAGGGTTTATGTCATGTGTCCTTGTCCATGTCATAATGTAAAAGAATCTTCTTGGGATTCATCTGTGAAGAAAGAAAATTATTTTAATGTAAGTTAGGTCTTCTAGGTCTTCTCCAATCGGCCTCAAGAAAGAACAAGTCAGACTCAACAAGTGAATTCAACCCTACAAGCTCACTACATATTGGAGCTACTCGACCTCACTTTGTGCACTCACCCAACAAGTTCGAATTGCAAAAGCTGGAAGCAGTAAAATGTGTGAAATTCAAGGAATAAGGAGGAAAGGGCTAGTGAAAGAGAAGGAAGTATTTATCTAGTTAAGGAAGTCAAAAAATTATCTCTCTTGTCTCACACATGCGAAGGAACAGAAGTTGTAGAAGGGTTGAAATTTTAGTCTTGAAATTGGGCCAAAATTCTAATGTAGTAGGGTTGAAAATTTGTCCTTGATATAATATTAATGTTGTATTGAAGCAATGTTGATGCAATATTATTGTAGTCGATATTTGAAGGTTGGAAGAACAGTTTGAGCATTGACTTGGCGGAGGATGAAAGTCTTTTGGTATAGAGTCTTGGTCTATCTCAACTTGATTTTTCTAATGGAAGATTTTGGCTGGGTTTTCCCCTATAGAGGGGTTTTATCCCTAACTGAGTGCCTACATCTAGTGTCATTGATCTTCATGTTTTGTTTTGATGATTTCTTGATGAAACAAAGATAAAATAATAACATAATAAAGTTAATAAGAACACAAATATCTCACAAGTGATTATCGACATATGATTTTCTTTTCCTTTCCGATTTTCTAACATGGTATCATAGTTAAGATGAAGAAGGAATAAAGTAGAAATATCCAAGATTGAGTGCTATAATTGTCATAAGCTGGGTCATTACAAAAGTAATTGTCCTAAAGATCCAAGGAATAAGAAGAGAGAAAGAGAACATGTGAATGTTGTTGATGAAGCTCCACCTAGGAGAAACAAGACTGAAGAATCTGAAATGAAAGAAACATTTTCCAAAGGCTCTTAGGAAATACTATCCCTCAAATATCCTTCTATCTTAAGTTTTCCATTGTTTTATTTTATGTTTTGATTTATAGAGTTTGTAGGTATAACGTGTCGTGTTAGAAAATTTTTGAATTATTTTGATAAGTTGTAGGTATCCCTCAGAAAGATTGGATTAAGAAGGAGCCTTCACCATTTTACAAAAATATAAGTATCTTGTTCCATCTTTCTTCTTTTATTTTTGGTTTCTCTATGATATCAATATTTATTTGTATAACATTTTCTTTGTATCCTCCTTGGTTAAGAAATCTTGCATAATACACAAAGGTTATGGAGGAGAATTCAACAGAAGACATGAATTAAGAATAAAGTTTTGATGTAAAAACTAAAGTCCCATAAGGCATGGTAAAGAGAAAACTCAAGGTATGTCTTAAACTACAAGTTTTTTTACAAGGTTCTATTCATAGAAAAGGTATTATCATTCTCTTTTGAATCTACATTTGATCATTCTTACGAAACCCTAACCTTTAGGGTTCATTGTAAAACCCTAGCCTCTTGCTGCTAAGGGTATATCAATGTTAAATAATGAAACCCTAGTCTACTTAGGGGTTGTTGATAAAGTCTATTATGTAAAAGAATGTAACCTTTGTTGATTATGAACCTAACTAACTTTAGGTATTTGATGTATAAAGTTTGGATGTTTGGATATTTCTATTATAATGATATGACTTTGATGTAGTTAGCTTCATGTTTCTATGTATTTTTACTTGGTTATACTTGCTATTAAAGTTTTGCAGGTACATAAGATACTCATAGTTGAAGATAATAATGATGAGCATGATGAAGGAAGCTATAAGAATGATGATGATCAAGATGACCTTGAATCCATAAGAAATAAATAAACCTTGAGAGAATGAAGTTTCCCTGATGTTATGAAGCTATTGATCTTCCCAATCTAACACCATCCTCCCACATCTACCCGAGAAACCGGCCAATCGATGTAAACATGTGACAAGAGGCTACTATGATTGTATTCAACCTCCTATGTGACCTTAAGTGATTTGAAATGGAGTAGATTAGTAATGTTGTGCTAATTCCCCATTTAGAATAAAACCCAATATGCTTGTCATTTGCTTATTAAGTGCTTAAGGATTCAATATTTTTTCTTAATTAACTGATTCTCGTGAGAGTTTCTTATGTAAAAGTTTGAAACAATTTAACATAAAACATATGTTGAACAATAAAAAAATAACAACAAAGAACATCAAAATACAACACATAGCAAGCACATTATAAAGGAGTTCACCCCTCTTGGGCTATATCTCCTTGGTCCAACTTCCAGTGGCTTGGGCCTCTCTATTATGATCAAATTACAACAAAAGTGTGTTTAGAATGCTCAGATGCCTCTGAAACCTGTCTTCATGAGTTCAAAATCCTAAAAATGGCTATCTTGCCTCTTTTTGCATCCAATTTTGATAAGAACTAAAGAAGTTATGACATATCCTAGTTCTCCCACTATTTGTTCCATAAAATGCTCCAAAACCGAGATAATCCCACAAATTCACTCTGAAATTCGCTAACTAAGTGAGAATTTGGCCATGCCACGAGCCATCACTTGTCAGCCATATCGCAAATTGTAATTGGTGGAGTCCCATGGTCTTATGGATTGTGAACTAGGTGGCGATATGTGATTGCGATACGGTGGACCCACCGAGAGTATTAAACTTAACATATAAATTATCGCATCCGGGAACCTAATCGCAAATCGCAATCGACGATTTCCGTCAGTGGATACCAAAGCCCATACCACTGTGGACCCACCAGGATTATCAAACCTAGTCCATAAAATATTTGGTCCGGAGCTCCATCGCGTATCGAAATCAGTGTTTTCCCTTAGCAGATATTAAAGTCCATACAACAACGATATTAGCGAACCTGTTGGGCTATGAAATATAGTTTATAACATATCGTGTCTGGGGACCTTTCGCAATCAGCGGAGTACCGGGGGTAACATAAATATCAGCGGGGTTTGGTGTGATATGCGATTGTGATTATCACAAATCGCAACCCAACCTGCCGGGGGCCGATTCTTAACCTGCATCCTCTGTTTTTCCCCAATATGCAACATGCGAGACCTGGTGGAAACCGACCACTTGGCGCTTCCCCATTTGCTGGGACCTTTGCCATGTCATCCAATCCTACCGCGTGTCCAAGTCAAACCTGAACATTGACTTGCTCTAACTTCTTCATATGAGCTCATATTTGAGTGTCGTTCACACCACTGGATTCAGAATGACGAGGTCTTCAATCTAAAGCTGAGTTTGACAAAATTCTAAAACTTTTATTTTTTAGCATAAACTTGAGCACCTGATCATTAAGGAAGTGGAGTCGACGGAAACATAACATACCGACCTTCCACATTAGCTATAGGACTCCTAAGTACCATCCCAACCACTCAGGTAGCTAGCCCTTGGGTGCCACTGAGTTTTTTGACCATTTTACCTCTGGACACTCACATGTTATGGGCCTGGCAATGTCGAGGAGGCTCTAAGAACTCTCATGATAAGGCATGCCAACGTCGAGGGACTATTTTTCTTAGTGTTATGCTAGCGTCCATGGGATTTGAGCCACTTTTTCAGGCCCAAAGCCAAGTTCACTTCCCAGAATTATATGCCAACTTCATAATAAAAAGATAAAAAGGAAACAATGATTCAAATGAAAATACTTGAACAAGCCCTTAACCAAACCCCTACTAGCCATGATAGGCATTTCGTCAAACATATAATGAATATGTAATCTATAGGTGTAAACAACATATTTAAGCATAGGGGTCTCATACTTATCTGAGAATCACTATGAATTATTTTTCCCTTATATCATCTGTTGCATTATCATCTATTAGGTCATAGATACATTTTCCATTCATTTACAAGTAAAAACATGATGAGAGCCATACATAGACATTGTCATAAAAAATATACATAACCAACATAATAACAACATAAATACCAAGGAAATAACAACCATATGATCCACATATAAACCAATATAATACTCATATAAATACAAGGAGAAATAACATCATATTGCTGTTGCAAAATCCAAACGTAGGATGGGAATACCACGTTCCACCCAACCATAGAATGGCTGACCCAAATATCTCTTCATCCATTCACCCCCATACCATATTCCAAGCATGAATGTGGGACTCAAACTAAAAGAACCAACCAGGGCATCCATAGGCTAAACCATGTCACCCTCATCAATAGAAATCAGACTTTACCGTAATCCATCTCAGATCACTAGGCCAACATAATGAGAATGTAATAAAAATCTTTACCATGATCTCCACCTGATCACTAGGCCAAAGAAGCATGGATGCCACTGGATTTCTCCACCTACACCGTGAGGAATTTTCCTATCTCCTAGTCTCCCAAGCTTTACCGCATTCCACACAAAATCACTAGGACTTAAACCGAGACCCAATCTCCAAGATTTACCACATATACCAACCCAGGATTACTATGCCCAACGGAGAGAAATCCACCTCTTGGCCTTACTGTATATCCTTCCAATCACTGGCAAGGATTCCTAGACCCACCGAGGCAACACAAAATTCGTCTTTACCGCAACCCATAGTCTAGTTCAGGGGTTATTAGGCCATGTGTTCTATCATTCAGAGATCTACCTCACTTAGTTTTTAATCCATCCGGCAATACAACTCAACCAAAACATGAGAACCCCATCAAACCATGGATATCCAGAAATGGCAAGGCTAGGCTGAAAACACTGTCACACCTGGTAAAACCCATGCCATAACAACAAAATAACCACATGAAATACCATGCATGCAAATCTAGCAAGGAAAATGCACATGCAAAGAATAATATTGTAATTGCTTGATCCTGCTTTTCCTTGTTTTCTCCTTCCTTCCTCTTGCCTTCTTTTCCTTTCTTGATCTAATTCCAAAATTCTCCAAGAAAACTATAAGTTTCCAAGAGTGAGAGATAGAGATGGAATAATGAGAGAGCTCCAAAATTGAGCTGACAAAAGTTTAAAAATTGATCCTCAGAAGCCTTTTTATCAATTAGGCCCCTATTTTCTTCATTTTTGGTTATTGTCCTTCATTTTCCTCCTCGCATGAAACATGTGACCTTTCACCTTCCTTTTCTCCTAATTGCCATTATTTTCATAAATAAATGTGCCAAAAATGTCATTTTGCCTTTCCAAAACCTTAGCCATTTCCTTTGCCAATTTCCTTAGCTATAATAAACCAAATGAACGCCCACTAGGATTTTTTGTACAACATTCTACTTGGAATAAGTGTCCCATCAACCATGGTTATTATTTTTCCTTTATTAACTTTTATTACATTAAATTTTCACCAGGGGTGCTACAGAACCCTCCCCCTTGGGGCACACCATCCTCGGTTTTCAGCCATGCCTATACCTCAGCAAAACCACTAATAGGAAAACATACTGCCCATGGACCTTTATAACATAACTCAGTGCAGTATTTACATTGATTGCCCTCTTGAGAAGAAAACCAACATGACAACATGAAAACTATAATGAAATGACACAAATACCTCCTATTGGATATTTATAGCACATATCATGGTGGTATTTACATCCATATACATATGTACATATACTAAACATCATTAAACATGTACCAAAACATATACCAAAGACATATACCAAAACACCTTACCAAAACTCTTTTTCCTTAACCAGAAAACAATGAAGGATACATAGTCCACATCTGATCCGCCATTTCCAATGTAGCTTCATTGGGCCCAAAGTGCTTCCACTGCACTTTAACCTGCTCAATTGCTTGGTTTTGGAGCATGAACACATTTTTTTGCAATATACATTGAAGCTCCGACTGGAATTCTCTAGCTGGTCCCACATGCAATACAAAATAGTCAATCACATGATCAACATCTTTAACATACTTCTTAAGAAATGACACATGGAAAACATCATGGAATTTCATTGTTGGAGGCAGTGCAAGTCAATAGGCTATTGGTCCAATCCTCTCAATAGTACTGAAGGGTCCACAAAACCATGGTGCCAGCCTGGCACATGATCCAATCTGTAAGGAGATCTTCTTTTGTTTGATGTGCAAGTACACTTGTTCCCCAACCTAGAACTCCTAGAACAACCTATTCTGATATGCCTAACTCTTCTGCCTATCTTTTGTTGGCTTTAGATTCTTCTTTATAACATGCATTTCATGTTCCATTTCTTCCAACATGTTCGGTCCAATCAACACCCTATTAACTAGATCACTCAAACTGATGGGATTATTGCAACTCCACCCATACAATGCCTCAAATAGACTCATCTTCAAAGATTCCTAATACCTGTTGTTGTAAGCGAACTCTACTAGTGGAATATACTCTTCCCACTTTCGATGTTGATGCATCATGTACATCCTCAACATGTCCTCCAATATCTTGTTGACCTTCTCAGTCTGTCCATCTGTCTACGGATGATAAGATGTACTCAAGGCCAACTTTGTGCCCAAACTTGCAAACAACTCCTTCCAAAACTTGGAAGTGAACTTTGCATCCTTGTATGACACAATCTTATTTGGAACACCATGCAATTTGACCACATCTTTGATCAATACATGTGCTACATCGCTAGCTAAGAATGTAGACTTCATTGGAGTGAAGTGTGCAACCTTCATCAACCTATCCACAATAACTATGACGGAATCATGTTGTCTCACTATCCTCGGAAAACCTATGATAAATTCCATGGAAATGACCTCCCATTTCCATTTAGGAATCATAATCGGCTATAGCAGTCCACCTAGATGCTTACACTCTACCTTCACACACTGACAATTGAAACACCAACCACAAACTTTGCTACATCCTTCTTAAGATTTGGCCAATAATAAAATTTCTTCACTGCAGTCAATGTATTTTGGTAGCCAGGGTGACCTGAGTATGGTTTCGCATGAAACTCCCTCAAGATTTCCATCTTGAGCTCACTAATGTCTAGAACATATATGCTATCCCTAAATCTAACCAATCCATATGTTGTACGACAATAGTCCACATCCTGTGCACCTTCACCTATACATGTACCTATTCCACAACATGTACCTGTACCTATACATGTACTCTGTTGTTGTGCAAAATCTCCATATACTTAACATCTTGTTGACCTGCCTACAAGATCCTATCCTGTAAGTCTGTCCCATAGGATCTCATAACTTCTAAGTGATTTACCTATACCCGCCTACTAAGAGCATCTGCCACCCTATTCTCCTTTCCTTTGATGTACCTGATCTCGAAGTTAAACTCATTGATCATGACGAACCATCTAGCTTTCCGGGCGTTCATATTTGGTTGGTCAAAAAAATACCTCAACCCAATGTGATCACTCATCAACACAAACCTCCTGCCAAGAAGATAGTGCCTCCACATATTCAATGCATGTATGATCGTTGCTAACTCAAGATCATGTTTCGGGTAGTTCTACTTGTGCTCATTTAGTTTTCGTGACTCATAGCATACCACTTGTCCTTCCTGCATAAGGACTCCACCAAGTCCTCTCTTGCAAGTCACATACTACAAACTCCTTGTCTGAATTTTCAATCTTTAACATTGTTGCGTGTGTCAACAACTGCTTAATATGCTCAAAACTGGCCTCACACTCCTCTATCCCTTCAAACTTCTTACCTTTCCTTTGTAATGATGTAATATGATAAAAAATTTGTGAGAAGTTCCTAATGAACCTCCTGTAATAATCTTCCAATCCTGTGAAATATCTCACCTCATCCACATTCCTGGGAACTACCCACTCCATGATGGTCGTTATCTTTTCTGGATCTACTGCAATGCCCTCCTTAGAGACAACATTTCCCAAGTAGTGTACCTTAGTCTCAAACATAATGCACTTGTTGATCTTAGCATACAACTGATGCTCTCTCAACAACTTCAACACCACTGCTAAATGCTCGGCATGCTCTTCCTCATTTTTAGAATATACCAATATGTTATCAATGAACACAATAATAAACTTATCCAAATACAGACACAACAAACTATTCATCAAGCACATAAATGTGTTTGGAGCATTAGTCAAACTGAATGAAACTATACAAACTCATAATGCCCATACTCAGTCCAGAAAGTTGTCTTGTAAATGTCCTCCCCTTTGATGCGTACCTAGTGATATCGAAATTTTATATCAATCTTCGAGAACACTGCTTCTCCCTTCAACTGATCAAACAAGTCATCAATCCTTGGCAACGAATACCTATTCTTGATGGTCACTTTTTTCAACTTCCTGTAGTCAATGCATAATCTGAGAGCACCGTATTTCTTCTTTACAAACGATATCGGTGTGCCCCAAGGTGATACACTTGATCTAATGTATCCCTTGTCCAAAATTTCCTTCGACTTAATCTTCAACTCTACCAAATCAGGTGTGCTCATCCTGTAAGGTGATTTTGATGTTGGAGCTGCCCCTGACACTAACTCAGTAGAAAGGTCTACTTCCCTGTGAGGTGGCAACTCTGAAATCTCTTCAAGAAACAAATCCTGAAACTAATGTAGAACTGGGTACTAGCTCAAAACATTTGCATCCTCAACGTCCTTACCTTTGTCACTAGAAATGTGCACTAAGAATAACATACACCCTTTTCTGTGACTACACTTTGCCTCCATAGCTGTCACCATCCTAACTGATGTGGCTTTCTTCTTTCCTCGTAAAACTTTCGGTTCCCCATTGTCATCCACACACTCAATGGCTTTGTCATAACAATCCAACTTGGTCGTATGAGGGTACAACCAATCCATTCCCAACAACATAATGTATGATCCCAATGGTAATACATTCAAATGTGTTGCGATAGGCATAACATTCAAATCAAATGCGCAAACTCTTACCTAATTATGAAATCGCTTCTTTATACCTATAGCCCACTGCAATGACTGAGATTCTTCATGCAATTCCTTACTCAAACAACACTTATCCACCGATTCAGGACTAACATAGCTATAATTAGATCTAGGGTCAGTCAAAATAGAAATAACTTGATCACAAAGCTTACCGTCCATCTCAATGCCTAATGGTCTACTTGTTTGTTATCAAATGCTGCATAAATAAGAGGAACGCTTTGACCAACATCCCCAATAGTTTGTGCCTCCTATGAACTATATATTTGAGGTCTACCACCCTGATTTTGTGGAAAATATCTCTTAAGGTTCTCTTTACCACATGTACAACACTCCAACTGATCAGTACCCTCACCTCTATGCTGCTGCTGTGACCCATGTCCCTATCTAGCTATATTGAACCTCTTTTGTGGTGCCACATTTTCTTACTAGTCTTCATTTTGAGGCCTTGCTCTTTTTGGCTGCCATTTACCTTTACCTTTGTCTTTTCCTTTCCATCCTTGCTGAGATTCATTCTTACACTTTGACTATTCATAAAAATTCTTCAATTTCCCAATAAATTCCTCAAGTGACTGAGGCTCATCATACTCAATCCGATCACTAAATGCCAATGGAAATCGACTGAAAAATCACTGAACTTCATCCTTCTCATCTTTAAGATAGAGTACATACCTCAATAGCTCCAGGAACTTAGTTGTGTACTCTTCATCTGTCATTGATCCCATCTTTAGCTCATAAAATTCTTTGGCCTTACTTTCGTAGTACCTTTCTGACAAGTATTTATTCTTGAAAAGCCTCTTGAACTCATGCCAATTCAAGTAATCCATCCTAATGTCTCTAACCTGCTTCGCATATTCCCACTAGATGTCTTCTTTACCTTGCAGGCTGAAGATAACTACTCTAGCCTTCATGTTATCTGTGTAATTATGAAACTCAAAGAACTTCTTCATCCCAAGTATCTAAGCCTCTGCTTCTTCTGGTTTCTTCACATCTCCATCAAAAGTAGGTGTATTTGCTTTCTTAAGATCATCTGGTAAGTATCCCCTATCACTCATCCTCTAAGGATGATAACGATGATGATCATGATGCCTATCGGAGCTAGAACTAGAATAATACATGTATCCATCACCTCTCCTATCCGAAGTATCCAACAATCTGCCATCTTGAACTGTGTCATATTTATCAAACCTGTGACCACCATGAGACTTACTGTCATATTCCCCATTAGTTATTCCCTCCTGTCCATGGCTGATTCAAAGTGGCCCTTGTCGCTGCAATTTTGACAAACTTTGAAGAAGTATTGCATTAACCTCTACTTGTTTCTCTTGTGCCTATATGATTTTGTCAGTGTCTACCTTACAACTCCTTATTTCTTCCTTCAAGCTTCTAAATGTGTCTACCCAATTATAAGAGTGCCCAACACCACGTTGCTCATATGATTCATAGGGAGAGTCTTTGTAGTCTACCATCTTGCTAGTCATTTTGATCTCTTTCCTGCAAGGCATACTATGTCAACTAAACCAAATCACAAAAAACAAACATACCTTAGCATAATTCAGGGAGGATATCTCATCTACAAGATCATTAAATTAGCATAATATCTATGTAACATAATCATAACAACATATATACATATAATACATAAGCATATAACCATGTAACCATCCATCTAGCTAGAGTCTAGTCATCGATGCATGACCATATCAAATACACATACCATGACCTCATGCATGAAAACAAAAACCATACCAACATATATTGACAATACGCAAGCATAAAAAACATGTAACCAATTAGACACTCATGACAACATACTTCATAACAACAACATCCTCTTTCACATGGCGACATCACTACAACCATGACTGACACCATGCATATGAAACAAGCACATAGACCACAAGGATGATTAACACATGTGCAAACGACATGAATGCATGACCAACACACCACCCATCCAGTCCAAGGGGTGAACCATGATCTGATACCACTTTGTAACACCCTCCTCCCACATCTACCCAAGTAAGCAGCTAACCGGGGTAAACATGTGATGAGAGGCTACTATGATTGAATTCAACCTCCTATGTGACCTTAACGAAGTGGAATCGACAAAAACACAACATACATACCTTCCACACCATCTACAGGACTCCTAGGAACCTTTCCAACCACTCAGGTAGCTATCCCCCGGGTCCCACTAAGGGTTTTAACAACTTGACCTCTGGATGCTCCCATGTTATGGGCCTGACAACATCTAGGAGGCTCTGGACACTCTCATGAAAAGGCATGATAGTGTTTAGGGACTATTTTTCTTAGAATTGTGCTAATGTCCCCAAGATTTGAGCCACCTTTTTGTGCCTAGAGCCCAAGTCACTGCCCATAATTGAATGAAACCTCCAGAACATAAAGATAACAAGGAAACAATGATGCAAATGCAACTACTTGAACAATCCATTAACCAGACCCCTACTAGCCATGACAGGCATTTCGTCAAACATATCACGAATATGTAATCTATAGGTGTAAACAAAATATTTAAGCATAGGGGTCTCATACTTATCTGGGAATCCCTATGAAGCATTGTTCCTTTATATCATTTGTTGCATTATCATCTATTAGGTCATAGATAAATTTTCCATTCATTTACAAGTAAAAACATGATGAGAACCATGCATAGCCACTATCATAAAACATATACATAACCAACATAATAGAAATATAAATACCAAGGAAATCACAACCATAGGATCCAGATATAAACCAATATAATACTCATAGAAATACAAGGAGAAATAACCTCATATTGATGGTGCAAAATCCAAACCCAGGATGGGACTACCACATTCCACCTGACCATAGAATGACTGATCCAAATCTCTCTCAGCCATTCACCCTCGTGCCACATTCCAAGCATGAATGTGGGACTCAAACTAAAAGAACCAACTAGGGCATCTCGGGGCTAAACCACCTCACCCTCATCAATAGAAATCAGACTTTACCGTAATCCATCCCACATCACTAGGCCAACACAATGAGCATGTAATAAAAGGATTTACCATGATCTCCACCCAATTACTAGGCCAAACAAGCATGGATGCCACCAGATTTCTATTGGAAAAAATACTGAGGGGGGGGGGGGGTTTGAATAAATATTTACAAATCAACACCTTTTTACATTTCATATTCAGATTTCTATACGTGACTTTACTAAATCGAACTGGCATGTGCACACGACTGTCATTAAGCCAATTAGCGTACATCTAGAGAACTTATACTTCAGTTACAGCTAGTGCATTAGTACTTTATTAACCATTAGATAAACATTAACCATGTGTTGTAATAAATAAACCATCACACATAAGCAACACACATGAACACCAATATTTAAGGTGGAAACCCAATGTGGGAGAAAAGCCACTTGCTGTTGTTGTCTTTGTCTTCTTTTTAATATAAAGAATAAGTTGTTTATAATATTGTACTGGTGCGGAATCATACCAGTACGCAGGAACTCACCTGCAGAAGGCTACAACCTTCTCTCATTCTCCATCTTCTACTGGAAGGGAGCTATAACTCCCTAATCTAATCACCAACCACTACTAGCACGAAGCTTCAACTTCCTCACTGAGGGCTCTAACCCTCAGTATCCTCCAGGGACCACGTTTCATAAATGTTTAGACTGGATACTCCTAGTACACAACAACACAATATGTAGGCTATGTTTCGTCAAATTTTCATACTAGACCCATCAGAACATTGAAGCTCAAAATTTATCACCACTGTAATACAAAATACATCTGCAACAACCAATCACTGAAACCCAATCATTAATCTCTGAAACCGAATCATCAATCTTTGAATCAACCACAACTAAATCAATCATTGAAACCTCTGACATAAATGAATGAATCAATCATCAATTTTTGAATCAACCGCAACTGAATCAATCAATCATTGAAAACTCAATCAACTGACACTTAAACAAAATTTAATCAATCAACTGGAATAAACAAATCATTGTAACCAAAACACATAAATGAACCCAGAACACTGCATCACCAAATATAACCAACTGCAACCTCAAAATTCATATGTCAGAATGTATACGCTACTTCAGTGAAGCCAACCTACATGTATACGCTACTTAATTTAACCCAACCTGTGTATACCTCTAAAGATACTGAATCATAAAACCTCTGAAACAAAAACTGTACCAACTGTTTGGTCAATTTAGTGTCCTAAATTGCTCTACATAAATTATCAATATAGGTATCGTAAATTGATGAAGCGTAGTGCACTGTTTGTGCTAGCTAACCCTTCTTACTTCATTGCTTTCATGTTTTATGTTGTTTTGGGGGTTTTTGGTCTTTTAATTCCTAATGATTTACAATGTAAATTATCAAAACTAAATCTAACTTTCTTAAAGAATGCTCAAAATCTAAAAATGAAAATAGAGCTAAGAAGAAATGAAAACAGAGCTAAGAAAGGTATGGAAACAAAGCTAAGAAAAAAATAAAAACAAAGTTTCTATTCTTATTTTACCATTATTTCCAAATCATGAATTAAAATTGAAAGTGAAATTTGAAATTGATGTCTAACTAATTACAGAAATAAAACTAAATGAAATACTTGGTTACTCTGCCTCTCAATTTTGAGAGAAAGTCTCCTTGGGATGACATTTAAGTAATTATGTACTTCATTAATCTAAGAGAAAGCAAATACAGACATGCAGGAATAACTCATTGCATAGATGAAATGTCCAACCACTTAGTTAAGGATGAATTATCAACTTGAAGGGTTTTCCATAAACATTCATTAACACCATGAGTTAGTATTTTAAACTAAAAATTAAATGGAAAAGACAGTAAATGACATTGATAAGTTTAATTGAGAATTTAAACTAGCAAAACAGTGAATGAAGTAAACTATCCAACAATGTATCCTTATCATTTTTCAATCCTACTCTCATCCTAGAACAAGGTTAGTTTTTAATTGAAGAAACAAGATTACACTATTGAGTTCTATCTTCTAAACTATTGATAAGTACTAAAAAGAAATCAAGCTAATGGAAACCGCTCTAAATTATAAACACTGTTAGTAAGAAAATGATAGAAATTGCATTATAAACACTGTTAGTAAGAAAATGATTATAAAACTTTTTTAGAAAGAAAATGATGAATTTACAGTTAAAAAAAAGAAGCAAAATAAATAAACTGAAACCTTCTTCAGTGCAGGGGCCCTCTATAACTGATTAGGTTACGCTTGCTCAATCAACTCCAAGAAAACTCCTTCAGATGTTCATAAAAACATGCGGTCTTCTCATATTAAAACAGGGACACAAAATGCCCAAAAATTACAGAGTCTAGAACTTCAATTTCACATTAAAACTATTACTAACTTCTTCAGTCCCTTACATAGGTATTTATAAGAAAAATCATATAACTATTTGTGGAGAAAAGCATGCTACAAGCAAACACGTAGAAGACAGATATGCAGAATTTCCTCCTTGGCTGTTGGAGAAATAAATCCAAGACATGGTGGCTATTAGATTCGTTTGTACAGGTGGCTGTTGGAGTTCGTAGGTACAGGTAGTTGCTTCGGATAACGCTTCCCATCACTATGAAATGCATTAATTAACCACGAAATAGAGTCCTGTTGCCCTCGGTCTCTTTGTGTTTGAATTATCCATTGACCATAGTCTTATGCCATCTTCTTTGTCGACCTGGGCTGAATGAATAAGACAGGGTCCATGTCATGATGATTTCAAAGTTTCCCATGTGGCTAGTTTCTCCTTCTGACACCTGGAACCTGTTAGAGCATGGAGGTAGCTACGGAACAGCCGGTTAGCTGCAGAATAGGCTGCGTTCCATAGCTAATATACAAAAATTTATTCAAACAACAAAACATAAAAAGCATAACATGTAAATCACTAAATGTCCTCCTCAAGATAGTATATACCAGTTATTAGTGATGAGAATGCATCTTTCTTATGGAAAAACAAAGAAAATGAATGAGAAGAGTTGCTAGGGAAAGAGTAATTTTGAGGCTCAACATACCCCCACTACAAAATCATTGCATGTCCCCATGCAATTTTCAAAAATGTGAACTTCTTTCTCCTATTGCATCTGTTCTAACACTTCTGCCAGCACATCGAACTTCCTTTTCTTACTTCTCCTTATACTGACTGCCATCCTTGGCTTCTTCATAAGAAGTCTGTATTTGAGGTTGATAAGTGTTCTACTCAAATTCCTATTTTTCCTCTTCAACTTCCTATTTTTCTTGTACCATAATCCTAGGTGCAGCATTGTGTTGTCATGAATGGCTTTATCCAGATTGTTCTATTCCCTCAAGGTTTCATTTTCTTTTTGAATATGCCTGTTCAAAATCTCTAACTCAAAGATTTCTTATTTGAGAGAGCTAGTTAGAGGTTCTTGTGGATTGACAGGCTGCTCTAGATTGGTTGAGGATCCTGGATCCATTGAGGTATCCTTCCTCTCTAATGACTCTATGTAGTCATAGACTTGCTGCTGTACTAGATCTATGCCAGGAGAAGCTCTGCTTGGGCTGCCTTCAAAATTCTGTGGAGGAGAGTTTTGTGGACTGTGTTCAGGTGGAATACTGTCAGGAGATTGAACTAGGGTTTCTTCCTCTAAGTTTATGAACTGGGCTCCTTTTGATGTTACCTTCCTCACCTTACCTCGGAGTCTAGAGCTCCTTCTCAGGTTTTGGAAGCTTATGGTTTCTTCTCTTGTGTCCTTCTTCCTTTTCCCTATCTCCTTCTTTTTCTTGATTTGTTCCCTAATCTTGGTTAGTCTTTTGGAGAGTAACTGTTCATCTTCTTGTGGTGATGAAGGTTCAGGAATGTCTTCATTGATTTCTTTAGCTCTCTCTTTCATTTTTCCTTTCTGTTTAGTCTGCTTTCTAACCTCTGGTTTAGAAGTTGTCTCTGCATCATTCTTTTGTGAGGAGGTTCCAGATTTGTTTTGAATGTTAATGCTGATCTTTCTCCTCCTACTTTTCTTAACATGACTCTCCTCAGGTGACTCTGGAGCATCCTGGAAAAAATTTCTTACCAAGAAATCTTCCCAGGTATCCCCTATACTTTTCAAATGGAATTCAACTAGTATTTTCACTAATCCATGATGATACATAGTTGTTTCTATGGATTCAATTTTCTTTTGGACATTTGTAGCCATCCTTCTTAGACTGTTTAGAAGGAATAAGGGAAGGTTGATGGTTCCATTTTCTAAGAAATTCATTAATAAGCGTATATGGTAAACATACATAAACCCAAATCTTCCTTCACATGTAATGAATTTTTGCAATATCAATAGCATATTACCCCATTTGTTCTTGAGTGCTGAAATAGGAATTCCCTTTCTAAATACTGTAACATCCATACCTAAGTTTCTAAGGATCACTTTCCAAGATTCATCATGAAATTCCTTGTTTTTAAACCATCTTTATCCTTGTCTCGGCAGCTCTGTTTCTTCTGCTACGAAGGATTCTGTGACTGCAAATTTAATATCTCCTATCTTCACTTTTCTCCCACCAAATGACCTTGCAAAAGACTTGGTAATTTCCTTGTGGTAGCCGTCAAATTTCTCAATAAAATTTAACCATCCGGCCTTTTGTAGCATCCCTTTAAGCTGTGGATACCCCTCCATATACTTTACCCCTACGAGCTCTGTCCTGACAATAAGCCCCATATCCCCTGTTTTCGGTTAACCTTCAAAATTACTCTTACTGTCTATAAAACGAGTGCTATTTAAGAAATGGAATGACTGTGTGTATGGAAATGGAATGACTGCGTATATATGAAAATGGAAAGACTGTGTGTATATGAAAAATGGAATGACTTTGTCTATGTGATAGAATGACTGCGTGTTATAGGAGAGATAAA
The DNA here is from genome assembly GCA_031772625.1 of Pinus tabuliformis. Taxonomy (NCBI): domain Eukaryota; kingdom Viridiplantae; phylum Streptophyta; class Pinopsida; order Pinales; family Pinaceae; genus Pinus; species Pinus tabuliformis. Next base: position 608,558,362 of record CM062810.1, read on the forward strand.
CTTAAGGGTTTGTGTGTAATAAATAGACAGTAAGGGTTTAGAGAGTCGTAGATAGGTAGGTCACATCATCATCTTGACCGTTAATAGGTGGAGTTGTGGAGGACCGTTTGAGTACATGTTATGGAGTTTGAAGCGGAGATTTGTTATGAAAGAATCATTGAGACCATTTGTCATTAAAGATGGAAGATATGGTGGAGATATAGTGGCGGTCAAATCAAATGATGGTCGATTAAGGAGACATGTGATTATACATACTATACAAACTTATGTTTTCAAATTGCTTTTTGAAATAAATCTTTGCATTTACCTTTGGAACCTTTACCTTTCACTTGCTAATTTTTTTGATGTTGATCTACAAGTACCTTGAGCATGGTTGGTCTTCAAAAATTGATTTTTTTTGTCAATTCCCTGCATACATAATTTTATTATGAGGTGTACACTTGTGCCTAAACTGATAAACAAATTGTAGCTACAGAATCAGATTAGCTATAGAAAAGAATCAGTTGCAGAACATGAAAAAGAAAGTGAAATATGTCTTATGGATCATGAATGAAATGGAAGTGGCTATGTAAGTGAAATGAAATGAGATGTAAGACAAGATGACAAATGAAATGAAAATGGAATGAAAGATGTAAAAGGAAAAATTGAAAAATTTATTGATGAAATATGACAATGAGATGAAGTGAAATTGCAAAAATAAAACGGAGTGAGGTGAGATGAGATGATGAATTTGCAGAATCTAAACTGCAGAGTGACTGTAGCTTTTTTTCACTACTTATTACAGAAAGAAAATGGAAAATATAGGGTGTCAGAAACCTCTGATTTTCACCCTGTATTTTCTGTATAAGTATGCCAATCAATGATTGGTTTTCAACATTATACATTTTTTTTTAAAGGAAAAATAAAGACTAAGTTAGTGGAGAAGAAGAATTCTTCTTCACTAGCTTCATTTCATAATTGTCTTGGAAAATCTTAATGAACACCTATTTTGAAATTGGTTTCTGATATATATTTAATCTATGACCATTCACAAGAAGAGGAGTTTTACTTTCATCTGTTATTCTTATCCTCACTACTCCATTTCTAAAGAATTTTTCAATCTCATATGACCCAAGCCAATGAGTTTGAAACTTCCCTTGAAAATCTTTAAACTTTGAATCAAACAATAGCACCCAATCTCTCACTTGAAACCTCTTGTCCTTGATATATTTGTCATGCCATTTAGCCCTCTGTTGTTGTACTATAATAGTCCTTTGAACTTCCTCTTGCTTGATTTCATCAAGTTCATTTAATTGCTCCAGCCTATGCTTTTGTGCCTCTGATAAATCTAGTCCCAGTTGGACTGCCATCTTGAAAGTTCTGATTTGGAACTCTATAGGGAACAGGACTTGTTTCCCATAAACAAATTCATAGGGTGTATGTTCCGTTGTGTTCCTCCATGTAGTTATATAGGCTCATAAGGCTTCAGGAAGCGTTTCCGCCCAATCTCTTCTATGTATATGCATAGTCTTGGTGAGGATTCATTCAATCACTTTATTTGTAGATTCCACTTGACCATTTGCTTGAGGATGATAAGTAGTAGATTTCCTATGTTTGATCTTGTATTCTTCCACAAGTCCTTCCCTTATGCTAGATGTAAATTGAGATCCCTGATATGTCACAATTTCTCTTGGAACACAAAAACGAGTAAAGATGTCCTCGAAAAGAAAATTCACTATAGATTTTTCATTAGGAAAAGGTAATGCTTTAGCTTCTATCCATTTAGTGACATAATCAGTGCATACCAATATATACTTCTTCTGCTTAGATGGAGGATTAATTGGCCCAACAAAATCTAAGGCCCACTTTTCAAAATGTTCGATGAGTACTTGAATTTGTAATGGCATTTCATTTGAGGGAGCAGGTTCCCCTACCCTTTGGCAGCTGCCACATCTCCTGAAATATTCTTTAGCATATTTGAAGATGGATGGCCAATAATATCCTAAAGAAAAGATTTTATAAGTTGTCCTCTTGTCATCAAAGTGTCCACTACATGGCTCATCATGACATGCCTTAAGAATCTCGGGCATTTCATCTTCCCTAACACACCTTCTGATCATAATATCTAGGCCTATTTTATATAATTCGTTAGTGATCCATGAATATCTTGCACTTACCTGATTAATTTTTCTTTTCTCTCTAGGAAACAAATGCGAAGGTAACTTTCCTGTGACTAAATAGTTAGCAATATCTGCAAACCAAGGAGTTTGAGTAGATACTGCAAAAAGATATTCATTAGGAAACTTATATTCAATCGGAGAATCTTCTTTTATATTCTAAATCCTGGACAAGAAATCAACAACTATGTTTTGTTTTCCAGGTCTATCTAGCATAGTAATGTTGAATTCTTGCAAAAGTAAAAGCCAACTTGTAACTCTACCATTAGTAATAGGTTTATTCATTAAATATCTAATTGCAGAGTGATCTGTATGAACAAAGGTTTCATATCCTGTTATATAGTGTCTGAACTTGTTAATTGCATGAACAACAACTAAAAATTCCTTTTCAGTCACAATATAGTTTAACTCAGTGGGAGTCAAATTCTTACTTGTATATTAAATGGCATAAGGAATCAAATCTTTTTGTCCCAATATAACTTCCAGAGCTATATCTGAAGCATCTGTTGAAATATGAAAAGGGAGTTTCCAATTTGGACCTCTTAAAACGGGTGCTTCAGAAATTTTTATTTTTAAGGTTTCAAATGCCAATTGGTAATCAAAATTCCAATTGAATTCACAATCTTTGGTAAGCAATTTGAAGAGTGGGGATGCCATTTTTGTGAAATTTTCTATAAACTTTCTATAGTATCCTTTAAATCCTAGAAAACTTCTAACGTCCTTTTGGAAATTTGGAATTTATAATTTAGAGATGACTTCAACTTTAGATTTGTCAACTTTAATCCCATCTCCTGAAATGTGATGTCCTAAAACAATACCTTCTGTAAACATCATAAAACATTTTTCATGGCTTAGTGAAAGGTTTGCTTCTTTACATCTTTTCATAACTTTTTCCAACCCCAAAGCTTCTTCAAATGTATTGCCATAAACTGTAAAGTCATCCATATATACCTCTACACAATCATGTATTAGATCAGAAAAAATCCCTAGTACTGTTCTTTGGAATGTTGCAGGTGCATTACATAACCCAAAAGGAAGTACTTGGTAGGCATATGTTCCCCATGGACAAGTAAATGTGGTTTTATCCTAATCTTCAGGTGCTACTTGAATTTGATTATAACCACTAAAACCATCCAAGAATGAGAAATACTTCTTACCTGCTAATGTATCTAACACTTGATCTATAAAAGGCAAAGGAAAATGATCTTTAAGGGTTTCTTTATTTAGTTCTCAATAATCAATGCACACCCTCCATTTTCCATAATTTTTAGGCACAATTACCAAAGGAGAAACCCATTGGCTATCTGAAATTGGGTAAATGAAGTTTACATTCAGTAATTTTTGGAGCTCTTCTTTCAAAATCTCTCTAAGACTTTGATTCATCATTCTCTAAGGTTGTCTGATAGGACAACAATTTTCCACAATGTAGATGTGATGGATACAAGTCTTAGGATTAGTGTCTTTCATGTCGGTGTATTCCCATGCAAATGCAACAGAATGTTTTTGTAATGTTTTGATTAGTTCTTCTTGTTGCAGTTTCTCCAAGTTTTTTTTATGTTCAATGTCCTACCTAGAAAAATTTCAATTCTAGAGCTACCAAAATCTTCCTTAGAATAGAGAGACATCTGCCTAGATGAAAAATATTCAACATTAGATTTTTCTTGAAATTGCTCGTGGTCATATTCTAAAGATGATTCAAAATTTTCCAATGTATTTAAAATTTGACTATGTTCACTAATATCTGAAACAGTAAAGAGAGGCTGAATATCATCTTCATCGCTAATCCATTCTTTGTCATCTATTTTTGTGATTGCTTTTGCTAGAGGATATAGAGTAATTTTTTTTTGTTGAATTACCATCAGAAATATACATATCACCAGATCTACAGCTAATGAAAGCATCAGTTGTGGCCAGCCAAGGTCTTCCTAATATGAGTGGATGTCCTCCTAGATTGTTCTTGGGAGTTAAGATCATGAAATCAATAGGATATTCCCAAGAATCTAAGGATACTAAAATATATTCCAACACTCCATCTGGTTTGATTACTGATCTATCCACTAGTTGCAGTAAGGTAGGTGTGTAAATAAGTTTAGGAAGCTTGAGATGCTCCATAGTTTGTTTGCTCATGATGTTTATTATTGCCCCTAAGTCAATCAATGTATTTGGAATTTCAACTCCATTGATATGTGTTTTCACAATTGGATTGCCTGGATCCACATATTTTTGTATGGCAATTTTTCCCATCATTATGTCTGCTATTTTTCCTACCAGGTGAATTCTTTTTGTTTCCTTTGTTTTTCTTCCTGGTTTCTTTATGCTCAACTCTTTTATTGTTTTGGCTAGAATTGGAATTTATTTAATGGCTTGTAGCAAAGAGATTTTGATACAAACATTCTTCAATTCATCTAGAAAATCATAATTGGGCAACATAATCTGCTTTTCTACTCTATCAATTTGTAATCTTTCAGGAAAAGGAGGTGTAGAAGTAGATGCTGGTTGCTCAATGATAGGAGTTGTGTTAATTGATTCTTTTTGTTTTTATTTTTCAATGTTTTGGTTTTGGAGAGATGTTCTCTCAAAATTTTTATTGACCTTTAGAGAATCTTCCTCAGAACTATCTTGTTCCTGTATAACTACGGAAGGTCTTTCCTATTCTAATATCCTACCAGATCTCAGTTGAACATCATTAAGATCTAGAGGAGTGATCATATAAGTTGGAAATTGTTGTCCTTCTACCATGCAAGCATTCTGAGGATTTTTATTGTTGGGGTTTGGTAATGGTTGGGCAGGTAGTTGATTTGGTTTCTGCTGAAATGGCAGTAAGAGTTGAGAACTTTGGTTTTGTTGTGGAAATGCTAATGAAAGTTGAGGGTTCTGATTTTGAAGTTGAGGCTACTGATTTTGTTGTGGAATGTGTGGGGGAGGATAATTCTGATATGATGGAGGATATTGATAATATTGAGAAAATATCCCATAAGGATTCTGTACTCGTGCCCATGGTTGAGATTGAGATTGAGGTTGAGGCCAAGGTTGCTGCCAAGAATTCCAATTTGGTGGGGGCTGAAGATACATTCGATTGTTAAATCCCTGATTTTGTGGCCCCTGCCAAGGTTTTCTAGAGACAAAGCAAATAGGCTCTGCTGAATTTGGAACTGTTTCTTCTTGAAAGATAGCCTTAAGACTTGGAATTGAAGGACAACCCTTGGTCTCATGTTTTTCTGAGCAAATCATACAAGTTTCTACAACTTTCGCATCCAAAGGACATTCTCTTAGAGCATGTTTTTATCTGCATTTTGGACAAAAAATGGCTAAAGCATCAGCGTCAGTTTTCTACTTGTTTTGCAACTTAAGGGTGTCTATTTGCTCACTAAGAATCCCTAGGATTCCTATTTTGAATTCATCAAGCATATTACCAATTTTTTCCCTACTCACTGATGCAATTGCAGACTTATTTACTCTAACAAGAGAAGGATCTCTTGGAGCTTTCCCTATTTTGGATTTCCCTCTTGAGAGATGAACACATAATTCTGCTATATCATTTAATGGGAGTTGAGAGATATCTCCCTTCCCCATCATGTTAAGGATATCTATGCACTCATCTCTAATGGCTTTTAATAAAAGAGCTTTCAAGGTATCTTCATCTACATTGTCCATCTTTGCTCTTTTCAAATTATAGTTGAATCTCTCAATCAAATCCTCTAATTTTTCATCCTCTCTTTGCATCATTTTGAACACCTCATCTTTGTGATTGGTAGGCATGCAATAATCCAAGTACCTATCCAAAAATATTTTTTTCATATCATTCCAAGTTCTAATGGACTGAGTAACTAATCCCATGAACCATTTCAAAGCAACTCCTTTTAGTGTTGAAGGGAACAACTAAATTTTTTGAGAGTCTTCTAGATAATCATAGGTTCTGCACAAGACTTCAAGCTCAAATAAAAATGTTTCAGGATCCTCACTTTTTAACCCATGGAAGTTTGGAAGGACAGAAGGTGAGATATTTTTCATTGTGGCATTTGTTTCCTCATCCACTATAGGGAATCCAAAAGAATTATATATTTCCCTATTTCCTATGCCTCCTCCATTATTTCCCCTACCTTATCCATTATTTCCTCTACCTCCTCCATTATTTCCTCTACCTCTTCCTCTACCCCCTCCTCCAAACAGTGTGAATTCTCCATCTTCTCCTTCTTCTGCCATTATAGTTTCTTTAAGGTCAGTATAGGGTTCAACCGGCAAGGTTACTTTCTCCTCCTCTTCTTCTATTAATGGGATATGGGAGAGAGGTTTTACTTCTTCTTCCTCACTAGGTATTCCTAATTATTCAACTAAAATGTGCTCTCCTGTGGAGGTGAAAAAGGCTATTCCTGTTGTTGAAAATTCAAAATTTTTCTCCTCCAGGACTGACTTGGTAGATGAAGTAGGAGATTCTTTTGATTGGATTTCTGCTCCTGTAATTTCAGGAGTTATATGAATGGGAGTATGAGTTTGGGATGGAGGTGTATATTTCCTTGTTCTTGGTGGAGTAGGTGGTGTTGTAGGAATTGAACTTCTACCTCTAGCTATAAATCTACCCCTAGAGTCTCTTTCTCTATGCATATCATTTTATTTTTTGAATGTAAGAGATAAAGTTACCTAATTACACTTCCCCGGCAACGACGCTAAAATGTTTGGTCAATTTAGTGTCCTGAATTTCTCTACATAAATTATCAATCTGGGTATTGTAAACTGATGAAGTGTAGCGCATTGTTTGTGCTAGCTAACCCTTCTTATTTCGTTGTTTTTATGTTTTATGTTTTTTTGGGGGTTTTTGGTCTTTTAATTCCTAATTATTTACAATGTAAATTATCAAAACTAAATCTAACTTTCTTGAAGGCTGCTCAAAATCTAAAAATGAAAATAGAGCTAAGAAATAAATGAAAATAGAGTTAAGAAAGATATGGAAACAAAGCTAAGAAAGAAATGAAAACAAAGTTTCTATTCTTATTTTACCATTATTTCCAAATCATGAATTAAAACTAAAAGTGAAATTTGAAATTGATGTCTAACTAATTATAGAAATAAACCTAAATGAAATACTTGGTTACTCTGCCTCTCAATTTTGGGAGAAAGTCCTTGGGATGACATTTAAGAAATTCTATACTTCATTAATATAAGAGAAAGCAAATATAAAGATGCAGGAATAACTCATTGCATAGATGAAATGTTCAACCACTTAGTTAAGGATGAATTATCAATTTGAAGGGTTTTCCATAAACATTCATTAACACCATGAGTTAGTATTTTAAACTAAAAATGAAATGCCAAAGACAATAAATGTCATTGATCAGTTTAATTGAGAATTTAAACTAGCAAAATAGTGAATGAAGTAAACTATCCAACAATGTATCCTTATCATTCTTCAATCCTACTCTCATCCTGAAATAAGGTTAGTTTTTAATTGAAGAAACAAAATTACACTATTGAGTTCTATCTTCTAAACTACTGATAAGAACTAAAAAGAAATCAAGCTAATGGAAACCGCTCTAAATTATAAACAATGTTAGTAAGAAAATGATAGAAATTGCATTATAAACAATGTTAGTAAGAAAATGATTATAAACATTGTTTTAGAAAGAAAATGATGAATTTACAGTTAACAAAAAGAAGAAAAATAAATAAAATGAAACCTTCTTCAGTGCAGGGGTCCTCTGCAACTGATTAGGCTACACTTTCTCAATCAACTCCAAGAAAACTCCTTCAGATGTTCATAAAAACATGCGGTCTTATCATATTAAAACAAGGACACAAAATGCCCAAAAATTATAGAGTCTAGAACTTCGATTATACATTAAAACTATTACTAACTTCTTCAGTCCCTTACACAGGTATTTATAAGAAAAATCATATAACTGTTTGTGGAGAAAATCATGCTACAACCAAACACATAGAAGACAGATATGCAAAATTTCTTCCTCGGCTGTTGGAGAAATAAATCCAAGACATGGTGGTTGTTGGATTCGTTTGTATAGGTGGTTGTTGGAGTTCGTAGGTACAGGTAGTTGCTTCAGATAATGCTTCCCATCACTGTGAAACACATTAATTAACCATGAAACAGAGTCCTGTTACCCTCGGTCTCTTTGTGTTTGACTTATCCATTGACTGTAGTCTTATGCCATCTTCTTTGTCGACCTGGGCTAAATGAATAAGACAGGGTCCATGTCATGATGATTTCAAAGCTGCCCATGTGGCTAGTTTCTCCTTCTGACACCTGGAACCTGTTAGAGCATGGAGGTAGCTACAGAACAACCGGTTAGCTGCAGAATAGGTTGTGTTCCATAGCTAATATACAAAAATTTATTCAAACAGCAAAACATAAAAAGCATAACATGTAAATCACTAAATGTCCTCCTCAAGATAGTATATACCAGTTATTACTGATGAGAATGCATCTTTCTTATGGAAAAACAAAGAAAAGGAATGAGAAGAGTTGCTAGGGAAAGAGTAATTTTGAGGCTGAACACCAACCAGTGACATTCTGAAGATCTACTTTCAAATTATTGAGTTCTAAATAGATAGCAGCAAAGATCACCCTTCTCACTGAATCAATCAGTCAACTAGACTCAATCTCCTTATACAATCAGTTTTACTTTCAGATCTAATGAAGACAACATTGACAAACCGTAGTAAAACAACAACACTGATCATATCGATCAGTCATCTTTGAACAACAAGATTTTCTTCTACATACGCTACTTGGAAGAGGCGAACCAGCGTGTATACACACCTTTACTAAGGCGAACCAATGTATAGATATGCAAATAATAACTTATAGCTTCCCAGTTATTCCAGACTTCAGACATACCCAGATCAGAAAATTTAAAGGATAAAAATGCCTCAGTATTTAGATCTAGCCCATACATTATCAGATCATACAATGATAAGTCATTTCAGTTCTTATGATCCTGATCCATCAATAGATCTCATCCATCATCAAACACTCAAATGCATACTTAGTTCAGATCAAGAAAAGCATCAGAAACCTATAACACGCATATTTTATTTTTATCTAACTCTTCATAAGATATACATTAGTTGCACCCATAACCCTTTGATCTTCTCCTCCTTATATAGTTTTAGCCTTTCTCAATACCTCAGACCAAAACAACGCTTAGAACCTATGGTATTCTTAGACGGGATCAAGTAACCATTATTCCGCTCAATATTGTGGGTTAATATCATGGTATGGACCCTTGGTATTCTTTAACCTTAATTTTCCATCCCATACACACTTTTCCTTCTGTGAAAGTGTATGCATACGTATATGCTCTTTTTGTTTTGTGAACCCGCTTGTATATGCTACTTAGACTAGGTGAATCAACAATACAACTTAATATGACTTGAAACATTCTTTTTATTCAATTGGTTGATTCTGATCTATAATCCTTTGTTCCATTATTATGTTCTTTTGTGCCATTACTTTGTTACCTATTAAATGACCAATTACAATGTGAGTACCATCATACATCACTTCTGAACCGATTCCTCTCAACTGACCTACATTTTGTCACATATATAAACACAACTGCCATGCATTTTGTCACATCCTATTTATATCTTTATCAAGTAGTCCATTCATCAAATAGGTTGTCTATCAAGGACAACACTAACATAATCTTCCTGTATCTAACCTTTAAAAATTATTCTGTTCCATCATGATGTCACTTCTGATATCTTTGTGTTTCATCATTCTGTCACTTCTGATCTATCCTTTAGATTCATCTAGTTACCATATACAAGTGATTTTCCATCAAGGACAACACATGCATCAGAATGCCAACAATCTCCCCCTTTAGACTTGATGGAAACTATTTTGGCGTTTCATCACCACAACCTATAAATAACATCAACACAAGCACCAAGCTACTCCCCGAACAACAAGCTACTTAGACAACCACCAATCTACTCTCCAAACAACAAACTACTTAGACAAGCACCAAGCTTTTCAAAACACCAAGCTACTCTCTCCCTTTGACATCATGGGAAAAGGGCTGACCATTGTAAAATGAAGGCTTCCAAACCTGATCTACTGAATATGTACACTAATTGTGCTCCCCGTAGGCACATTTTGAATTCTATGATCAAACTCCCCCTTAGTACATGCTAAGATGCACTGTACCATCCATGCTCCCACTGAGCATATGTAGAGTCTGCAGAAATATTTTGAAAGAATAACATGACTCTATAACCAATGACTCATACATACATCAATCACCCAGCCAAGTGGGGATACACCAAATGACTCAACCACTCAACCAAGTGGGATTACATATTTGGCATGATCACAAAAGTCCATACATAACTAAATATGACAATTATTACATCATAGATATTTACATGATCTTTACATCAAATGATATAAATTACATTTATAACAAAGACCAAAGATCTAAACAATATCATGATAGTTATTAGCAACTATCATACACCATATATGATTTGCACCATAAGCATCTATCAACAACATCAAGATCAACAACCTGTATATGTCCATCATTAGATCGCATGATAAGTCAATGTAGCTTTTATATCATCAACCTGTGACAAAGTATGCCACATATAGATATCAACTCATCCTCTTGATCTTATCAAGATCAACTTTCTTTGTTTCCTTAGTAGAAAAATCCATAACATAGCCTTCCATGAATCAACTAAGAATATGTCATATATTCAAGCAATAACACAAAACCATTCACATCATATCATATGTATGTGAAAACACCATAGTCATCATCCATGACTATACCATCATCATCGTACCAAGAACTGCATGATCTTTCCATAACAACCCTCAATATATCAACCATGTATCTTCACTAGGGATTTTTCCAACATCCCACATCTGATAAGCATCAACCATGATAATCAACATATGTGAGAATCAAACCTATCATCATAAAGTAAGAAGTCATCATCATTATGTGACTAAGTAAGCCATGTATCCAAATAACCATGTCTTCAAATAGATATGTCTTCATGAAACCTGCAATAACACCATTCTCTTGGCCAACCAACATTATTTACCAATGTGTAATTTAAGTAATTATCCATGTATCAGCATAATATGTATGTATCTTCTCATCAATGAGAAAAGTAAATCATGACCTCATAGACAAACTTTCTTGATATCATAAAGATCAATAATCCTCAACCAATGTACCATGTGACATCCAAGAAATATAGGAGTCCTTATCCATAACTGTATCATATGAAATTTATGCATCTTTGAAGGCATTATGACAACAACATAAAAGAGATGAGTGAACCTTATCAAATAATGAACTTGTGTACTCAAGATTTGTTCTTCTCCTTGACCTTATGAAGATCACCATGTAAGAAACATACCATATGTACTATATGAATCATCAAAAGAGTCATCTACAATCATCCATAAATCTGATCTAAATAGCAACTATGTGGCCTAAGCAATATAAGTATCATTTGAGACTTCATCATAGGCAACCCATGACTGCAACATAACATGATGTATCATTTAAATACTTCAGAAACATAAGAATCATCACCATCATTATGTACCAAAGACTTCTAAACATAATGCCAATAATGAATTGTTAGAAGTGTAGCATACTCTCCCCTTGAACCTGTGCCAACTGTTCACTGTCAGATCTCATCATTGAAAATATCAGTAAGAATCATCAAGGCATCATTATTAACTAGTTATACATCAAGTCATCAAAAACTTATAAGGGTCAAAATCACTTCTAAATAACATCCACAAAATGTAATCATCAACTATCAAAACAAAGAAGACAATTGCTAATTGTCTGAACCACTTCAAACCCTTTTTCTGAGTCTATCCCACTGCTTTTTCATCAAACCAACATATACGTGACTGTGAATTTTATAACTCACGTATATACGTGACTTGTCTTCATAAGCTCTGCGTATGAAAATTGAAACACTGAAATTTCATACTTTCAGTTTCCCCTGATTTTGTTATGACTGTACCTAGTCCTAGAACTTTTGCTGAAGCATCAATTCCAAGAATATGATTACCATGATGGTTCTTCATCAGAGACTCCATTTTTCTCTTGTCTCCAGTCATATGATGAGCACATCCAATATCATCTTTGTCTTCGAATGAGTAGAGAGAAAGATCACACCTTATCTGATCTTCTTCTTCTTGATTCTTGATGGATTCATTTTTTTCAAATTTTCTGATATAAATATGCTTATTTGATTACTTACCATATTGTCTATGACGGTCCATAGACTTGTCCCTGCATTCTTTTACTACAAGCCCATACTTGTTACAAGAATAACATCTTATGTGTTTCATATTCCTTCTATAGAAATCAATGACTTTGTGACCAAACATATTGTAAGAAAAACAATATCCCTGTTGTCTGATGGGGGCTTGACCCAGGTTCAGCGTCAGTTAGCCAAACAAATCCCTACACTACTGGCCCTTTCGGCATCAACCCACAGAGTGTGGACCAAAGTCTCACCAGAAGCAGTATGGGGGATGCTATAACCAAGTTTCTGCACCCTAAGATTGTTGTGATGTCGATTTATTCCTTCTATCCCTGCCTTCGCACAGGTCACTTAGTTCTAGGGCTCTGTCTACCTAACCCCTTATTCCTCCCTTCGATACCTCCGCAAAAGGGTACGAATGACCTTCATGCAACCCTAACCCTTGATCTAGACACTTTCACACTGCTAAGGCAGCGTATTGCACAGATTGTCAAGTTGTCTTAAGAATCTTACTGGTCTTCTTAGATACTCATAGTTAGCACTGCGTAAACAGATATTCTTAATTTCATTAAGTTATCCAACATAATTATATTCATTCATGTATCACATAAGCATTATAAAGGAAATTCATACATAACATGACAAGATGCGTTAATCATAACAAGACACAGAAATTGTGGAATACTTCTCTTTATTGATGTCTTCCAGTGATTACAGACTTTATCCACCCTGTGCACACAGCTGCAGGGGTCCACGCACTCAGCTGCGGACTTCCACCCTAGCCCTCTGTGCACTCAGCTGCAGAGACTCTACCTATGCTACGACCCAAAAATTAGACTTCTACTTGAGAGCTACGACTCTCTTACATGATTGATTATCCTAACTACTTAGAGCTTAGCTCTTTCTATACAATCCCATGGTCTGCAGACCATGGGTGGATCTCTTACAGTTGAATTTACTCTACAAAACTGAGGGTGGACAACCCTTTATGACTTATGACACCTTTGCACTCTCTGACCACAAAATGCGGAGTCTTTACAAGTTTAGTACAAAATTTGACCAAAACATGGGCTTTTAGCCCCAAAACTATCCTTTGGGGGATCCCATTCCCAACAGGCCCCCAACACAAACATCGTGACTCGCCCTCAAGTCACTCGGTAGGCATAGAGATCTTTGCGTGAAGCCCTTCCAGCTCAACCCCTATGACCGCAACCTCGGCTGTGCACTAAGCTATTGACTGCTTTGCATCTTCCATTTTCTGCTCGGTCACTTCTCCTACGTTGTCAGCTTGAAGATTTTGTTGCATTTCTTATAGAGTCGCATGATTGCCTTCAATATTTCCTATCACTGTGTAAGCCTCATCCATCCAGGGCTTTAGTCTCGCCTTGAGCATTGCTTCCTTGTGCAACGCTTTGTCCACCTATTCCTTCAGCTGCTTGGCCTCCTACAACTTGGCTAGTCTCTGTGTCAGTGCGACAGTTCACGTTGTGCCCTTAACCTCATCGTAGCATTGTTGTATCTTGTGCACTTCCATCTCTAGCCTCTGTACATTTGGGTCCTCTTGCAAGCTTGTCAGGACCTCAAATGACTGCTCAAACAACTGCGTGTAGTCTGCTACTGCACTATCCACCGCTGCTACTGCTTCTGTGATAGTGGTTGCTCGTTGTTCCTTTACTTCTGGCGGAGTTGAAGGCTAGGCCCTCAACTGTAACTCCGTTATTTGTAGGTTCAACTCCAACTGAACCCGTGCTGTCTCAGTCCGAGTGTCATGCACCTCTGTGGCCAAATTACGGATGCATACCTCAACTAGCTCCTCCTCAAGAATGGCCAACTCTAGGACCATTTAGCATGCCTCCTCAACGACCTGCATTATCTTCTTTCTCTGATTGGTTGCCTCGGTCTCATCGGCGATGGAAAAATTTATCTATAGGGCCATCTGCTCGTTGTTTATCCGCTATTCACTGATCATCTGGAGGGCGCAGTGCTCTTGGGCCCTTAGTTATGCAATTACTCCATCCTGCAAGAGGTGGAGTGCTTCATGCGGGAGCACTGCCAGGTTCAACCCTACTCCCTTTAGGGCGCTGACAGTGGGCTTGTCAGCCTCATTCTCTGTGGTCAGTGCTCCATCAGGCAACACTATTGCATTGGAAGCCTTCATGCGTACCATATCGACAGCCATTGAAGTGCTAATAGCCAGGCTAGTAGATACTGTGCCAGCTTACGACGCGTGGATCTGTAGCTCCTGCAACCCTATTTGGATAGCCCCCAGGATGATCTGCTACTACTACTCAAATTATTGCAGGGTCTTCGTGGTGACATCCCTCACTGTGTCACCGATATCATGTATGTCACCCTCTGTTAATGTGATGGGGTCTAGTGAGGTCTTGGTCACCTTTGACTTCTTTCTGGGCCCTCCCTTCTCTAGCTTTCTTTGGTGCTTGATGCAGGTGGACATCTCTTGAGGTTATGCATCGTGTTGTTTTGTCTCCTCCTCTGTCTTTGGTGAAGGCAACCTCACGCCTTTGTCAGAGCCTCGCTCTATCCCACTTGTCTTCTTTCCTACTTGCTGTGCAGCCTCACGCTCCACCTGGGCCTTATCAACAACCTCCTTTTTCCTCTTCTCAGCCAGCTGTGTCATCTTAAGCTTGGCCTCATCCTTTTTCTTCTACGTGGCAGACTTGCTCCCGCCCATCGCCAAGTCTGTTGTAGAGCACCACTCTGCCGACCATTGATCAAGCACCGCATCAATGGCATCATCCGTTTCCAGATAGGGCAAGTTGTACCATTTCTGCGTAGGGTCGTTCCACACCCTGATGGATACTCAATGGAAGTTGACTTTGAATTCGGCGTAGCCTTGCAGGTTGGCGTACACCGTAGGCATAAATCATGGTTTGTAATTGATGGCCATCTGGATGTTCATCTCCATCAAGATCCAAAATATCTTATTGTTCCTGACTCACTATGTGTCCTTGGTCACCCACAACGAAGCATACTTCACTGCTTCTTGAAGGTCTGGTGCAACCGAAGGGAACTGGCTGTCCTCCGACAACTCCCACACTACAAACACAATTGACAGCAAGAGACATGCGTAGTTGAACATCTTGTTGAGCTCTTGTGCTTCGTGATAGTTCACCAGGAACTCTCCACAAAGGGAGTCCGACCAATTGGACTGGACTCCTTCAGTGCATTATGCTACGAGCGTGACGACAGACACCGACACCTCATCGACGTGACACTTCCTCATAATCTTCATCGCTAAGATCTATGTGGCTACCTTCATAGCGGGGTCATAGATGCTGGATATAGCGTATCCACGCGACTTCTTCACCAATTTAAATTTTTCTTTCATTGATTCTGTGAGAGCCTGCTCACCACCTTTTCCACCAAAGATCATGGCTATATTCTCTCTTGTATATGGTAGTTGCATTATCCAGTGAATCAACCCATCTGTTATGGGTACCGACTCCTCCAGCCACAGACACCCATCATGCTCCAAGCATAGCAACTGCTTCATGACCAAAACTGTCACCGGGGTGCGGTTGTAGTGCGGCACCCAAAGCAGGTTGAGAAACCCTGCCTTTTCTACTCCCTTGAGCCATCTCCGTGGCTCCAATTGGTTCATTCCCGTTTTTGTATCAATGATGCAGTGCATCAGATGCTCGGTCGCCAGGTGTGGGAACTTCTCATGGTTCGTGAAGTCCCTGTCCTCAAGTTTCAATAGCGACACTCGTACCAAGTGCGGATCGTCGAAAACAATTTCATCCGATAGTAGAGGGGTTTGCAGGGGAGTCTTTCTCTCATCGATTTCCTTTAGTATCTTGGTCTTAGGCTTGCATGGAGGGACATACTCTGACAACCAAGTAATAGGGTCCACACCCTGGGTTTCGACCTCCTCTACTTTGACTCCCACATCCTCATCGTCGATCGAGATGTCTTCAATGTCTTCCTCCTCTGGCTCTAAGTTTATGGCCTTTCCTTTCTCCTGTGCGGTGGGTTTCTCCTTGGCAATGCACACACCGGTATAGCAGGCTGCTTGCCCTTCTTATCTTTCACGGTTACTTTGGTGGGGGTCGAATTCAGTCTCAACGTTCTTGGCGATTTCGGGACTTCAGCTAGCACCTTGCTGACCTCTGGAGCAACTACTTCTATCTCCATCTCAACTTCTAGCATTGATTCTTCTCCTTCTGTATTTATAGCTTCTGTGGGCGCTGACATGATTTTTTGTATGAAATCTTGTGTCTCCATTGGCAATGTCTTAAATACTTTACTAGCGATCAAAAGCTCATAGTGCTCGCGATTCATGTGCGTCTGAGAGCTCAACAACTCAATTCTCAAAATGCTAAGTGTTTTCCTCTGGATAGCCACTTGTAACTTATAGGGCATTTTGAATTCAAATCCGACCGTTCCCCCCAATTTTGGTTCATTAATGCCGGATTAGCGGCATATTTTCAAGGATCTGAGCCATAAATTTTGTCTTAAATGTCGACTGCCCGCTCCATTTGGCCGCATTTCAATCGTCAAATCATGAACATTGAATTTAACAGTCACTTTCCGGCTGACCTGTGTGATTTCTCCCTGGGTAGCACAGCTTCCTCCGCACTACCACGAACCCTGTGACACTTCCTTGCTTCGTGCAATCTTCCAATCGTGCAACTCCCCAACCCGGGCAGTGTAGTTTATAGTCCTGTGCCTCCTTTTAGCTACCTAGAGTGCTAAGACTATGCTGCCTTCATCTAGTTACATGGTCAGACCACTGGTGTATGGCTTCAACTAACTTCCATTCATCTTTCCTGGGAAGGCATCTCCATTCAACTTGACCAATGGTACTGCTCCTCCGTCGGTAATCTCCTTAATGACATAAGGTCCTAACCAGTGCATCCTGAACTTCCCTAGAAATTTATCAAACTTACTATCATATAAAAAAACCAGGTTATTTACCTTAAAGGTGCGCAGCTTAATATGCTGATCATGCCATTCCTTTTCGTGCTGCTTTTGGACCTGTTGGTGAAATCCAACTAGAAATCTATCTTCCTCAAGCTCATCCTGTTGTGCGAGCCTTTCCTCTAGGGCTCCATGATCCATCATACTTGTGAGCACTGCTATGCGTAGACTAGGCACAATATATTCCATAGGCATTATCACTTCAACACCATAGACAATCCTAAAGGGGGTTTGTCTAGTCAATTTCTTGCATGTCGTTCGATAAGACCATAGTACTATAGGTATGCATAGGTATGAATCATTTCACTGAGCATTGAAAACCTTGGCCAGCACATTTTTGAGCACTTTATTGAATGCTTCAATCATCTCATTAGCCTGTGGGTGATAAGGCGTGCTCTTCTGGTGATATACCTGAAATTCCTCTATTAGCGCACTGATCGTCTCATTCAGAAAGTGCATACCGCAATCACTCATAAAGATATTTGGACAACTAAATCACGTTAGTACATGTTCGAAGAGGAACTTCGCAACAATCATGCCTATGCAATCCTTCATAGGCTATGCCTCCACCCAACAAGTCAAATACTCTGTCGCGGTAATAATGTACCTTGCTCCCATCTTTCCTTGGGGTTGAATGGGTCCCACAAAATCTGTTACCGCTTCTCGAAAGGTTGCAACATCATCTGTGGATTCAAAGGCATCTGATACCTTCACGATGTCTTGCTAGTCCTTTGAAATACATCGCATGCCTTCTAATACGCTTTTGAGTCCTGATGGAGGGTTGGCAACCACAACCCTGAGCGTAGAATCTTCTGCGTGGTCACTCTCCCTGCATAATGTCCTCCCGTGGTGCCCCCATGATCATCCACGAGGATGTTGCTTCTTTCAAACTCAGGTACATATCGTCGCAATATCTCATCATACCCCATTTTATACAGATGCCCAACAATGACTGAAAAATTTGCCGCATGCACTACTAATTCATTCTTCTGCTGGACGGTGTGTCCCTCTGGGGCAGTCCCTGTTGTTAGGAAGTGTAGTATATCCTCAAAATGACCATCCATGATGCACACTAAAAATAGCTATGTGTCAGGAAATCCTTCCTCCAAATTAGTGGGCTCTTCCCCTATTTCGATGCGCGACAGATGGTCTGGTCCCGCGTTTAGTCGTCCAAGCTTCATAATAACTTCAAAATCATACTCTTGGAACAATAACAGCCATCTACAGATTCTCCCCCCAACACAAGCTTATTGACCAGGTACTTCAACGTGGAATGATCTATGTACATCTTAAAATGGCCTCCCAGCAAGTAGTGTCTAAACTTCTCGAGTGCATATACCATAGCTAACCCTTTGCGCTCAGTGGTGGAATAGTTCTTCTCTGCCTTAGATAACCTTCTGCTTGCAAATGCTATAGGATGGTCCAAGTCTTCTCCACTAGCCTATGTGAGTACTGCTGCCAGTACTATACATGATGCATCGACATGTACATGAAACTCCTTCTTCCATTTTGGGAAGACTAGGATTGTCACAGTGACCATCTTTTCTTTCAATACATCTAGGCTCTTTCTACAATCCTCTTTCTAGCAGAATGTGACATCCTTCTTCAACAACTTCTCCATAAGTGCGGTGATGTGGGCATAGCCTTTGATGAACTTTCTGTAATATCCTGTATGTCCTAGGGTGATGCACAACTGTTTCACACTCCTCGGCGCTTCCAAGTTCAGTATCATTGCAATCTTTACGGGGCCTACCATTAGTCCCTGTCTGCAAACCACATGACCCAGCGGGGTCCCAAAGGGAACAAAAAACAATCACTTCTTTAGATTGAGCATGATCTGGTATCTTCGACAGGTATCTAGCATCAGGCATAGGCTTGCTACATAGCATTTCACCAGCCCAAACACAATTCAATCATCAAAGTATACTTCTAGGAACTTATGAATAAACTCCTTAAACGCAGCAATGACTACACATGAGAAACTCGCAGGTGCATTCTTTAATCCAAATGGCATTACAGTGTACTGAAAACAACCCCACTCAGTCGCGAAGGTTTTCTTACCCCTATCCTCCGGTGCGGTTTTGATCTGGTGGTACCCCGAGAACCCATCAGTGAAGGAATATTCTTCCTGGCCACCTACATTGTCCAACACTTCATCAGTGAATGGATTTGGGAAAGGATCATGTATGCAAGCATCATTCAGCTTTCTAAGATCCACGCATATCCTTATTTCATCCTTCTGCTTCTTCTCTTGTACCACCATTTGGTTTACCCAGTCAGATTCTTCCATAGGCTCAATAATGCCTGCTACGAGCATCTTGTCTAGCTCTAAGTGGACCTTTTCCTTATACTTCGGATTGAGACAGTAAGGCCTTTGCTTAACTGGCTTCGCATCGGGCTTCAACATGATCTTCATAACACCTAGGTCCCTGATTATCCCTTTTAGATTCGTAAACTTGGTAGGGAATAAATCCTGGTATTCACAGAGCAATTCAGCAACCTTATCCACCGTCACATCGTCCCAGTAATCTCCAATCTTCACGAATTTGGGATCTGCCTCCATACCAATGTTTACCTATTTCGTTTTCAACAATGTGGTTATATCAGGGTTCTCAATCTGTAGTCCTTCAACCTTGCGGTGACCTTTTGTTTCAGGGATGTTAATCTTTCACAAATCCTCATCCTCTTCTTTAGAGGTTACGTTATAGCATTCTAGAACGTGACTCAGCTAAGTAGCCCATCTGGGCTGAATCAAGTCTAAAGGATCCTGCGGTATCCTAAAGATTGATGCTTTAACCTCTTGTAGAGCTTCATCAATACTGTCAAACTCATCTTCAAAACTGAATGTCATTATGAATCCTTTGCATAGAATATCCCATTCACTTGTACCATGGTGGAGCTCTATTTCTACATACCAGTTCATTGGGACAATATCTAGGGTATGATAGAACAAGTGCACCCATTTAGGTTGGGGATTTTCTCCATAAACCTGAGCCCATTTGGTCAAGTGTGTGCGCGGATCATCCTGCCCATCATACTTGTTTGTCATTCGCACCTTCGGCTTCCCAAAGCGTGTCCTCATCATTCTCCTGCATTTGCACCAATAATCAAATATTCCCTTGTGCATACACCACCGTCTTGCGGGCGTAGCATGCAGTGCCAAGTTCAATGCCTGAAAGCACTGCTTTTCTGGTACCTCCCTCTCAAATACATCCAGAAAAATATCTACATCATTCAAGCCATCATAAGTGGGCAGATTCCTTACCTCTGATGACACACAGCGCAACGACTGGGTCATCATATTATAGCTCAGCGTAGTTACTTCATTTAACCGATTCTGTCAGCGCTCTAGTTCTTCATCAGAGTCTGAGGTGCATGAACTCTCGCGATCCCATGTAATCCATCCATCTGCTATTGGATTCACCCAATATTGGTCTCGTGTTGTTATCTTATAGATAGAGTCCAGATCGTCATCGCTCTCATAATCATGGACTGGCTCAGTATAGCGCAATCCCTGAGCAGGATTTAGGGGTACTATTACGCGTAGCGATTTATTCCCAAATATCATCTTTTGCTTCTTTAGATTGATTACCCTATTCATATCAGTAGCCCAATCCATTCCAAGGAGCACAGGGTAGGGGTTGCTGTCATCCACAATTTCTATTACTTCAAAATCAGCCAGTGCGCTCGCACCTTCAATATCTACAGTCACCTGTTGTAGCTGCCCCATGGGGATGATCTTCTGTTGATTCGCCATCCTTAGCTGAATCGAAGACCACTGCAACGCGGGTCTTCCCATCCGTTCCCAGGTCTATTTTGGTAGGATGTTTGCATCTGACGCCGGGTCCAAGATAACCTGATCCATCTCATACTTTCCTATCTGCAGGGTTAGTTTGATCTCCCGTCCCATTCTTGTTTTGTGCTTACCAATATTTCGTACTATGCGTGGCTCACTCGGAGTGTTTCTGGCACATCTGTTTATAAGCACTTGTAGCCCCTTCATAGCCTTGCTATTGCGTAGTAACTTCATATAGGTCTCCAAAAAGGTTGTAAGCATAGTAGGGTCCTATTAGCTCTGCTACAACTTCACTGCTTAAGGGGAAAATTTAGGTACTGGCAGTGGTCTTTTCTTCCTTCCTCTTCCATTTCCTTTACCCTCCCATAATCCCTATTATATCTGCTTTATCCATAAATCCCTATCATTTTCGTTTTAAACCCTGATAATGTGTCCTCACACCATTACTCGCCTTTCCCTTTCACTCCGCTCATATTTCCTAACCTCCCCCTCGTGTTTTTGTTCAAATATTATAAAGCCCCATGTAAAGTCCTTTATTCGTTTAAATCATTTCTTCGCTTAATTTCAAAGCCCATTTGATGTTATTCATATAACCATGTGTATACAGTAAAAACATAACTTGTTCTAACCCTTCTGCGCCCTTTTCATGTCTTTTCACCTATCACATCGTTCAACGAACATGTGCGTTAGTCGTCAGCCGTCCGATTCTTCGCTCGATAATCCAACGCTATTTGCAAGTCTTCTCCCTGAAAACCGATCAACCGTTAACCTACAGGGAAGCGGTTTCCCGCCTGCCACATGTCGTATTTATATTGGATCGCACCCCGCATTACAGAAACCGCCTTGGGCCCAAAGGCGGTGCGGGGAAACCGCCCGCCCACGAAACCGCTCATCTCGTAGGTCTCTCGCCGATTATCTACTCTGTAACTTCCATGGAAAATTTTAGGGGCGAATGTTTGCCCTTTGGCGAAATTAAAGGGTTTTAAATTTTTAGTGGGCAAATATTTTGTATCATAGTACATTTTCACAAATCACCTCAAATAGCCCACCTTTTTTAAGGGAGAGGGTAAAAAAGGTAAATTTATCCCTTGAAATTAGGAGTTACAACCTTCCATTCGCCCTAATTTTCAAGAATAGGTTTTATTTAAGTGAATCCTATGGGCCAAATACCATATTTATAAAAGAGGTATGGTAAATTAATAAAAATATAAATAAATGAGAGGTATGGTAAACAAATAAAACATTTTTTATATTTACTCCATAAGTCACCTTATATACATGCAAGGGTGTAAACAAGTAAAAATATAAGTAAATTGGAGGTATGGTAAATAAATAAAACGTCTTTTTATACTTACTCAAAAGGTATGGTAAATAAATAAAAATATAAATAAACTAGACATATGGTAAATAAATAAAACCTCTTTTTATATTTAGTCCATAACCCTCGTTCTATTTATGAAGGCTCAAAAAATAGGTTTTATTTAAGTGAATCCTATGGGCCAAATACCATATTTGTAAAAGAGGTATGGTAAATTAATAAAAATATAAATAAACAAGAGGTATGGTAAACGAATAAAACATTTTTTTATATTTACTCCATAAGCCACTTTATATTTACGAACACTCAAAAAATGCGTTATATTTAGGTGAAACTTATGGGAAAAATACTATGGGAAAAATACCATGGGCTAGATTATTATTAATACCATGCAAAAAAACATTATTAACCCTAATATTAGTATTAATAAAAATAAAAATGGCACATGGTATTGACCCATGGTATTCACCAAAATGGCACATCGTATTGACCCATGGTATTCACCTGGAATGTAGCCTATTTAAATGGGGGAATTAAACCAGCATAGATCCATCTTTACTATGGATCTACTAACCCCCGAGAGGTATCAAATATCATGATATGCAAACTAGCATAGAGTGAAAAAATATTTGATCCCTCTCGGGGCTTGGTGGATCAAGAGTAAAAATGGATGTTGTAGTTTAATGTATGTTAAACATTTTAGGTTGGTTAAAATAAAAAATAAAATAAAAATCAACTATTAATTTTATTAATTTTTATAAATTACTAATAGTAATTTTTAAGCTCCAGGTTTATGGTAGCCCATGGTAATACCATGGTATTCATGTGAGCATCAGGGAAAATTTTAAGAACCCCCCTTAAGTTTATAAATATAATAAATGGGCAAATCTCCATGGTATATAGGAAAAATGGAAGGCGATTTTATCAATAATATAATATGTATATATAATTTTTTGGCGAATCTCTCACCAGGCATGGCGAATATTTTACTCAATTATAAAATCTTGTAAGATCTTGGTGAGTCTTTCACTAAATAATAAAACTTTGTAAAGTCCTAGTGAATCTTAGCATAGGCTACATGTTGGTTTAATTCCCCCATTTAAATAGGCTACATTCCACGTGAATACCATGGGTCAATACCATGTGCCATTTTGGTGAATACCATGGGTCAATACCATGTGCCATTTTTATTTTTATTAATTCTAATATTATGGTTAATAATGGTTTTTTGCATGGTATTAATAACAATCTAGTCCATGGTATTTGTCCCATAGTATTTTGGCCATAGGTTTCACCTAAATATAACCCATTTTTTGATTGTTCGTAAATATAAGGTGACTTATGGAGTAAATATAAAAAAATGTTTTATTTGTTTACCATACCTCTCGTTTATTTATATTTTTATTAATTTACCATACCTCTTTTACAAATATGGTATTTGGCCCATAGGATTCACTTAAATAAAACCTCTTTCTTGAGCCTTCATAAATAGAACGAGGGTTATGGACTAAATACAAAAAGAGGTTTTATTTATTTACGATACGTCTAGTTTATTTATATATTTATTTATTTACCCTACCTTTTGAGTAAGTATAAAAAGACGTTTTATTTATTTACCATACCTCCACTTTACTTATATTTTTATTTGTTTACACCCTTACATGTATATAAGGTGACTTATGGAGTAAATATAAAAAATGTTTTATTTATTTACCATACCTCTCATTTATTTATATTTTTATTAATTTACCATACCTCTTTTATAAATATGGTATTTGGCCCATAGGATTCACTTAAATAAAACCTATTCTTGAAAATGGGCGAATGGATTCACTTAAATAAAACCTATTCTTGAAAATGGGCGAATGGAAGGTTGTAAGTCCTAATTTCAAGGGCTAAATTTACCTTTTTTACCCTCTCCCTTAAAATAAGGTGGGCTATTTGAGGTGATTTGTAAAAATGTACTATGATACAAAATATTCGCCCACTAAAAATTTAAAACCCCTTAATTTCGCCAAAGGGCGAACATTCGCCCCTAAAATTATCCTTGGTGAGCATAGACTATTTAAAGGGAAAATTCTATCATCATAGATCCATCTTAATTCTGGGTCTACCAAGTGCTCAGAGGGATAAATAGATTTCATCCCCCTAAGAGTGGTAGATGTGGAGTTAAGATGGATATAGGTTGGTTTTTATGATAATGAAGATATTAAATAGACTTAGGAAATTATATTGTAAAAACATCTTAAGGTGAATGGTTAAAGCATAGACATTGGACAAGTATATTTGTATACTTCAGTTTTAAACTGAAACAAATCCAGGGCTGCAAGGAATGGATTGATTGCACTAGTCATCCTTCTATAACTTTCCAACATAGGCTGGAGTAAACAGATTGTAATTTGGGTAATTTTTCTAACTGCAAACAGGAACATACTTGTGTATTGGCAGGGTGGTTACGAGGTCCCTAGAAGTGATGAATTTGAATTTTTCTTGGTTTTATATATAGTATAAGGTTTTTTCTCATGCTTTTTGTGAATGACACGAGTGAATTTTAGCCTACACCGACTAGGTTATTGATATGTAATTTCGGTAATTTTGATTACAAAAGATATTTTAAAGAAATGCAATGATTTCATTTGTGTATTCAATAAACACAATATTCTAATGGAATTCTGCATTTGTGGTTTACCTATACAGATTCCATGGAGAAGTATTAGTGGTGTGACATCAATTGTCCTCAAGCAGAGGCTTTAGTTTTACTCTTTTTTGGAAGCAAATACTTTCTTCCAACATTTTTGAGTTCCATGAAAAATTTGAAAGTCCTAATAGTATTCAGTTATGGGTTCAAGAGAGACATAGTATTCAATTATGGGTTAAAGAGATCCACACTGAATGATCCGTCGGCCTTATCTTCACTTAGTTTAAGACTATTCACTTGGAGAGGCTGCATGTGCCCCCACTTCAAGAGCACAATAAAGTCATGTAGAACTTAGAGAAGCTATCTTTAAGCTTTTAGTGAAGATTGGAAAAACGTCTGGGTTCAATAACACCCATTCGAGCATTAAGCTTCCAATAATGCTAGATTTTAACCTGGAGCACTTTTGTGATTTGGAGGAGATGCCCCCTCGTATTTGTGACACATCTTCTGTTGTGAATTAGACTATTACTAATTGTCATTTCCTTCGAAAGTCACCTAATGACTTGGGGAACCTCAACTCTTTAAGAATATTAAGGAAGGAAAGAAATTACATTATTGTTACACTAAAATTTGTCACCATGACTATTTGCAGTTAGTATGGCTCCATCAACTGTCATACTATCCTCCTTGGCAAGCCTCATACCTTTGCTCTCCATGTCAAACTCCAAGAAAGAGAGAAAGTCATTAAAATCTATATATCTCTGGGTACGCAGTTTCTCTTAGCCTTACCTGCGTGTACGCACCCCAAGTTCACAATACCTGCATACTTGTACGCTCTGTCTATAAAGCAATGGGTGCGTACTCCTGTAAAGGTCAAAAGGCGCAAGTTTCACTCTCAAAAAGTTACTTGTGGTCATTTCTAGAGCATTCTAGAAGCTTGTTTGACGTGTATGAAGCACCTCCAGATGGTTCATGTATCCCTACCAAAGAGGAAGTTATCCCATCAAGAGGGGAGCTATCCCATCCAAAGAGGGGCTTATCCCATTGATGGTGGACCTGAATAACTTCCTCTAGAGCACTATAAATACATGCATTGGGCCAGAGGGAGGGGAGGTTGAAAGCTGAACATTCCTAAGGGTAGATGCTACTGGAATTATGACTCCCTTGTAAAGCTTGAGAGGAGAGATTCCCATCCTTTCCTAGCCTTATTTGAGAGTGGGTGAGCTGATCAAAGTAAAGGAAAACTCTTGCTGGACCCTAGGAGGGACTTGCACAACACCAAGGCTCAGGTTGTAATGGTTCCTTTTGTTTCCTTTTAATACAAATGAACTCATTTTTCTCAACAGATTGTTATTCATGATTTGTTTCATATACTCCTTGGTCTGTATGATGGATATGTATTGTTTTATGAGTTTATCAGGTGCTATTTAATCTTTTGGCTTGTTAGTGAATGCAGGTTTCGAAGAGAAGGAGGAGCGCATCCGGATCGGCGAGGCTGGACTACTACAAAGCGTTGGACTAAAGGTATGTTAAGATCCCCTGATTGCTTGTGTTTTCAATGCATGTTTAGAGAAAGGTAGTGTTTATTTGTCTTGTTTGTCACTAGAAAGCTTTTGCTTCTAGGGAGGTCGGTTGTGTCCGCACTATTGACTCTTTCCGCATGACAATTATGCTAAGTTCTCTTATGCTTTTCAATTTTTTCTTGGATATCTACAATGTTTCAGGTAGGAAAGTACATTCTGTTAATGAAAATTTGTCTTGATAGAAAGGCCCAATTTCAAATTCTAATGCTTTCAAAAAACATTGTATAACTGTAATGTTTCTAAAAGGAAAGCATATTTTTTCAATTTAAGTATCATGATCCCATATTCCAACTTATTTTTCAGTAACCCATTAGGCTTTGTAGCTTTGAATAAATCCATGTCTTTTGATAAGATCCTCTTCCAAATTAGAATGCAGTTTCCTTTTGGCAATAACCACATACAATGTCTTGATTTTGTTATTGAGAAAATAGAGGCTGTGAAACAAGCCTGTGCCATACAAGGACTTGATTAATTGATTATGTATCAATTATGGCTCTTGATGTAACAATGTCTTGATTTTTTTGCTTGAAAATAGAGGTTATGCTTTACTATTTCACAGAATTTCTTACAATCTTTCCATAGGTATTGATTTGTAATCTCAGTCACTGAGGGATGACAGTAATGAAAAAGGTAATATTCCATGGTTTGAAGTTCTCCTCTTACTAAATATTTAAATATATCACCACAATTTAACTGTTAGTTAAAGGAATTGTATTTGATTTGTAAACAATTCATTGCTTGATTTATAGATTTTGATTTTTTCCCTTTTTTATTTTTTTCTCAGATTTGGTATGAGATATCTTCCAGGAATTGGGTTCCCTAGTTTCCCCACCATAGCTACTAGGTTCAGATGCTGTCATTAAATATTCTCGGAACGTTACAACTTTTCCAATAAGTGTGCTTTGAAACATTGTTGTTGCTTTTCCATGGTGTTAATGCAAATAAGCATTGCAACTAGTGCCATTATTTAGATTAAGTGCCACAATATAGGTGGTCTTATAATGATGGCGTGATTGTTTTCTAGCTACTAAGGCCATATGCATTTGTATCTCTTATGTTGTCCTGAGATATTCAAATTCAGAATAAGAATTGAGGTCTCATTTCCACTATAGATTGCAGTCAGTTTCTTGAACATAATATATAGTATATTATCATTTACTAATCAGCTGTGGATGTGATCCCTCGCAGGAAAGGAAATTCAAGGTGACTTTTATTTCACATTGATTTGTCAAAACATCCACACAGGAAAGGAGATTCAAAGTGACACTGATTTCACACTGATTTGTCAAAATGGAGGCAAGAGAAAAGGAAACTTTGTATTCAACAATGCTCTTAATTTCATATGTACATGCATAGACATATTAGTAGAAAATATTGAAGGGTTGCCTAAGTAATATTTTCCATTCCACTACATTCTTTACAACTTGTAAATAAATAACTCGGAACAATTCATTACACTACTTGTTATTCTTTATGAATCAATGGTTAAGATTTTGATATTGAACCGACTAAGATTTTTCTTCCTTCTGTGAAATTGTGTGTTCTATAATGCTTCTTTTCCATTCACTATGTATAGCATATAAAGTGTGTCTAATGGAGTACGAAGATTGGAAAGTCTTGTGATCCTTGAACTATGTTACAAGGTAGAAACCCAACGGGGCAGGGTAGGTGCATCCCCACAAAGGGGTCACAAATACCAAAGTTGGTATTGGCTAGTGCCTTCAGCTAGAAAATTTCCTTTACCCTTGTATTAACAGTGAATCTGGAGAGGATTATAATATTATCTTTATAAGATTTATATCAGTTAAGATTGATGATTAAAATTCATGAGACATGAGCTAGGATGTCCTTGCAAGGTGGTTGTTGATTATTGGAAGCTATGATGCTCATTATGTCAGGCCAGGTGGTCGCACTCCCTTGATCGTGAGCACGATTGTGATCAAGATGGAAGATTTCGTAGTCTAGATTAATTGTTTAACAGTGATAGTTAGTGGGCTCATTCACAAAAGATTCGATTTCACTAATCCTTTTTATAGAGTTGTCAGATTCAATTTCCAAAGGTTTTAATTACACTATAGAGTTGAGTTCTGAGAGAGTTGTGATTCACATTGTTAAGTATAGCAGATATGACACTTGAATGAAGAAAATCATAGTAGAGGTATCAAACTCTGTTATAAGCTTACATAAATATTATAAGGGACTTGGTTGGCTTTTTTATAATTTTATAAACAAGTTCCGTGTCATGGAAATGTGAAAAAAAAACAGTGATATTGCCACCATGTGGCTCTTGTCATATATGGTTTTATACTTTTTCAAAAAATTCTCTAAGGGTTCATGATGCTAAGATTCACTAGGACTTTACAAAGTTTTATTATTTAGTGAAAGACTTGCCAAGATCTTACAAGATTTTATAATTGAGTAAAATATTCACCATGCCTGATGAGAGATTCGCCAAAAAATTATATATACATATTATATTATTGATAAAATCACCTTCCATTTTTCATACATACCATGGTGATTCACCCATTTATTATACATATAAATTTTGGGGGGGTTCTTAAAATTTTCCCTGGTGCCAACTTCTGCTTGTGATGACCATCGGATCTGCCCAGTGGTGATTCGACGGCCCTCATTCACCCCGATCGTTCACCTTCCGATGGCCTCCATAGTCTGATCTCCGCCGTAGATCTGTATGATCCAGCAGCTGAGATTCATTCCTTCGATTCAAGTCTACTTCCACCATTCTGTTCTCGCTCGTAACCTGTTTTGTGCTCCCGAAGAATGAAGGGGATGATCTACTTGCTCTCTGCGCAGTTAAGGCTCCGACAACTGCAATTAAAGACAACATGATAAAGGAAAAACAGGATGGCCTTGAGCAGTGAAGATCATTTATCAGGCATGGAATTTAATCCATAATTCACTCCAGCAGCTAGAGAAGGACTTCAGAATATCAGAAAAGTTTGATTTTGCCCATTAAAATCAGAAAACTATATCAGAGACCATATCTAATTGTAAATGTGGTTGGTGGTCCATTAAGACACCTCCACGCATAGCCTAGCAGAGCCATTTTGTAACCAATCTCTATATATATCCAGAGATTGAATGTAATGAGGTTGATGAGTGTTATTTTGCTGTAAGGTTAAACTTCTGGAGATTGTAACTGCTATGACACCTACAGCGTCTGGTCTTCATTTTCAGCTCATGCAAGCTTCTTTTGCTGTTAATTGCTCACTATCCACTTCTTCTTCTTGTTCCAGATTGTGCCTGTTTTGCAATTATTCATGTGCTGTTAATGTTCAGCATTAGAGGGGTTATCATCCCACCTCTGTGTTAGGATTTATCATGTATCATTGAATTTGTTTGCAGGTTTCTATTATTTTAATGCCAAAGAGTTGTCATCCTGTCTGTGCATTAGAAAACAGATTTACAGACCTTTTAACTGGTTGCAGCCGGCCATCACAGGGTCCTGTGCATCTGCTGGTGTGGTCAGTCTTCCCCATCATCACCTTTTTCTTAAACTATGAGTAATTGGTGGTCTAAAGCCTTGTAGTCTCGGGGTGT
The DNA here is from genome assembly GCA_031772625.1 of Pinus tabuliformis. Classification (NCBI taxonomy): domain Eukaryota; kingdom Viridiplantae; phylum Streptophyta; class Pinopsida; order Pinales; family Pinaceae; genus Pinus; species Pinus tabuliformis. Next base: position 608,588,615 of record CM062810.1, read on the forward strand.
TCACCCATGTCTGGGGTTAAGCATAGTAGAAGTGGTTATCTGGCTTGAATATGCAACATTTCTTTCATTCTTCCACCATTTTTCAAACATTTTTGTTGAGTTTGTAATGTTCCTGAGCATCTCTGATATACAACCTAGGAGAGTTTCTTGGGGTGATAACATTAATTGGCGCCGTTGCTGGGGAGAGGAGATTGAAGCTCAGCTTCCCCAGGAGAACGACACAACTTCAAGCTTTGATGATAGACAAGGTTTGAACATAGTTTCTGGTTGTAATCATCTATTTTGCGACTCCATTGGTGGAAGACCAACCTTTGGCGACTCCACATTGCAGTTCTGGTGCAGTTGGTGAGGTATGCTTGAAGAAATCCTTAGAAGCCATCAGCTGAACCATTGCCTGATCCTGAGAAGATCGTTCAGCAGTAGAAAATATTGTAGTAAGGAGCATCTGAGTCAGGTAAGCCTTAAAGAATTTTTATGTATCTCTGTCAGTGTAGAAATACCTTCAGAGATTCATTTAGCTCTTGTTATTCATTTCCCTTTCGGACCTCAGTTGAAAGAAGCACCATGTTGTCCATCATATTCCTCTGTCTCCACTATCCTTTTTATTGATTCATTTCACTCAGTCCACCAGTATCCCTTCGTATACCTCAATCATGGCAGGCCAACAAGCCCTCACAAAGATAGAAAGAATAGTTGCTGCTAGGTATGGACCTTTAGTCTTGCTTACCCCTTTGAATGCCATGCTTGCAGGAGATTATCAAGAGTTTATGCTAAAGTTTGCTGGTGAAGAAGGAGTATTAGCTGAAGAGCATTTAGACTCCTTTTACAGCTATGCTGATAGCCTAGATATCAATGAAGAGGATGTCTGTATGAGGGTATTTGTTCAAAGCCTAGAAGGGGAAGCTAGAAAATGGTTTAGAAATTTACCCCCTAGGTATATTGCAGACATTGATGCCTTAGATGATGTGTTATTAAAGCACTGGGGAAATAATAAAGATCTGCTCTTTTATCATGATGAATTTGGGAACTTGCAGAGAGAAAATGGTGAGCTGTTGTCTAAATTTAACATCAGATTTAATCATATGTACAGTAGAATGCCAGCTGAAGTAAGACCTACCCCTGCTTCTGCCATGCTTATCTATGCAAATTCCTTTGATTCTCAATTTTGCCTGCTGTTAAGAGAAAGAAGATACACTTCTTTGGCTGATATGCAAGATGCAACCTTTGAAGTAGAAGCAAATATCATTGCTGCAGAAAGACTCGAAGGTGATGTTGAAAGGAGAAGACAGGGAGGTGAATCATCATCATCCTATGATCCTAAGATTGATGAAATAGCTAGGATGATAGAGCTGTTGACCTCTGAAGTTTCCAAGCTAAAGGTTGAGCAGCATTTTGAGGAGGCAAGGGCTCATTGTTCCATTTCTCTTTCAAAGCCAAATGCATATAGAGGAGCAAATGAGAATTTGCAGAGAAATAGAGAAGCAAACGAAGATCAAAGGGTGAAGACCCTTTGTCAAAATATAGTCATGGAAGAAGAGCATCCTGATGAGGAGGAGGTCCATGTTTTGGAAGGTGCTCCTTTCTTAACCCGAGCTGCATATGAGGAAGCATTATTCAGAGTCACTGCTTGTCAGTTTGTTGTAGCTGCAGAACAACAAGCATATCAACAGGAGTAATTAGCAGCTGCTCCCTTCATCCTCCAAAAACTTGTGCTCAGAGCCAGCTCAGCTTCCAATGACTGTGCAGATCTGCAAATTAACCTGCCTGCTTTTGTTCCCAGCACAGTGATCAATAAGGGAGAAGAAAGCTCCCCATCATCTTTTGTTTCTCTGTATGATCAAATAACAATCCCTCCAAGTTGCCCCTTGAACACTGAGGTAGGAAATAGCTCAATGCTCAAGGCTGAGACTAATCATCTCAGTCTTGAAATTCTGAAACCTACTCAGATGGCCTCCACACACAATGAAAGGGCAGCTTTGCAGATGACAAAGGAAGAGAATGTACAGTGGTGGGACTCCTCCTTGGATGAGGATTGTTAGAAGAAAAATTCAAGATTAGATAATGTCTTTGGGTCCTCCACAAATCAACACATTGGTACACCATTCATATTAATTGTGTAGGCCACAGGTGACAAAGATAAGTACACAGCAGCAGTGGTTATTTGGCAGGTGTACAAAGGCTCCTCTAAAGAACATCCAAGGAGGAAAATACAAAGAAGGGAAATGAAATTTGATCCATATCTGCCTGTCAAGCTCAAATGTCCTAAACTGTTTGAGGTGGAGGATCAAATAAATCCTATCTTGCTAATCTATGATGAACCGGATGACAGTCAACAATTTTGATGGCCCAACAAATGGGCAATTTTTGAAGTTTTGAGTTTTCAGGCTTTAATGATTGTAAACAGTTTCTTGTTCACTTTTAGTTTGGACCTTGTTTGACTCCATGCCCAATGGATACTAAGCAATGCTTTAAAGCTGATTTTGCATGAAGGTATTGGTCTGCAGTTCTTGAGACCTCACAGGGAGGATCTCATCCCCAGAAGGAGCCAATGTTAGCTCTACTACAACTTCACTGCTTAAAGGGAAAATTCAGGTACTGGCAGCGGTCTTTTCTTCCTTCCTCTTCCATTTCTTTTACACTCCCATAATCCCTGTTATATCTGCTTTATCCATAAATCTCTTTCATTTTCGTTTTAAACCCCGATAATGTGTCCTCACACCATTACTCGCCTTTCCCTTTCACCCCGCTCATATTTCCTAACCTCCCCCCCGCATTTTTGTTCAAATATTATAAAGCCCCGTGTAAAGTCCTTTATTCATTTAAATCCTTTGTTCGCTTAATTTCAAAGCCCATTTGATGTTATTCATATAACCGCGCATATACAGTAAAAACATAACCTGTTCTAACCCTTCCACGCCCTTTTCACGTCTTTTCACCTGTCACATCGTTCAACGAACATGTGCGTTAGTCGTCAGCCATTCGATCCTCCGCTTGATAATCCTGTTAGCCTCCTGTTGCAACAGGTGTTAATTTTTCATGATTGACATTTTCACATGTCAAATATGTCATCTTTCATACTGCAAGGTTCCATATTTCCAAAAGAGGCCAAAGAAGACGCTGTGAAAGTGTGCTAGTCCAAATGCCACTGCTGAATTATAATTTTGATGTCTTAACCATTTAAAAAAAAAAAAAAAATGTTCTATAAAAGGGAGGGCCAAACAGTCTAACCTTGGTCTCCCTAGGTTTCAATTTCTTATTTTAGAATATAGAGAATGATATCTGTCCAAACAGCTTAATCTTGGCAAATTTTGTAGATAGGTAGAGAAACAAAGGAGCCCAACTGCTTAATCTAGGCCCTTGGCAGAAATAAGTGTAGACTTAGATAGGAGGACAGAAAAAAGAAAAATTGTAAAGCTGGGTCTGCAAGTCTAAGTGCACCCAAACCAAAAAGAAGGAAAAAATGCTAGGAAAGTAGGCTGGGTAGGTAGTGTTGAGGTTGCAGAATGATGATTTATGATCATTTTTTTGTTGTTTCAAAGTGTTATATATTTTCAGATCACAATCAGGATGCAGTTTTTCATCTGGAGGAGCTCAAGCTGGACATAACTAACTCCCCTTTCTTCTTATTCCCCAAATCACTCACTAATTTCCTTAAAGAGATCAAGATCTGCTTGAGCCTCTTAATTTCATCATGTTCCATAACATTGGCCTTGGTGAAGATCTGCTTCACTTGAGGATTTCCATTCTTCTTTTACAAAGTTCTATTCCCCCAAAATAGCCTAAGGTTCCTTACCTTAGCGCTTTCTCATCATCTTCATATTAACTACTGACTCTATTATGTAAATCCCTATCTGTTTTCCCCTTCCCCTATTAAATCTATGTTAATAAACTCCCCTATGTACATATTCCGCCTTATAGCACTATAGCTATGTATTTTTTAGTCCTGGGACATACTAGTCCACCTGGGGCTATTGTGAACCCATCCGTGTCATGAAACTGGGATTGGTCTAAACCTCTGGTTAGACCAAGAACCTTTACCCCTTAAAAAACCCCACATTTTACCCCTCCGCGGTCTTTTTCCAAATATTAATGTTCAAAAGCTTGATTGAATGTCAAGTTATGTCCCCCCCACCTAAACTAACCCACGAAAACCCTCATGTCCTAAAGTTTTTACCCCCCCCCGCCGCGCTATATCAAAATCCGAATATTCGCACCCCCGTCCATTATTCCCCCGCCGATTCACCTGTCCCGTCCACGGTCGGATCGGGCCCTCCCCATCTGACGGCTCTCGACGATTTCGGAGGCGCCCTGCTGCTCGACCGTTAGCTTCCGATGGCGAGGCGGTTTCTCTGCCGTACAAAAGACACCTGTCCGCCTTCTATTGCATCGGAAGGGCTCTGACGGATACCGCTCCCGTACAGAAAGCGGTCCGATGAAACCGCTTTCCGCCTTCTGTACGCGCGCCCCATGTCACCTATCCTGTTCTACGTGTCTACCTCGTCACCGTGCCACGTCATCTGCACAGCATCGGCCTCCTGCCGAGTCACCCTTGCCACGTCACTGCCACCGTGTCACTGCCACGTCACCCGTCGTACATGCTGACGTCATCATGCTGACGTAATCCGTTGTACTGGGTCCCACCCGCTGACGTCATGCTGATGTCATCATCAATTTTTGGAGCGAGAGGCGAAAATCGTGCTTAGGAAGCCCGGATTCAAATTCCGAGGCAGTTTTTCATGCGCGATTAGTGCCTAGCGCTAATCGTGCATGGCTACGAGAAAAGGGCCAAAGTGGAAAGCCCCTAATCATGCAGCCCCCAGCAAGCCCGAAAGGCGCCGAACGACCTGTTTTTCTTCGCGAAGATTTTAGAACAGAGAAAAAGACAGTTCTACAGAAAACAGAGGGCCGAACAGCGGCCATTGAATTTTGATTTGACTCACAGCAAAGGAGAGAACCGGCCCGATTCATTTGTCAAAGAGTATCAGAGGAAAGATGAAGGGCAAAGAGTATCAGTTAAATTGTTTAATGGAAATATTCAGTTCCCAAAGCAGGTCAGCATTGAATGGCCTCCAGCAAAGTCAAATCAGGTGGTGTAAGTCCATCCCGGCTCTCAAATCATAGTTAAGGCACTTAAAACCACCGAACCAAAATGGAACAGAGGCCCATGCATAGTTATTGCAGAAGCACTGCACCAAGCCACCGAGGACAACGCATTAATTCAGTTTTGATACGGCTGCCTTCAGCGCAGCCCATAGATATTTTTTCGCATTTATTTCTGATAGGTTTAGGTTAAAGTGATCATTTACTTTCAGACCTGTTTAGGTCAAAGCTGTAGTGAACGATTTTCGAGAACTTTTCCTATATATACCACCCTCTGTATTGTTTCAAGGGTTGGTCGATTGATAACTTTTCATGAGAGACTCGCACTGTATGTCTAATACTTTTTCTTTAATCAAAGATTGCTGAAGAGATTGGAGGAATGACTGTCTGATGTGTTGTTAATGGTCTTTGGAGACCAAATGATGGAATTCTTGTGCTGCAACATGAATCAATAAGTGCCCCTTACCTCTGTTTTCATTTTTCATCATCTAAATAGCAAGAGGAAAGATTAGCTTAGAACTTGTTTAACTGCACTCTAGGCTCAATTTCTGCTGTTTCTTTATGTTTCTCATCTGAAATGACTTGGACATGAATATGAATTCCCCGTGGCTCATATTTACCCTAATTCACATGTGTTTGACAGTTATCTAGGGATTCTTTACTGCCCTTAGATAGAGCTCATCCACCCTTCTCTGTTAAGCTGACTGAGAGATTCTTAATTTCCTCTCCTTCCTTAGCATTCTTTCCATCCTTTGAACTTGAAAATTTGTTCCATGTGCAGCTACCTTGCTCCTTATTCCTCCCGTGACAAAGAAAACGCACCAGTAGTCCTACTCCTTGAATCCATGCCCAATGGTTTGAAATCTTCACACTATACCAACCTCTTTACCTGAAAACATCAATCTTCCCTCCAAAACACAAACAAAACCCCTGAACTCAATAGCTAGCCTAAAATCATCATCAAAAAAGCTAAATCAGAAAGAGAGAGCCCTCTCTGACTGCAGGTGGGCTAGAACCCGCAGTCCAAAGTTGGTTTGTGGTTACCTCACCCGTATCCCTTTACTCCAACCGGGGGGACAACCTGAGTGATAACAAATCCAACGATATTCACAAGTATTCTCCTGGAAAACCGATCGCCTGTTAACCTATGGGGAAGTGGTTTCCCACCTGCCACATGTCGTATTTATATTGGATCGCGCCCTACGTTACAGAAACCGCCTTGGGCCCAAAGGCAGTGCGGGGAAACTGCCCGCCTGCGAAATCTCTCATCTCATACATCTCCCGCCGATTATCTACCCTACAACTTCTGCCTGCAATGACCGTCAGATCTGCCCAGTAATGATCTGACGGCCCTCATTCACCATGATCATTTACCTTCCGATGGCCTCCATAGTCTGATCTCCATCGTAGATCTGTATGATCCGACGGTTGAGATTCATTCCTTCGATTCAAGTCTGCTTCCACCATTCTATTCTTGCCCATAACCTGTTTTGTGCTCCCGAAGAATGAAGGGGATGATCTACCTTCTCTCTGCACAGTTAAGGCTCTGACAACTGCAATTAAAGACAACATGATAAAGGAAAAATAGGACGACCTTGAGTAGTGAAGAGAATTTATCAGGCATGGAATTTAATCCATAATTCACTCCAGCTGCCAGAGAATGACTTCAGAATATCAGAAAAGGTTGATTCTGCCCATTAAAATCAGCAAACTGTATCAGAGAACATATCTAATTGTAAATGCGGTTGGTGGTCCATTAAGACACCTCCACGCATAGCCTAGCAGAGCCATTTTGTAACCAATCTCTATATATATCTGGAGACAGAATGTAATGAGGTTGATGAGTGTTATTTTGCTATAAGGTTCAAATTCTGGAGATTGTAACTGCTGTGATACCTATAGTGTCTGGTCTTCATTTTCAGCTAATGTAAGCTTCTTTTGCTGTTAATTACTCACCGTCCACTTCTTCTTCTTGTTCCAGGCTGTGCCTGTTTTGCAATTATTCATTCGCTATTAATGTTCAACATTAGAGGGGCTGTCATCCCACCTCTGTGTTAGGATTTAGCATGTATCATTGAATTTGTTTGCAGGTTTCTATTATTTTAATGCTAGAGAGCTGTCATCCTGTCTGTGCATTAGAAAATAGATTTACAGACCTTTTAACTGGTTGCAGCCAGCCATCACAGGGTCCTATGCATCTGCTGGTGTGGTCAGTCTTCTCCATCATCACCTTTTTCTTAAACTATGAGTAATTGGTGGTCTAAAGCCTTGTAGTCTGGGGGTGTTCACCCATGTTTGGGGTTAAGCATAGTAGAAGTGGTTATCTGGCTTGAATATGCAACATTTCTTTCATTCATCCACCATTTTTCAAAAAAATTTGTTGAGTTTGTAATGTTCTCGAGCATCTCCGATATACAAACTAGGAGAGTTTATTGGGGTGATAACAGGTCCATCTCCTGATCAAGATTATCCCTGCTTCCCAAGGTGGAGGCCTCAGCGAAGCTCTTCTTCGCTTCCATGAAGGTTTCACGTGTCCACTCCAAATAAAACTTTGTTTCCTTTGCTGGAGCTTTGTGAACCCATGTGCTATCTTCTGGATAATTCCCCTTATCATCTCCTGTTGCAATTCCACTTCAGAGCACTATATTCACGTTCAGATCCTCTTTGCACAACTCAAACCTCATCATCTGCAGGTTCTGAGTAGGTTGTGGTGGTGGTGCCATTTTGTCATGTATCCTTGCTATCAGCGTAGGACAGTCTTCCTTTTCATGATCAAAAAACATGCAATACTTGCATGACGGACATGTTGGGTTAGTACAATCTTGGACATAATTTCCCGGTCCTCCGTAATTGTAGCAGATAAACTGTCCTTGACCTCTGCTAGGTCCTCCTCGGCCTCATCTGCGCCCCTAAAGGCCTATCCGCGCCATCCTCGTGCTTTGGTTAGGGGGGCGCATTTCTGCCTGTACCCTATAGGCGGGTGTTCAATCCATCATCAACTCATAGCTTCTGTAGTTGTACTCATCATGCCCTACCGATCTAGAGAAGTTGTAGAACAGTTGTTGTGGTGTCTGTACAAACTTCTGCAGCAAATAATAGTTATCTGTGGCATGTTTTCCTGCTACCTGACATATAGCACACGACAATGTAGGCCGCGTGCTTGGTCTTGCCTGATCTTTCGGCCTTAAAGGCATCGACCCTCCTCCTGCCAGATAGTTCGCAAATACCAGGCAATGATATTTGTCATGCACTTAACCCTCGTATTTCAGACACCATACTTCTTCGTGCACTTCTGGCTAAACTGTTCTGTCCTGCTTCAAGCTTTGCATCACAAGGAAAATATTTTTCAACTGCACATGGATTTGCTGAACCCCCAGATTTGAATCTTGCATCAGTGTTCCATGTAGCCTCATTACGATCTCCAAGGCTTCTATGTGAGTCGTTATCTTCTGTTGTGACAATGCAACCCTTAGGTGTGGCAGGAGCGAAGCCACAAACCACTTGCGATGTTGTCCATCTGTTAAGTTCATATTAGCTTCGAGGATTTTACACTTCAACCTCTGATCTCATTCCTAAGGTGTCTCACTTGGTTGCATCATGATTTCCTTGAACCCCATAATAGACTTTTCTTCATATTTAGCCCTACTGAGTTCTTTGTTCAACATGGTTTGGATGTCTACCACTCTAGCATTCGTGTTATCATTAGAGTACTTGATGTACCAGGTTAGTGTGCGATTCTGTAGAGAACCAACCAATGTCGCCTTCTTCATGTTATCATCTGTAACACCAGAGCTTCCCATACAGTTTTTACAACAAACCACAATTGGTCCAGGTTCTCATTCCCCAAGCCTTTGAACAAAGGCAACTTCACTAAATTTGCCATACTCAACTATGGTGGAGGTGGCAGTGGTACGGGTAGAGTCGTAGGTGATGGTGGTGAAGTCGGAGGTGGTGTGGGTGGAGGTGGTATTCATGGGAATCCTTGCCTTATTAACTGAATAACACTTGGCAGAGAAACCTACGCTATCCCTTCTTCATCACCTCGTGGAGGTGAAATCAACGGACTATATTCAGGACCCTTTTTCCTTCGTTTCTTTAAGTTTTTCTACTTCACGTAGCTCCGAACATCAATGTAGCTACATAACTCGTTTTTTGCACAATAGCACTTTCATCTAAGTATTCAAATATTTCACGTACTTACCTCACAGTCCTTTGAAAAAGCGTCTCTTTGCCTCACTGTAGTTGACTGAGGTGTCGACTGCAAATTCAGTTACAAATCCTCCTATGACGCGACTGAGCCAATGATTGACAGCACAGGCGATCTTATCCTCCGATGCTTCCAATCTTCGCACTAGATCCGGGGTCCAAACAATAGGACCGTCAAGTTTCCACCTTCCCTGGCTATCTGCTAGCTTCGTGATCCACTCGTATAGCTCAATCGGAAAAGAGCAAAAAAAGATCTCGTGGATTTCTGTATACAGGTACCTGACCAACCATTGTTCCTTTGTTAGTTGTAGGTTTCCATTCTCTTGCGCCGCGAATTCATGGATCTTCCTATCCAACTAGTCTCCAATCTCTTTCTTAGTTAGATTCCAGTGATACAACATCACACATCTCTTATGTAGATTCCGGTCCCGATAACGGACCATTTGTTGGCTTGTGGGGGCCTAACCTAGGTTTAGTGTTAGTTAGCCAAAGGAACCCCTACACTACTAGCCCTTTCGGCATCAGCCAGTGGAGCATGGATCGAAGTCTCACCCAAAGCAGTACAGGGGGATGCTGGAACCAAGTTTCCACACCTTGAAACGGTTGTGATGTCGGTTTATTCCTTCTATCCCGACCTTCACGTAGGTCACTTAGTTCTAGGGCTCTGTCTACCTAACCCCTTATTCCTTCCTTCGATAGCTCCATGAAAGGGTATGACTGAACTTCGCACAACCCTAACCCTTGATCTAGACACTTTCACGCTGCTAAGGAAGCGTATTGCATGGATTGTCAAGTTGTCTTAAGAATGTTACTGGTCTTCTTAGATACTCACAGTTAGCACAACGTAAACAGATATTCTTAATTGCGTTTTGTTATCCAACATAATTATATTCATTCGCGCATCACATAAGCATTATAAAGGAAATTCATACATAACATGACAAGATGCGTTAATCAGAATAAGACACAGAAATTGTAGAATACTTCTCTTTATTGATGTCTTCCAGTGATTACAGACTCTATCCACCCTGTGCACATAGCTGCAGGGGTCCATGCACTCAGCTGCAGACTTCCACCCTAGGCCTCTACACATTCAGCTGTAGAGCCTCTACCTACACTACGACCCAAAACTTAGACTTCTACTTTAGAGCTACAACTCTCTTACATGATTGATTATCCTAACTACTTAGAGCTTATCTCTTTTTATACAATTCCATGGTTTGCGGACCATGGGTGGATATCTTACAGCTGACTTTACACTACAAAACTAAGGGCAGACAACCCTTTATGACTTATGCCACCTTCATGCTCTGAAACCAAAAAATGTGGATTATTTACAAGTTTAGTACAAAATTTGACCAAAACATGGGCTTTTAGCCCCAAAACTATCCTTTGGTGGATCCGTTCCCAACAATCCCTTAAAGTACCTGGAAGCTGATGATCTTTCTGTGTGATGATTATTATCTTGAACCATTCTACTTCTTCATCCGGCTGCAACAAGTCCAAAATTATGACATATAAAACATTCAACATTATTCATCAGAGGAAAGAATTGATTAAGACTTCCATAGTTAGGAGTAAATGATTTTCTTTGAAGACTTTCTTTTCTTGGTTGTTGATGGGGTTGACCTCTTAGCTCCTTGTTGAGCATTTCATATTTTTCATTAGAATTCCTTTCTTAAGTTTGTAAGCTAGATTCACCTTTAACAGTTTCATGAAAACCAAGACCAGATTGGATGGCAGGAGACCTTTGACTACTAAGAATATTATCCAAAATCTTAGTACTACCTTGAAATTGTAAAAGTTTATCCTTTTCTTCTAATTTATATTTTAGGATATTTACCTCTACCTGATATTTTTCTTCCTTTTCAAGATACTTCTTCTTTATGATTTCTTCAACTTTTCTTCCTTCTTCCACTTGTTGCCTTAATTTGAGAACCTCATTTTCTTATTCTTCAAATGCTTGAAGTAGTTCTTCATTTTTCTTATTTTAATTTTTAAGATCTTCTTTTAGAGAGACGACCACAGCTTCAAGACCTTCACAGTAACTGGTTCTTTCTATAAGTTCCTTGGTTGTTGTATCATTTTCGTCTATTTCATTTCTTAATGATGTCACTTCATCCTATATCTTTTGATTTTGATCTTCCTTTTCTTTGTATTGTTTCTTTATTTTGTTTCCTTCGTCCAACTGAGTTGTTAACCTGGTAATCTCTTCTTTGTAGGTACACTCCCTTTTCTCAAATAGATCTTGTTGATATCTAATTTTGTTTGTGATCCTTTTAACTTTTGCCTCTATATTTCTTTCACTTTCACCCATAAGAGAAAATTCATTTGTTTCACTATCACTTTCATTACCATCAATATTGCATGAACAGAGAAATGTATCACCAGAAGACCAAAAATTTATACCTGATAATTCTTTTTCTTGTTCACCTTCAATCTGAGTGATTCTGAATATGAATACTTACTTCCATCTAATAGCCAATTATCTCTCTAGTTGTCACTGTTTGTTTGAGATTTTTTCTTCTTTTGAGGTGCTTTCTTCTTTTACTTCTTTCCCATTGTTACAATGGATCTCCTTCAATTGATCAAGCTTTTGCCAAAGAACCTTCTCCGATACCTGATACCAATTGTTGGGAAAAATCCTGAGAGGGGGTCGGGAGGGGGGTGAATTAGTATTTACAAATAATTAGCTTTTTACATTTCACAATCATATTTCTATATGTGACTTTAGTGAATTGAATCTGCGTGTGCACATGACTATTCTTATGCCAATTAGCGTATATCCAGAGAACTTATAATTAAGTTAATCCATCATATGTATGTCTTCAGCTAGTGCATTAGTACTTTATTAACCATTAGATAAACATTAACCATGTGTTGTAATAAATAAATCATCACACATAAGAAACACACATGAACACCAATATTTAAGGTGGAAACCCAATGCGGGAGAAAAACCACCTAGTGTTGTTGTCTCTGTCTTCTTTTTAATATAAAGAATAAGTTGTTTATAATCTTGTACTAGTGCACACTCATAACAATACACAGGAACCCACCTATAGAAGGCTACAACCTTCTCTCATTCTCTAGCTTCTACTGGAAGGGAGCTACAACCCCCTGATCTAATCACCAGCCACTACTGGGAGGAACATTCGATTTCCTCACTAAAGGCTCCAACCCTTAGTATCCTCCAGGGACCATGTTCATAAATTTTCAGACTGGATACTCTTGGTACATAACAACACAATATGTTGGCCACATTTCATCAAATTTTCATACTGGACCCATCAGAACATTAAAGCTCAAAATTAATCATCATTGTAATACAAAATACAACTGCATCAACCAATCATTGAAACCCAATCATCAATCTCTGAATCAACCACAAATGAATCAATTAAGGAAACCTATAACATAATTGAATCACTGAATCATCAATTTCTGAATCAACCACAACTGAATCAATCAATCACTGAAAACTCAATCAACCGACACTTGAACCAAATTCAATAAATCAGCTGGAACAGATAGATCACTGTAACTAGGACACATAACTAAACCCATAACACTAAATCACCAAACAGAACCAACTGCAACCTCAAAATTCATTTGTTAGAATGTGTACGCTACATCAGTGAAGCCAACCTGCATATATAGGCTACTTCATTTAACCCAACCTATGTATACCTCTAAAGATACTGAATCATAAAACTTTTGAACCAAAAGTTGTACCAACCAATGAAATTCTGAAGATCTACTGTCAAATTACAAAGTTCTAACATCTAGCAGCAAAGATCTCCCTTCTCACTCAATCAATCAATCAACCAGACTCAATATCCTTGTACAATCAGTTTTACTTTTAGATCTAATGAAGACATCATTAACAAACAATATTAAACCAGTAGCACTGATCAGATAGATCAGTCATCTCTAAACAACAAGCTTTTCTTCTACATACGCTACTTGGAATAGCCAAACCATCATGTATACGCACCTTTACCAAGGTGAACCAACATATAGATATGCAAATAATAACTTATAAATTCACAGTTATTCCATACTTCAAACATACCCAGATCAGAACATTTAAAGGATAAAACATGCGTTTGCATTTAGATCTAGCCCATCCATTATCAAATTATAAAATGTTAAGTCATTTATGGTCTTATGATCCTGATCCATCATTAGATCTCATCCATCATCAAACACTTAGATGCATACTTAGTTCAGATCAAGCAAAGCATCAGAAACCCATAACATGCATATTTTCTTTTGATCTAACTCTTCATAATATATGCATTACTTTCACCCATAGCCCATTGATCTTCTCCTCCTTATATAGTTTTAGCCTTTCTCAATACCTCAAACCACAAAAACACTTGGAACCTGTGGTATTCTAGGACGGGATGTAGTAACCGTTATTCCACTCAATATTGTTGGGTAATACCATGGTATGGATCCTTGGTATTCTTTAACTTTAATTTTCTATCCCATATGCAGTTTTCCTTCTATGAAAGTACGTGCATGCCTATACGCTCTTTTTGTTCTGTGAACTGCTTGTATACGCTATTTGGACTAGGTGAACCCATGTATACAACTTAATATGACTTAACACATTCTTTTTCTTCAATTGCTTGATTCTGATGTTATGAAACCAGCTCACAAAAGGTAGAAAAGATAGATCAACACCTTAGAAATAAGCCTCTTGGAGGGGGCAACCTCCTTTACATTACACAAATGAACAATTCTTGGATGATACAAATGACAAGACCTCCTTTCTATATATAGGAGTTTAAGGGGTCATAATATAATCAGAGCCGACATAAAAATAATAATGTAAGGGGACAATAATACAAATAGTGTGCTTCTATGGGGTTCAATAATAACAATATGGGGACTACATGGGCACAACAATATGATAAGGGGGATGCACTAATAACAATAAGGGGTTGCACTAGTATTATAGGGACCTAACATGCCCCTCTCCTTCAAAAAGTGTTGTCCTCAACGCTTGAGTAGTTATGGATGCTTTTGTATAAAATTATTGTCCTCCCATGTGGAATCTTGTTACACTTAAAAAATGTCACCATGACTATTTACAGTTAGTATGGCTCAATCAACAGTCATGCTACCCTCTTAGGCAAGTCTTATGCCTCTGCTCTCCATGTCAAACTCCAAAAAGAGAGAAAGTCTTGTATAAATGTATTTATCTCTAGGGACGCAGGTTCTCTCAACCTTACCTGCGGGGACGCTCTCTATGTTCACAAAAACTGCGTCTTTGGACGCTCTGTATGTAAAGGGACAGGTGCGTCCCCCTGTAAAGGTTAGAATGCACAAGTTTCATCTTTAAAAAGTTACTTGTGGTCATTTCTAGAGCATTCTAGAAGGTTGTTCGACGTGTATTGGGCGCCTCCAGATGGTTCATGCACTCCTATCAAAGAGGAACTTATCCCATCAATAAGGGAGCTATCCCACCCAAAGAGGGGATTATCCCATTGATGGTGGACCTGATTAACCTCCTCTTGAGCACTATAAATACAGGCATTGGGCCAGAAGGAGGAGAGGTTGGAAGCTATACATTTCTATGGGTAGATGCTGCTGGAATTAGGATTCCCATTTAGAAGCTTGTGAGGAGAGATTGCCATATTTTCTTGTTCTATTTGGAAGTGGGTGAGCTTTGTCAAAGTAAAGGAGAACTCTTGATGGACCCTGGGAGGAACTTGCACAACACCAAGGCTCAGGTTGTATTTGTTCCTTTTGTTACCTTTAATGCAAATTAGTACATTCTTCTCAATGAATTGTTGTTTATGAGTTGTTTCATGTACTCCTTGGTCTACATGTTGAATATGCTTTGTTTTATGTTATAATCAGGTGCTATTTAATGGTTTGACTGTTGGTGATTGCAGGTTTTGGAGAAAAGGAGGAGCTCATCCAGATCAACAAAGCTTGGACTTCTACAACAGCGTTTGGACAAAGGTAAGAACAAAACACTTGATATCTCATATCATAATGCATGTTTAGAGAAGGATAGCTCTACTTTGTTTTGTTTGTCATTAGAATGTCTTAGACTTCTAGGAAGGTCGGTTGTGTCCGCACTATTGACTGATTCCGTGTGACAAATTGGCGACCATACTGGGGATTCCATTAATGTGAAAAGTCTTTTCCTTTGTATGAACTTTGCTCTGAGAAAATTAGTTTATTGTTCTGGTTTTTGGCTCTGTGACTTTGTCTTTGGGTGGGTTAGCTTAGAGTTAGAATCCTTTTATTTTTTCTTAAGTTTTTCAGTAGGACGCACCCTTTGAGTATTGCACAGTGCGTCCCTGGACACACTGTTGCTGTGTGCACAGAGCGGGCCCGCACCTGTTCTAACGGGTCGCCTGCGTCCCCCTGCTAAAATTTGAGAAAACTCCATTTTTTGCTTTTTTAGTCTTAGATTTTGTTTTTTCTTAGTTTTTACTGCCCAGATTCATTAGTCGCTTGTCAAAGATCTTCACCTGAACTTTTTTCATCAGCATTCCTACTTTAAGCTTTCATCAATTGGGTGTTTTGAGTCTCTTTTTTTGAGAAATTTTTGATTTGTTTTCCTTTGGTCATAACTTGGAGGTTTCTCTCAGTCCTTTCACAATTTTGCATCTTTTTGCTTTTGTTTTTGCAAAAAATTTCCCCCCTCATTCGCCGGGGGGGGGTGCTAAATTGTGTATGAGTGTTAATCGCCTTTGAGTGTTTTTATTTTTTGATCTTTGGAACTCTCACCCAATTTTCTCAACTTGCACTTGATTGGTTCTTAGATCACATTAGAATCGTCTTGTGTTTGAGGATTCTCTTGCATAGATCACATTTGCGTAATTAGAATTCTCATTTTCAGAATATGAATGAAAAATGTGCATAGATTACATTTGCATACTTTTCAAGTGAATTGTGCATAGATTACAATTGCATAGTTTACATTCTGAAAAATCAATCGTAGATTTAGATCAGTTTTCTTTGATTTGAATTTACACAAAAATAAAAAATAAAAAAATGGTTTGGAATTGATTTGCATTAGTTTTTCTTGATGAAATTAGTGCATTGGAGAATTTGTTATATTTTCTCTTAGTGATCAATTTTTTGCATTGTCGGAAGTGAATGGAAACTCTCTCCTTACTTTAGTTAGGATTCATCGAATTGAAAAGATTACATTATCATATTCGATTGCATTCAGTTGAGTCGGGTCATAACACCATTGGTTTCATCTCCATTTACCCATTTGAGTAATAACAGCCTTAATAACACAGCGCTTAATTAAAATTCATCTAGTAATTTTTACATTTCTAGGGCTCTGAAACACCAACATAGCTTAGGCTAGTGCCTTGGAGTAGGAGAGTAATTAACTCTCCAAGACAGCAAAACCAAACAAGTAGCTCATCTTGTGATAGATTAAATCCAATTGTCTCATTTGTACTCTGGGAAAGCTCCTCTTAAAGGAGAAGCACGAGCTCGTGTCCGAACCAGTGAGGGGATCAATCCCCCCTTGTTGGGAACGACGCCAGACACGCACGTATTACAAACGGTAAACCTCGGATTAACCATTGTCGAGGAGCCAGGGGTAACTTGTCGGTAAACCTTGGATTATTGTCAAGGAGCCCGCAAGGGGATTGAGCTTGATACTCTGCCCTTGCGTGCTGTCGGAGTGTAGACTGTTCCCCCAGGTGCATTTGTTGCTGTTGGTAACCTTAGTGACCATTATCTTTAGGGTTCTACCCAAGGTGACGGTGGAGGGAAGATCCCACTGTACCTGGAGCAGACGTCGGCTAGACTCACTTGGATTTTCTGGGGGGTTCACTTCACTCGAGACGGTTAAAGTGGAGGAACTTGGTCCAGTCTATTCATTAAGCAGGTTGCCGGGGTAACTGTTCCACCCACCACTTCTGTACTGAATTCGACGATGTTGGGCTTCATCACCAACTAGTGTTTTCGGTCCGGAAGGCTACTGTTAGTGTATGGTTTGACTCCTAGATTTGATAGCGCGTGTTAATTTGTTTGTTTTTACTTTTAAAGACCATAGGTGTGAATTGTGAATTTTAATTGTTAGGTGTGAATTGTGAATTGGTAATTTTAGTTTTAAATTGTTAATAAAATTCACTGAAGTTGAATATAATGGCAAATGTTCCGGAATTTATCAACCTAGGAACCCCTCTTAATGAGAATCCTAGTACTTTTCCTTACTTTGGAAATGTTGGTCCTCCTTATATGGCTACTTTGTCATTACCTGGATTTACAATAGGTTTACCGATATGGTTATTTTCAACTTCGTTGGCCCAAAATACTCCAATTGTACCACCTCAACCGGATGCTTCACCTCAACCGAGTTCACCATCTCAACATCACCAACCTTCTGTTGACCCTTTACCTTCTTCGCCTAATTTTTCTTCCTCCATTTCTTCCTCTTCGCCTGGTAAAAGCCTTGATGCTAGTAACCAGGAGGCTAAGAAGAAGAAGAAAGGGAAGAAGAAGAAGAAGAAGAAGAAGCAAGATAAGAAAGAAGTCAACCAACCAACCATGGCTGTAAGTGTTAGTTGTGTTGATGAAAATTCTGACATGCATCGTAAACCCAAATACCCTTGCAAGCTTTGTAAGGGTGACCACTTCCTTGTCGATTGTCCTGGTATTCCAAAGGTCTTGGAAGTATGGTCAGAAACCTCATCAACTTTCCGTTGATCCATCAACCAGTGATAGTCAGGTTCCTGGGAAAAAGGGTAAAGTTAGGTTTCCTTGTAAGTTATGCAAAGGCAGTCATCAAACTCACATTTGCCCTCACATGGATGAAGCCTCAACATTGTTGGAAAACCTTATTGTTCCACAGCAATAATTTCCAACTGTTTACCGTAAACTTTCTCCCAACCTACCGTCAACTGACGGAGTGATTGATTTAAATTCAAGTACAGTCGATCACACTCTCCCATTGGAGAGTGAAACTCATGTCACTCAAGTTGATGATCCATTAGTTGATCAAGTGGTCGATTCAATTTCACATTCGGTCGATCCCACTTTCCCTTTAGAGAGTGAACTTCATACTGCTCAGGTTCTTCTTGTTACATCAGATTCTTCTATGCCAGGGGGCATTTCACCTGTTTCTACAGAACCCCCTCCAAGTACTGAGGTCTTTTCCTTTGATTGGAATAGACTGACAGAACCTCGTCTTCCTTCCTCCATCCCTTTCCAAATCATTGTCAAGGCTGGTGGTAGGGACATACATCGTACTCAGGTAGATGAAGGTGCTTCTGTTAGTATTTTATCCTCAACTGTTTGGAAAGCTTTGGGTTCCCCTCAGCTTGCGCCTATTACGCAGAATCTGAAAGCTTTTAACAGAACCATTAGTGAACCTTTAGGGATCCTTCCTAAGTTTTCTATTACCTTGGAAGGTAAAACTGTCTGTATTGATCTTATGGTAGTTCGAGGTCCCTTGGATTTCAATTTACTCCTTGGGCGAGACTATGTTTATGTAATGAAAGCTGTCGTATCGACACTCTTTCGCGTGATGTCTTTCCCTCACAATGGCAGCATTGTGACTGTAGACCAGCTTTCGTTCCCTAGTCTTGTCTCAACTACCAATAATATGACAGCCGTAAATGTTCCTAATTCTCAAGTGGTATCTACCCTGCCACGGGTTAATTATGTGGCAACTGGTCCCATGTTTTCAGTTACCAATGTAAGTGAGCCTCTCACTGGTTTCTCATCTTCCTTTGATGTAGATCCGGTAATTGACATGGAAAACTCTATGGGATTACTTGAACACGATGTTCTTATCCCTTTTGAGTCCCTTGACATGAGTTCCTTCCACAGAACTATTTTTCCTTCTGATGAAGATCTCTTGGAAGCCATGATCAAGGTGTGTCCATTGACATGATCAGTGTGCACGAGGATAGTTTGTTCCTCTCTCAACCTCGTTAAAAAATGAAATTGGATGTTATGAGGAAAGTTCCTTTTACTGTGTCAACCTCATTAAAAAATGAATCAGTGAGTACGAGGATAGCTTTTTCCTGTATCAACCTCGTTAAAAAATGAAACAGGCTAGCACGAGGATAGTTTTTTCCTGTATCAACCTCGTTAAAAAATGAAACAGGCTAGTATGAGGATAGTTCTTTTACTGAGTCAACCTCATTAAAAAATGAATCAGCTAGATTTTAGGCTATATAGATTGTAGAAAGTAGGATTTTGCGAGGACAGTTCCTGTTACTGAGTCAACCTCGTTAAAAAATGAATCAGGTATGAGGATAGTTCCTGTTACTGAGTCAACCTCGTTAAAAAATGAATCAGGTATGAGGATAGTTCCTGTTACTGAGTCAACCTCGTTAACAAATGAATCAGGTATGAGGATAATTCTTTTCTTGTGTCAACCTCCTTAAAAATGAAACAACTCCCTTTTCAAGTTAAATATTGAAAGTAAACCTTCATTTCATCCAGCCAGTTGAATGCAACGAAGCTTGGGGGGCATGTACCTCGCTTTGCATCATTATGCTGGGGGCATGCGAACTTTTTGAGCATAGTTCCTTGTCTTGTGTCAAGCTCGTTAAAAAATGAAACAAGGGTAGGTTAAGTAGGTAGATTATAGATAGTAGTCATGAGCATAGTTCCTTGTCTTGTGTCAAGCTCATTAAAAAATGAATCAAGGATTTATGAGCATAGTTCCTTGTCTTGTGTAAAGCTCGTTAAAAAATGAATCAAGGTTTTTAGAGCATAGTTCCTTGTCTTGTGTCAAGCTCGTTAAAAAATGAATTAAGGTTTTTAGAGTAAAGTTTTTTGTTAGATAGATTGTAGAGAGTAGTTATGAGCAAAGTTCCTTATCTTGTGTCAAGCTCGTTTAAAAAATGAAACAAGGGTTTTTGAGGATAGTTCTTTTCCTGTGTCAACCTCACTAAAAAATGAAACATCTCCCACAAGTCCTTCCAAAATATTGAAAGTAAAGCTTCATTCCAACCACCTCATTGAATGCAATGAAGCTTGGGGGGCATGTACCTCGTTTTACGTCATTATGCTGGGGGCATGTGAACTTATAACAAGCATAGTTTTTCGTTTCAAGCTTGCGTAAACATGAAACCGAATCCGAGCATAGTTCTTTTCCTGTGTCAAGCTCGTTAAAAAATGAAACAAATCCTCCTCTACTTGAGTCGAGAGATTGACTAGATCTCATAAATGTTAAAGTTGTATTTTTAGGTTAGTTATTTCAGTTTTTTAAGTTTTAGGTTGAGTCTTTCAAACGATCTCGTTCATGAACCTTCATTCCATCCTGCTTGTACTTAGTTGAATGAAATGAAGCTGGGGGGCATGCGCTCTAGTAGTTACGCTTAGGGCGCATCAAGCACAGTTTTCTCTCTGTTTCAAGCTTCTGTAAAAATGAAACTACTTTGAAGCATAGTTTTTCTCTGTTTCAAGCTTTTGTAAAAATGAAACCTTTTTCGAGTCAATTTCAGTTATTTTCAAGACTCGTTAAACTCATGAAAATACCGATATTATTTTGCTATCCTTCATTCTCGTAAAACAAATGAAAATGCCGAGTTCTTTCCGTCTTTTCCTGCTCGTAAATTAAATTGAAAGTCGGCCATATGAGTACATTTTTATCCCTTTTTCGAACTCATTAAAACTTATGAAAAAGTGAAAACCATGAGTACATTTTTATCATTTTTTCGAACTCGTTAAAACTTACGAAAAAGTGAAACCTCAGAGTCATCTTTTAAGCCCTTTGTCTGACTCCTAAAACATGAAAAGATTGACGAGCGTTTCTTTTACACTCGTTAAAACGGAATTAAAAGACGGTCCCCTTATAGCTCTTTTCTGACCGTAAAATCAGGAAAAGATTGCCGGGTTTTTGTCGTTTCAAACTCGATACTGGAAATAAAACGACGTGTCCTTGATCGCTTTTTACTTTTCAGGTCAGCGACACTAAATATGAAAGTACTCCTTGGTCGCAAGATCAAGCGGTTCCCCCAGGTATTATTTTATACTTTTTCGGGCTTGAGGGACACAAATCTACGAAAAAGTTCAACTTGGAGTCTTCTTAAGTTTTTCACACTCTCTAAAATTGAAAAACACCGAGTTTCTCCTATACTGGGCTCGTTAAACATTTCACAGTAAAGGACATGTTCAATTACAAACAAGAACGAACCACTCCTTCCTAGGGTTCGAATCAAAACTAGGTTGGACTCATCCGAAGGATGAGCTTATAATCAAGCATATGTTATCCTCCTCAAGCTTGTTAAAAATAAAGAGGTACTTGCCAGAAATGGTGGGGGAAAAGAGAGAAGAATGAACCTGTTTGTTACCTTTTGTCTCAGAAGAAACTTTATTACCACTCTTGAACACGACACTTTTCATTCACCTGGGTTGGGAAATCTTTTACCTCACAGTTGATCAAACCACTTTGAAAGTCTTTAGCCGGGTTCCGGGGATTAACTTTGAGTTATTCGTCACCAAGCCATCTGTCGTGTCGTTATGTGTTCAAGAGGTCTGCAAGCAAAACTTTCATCTGCAAAATACTTGTCATCCATTTGACCATCCCTGAGTCAGTCCTTACAACAATATTTCTTCAACTTGAACAATGATTTCGTGTTGCGGGCTTGCCTGCAACGGGTCGCTTTCTATCGACATCAGCACATTATCTAGAGAGATGACTTAGAAATCATCAGTACCTTGAAGTCTGCATGCATCAATGGCAGGTTTCTCGCCTTTGACGTCAGTTTACATCATTGACTTTCGATCGAAGGATTCCGTGAAATGCTCGACATCAACTCATTCATTCACATCTCATGGATTGTACTGGGTACTTTGAGAACCATTGACATTACTGGTGGTCTCTCTCACGCTTGTTAACAGTTTACATCATCGACTGGTAATCAAGTGGTTTCTACCATGTTCGACATCAACTCATTTATTCGCATGGCTAGAATCGTACCAATTCGGGAAGTAGAAATGAAGACCCTGGATCTAGTTTCCACCATCCAGGCTGCGAGGAGTTTTGTATTCATTATCTAAGTAGACTCATCATAAACAGATGGCTGTGTCCATACTGTGTCTACAAAAGTCTATGATTATGATGTATTGCAAGATCATTCCTGTATCAGAGTAGTTAGTCTGTTAGTTAAAGTTTTGATCTGAGTATGGGAATGCCTACCTCAGTGATGATATAATCTTATACATGTATTTTGTGTTGAAAATTGCAGGTTCTGACCAGGCTCTCCACGGGATAATCCTTGAAATGATAAAGCGCTTCACCCTTCCTAGATATTACGAACCCTAATCTATTCCAGGCTTCGCACTTTAGGGGGCAATCTGTTACACTTAAAAAATGTCACCATGACTATTTACAGTTAGTATGGCTCAATCAACAGTCATGCTACCCTCTTAGGCAAGTCTTATGCCTCTGCTCTCCATGTCAAACTCCAAAAAGAGAGAAAGTCTTGTATAAATGTATTTATCTCTGGGGACGCAGGTTCTCTCAACCTTACCTGCGGGGACGCCCTCTATGTTCACAAAAACTGCGTCTTTGGACGCTCTGTATGTAAAGGGACAGGTGCGTCCCCCTGTAAAGGTTAGAATGCGCAAGTTTCATCTTTAAAAAGTTACTTGTGGTCATTTCTAGAGCATTCTAGAAGGTTGTTCGATGTGTATTGGGCGCCTCCAGATGGTTCATGCACTCCTATCAAAGAGGAACTTATCCCATCAATAAGGGAGCTATCCCACCCAAAGAGGGGATTATCCCATTGATGGTGGACCTGATTAACCTCCTCTTGAGCACTATAAATACAGGCATTGGGCCAGAAGGAGGAGAGGTTGGAAGCTATACATTTCTATGGGTAGATGCTACTGGAATTAGGACTCCCATTTAGAAGCTTGTGAGGAGAGATTGCCATCTTTGCTTGTTCTATTTGGAAGTGGGTGAGCTTTGTCAAAGTAAAGGAGAACTCTTGATGGACCCTGGGAGGGACTTGCACAACACTAAGGCTCAGGTTGTATTTGTTCCTTTTGTTACCTTTAATGCAAATTAGTACATTCTTCTCAATGACTTGTTGTTTATGAGTTGTTTCATGTACTCCTTGGTCTACATGTTGAATATGATTTGTTTTATGTTATAATCAGGTGCTATTTAATGGTTTGACTGTTGGTGATTACAGGTTTTGGAGAAAAGGAGGAGCTCATCCAGATCAACAAAGCTTGGACTTCTACAACAGCGTTTGGACAAAGGTAAGAACAAAACACTTGATATCTCATATCATAATGCATGTTTAGAGAAGGATTGCTCTACTTTGTTTTGTTTGTCATTAGAATGTCTTAGACTTCTAGGAAGGTCGGTTGTGTCCGCACTATTGACTGATTCCGTGTGACAAATCTTCAGCGGGTAAGTTCTTCCACTTGATGAGATACTCTGAAATTGATTGATTTCATAGCTTTCAGGTTCTTGTTTATGTGATTGCTCCAGGTTTCAATATGATTTTTCCTTCCTCGTCATGTTCTGGCGATATTGTTTTAACTGGGATCTTCTCATTATGTAAGGTCGCCATTTCTTAAGTGCATGTAGTCTTGCCAACGTTTCCTTCTCATAAATAGCTTTGTGTAAATACTTTCCTTTGATTAGACGACTTTCGAAAGTAATGGGTCTTTCTTCTTGCATTAAAACATCACCAACTCCATTTCCTGATGCATCATATTCCACAATAAAGGTTTTTGTGAAGTCTGACGTAGCTAAGACTGGTACTTGGCACATTACCTCTTTAAGATGTTCAAAGGCATTTTCTTCTTTTGGAGTCCCTGAAAATGCATCTTTCTTCAATACTGTTGTTTTTGGAATGTCTTCAGCCTTCATTCTTATTTGATGATATCATGAACGAAGATCCAACTTGGTGAAGTAAATTAATCCATGCAATTAATCTAATACTTCATCAATGACAGGAATGGGAAATTTATCTTTAATAGTGAGTTTGTTGAGCTCTCTATAATCCGGACACATGTGCCATGACCCATCCTTATTTTGCATCAATACTACTGGAGTAGAGAAAGAACATTGACTAGGTTGAATTATACTAGCCTCTAGCATTTCTTGAACCATACGTTGAATTTCACTCTTTTGGGCATAGGGATATCTGTAAGGCCTAATGTTTGGAGGAACACTTCCTGGAATCAAATGAATAGAATGATCATGATCACGAATAGGTGGGAGGCCTTTAGGAGTCTCCAATATCTTGGAATGATTATCCAAGACTTTTTGGAGATCTGGAGAAATAGATGATTTCGACGTGGGAACCTCTAGAAAACATAATTGTGCAATTATGCCTCGTTTTTCTTTCTTTAGAAGCTTTTTCAGTTTGTTAGCGCTGATTATATTTCCTGGTTTCCATGTGATACCCCTTAATTCAACTTCCTTTCCTTCTGAAGAAAATTTCATGATAAGTTCTTGAAAATTAAAATCTATTGTACCCAAGGATTGTAGCCATTGGACACCTAGTACAACATCAACACCACACATTGGAATGGAAAGAATTGGGCTATTCAATACATATTCTCCCATGGATAGCTTGATATTATGGCACTTTCCCGAGCAATTTATGGTTCCTCCACTTGCAACCATCACTTGACACTCTGGTGCTGGGTATAGGAAGCAATTCAATTCCTTGACTATCTTAAAATGAATAAAATTATGGGTCCTACCCGAGTCAATCAACAATATTACCTTTTTCTTCTTGATATGTCCTTCTACCTTGATAGTTTGAGGAGTGTTAATTCTAGCCAATGCATTACAAGATATGGTCGGATTTATTTATTCTTTCTCGATGTGATCTTTCGCTTCTTGAACCTTTTTCTTCTTGATATGTCCTTCTATCTTGAGAGTTTGATGAGTGGTAATTCTTTCCAATGCTTTACAAGATATGGTCGAATTCATTTCTTATTTCTTTGGGGTTGCTTCCTGGTGTATATCCTCTTCTTTTGATGTTTCTTGATCCTTTTCTTCCTCCTCTTCACAATCTATGTAAAATAATTTCTTCTCAGCACACTTATGACCTTTAATGTATTTGTTATCACAATTGTAACAAATCCATTTTTCTCTTTTTTCTTCCAATTGTTGTGGTGTCATCCTTGTAGGTTGTGTAAGACTAGGATAAACAACACTTCCATATTTATAGTTGTGAGGGGTAAACTTCCTTGTTTCCATAATTTTGATTTCCACTTTCCTTTCCAACCTGAATGCCTTCTCCAATGAATCAGGTTCCCAAAGATGAACCTCATGTTGAATGTTATCCTTTAAAGTCCCTATGGATACATCAATCCTCTGCTTCTCTGGAATATCATTTTCCCTTATATTGAATTTTTGAAAGTCCTCAATGTGCTCTATCATTTAATACTTTTGTTTGAGATTTATCAATTGCCTAAAGAAGGTGTTTCTCTTTGCATCATCATAATGTGCTATCATTTCCTCCATGAAAATTGACCACGTGACAATTGATTTATGAGAACAAAGCCCTTTATACCATAAAAATTGATTCGGTTATAAATAATTAGATGCAATATGTACCTTTTGTAACAGTGGTACACCATGTAGATCAAAATATTTCTCCATCTGTAGTACCCAATTTACCGGATCCTTGCCATCAAACTTCCTCATCTCACTTTTTCTTGATTTTAGGAGCTCAATCTTGAAATCATTGTAGCTCTGTAATTTCGGATCTTTAAGTTTTAAAATTTTGGCCTATAATATCACTCTGAGTCTTCTTTATAACTCCACAAGTTTGATCGCAATTAGACTCCTGAAGAAATATTTATTCCCAATCTCCCGCGATGACCTAATTATAGACTAGTTCAATAGAGTGCACGTGTACGATGTACCACGTGTCATGGTTTCCCCTCTAGGTTCTAAAAATTATACCCAAATAAAATAAAGTATGTCCTCTTACTGTAACTTCTTACAAAATTTCAATCTGATGCTGAGAGAGAAAGTTATGATGATTTACCCAAGGCCACATGTTTAGGATGTAATTCGGGAGTCTGCAAAAACCCTAACTTCCTCAGATAATATATCCAAAAATATAGCAAGACAATATCTGAAATTCAGACCCGAGGTTCAAATTGATTTCTTCTCAAATGGGGTTTTTTTTTTAGCTTCTGAAACTTTGTAGCGAAATGTTATGGTGACAATTCCACAATGGCCTGCTTTAGATGAAAGTCTAGAGCTTGCAAAAACCCCAACTTCCTTATATCATATCTCCGACAATATAGCGAGACAAGATCTGAAATTAGGTCCTAAGGTTCAACACAAGCTCTTCTCAAATGGGTTTTTTTAATCTTCTGAAACGTCGCCGAAAAAAAGTTAGAGAGAAAATTCCACGATGACCTATTTGGAGCAGCGAAACCCTAGAATCCAAAGCTCTGATACCAAATGTTATGAAACTAGCTCACAAAAGATAGAAAAGATAGATCAATGCCTTATAAATAAGCCTCTTCGAAGGGGAAACATCATTTACATTACACAAATGAATAGTTCTTGGATGATACAAATGACAAGACCTCCTTTCTATATATAGGAGTCTAAGGGGTCATAATATAATGAAAGCCGACATAACAATAATAATGTAAGGGAACAATAATAACAATAGTGTGCTTCTATGGGGCACAATAATAACAATATGGGGACTACATGGGCACAACAATATAATAAGAGGGATGCACTAATAACAATAAGGGGTTACACTAGTAGTATAGGGACCTAACATCTAATCTGTAATACTTTGTCCTATCATCATGTTCTTTTGTGCCATTACTCTGTTACCTCTGAATTGACCTATTACAATGTGAGTACCATCATACATCACTTTTGAATTAATTCCTATGAACTTCCCTACATTTTGTCACATTTGTTAACACAACTATCATGCATTCTATCACATCTTGTTTATATCTTTATCAAGTAGTCCATTCATCAAATAGGTTGTCTATCAAGGACATCACTAACAAAATCTTCTTGTATCTAACCTTTAACCATTATTCTGTTCCACCATTCTGTCACTTCTGATATCTTTGTGTTTCATCATTCTGTCACTTATTATTTGTCCTTTAGGTTCATCTAGTTACCATATACAAGTGATTTTCCATCAAGGACAACACATGCATCATAATGCCAACAATCTCCACCTTTGGACTTGATGGAAACTATTTTGGTGTTTGATTTCCAAAACCAGTAAATAACTTCAAGACAAGAAACAAGCTACTCTCCAAACAACAAGCTACTTAGACAAGCACAAAGCTTTCAAAACACCAAGCTACTCTCCCCCTTTTACATCAAGGGCAAAGGGTTTACCGAAGTAAAATGAAGGCTTCCAAATCTGATATGTTGAATATGAACAATGATAGTGCTCCTCCTAGGCACATGCTGAATTCTCTGATCAAACCCCCCGTTAGTACATGCTGAGATGTACTATACCATCCATGCTCCCCCTGAGCATATGAACAGTCTGCAGAAATATTTTTAAAGAATAACATGACTCTATAATAAACTTCCTATCACCAATGACTCATACATACATCAATCACCAAGCCAAGTGGGGATCAACCAAATGACTCAACCACTCAACCAAGTGGGATTACATATTTGACATGATCACAAAAGTCCATACACGACTGAATATGACAATTATTACATCATAGATCTTTACATGATCTTTACATCAAATGATATACATTACATTGATAACAAAGACCAAAGACCTAAACAATATCATGATAGTTATTAGCAACTATCATACACCATATATGATCTGCACCATAAGCATCTGCCAGAATCATCAAGAACAACAACCTGTATATGTCCATCGTCAGATCACAAGATAAGTCAATGTATCTTTTATATCATTAACCTATGAAAAAGTATGCCACATATAGATATCAACTCATCCTCTTGATCTTATCAAGATCATCTTGCTCCGTTTCCTTAGTAGAAAAATCCCTAACATAGCCTTCCATGAATCAACTAAGCATATTTCATATCTCCAAGTAGTAACACAAAACCACTGACATCATATCATATGTATGTGAAAACACCATAGTCATCATCCATGACTATACCATCATCATCATACCAAGAACTGCATAATCGTTCCATAACAACCCTCAATATATCAACCATGTATCTTCACTAGGGATGTTACCAACATCCCACATCTGATAAGCATCAACTAAGATAATCAACATATGTGAGAATCAAACCTATCATCATAAAGTAATAATTCATCATCATTATGTGACTAAGTAAGCCATGTATCCAAATAACCATGTCTTCAAATATATATGTCTTCACGAAACTTGTAATAACACCATTCTCTTGGCCAACCAACATTATTTACCAATGTGTAATTTAAGTAATCATCCATGTATCAACATAATATGTATGTAGCTTCTCATTAATGAGAAAAGTAAATCATGACCTCCCAAACAAACTTTCTTGATATCATAAAGATCAATAATCCTCAACCAATATACCATGTGAGATCCAAGAAATATAGGAATCCTTATCCATAACTGTACCATATGAAATTTATGCATCTTTGAAGTCGTTATGACAACAACATAAAAGAAATGAGTGACCCTTATCTAATAATGAACTTGTGCACTCAAGCTTTGTTCTTCTCCTTGACCTTATAAAGATCACCATGAAAGCAACATACCATATGTACTATATGCATCATCAAAAGTATCATCCACAATAATCCATAAATCTAATTTGAATAAAAACTATGTGGCCTGAGCAATATAAGTATCATCTGAGACTTCATCATAGGAAACCCATGACTGCAGAATAACATGATGTATCATTTAAATACTTCAACAACATAACCATCATCACCATCATTATGTACGAAAGACTTCTAAACGTAATGCCAATAATGCATTGTTAGAAGTATAGCATATTCTGCCTTGAACCTATGCCAACTGTTCACTATTAGATCTAATCATTGCAAATATCAATAAGAATCATCAAGGCATCATCATCAACTAGTTATACATCAAGTAATCAAAAACTTATGAGGGTAAAAATCTCTTCTAAATAACATCCACAGACTGTAATCATCAACTATCAAAACAAAGAAGACAATTGATAATTGTCTAAACCACATCAGACCCTTTTTCCGAGTCTGTCCCACTACCTTTTCATCAAACCAACATATACATGACTTTGAAGTTTATATCTTGCGTATATACGCAACTTGTCTTCATAAGCTCTGCATATGAAAATTTGAACATTGAAACTTCATACTTTAATTTCCCCCTGATTCTGTTATAACTGCACCTAGTCCTAGAACTTTTGTTGAAGCATCAGTTCCAAAAATATCATTAACATGATGGTTCTTCATCGGAGACTCCATTTTTCTCTTGTCTCCAGTCATATGATGATGACATCCACTATCATATTTGTCTTCGAATGAGCATAGAGCAATATCACACCTTATCTGATCTTCCTTTTCTTGATTCTTGATGGATTCATCTTTTTTAGATTTTCTGATATAAATATATTTATTTGATTACTTACCATATTGTCTATGATGGTCCATAGACTTGTCCCTGCATTCTTTTTCTACATACCCAAACTTGTTACAATCATAACATCTTATGTGTTTCATATTCCTTATATAGAAATCAATGGCTTTGTGACCAAACATATTGCAAGAAAAACAATATCCCATAAAGTACCTCGAAGCTGATGATCTTTCTGCGTGACGATTATTAGCTTGAACCATTCTACTTCTACATCTGGTTGCAACATGTCAAAAATTATAACATATAAAACATTCAACATTATTCATCAGAGGAAATAATCGATTAACACTTCCATAGTTAGGAGTAAATGATTTTCTTTGAAGACTTTATTTCCTTGGTTGTTGATGGGGTTGACCTCTTATCTCCTATTATGAAACCAGCTCACAAAAAGATAGAAAAGAGAGATCAACGCCTTAGAATTCAGCCTCTTCGAGGGGGCAACCTCCTTTACATTACACAAATGAGAAATTCTTCGATGATTCAAATGACAAAACCTCCTTTCTATATATAGGAGTCTAAGGAGTCACAATATAACCCAGCCGACCTAACAATAATAATAAAGCCACAAAAATAACAATAGAGGGATTCTATGGGGCACAGTCATAACAATATGGGGACAATAGGGGCACAACAATATTAATAAGGGATACAACTACAATAGTAAGGGGGTAATCACCAGTATTATAGGGACCCAACATGCCCCTCTCCTTCAAAAAAGTGTTGTCCTCAATGCTTCAGTAATTTTGGATGCTTCTGTATAAAATTCTCATCTTCCCATGTGGAATCTTTAGCGGATAAGTTCTTCCACTTGATAAGATACTCCGAAATTGATCGATTTCGTAACTGTTGAGTTCTTGTTTCTGTGACTGCTGCTAGTTCCAATATAATTTTTCCTTCCTTGTCAAGTTCTGGCAATATTGTTTGAACTAGGAGCTTGTTGCCTATAACCTTCTTTAAACATGAAACATGGAAAACTAGGTGCAATCGAGAAGCTGCAGAAAGCTCCAATTTATATGCCATAGTACCAATCTTTTGCAACACCTTGTACGGACCATAATACTTTGGTGATAATTTATTATCCTTCTTAGCTTGCTTGAGGGACATTTGCTTATATGGTTGTAGCCGTAGGAATACCCAATCACCTACATCAAAACTTCTTTCGCTGCGATGTTGATTTGCCTGTTGTTTCATTCTATTATGTGCCAACATGAGGTTATCCTTTAAGAGTTGGAGGAACTGTTGTTGATGTTTGATGTGATGTTCCACTGCTTGAACCTTAGAATTTTCTCTTAGATGTGATGTGATGGATGGTGGATGATAACCATAAAGTGCCATAAATGGGTTCATTTTTGTTGCTGTATGGAAGGAAGTGTTATACCACCATTTAGCCAGAGGCAACCATTTGACCCATTGTGTCTGTTTATAAGATACAAAGCAATGAAGATATCCTTCCAAACATTTGTTTACTATCTCAGTTTGCCCATTAGATTGAGGATGATAAGATGAGCTATGAGCTAACTGAGTACCAAGACAAGAAAATAATTCTCTCCAAAAATTTCCAGTGAAAATGGGATCTCTATCACTTACAATAATCTTTGGGTTTCCATGTAGCTTTTGAATTGTTTCCATAAATGCAGTAGAAACTATACTGGCTTTAAATGGATGTGATAATGCACAAAAGTGTGCATACTTGGTAAGTCTATCAACTACCACCATGATGACACTCTTTCCCTCAGACTTGGGTAAACCTGTGATAAAATCCATTGAAACCTCCTCCCAACGTTGGCTTGGAATGGATAAAGGTTGTAATAGACCCGGTGTCTTAATTGTTTCAACTTTATTTTTTTGGCAAACCAAACATTCCACCACAAACTTTGAATATCTGATTTAAGACCCTCCCAAAAAAATTCCTTCTTAACCCTGTGGTAAGTTTTTAAAAATCCCGAGTGCCCTCCTAAGGGAGAAGTGTGCAATTCCATAAGAATATTTTGTTTTAGCTGGGAATTCTTACAGAGGTATAAGCGATCTTTGTACCATAACGAATCATTTTTCCAGCTAAATGTATCAGACATACTAGAGTCTTGTTGTAACTTTCGAATAAGTGCCCACACTTCTTTGTCATTCTTCCATTCCTCCCTTGCTTCGTTTATCCAATCTGGTTGGATAATAGAAATGGCGCACAACAATGCTTCCACATCCTCATCCTTTCTTGAGAGTGCATCTGCCACCACATTTTTCTTCCCTTTTTTGTAGATTATTTCAAAGTCATAACCCAACATCTTTGTGACCCACTTTTGTTGCTCTTCAGAGGATAATATTTGTTCTAAAAAGTATTTAAGGCTATCATGATCCGTTTTTACCTTGAAGTGTCTTCCCATTAGGTAGGGTTCACCATTTCTTAAGTGCATGGAGTATTGCCAACATTTCCTTCTCATAAATAGCTTTGTGTAAAAACTTTCCCTTGATTGGATGACTTTCGAAAGCAATGGGTCTTTCATCTTGCATTAAAACAACACCAATTCCATTTCCTGAAGCATCACATTCCACAATAAAGGTTTTGTGAAGTCTGGTGTAGCTAAGACTGGTGCTTGGCACATTGCCTCTTTAAGATGTTCGAAGGCCTTTGTTGCTTCTGGAGTCCATGAAAATGCATCTTTCTTCAATAATGTTGTTAGAGGTGCTGCTATTCTCCCATAATTCTTAACAAACTTGCGATAATACCCTGTCAACTCGAGAAATCCTTGCAGATGCTTTATGGATGTGGGGATTTTCCATTCCTTAATGGCTTTAATTTTGCTAGGGTCTACCTTAACTCCTTCATGAGATACAATATGACCCAGATATTCCACCTCTTGTACTCCAAAGAAACATTTGGATCTTTTTGCATATAATTGTTTCTCCTCCAATAGTTGTAGCACCCTGTCAACATGTTCAACATGATCCTTCCAAGACTTGCTGTAGATTAGTATATCATCAAAAAATACTAACACAAATTTTCTAAGGAATGGTTTGAAAATGGAATTCATCAAACCTTGAAATGTTGAAGGTGCATTGGTAAGGCCAAAAGGCATGACCAAAAATTCATAATGACCCTCATGAGTTCTAAATGTTGTTTTCGGAATGTCTTCAGTCTTCATTCTGATTTGATGATATTGTGAACGAAGATCCAACTTGGTGAAGTAAATTGATCCATGCAATTCATTCAGTAATTCATCAATGACAAGAATGGGAAACTTATCTTTAATAGTGAGCTTGTTGAGCTCCCTATAATCCAGACACATGCGCCATGATCCATCCTTCTTGTGCACCAATACTACTGGAGCAGAGAAAGAACTTTGACTCGGTTGAATTATACCAGCCTCTAGCATTTCTGCAACCATACGTTCAATTTCACTCTTTTGGGCATAGGGATATCTGTACGGCCTGATGTTTGGAGACACACTTCCTCGAATCAGATAAATAGCATGATCATGATCACGAATAGGTGGGAGACCTTTGGGAGTCTCAAATACCTTGGAATGATTGTCCGAGACTTTTTGGAGATCTGGAGAAATAGATGATTCCAATGTGGAAACATCTAGCGAACATAATTGTGCAATTACACCTCTTTGTTCCTTTTTTAGAAGCTTTGTCATACCGTTAGAGCTGATTATCTTTCCTGGTTTCCCTGCAATACCCCTTAATTCAACTTCCTTTCCTTCCACAGAAAATTTCATGAAAATTTCTTGAAAATTAAAAGCTATTGTACCCAAGGATTGTAGCCATTGGACTCCTAGTACAACATTAGCACCTCCCATTGGAATGGAAAGCATTGGGCTAGTCAATACATATTCTCCCATGGATAGCTTGATATTATGGCACTTTCCAGAGCAATTTATTGTTCCTCCATTTGCAACCATCACTTGACACTCTAGTGCTGGATATAAGAAGCAATTCAATTCTTTTGCTACCTTACAATGAATAAAATTGTGGGTACTTCCTGAATCAATCAACACTATTACCTTTTTCTTCTTGATTTGTCCTTCTATCTTGATGGTTTGAGGAGTGGTAATTCCCACCAATGCATTACAAGATATGGTCGGATTCATTTCTTCTTTATCTAGGTTTTGTTCCTGGAGTATATCCTCTTCTTTTGACCTTTCTTGCTCCTTTTCTTCTTCCTCTTCACAATCTATGTAGAATAATTTCTTCTCAACACACTTATGACCTTTAGTGTATTTGCTATCACAACTGTAACAAAGCCCTTTTTTTCCTTTTTCTTCCAATTTTTGTGGTGTCAACCTTATAGGTTGTGGAAGACTAGGGGCAACAACACTTCCATCTTTATAGTTGTGAGTGGTATGCTTCCTGGTTGCCATAATTTTGCTTTCCATTTTTCTTGCTAACTTGAATGCCTTCTCTAATGAATCAGGTTCCCAAAGGTGAAAATAATGTTGGATATTATCCTTTAAAGTCCCTATGGACACATCAATCCTATGCTCCTCTAGAATATTTGTTACCCTTATGTTCAATTTTTGGAACTCCTCAATGTGCTCCATTATTGAACCCTTTTGTTTGAGACTTATCAATTGGCTAAAAAAAGTGTTGCTTTTTGTATCCTCATAATGTGCTGTCAATTATTCCGAAAAAATTTCCCAAGTGATAATTTGTTTACGAGAGCAAAGCCATTGATACCATACAAACTAATTTGGTTCCAAATATAAAGTTTCAATACGTACCTTTTGTGTGTTTTGCACATTATTGAGATCGAAAAATTGCTCCATCTGTAATATCCATGTTGTGGGATCCTTGCCATCAAACTTCCTCATATCGATTTTTGGAATATGGTGGGTCTTCGATCCAACGTTAGAGTCTATGGAATCATGATTAACATTTCTTTTGTTCTCATCATGAGTTTCCTTTACTACCCTTTCACCATTAGTGACCATTTCTTGTAGCAACTTATTCATATTTATCTTCAATTCTTCCATCTTATCATCCATGCCATCAATTTTAGCGTCCATGCCATTCATCTTAGATTCCATGATATCCATCTTAGCTTCTACGTTCTACACCTTTCTTTAAACCATCCATCTTAGCTTCTACATCTTTCCTTAAACCGTTCATCTTAGATTTTGTTGCTTTTGTGCAAGTGACACTTGTTGCACTTGGTCTCATAATTTTGATATATTATGTTGCATTTCTTCCTCTTCTTCATGAGTCATGCAAGAGATTTCAGATTGCTTACTAGGTGTTTGCATTTTCTTTCCTCGGGGCATCAATTACCGATTCAAACTAATTTTTCAAACAAAGCTTATGCAAAAATTTAAAAAAAACTACACACCTTTTTTCACTTTGTAGAAGCTTGATATTGAATCTGATGTATCTCTACAATCTGGGATCATCCAGTTTTGAAATTGCAATCTGTAGTAGTCCTCTATTTTCTCTTTCCAATGCCACCAGTCTGATCCAAATTGGATTCTCCAAGGAAGAGTTATGCACAATCTCCCAAGATGACCTAATTATAGACTAGTTCAGTAGAGCGAACTTGTACGATGTGCCACGAGTCACTATTTCAACCTTTGGATCTGAAAAGGATATACAAGAAACTACAGTCTGTCCTCTTTCTGTACCTTCTTAAAAAAATTTAATCCGATGCTCAGAGAGAAAGTTATGATGATTTTCCCCAAGTCACCTGTTTGGAATGTAATTCAGGAGTCTGCAAAAAGACCAACTTCCTCAGATCATATCTCCGCAAATGTAGCACAAAAAGCTCTGAAATTTGGACCCAAGGTTCAACGCGATTTCTTCTCCAATGGGTTTTTTTTTAGCTTCTGAAACGTCGTAGAAAAAAGTTACAGCAAAATTTCCACAATGACCTGTTTGGAGTAGCGAAACCCTAGAATCCAAAGCTCTGATACCAAATGTTATGAAACCAGCTCACAGAAAGATAGAAAAGAGAGATCAATGCTTTAGAATTTAGCCTCTTCGAGGGGTCAACCTCCTTTACATTACACAAATGAGCAATTCTTGGATGATTCAAATGACAAAACCTCCTTTCTATATATATGAGTCTAAGGAGTCACAATATAACCTAGTCGACCTAACAATAATAATATAAAGTCACAAAATTAACAATAGAGGGATTCTATGGGGCACAATAATAAAAATATGGGGACAATAGGGGCACAACAATATTAATAAGGGATACAACTACAATAGTAAGGGGGTAATCACTAGTATTATAGGGACCCAACATCTCCATGTTGAGAATTTCATATTTTCATTAGAATTCCTTTTTTCAGTTTGTGAGCTAGATTCACCTTTAACAGTTTCCTGAAAACCAAGACCAGATTTGATGGTAGGAGACCTTTGACTACTAAGAATATTATCAAAATTCTTAATACTATCTTGAAATCGTAAAGGTTTATCATTTTCTTCTAATTTATCTTTTAGGATATTTATCTCAACCTGATATTGCTCTTCCTTTTCAAGATATTGCTTTTTTATGATTTCTTCAAATTTTCTTCCTTCTTCCACTTGTTGCCTTAGTTTGAGAACCTCATTTTCTTGTTCTTTAAATGCTTGAAGTAGTTCTTCATTCTCCGTATTTGAATTTTTAAGATCTTCTTTTAGAGAGACGACCACATCTTCAAGACCTTCAGAGTAACTGGTTCTTTCTATAAATAACAATGTAAACTTTGAAATGGGAACTATAAACTCGAAACGGGAACTTTGGCCCAAAAACCTTGAAAAAACATAAAAAACAGTGCTAAAAACGAAAAGTGTGTATATTGGAATGATGGTTTTTTTTTAGCGCCAATTTTGAACATGTTTTAAAAATGGCAGTGAAAATGAAATTTTCATGCAAAAAACACCCTGAAAACGAAAAGTGTTGATACTGGAACAATGGTTTTTTTTTAGGGTCAATTTTCAACATTTTGAAAAAATTCCAGTAAAACCGAATTTTTATGTGCAAAAAAATAGCTATTTATGAGGAAAAAACACACTAATGTTTTTGGTAGAATATAATTTTTCTTTGCTAAGTATAAATTCAACATGTTTTAGTAATGACCATAAAGATAAAACAATGGGATCTGAAATACATTAAAATTCTATTAGTTTTCATTCATGTTGTTAAACATATAATAACATCACATTAAAGATCGCTAAAATTCTAATTGTTTTCAACCATAACATTAAAGATACAAAAAAAAATTGGAATTTTTTGAACCATAAAATTAAAAAACCATGACATTATGAACAAATTACATGACTAAATTAATAAAAATGTCATTATTTGTATATTGAATGAAACATACATTATATCTCTAATTTAATGTTGCATTGTAGATATCCTAAACAATAAAAATCATCATAATTAAGACATATAATCCAACAACATAAAAATGACTTATAACTTCTGATTTAACACCATATGGAAATCAAAATTTTTATTTCAAGATATGATGCAAACATTAGTTATATAAACTGTCTTAGATAATTATTCAAAATAACTCATATTTTCTTGCACACCATCAAAAATTAACATCTTCGGATGAATGACTGGATGCAGTACGATGTTCCATATTCTTCTCTTTCATCAACTAGTGCCCCATCTAAGTCCACATGCATGCCCATCATTTCAGGTTTCAAAATTCTTCTAGATCTACGATTGGTTTTAGCAGACTCCCATCTCAACACTGTTCCTTCTGGTAACAACCTTTTCAAAATTTCTGTCGTCTTGAAGCAGAGAGTTCCTCTCTTTGTTAAATTGTAGTCATAAACAAGTATGTCAACATCCTCCAATTTTAAGGGGTCTGTGCGACGGTGATTTATAATTGTACCCTTTCTTTTTCTCTTTCCACCAATTTTTTTGTCAACTACCATCTCTGGCTTATACACACCATTGAATGGGTGTGTATTCGTGGCATACCAATGTACTTCAACACCTGTAACATCCTCATTTTCTATAAAGACCTTTATAACCTTAGAAACCCAAAATGGATAGCCATTGGGATCTTCATCTGCTAGCACTGCGATCATGAAACCCTCCTTAATATCCTGTACTAAACCCCTGTAAAGGTCTTCCATGGCTTCACATTATGCATGAGATCTTCTGGAACCAATATACATCTCTCTTTCCTCTGCCTGTGAAGAATTAATAATACCTTGAGATTGTTGTTGTTCAACAATGTTTATTTCCTCATGTTCATTTGACACATTTTGTGGCCAAATAAATGGATTTTGCAAAGGTATATCTTCATTTATTGTTGTTGAAATGATATCACTTTGATTATTGAAAAATGACTCCCACCAAACTGAATCAACGATGTCAAAGTACTCATATGTATATCTACTACATTTCTTAATTTCTTCTAGGCAATCAAAATAATTTATATCTCTATTTTGTCTGCATGCATTATGAACTTCACCAACGGATTGTAATAACAATATTTTTGATGCCAACATTGGATGATCTGGAATGAAATTCAAAAATTCCAAACCTGATGACGGTGCCCATTCTGCACTAGTTGAATACTTCTTGCCCCATATTAGTGTTTTCCCATCAATTTTTTGATACGAAATTGATGTTGGAAGCTAATGTCATTAAGTTGGTCAATGCATTTCTCCTCACCATGAAATCCCAGAATAAACCTTCGCATGTCAACAATTTCTTCCAACACATCGAAAGTAGGCTTTGGCATGTATGATTTCTTAATAGATTCAATTAATGATGGCAAGCTCCCAACTTCCTTCCTCCTCAATGTGATTGAAAAAAGACTGAACATCTGATCAATATGGTCATGAGTGTGCCCAACAAGAAGGAAACCATCCTTTACCTTCTGAAAAAATCTCAATGCAACAATCATGTTTAGATATCCAAAAACAACCTGATTTTTGTTTTCATGGCAAGTGTTGTCCAATTGTAGATACAAAACTTCAGGAAGATTACCAGAACAATGAGAAAGCACATCATGGATTATGGTTATTGTTAGATTCGCATCATTATGAATTTTTGGAGCTGTGAAGTACACCCTTGGCAACATTTTCCTATTGAAGACCATATAACCAACCAAGTGATACTGAACAAAATTTTCCTCCAATAAAATTTTGGGTGTGCGAAGAAAATGTGGTAAAAGTGATGTCTTCTCATCCATACCATCAATTATCAAACCCAAATATTTATTCGGATGATCATAACACTTCTTTAGATGCTTGTACAACTTTTTCCTTTCACTTGTTTGTTGTTTGTGACGCTCCTGAAGTTCTTTGACAATTGAATCTACACAACATAAAAGAAAGCCATTAAGAAATATGTTTTCATAGTTGATGACTATACAATTTTAAAAGTTAAAGTTATGAATGCTTACCTCTTTCTAACCCTTCACATTTGACCTTTTTTTATTTAAAATAAGCACATGTACTGCAAATCCCCATCCTTGTCTTCTTAGGAATATGGACATTGTTGAATTCTTTCTTCAATACCTTCACAAAATATTGATATGTAATAAACCGACCATGTCCCTCAGAACCTTCTGCATATTATTTGTATAAGTTGTAGATTTCTCATCTTGAAAAATTATCTGGAATATGTATTGTCTCTCTATTTGGCATACACTCTCCATGCTTTGAAAAGAAATCTTTCATCCATGACATTGCAGTATTTGATAATGGCTCAAATTGTCATTTATGATGTACTTCTGAATAAAATGTGGGATCCTTTTCCAAATTTTTTTGGATTCTCGAGAGACGAAAATTACCCATTGAAAGGAACATTTTGAAAGCCTGTCTACAGATAAATAAAGACCCAATATGATAATTATAACATGACAATGTATATTGCATGCACCCAACTAAATATTAATTTTTCATGCTTTTATTCATTGACAAATATCTCTTCCTTTTCTCTAATGTAAATTTGAAATCCATATGTTTCAAGCAATCTTTTTGACAACATTCACTTGAAATGAGAGCACTAATAGAACTTATTCTTGTTAGATATTCTACTCTACCCCCTTGTATAACTAGAACATCTTGGATTGATACAGAAAGGTCTGCTCCTACTCCTCGATACAATATTTCTTGGCAACATCTCCATCATTGGATCATCATTTGTATAAGCATTTTCATCATCATTCTGAGGAATGTTATCCACACTATGATCAGCTGTGCTTTTCAAATACTAACTTGGAGGATATTATTCATCTTCCCCTTCTTAACTGCTACTATCATAGTCCTTAGAATTGGGGCTAAATGGAAAAATTGACTTGAGGTTTATTGGATATTCTTCCTCATGTGCATTGTCATAGATGCTCTCATAGTCCATAGAATTAGGACTACGTCGAAAATGTGATTGTTTACTTACTGAAAATGCTACATCCTGTCATTTGCCATTGCTACTCTCATAGTCCTTAGGATTAGGACTAAGTGCTTCATCTTATCCTTCGTCACTACTGCTCTCATAGTCCATAGGATTAGGATTAAGAGGACACCGTGACACTCCATTCTTTTGAAAATTTTCATCATGCTCTTCATCATTGCTGCTCTCATAGTCCATAGGATTAGGACTAAGTGGACACCGTGACACTCCATTCTTTTGAAATTCGGCATCGTGCTCTTCCTCATTGCTACTCTCATAGTCCATAGGATTAGGACTAAGAGGACACCGTGACACTCCATTCTTTTAAAATTTTTCATCATGCTCTTCACCATTGCTGCTCTCATAGTCCATAGGATTAGGACTAAGTGGACACAGTGACACTTCATTCTTTTGAAATTCTTCATCATGTTCTTCATCACTGTTGCTTTCATAGTCCATAGGATTAGGACTAAGTGGACATTGTGACACTCTATTCAATTGAAATTCTTCATCACTATTGCTCTCATAGTCCATAGGATTAGGACTAAGAGGACATCGTGACACTCCATTCTTTTGAAATTTTTCATCATGCTCTTCATCACTGCTTCTCTCATAGTCCATAGGATTAGGACTAAGTGGACATCGTGACACTCCATTCTTTTGAAATTTGTCATCATGCTTTTCATCACTGCTGCTCTCATAGTCCATAGGATTAGGACTAAGAGGACACTGTGACACTCCATTCTTTTGAAATTTTTCATCATGCTCTTCATCACTACTGCTCTCATAGTCCATAGGATTAGGACTAAGTGGACACCGTGACACTCCATTCTTTTGAAATTCATCATCATGCTCTTCATCACTACTGCTCTCATAGTCCATAAGATTAGGACTAAGTGGACACTATGACACTCCATTCTTTTGAAATTCATCATTATGCTCTTCATCACTACTGCTCTCATAGTCAATAGGTTTAAGACTAAATGGACATCGTGACACTCCATTCTTTTAAAATTCTTCGTCATGCTCCTCATCACTGTTGCTCTCATAATCCTTAGGATTAGGACTAAGTGGAAACCGTGACTCTTTATTTATTTGAAATTCTTCATCCTGTCTTTCATCAGTGTTGCTCTCATAGTCCTTAGGATTAGGACTAAGTGGAATAATTGACTCTCTATTCATAGTGGAAGAAATTTTGTTATATTTATCAATAAGAATAGAGTTGTTACGTGACGAAGATGTTGATGCTTCACAAAGCAAAACTTTACTATCAGAAGAATCTATCCCTTTCAAATAGAAGAGGTTGAATGATACAAATGAAGACTCTCCTAATGATATTATATAGCTTAAAGAAATAAATTTTCCCTCCAAAAATTTTCACCAAAATTTTTCCCTCCAAAAATTTCATTTCATGTATTTCCATCCATTATTTTATTCTACGATTTATTAAAAAAATTTAATTAATTTTTTTTATGAAATAAATCTTTAAATTTAAAATTGTAAACTAAATCTTTTACCTAAATTAATTTAATAGTTAAACTATATAATATTTACTAGACAATTGATTTTTTTTTAAATTTTTATAATGCCTTCTAAAACAAATTAATCCCACATTCACCGTGTTGTAAAACAATTCCATAATATTCACTTTATCATAGTTTCCGATATCACCATAACAAAATTAACAAGTTGAATTTTTTTAAAAACAAATTAATCCCACATTAACAGTACGATAAAACATTTCTGTAATTTCACCAATATAATAAATTTCATTATCACTATTACTCACATCACATCAAGGCTTTCCGAGGTTTGGTAAAAGACTTGGAGCGAATTTGTGAAGTAGCTACATTGCTATCAACAACATATTCAGCAGAGGATTCTCGTATTTGAAAGGTTAGTTAATTTTTCTTCTTTGCAAATTTTAAAATTAAATAAGTTTAATGAAGCTTATTTTTTTTTTTAAATAAAAAATATTTGTGGGCAAAATTTACACACTACGTCCGTAGTGGGCATGGTGGGCCCGGTAATGCTCACGGTGGCTAAACAGGCCCGTGGGTTAGGGGCGGTGAGGTTGGCTACTCGGCACCCCGCCCCACCCCGACGGCCCAACGACCCACGAGGGTGGCGGGCCGATTCCCAACGGCCCGCAGGGGTGGTGGGCCATTGGGCCACCGAGGTGGGGTGGGGTTTGGGTTCGAGAGGGGGGAAATTGTTGGGCCACCAAGGTGGGGTAGGGCGGCCGGACCCAACGGTCAACTCGATTGGCTGGCTAATTTTCAGGGTGGGGCGATACGGCGATATATTTTTTTAATTTCTTATTATTTTTTTATTTTTAAATTGTTATGGTTTACAAAATTAATTATCATTTATCATTTTCGTTGTTAATTTAAGTTATTGTTTTTTTATGATTTACTGATTTATATGTGTCTTTTGTTTCAAGAAAATGGCAGCAAAGAAGATTTCTGTAAATATTTCTGGACCAAAGACTCTTAAAAGTGGATCTTCAAAAAAAATTTTGAACGAACTCCACCTAAGCTGATGGCTACAAATCTTTCAAGTGCCTCAAATGATAAGAAGATGATTTCATACTGGAAGAAATCAAAATGAGTGAAAGTTCCAACAAATGTTTGGTATGTGAAAGAAAGAGAAAGCCAAAATGTGCAGATATATCTATATGTTGATATACCTAATGATAATGGAATTTATGAGGTGATGGGAAAGGTCATAGACATGTGTTTGGTACCGGACAATGAAGTTGTTTACATACTTACAAAACTTCCAAAGTCACATGAAAGGATTAAATACCAATTATCATATTCATTGTATGACACGAGAGAGGCATCTACAAAGTTGTGTAAACAAATCGTAAATGAGATGACACAAAATATCATAAGTATTATTATTTATATTTGTGTTTTGCATTCTTGTAACTGTATCACCATATTTTTATAGCTTTGTTTTTATTGACATTTGCCAGAATTTTGTTGAAAGTTGTTCAATTAGGTTGGGAGGCATTCATTTTATAAGGAATGATATTATTAAAGTTGTTAGCAGTTTCTACTCAGTGTCAGAAGAAGATATGGAAAACAAGTAAAATGTAGTAATTCATGATGCTACAAAACTACATCCAAGGGATAAAAAAAAAAGCCTCTAGTGGGTAAATCTAGAAAAGGTATACAAGTTACTTTTGAAGATGAGGAAGTTGAAACTGGCAATGAAGAATATGTTGTCATTACTGAGGATGACATTGGAATTGAGAAGAGCCGTAAAATACCAAAAGTAACAATGCCTAAGAATAAATCCGTTCCAGTTAATGATGAGAATGTTATGAGGAAGAAAAGTAAAGTTGAACATTTTGAAGTAGTCATTACCAACAGTGAATAACCTAGTGAAACTTCAAAAGAAAGTAGATATATCATTACACCAGGAGCTGATTTAGAGGATGACATTATCAAAACAAAACAAAATGCCATTCAACAAAACTTGACAAAGAGAAACTTAATTGAGGGTGGTTGTACATTTCAGCTTAATGTCAGACAAATCTATAAGGCAAGTGAAGGACAATGTAAATATCAAATCAGAAAGCCACACCATCTGCATGTTCACAACTTGAAAACATTGATGAGGTACAATCCATATGCTCATGTGGTTAATTATGTGCTTCTTGTTGATCCAGTTCAAGTTCCCAACAAAGAAGCATTTGATAAGTCAAAATGTTTTGAATACAATTATTATGTGCTTGGGGGGAACCATTTTGTAGGAGCTCAAAGACAATTGATGGAGGAATATCCCAATAACCCATGTTTTGAAACAATAAAATGTATAATTTATACTTCTTTATCAGATACAGAAGAAAATTTAGTGGCATGAGATCATCATTCAGATAATGAATATAGGATGTCTATGGCTTTCATCCAAAGGGTTAGATTTATTGATAGTGAATTTGAAGAAAAATGTGGTGGGGATAAGATAAATGTTACTGTGGATTTCCGAAAGGAGTGTTGTATGGAAATAGGATATCAAATTGAAGAGAAAATCAATTCAAAATGCGACAGAGTTAGTGATTTATTCAGAGGTATTGATAACATTTTCCAGTTGACATTTAGAACTAGAGAGATATGGGAGTTGATTAATGAGATTTTTAGCATGTGGGAGAAAATTGGCATTAAAAACCAGAAGGTTAAAATGTCTAAACCATTGATATGTAGCAACAGTCAATTAGGTCATGGAATGAAGCAACTTCCAAAAGATATGATTATCACACCTTGGAGAACATTGCAAGGAGTGAAGGATGAAAAACTTGTCAAAGCAATATTATCTCGTGCGAGGTCAGGGGAATTATCATTGGAGGAAATGTCTGAGGAATTTCAAAAGTAAGTTTGTTGAATTAAATTTATTTATTTCTAGATTATAATTTTCTTTTAAATATAACATATTGTTCTTGGTAGTATTTGTTATACATATCATTATATTAACTTTTTTTACTTTATCTATGTAGTCACAAAGTTTACATGAAAATTCAAGAAAAAATGGTTAAATTGTTGAATGAATATAGTTGGGATGATGTTGTACGCAACTATCCAGATTCAAGTTCTACATCAACGTTAATTTTTTTTTTTATCTTGCATTTAGAAAGGTATG
Organism: Pinus tabuliformis; assembly: GCA_031772625.1. Taxonomy (NCBI): domain Eukaryota; kingdom Viridiplantae; phylum Streptophyta; class Pinopsida; order Pinales; family Pinaceae; genus Pinus; species Pinus tabuliformis. Next base: position 608,633,463 of record CM062810.1, read on the forward strand.
TTGATTTATACATTCATTTTTATTCATCTGTATACTATTTTTAATTTATAACTTACACATATATTTGTTTATTTTATAAAAGATGAAGGAGGCAAATGGAGCACTAGATAGTTTCAGAACCTTTATTGAAAAAATCAAGATCGAAAGACTGGGGAAGCAACATCTTAAGAATGTTGAACTTGATCTAACTCTTACTAATTTCATTTGGAATGGGCTTGACACTATTCAATATCAAGTAATACGTGGCGACTATAAAGACATTGCTAAACTCATACCTAAACTGGATTATGCTCTAGTTATTGCAAATATTCCCCATGGTTTCAATATTCCAAACATTGACTATGATAGTGACCCTTATACTTATCAAGCTCTTAGTAAAGTGGTTGCAGGATTTCTAGAAGTCACGTCATCACCATTATGGATATTTGTGAAATTTCATTCAGACGCACAATTAGCAATGTTATTGTCAAGCTTCAAGGGGAAAACAAATTCAAGGATGTAGCTTACATGGTAAGACGTTTAAAATGTATATTTAATTAATGTTAAAAAATTCATTTATGTACAAGTTAATTGAACTTTTACTATTTCATGTTACAGGAAAAAGTCAAATCTTCTTAACTGGGAAGATCAACCATTTATAAATGATTGTGAGTTCATCCATATTGATAGTTGGGAAAAATATGATAGCTATATGTCTATGATTTTTAATTGGGTAGATGGAAAGATTCATAGCCAAATACTGACTTATGATGTTGTGAGAAAATTACCATATGAAGACAAAGAAGTGAAAGGAGAGACAATTAACATTTATCAAAAACCACAGTTATTGATTAACTATATTATAGACATATGTTCAAATGAAGGAGATTGGGTTCTGGATTTATTTTCTCGCTCAGGTAAGTTTTATTATGTGGAATTGAATTTCGATATGTTATTTCTTAATTTATATGTCATTGTATTAATTTACTTCATTATTTCTTTTGTGCTTGATAATTAGGTACAACACTAGCATGTTGCCTTCAAAAAGGAAGAAATTGCATTGCCATTGAAAAAGATCCAATACAATGCAATTTTATTCAGCAAAGAATTAATGCTCTTCAATTTCTTCCAGATGCAATGCAAGAAATTGGGTTGAGGAAAGGGGACTTTAATGAATCATGTGTGGAAAAAAAGGCAAAGGAACCCCAACCATCATTACATGGAATGATTGGAAAAGCATAAAATGGGAGATTCGCAGACATCAAAGATCCATTAGAAGAGGAAAATGAGAAAAATGAAGTAGAAAATATTGTGGAAGAAGACAATAACGAAACTCTAGAGGACAAAGAGTTTGGATCACGTGACATTGTTGATTAAATTTAAGTTATGCTTGGAAATCAAGCTCATTTTTTGTAACTATTAATTAGTTATACTTGTAATGTTTTGACTTTGAAATTTTATGAGAAGAATAAGCATTCAATTAATGTTGTTATGCGTTCAATATTTGTATTATGTTATTTTCGCATTAATTTTTATGTTAATCATTATTTTTTGAAAAAAAAAAGTGATTATTATTATTATTATTTTGACATGAAATTCATAAAAAAAACTATTATTTAACCTTTTTTAGTTAAAATTTCCCCTAAAATTGTGATTTTGACATGTCATTTCTAGCAAAAAAATTACAAAAAATTATCAAAATGTGTAGTTTTTTAGTTATATTTATGTTGAAAATGGCTATCTTTATGTCAATTGTTAAAAATGATTGTTTTCTAGAGACAATTATTTCATGTGGATTGAAAAATTAATTAACGTTGTATAAATATGTATAATATAAAAAATTCAAAATATCGACCTTCTTGTTTAAATTTGCAAAACAATAAAAACTTCACTACAAAAAAAATAAAAAATAAAAATAAAAACAGGAAAATATGAAGAAGAAGACCACTTCAAAAATTATTAAATTTAGAAAATAATTATTTACATTTCATACAATAGAAAGTTTAAAGTCAAAAAATAGGTCTTTTAAAAGAAGGACCTGATGCAAAATTACTACTTTTTAAAATCAGCATGAAAATCACTACCATTCTAAAACGTATTGTACATAAAAAAATTTAAAGTGCCAAAAACTATGGTCTAAAAAAACATGTGTGTTCTGCATCACCCCTTTTCAAAATCGGGTCACTTTTTTGCTTTCTCTACGAAACGGGTAGCAGTATCAGTTCCTGTTTCAAAGATTACATTTTTCAGTTCCTTGGTTGTTGTATCCTTTTCATTTACTTCATTTCTTAATGATGTCACTTCATCCTGCAACCTTTGACTTTGATCTTCCTTTTCATTGTACTGCTTCTTTATTTTGTTTCCTCCCTCCAATTGAGTTTTTAACCTGCTAACCTCTTCTTTGTAGGTACACTCCATTTTGTCAAATAGATCTTGTTGATCTCTAATTTTGCCTGTGAGCCTTTTAACTTCTGACTCTATATTTTTTTCACTTTCACCCATAAGAGAAAAATCAGTTGTTTCACTGTCACTTTCATTATCATCAATATTGCATGAACAGAGAAATGTATCACCAGAAGACCAAATTTTTTTAGCTGATAGTTCTTTTTCTTGTTCATCTTCAATCTCAAGTGATTCTAAATTTGAATACTTACTTCCACCTAATAGTCAATTGTTTCTCTTGCTATCACTATTACTTTGAGACGTATTCTTCTTCTTAGTTGCTTTCTTATTTTGCTTGTTTCCCATTGTTACAATGGATCTCCTTCAAGCAATCAAGCTTCTTCCAAAGAACCTTCTCCGATACCAATTTTTGGGAAAAATACTGGGGGGGAGGGGGGGGGGGGGTGAATCAATATTTACAAATCAATAAATTTTTACATTTCATATTCAGATTTCTATGCGTGACTTTACTGAATCGAACCTATGTGTGAACACAACTGTTCTTAAGCCAATTAGCATATATCCAGAGAACTTATAATTCAGTTAATCCATCATATGTATATCTTCAGCTAGTGCATTAGTAATTTACTAATCATTAGATAAACAGTAACCATGTGTTATAATAAATAAACCATCACACATAAGCAACATGCATGAACACCAAGATTTAAGGTGGAAACCCAATGCGGACGAAAAACCACCTGTTGTTGTTGCCATTGTATTCTTTTTAATATAAAGAATAAGTTGTTTACAATCTTGTATTGGTGCAGACTCATACCAGTACGCAGGAACCCACCTGAAGAAGGATACAACCTTCTCTCGTTCTCCAGCTTCTACTGGAAGGGAGCTACAACCCCCTGATCTAATCACCAACCACTACTGGCAAGAAGCTTTGACTTCCTCACTGAAGGCTCCAACCCTTAGTATCCTCTAGGGACCATGTTTCATACATTTTCAGACAAGATAATCCTGGTGCACAACAGCCCAATATGTAGACCACGTTTCATCAAACTTTCATACTAGACCCATCAAAACATTGAAGCCCATAATCAATCACCACTGTAATACAAAATACATCTGCATCAACCAATCACTGAAATCAAATCATGAATATCTGACTAGGTGAACCCGTGTATACAGCTTAATATGACTTAAAACATTCTTTTTCTTCAATTGCTTGATTCTGATATGTAATACTTTGTTCTATCATCATGTTCTTTTGTGTCATTACTCTATTACCTCTGAATTGACCTGTTACAATGTGAGTACCATCATACATCACTTCTGAATTAATTCCTCTGAACTGCCCTGCATTTTGTCACATCTGTAATCACAACTACCATGGATTCTATCACATATTGCTTATATCTTTATCAAGTAGTCCATTCATCAAATAGGTTGTCTATCAAGGACACCACTAACACAATATTCTTGTATCTAACCTTTAACCATTATTCTGTTCCATCATTTTGTCACTTTTGATATCTTTGTGTTTCATCATTCTATCACTTTTGATCTATCCTTTAGATTCATCTAGTTACCATATACAAGTGAGTTTCCATCAAGGAAAACACATGCATCATAATGACAACAATATCGCCCTTTGGGCTTGATGGAAACTATTTTGGTGTTTGATCACCACAACCTGTAAATAACATCAAGACAAGAACAAAGATACTCTGCAAACAACAAGCTACTTAGACAAGCACCAATATTTTCAAAACACCAAGCTATTCTCCCCCTTTTACATCAAGGGAAAAGTGTTGACCAAGGTAAAATTAAGGCTTCCAAATTTGATCTATGGAATATGAACACTAATTGTGCTCCCCCTAGGCACATGTTGAATTCTCTGATCAAACTCCCCCTTAGTACATGCTGAGATGCACTATAATGTCCATGCTCCCCCTGAGCATATGCAGAGTCTACAAAAATATATTGAAAGAATAACATGACTCTATAATGACCCTCCTAACACCAATGAATCATACATACATCAATCACCTAACCAAGTGGGATTACATATTTGACATGATCACAAAAGTACATACATGACTGAATATGACAATTATTACATCATAGATCTTTCCATTATATTTACATCAAATGATATACATTACATTTATAATAAAGACCAAAGAACTAAATAGTATCATGATAGTTATTAGCAACTATCATACACCATATATGATCTGCACCATAAGCCTCTGTCAATGACATCAAGAACAACAACCTATATATGTACATCATCAGATCATAAGATAAGTTAATGTATATTTTATATCATCAACCTGTGACAATGTATGCCACATATAGATATCAACTCATCCTATTGATCTTATCAAGATCAACTTGCTCTGTTTCCTTAGTAGAAAAAGCCCTAACATAGCCTTCCATGAATCAACTAAGCATATGTCATATCTCCAAGCAGTTACACAAAGCCATTCACATCATATCATATGTATGTGAAAACACAATAGTCATCATCCATGACTCTACCATAATCATCGTACCAAGAACTGCATGATCTTTCCATAACAACCCTCAATATATCAACCATGTAGCTTCACTAGGGATTTCTCCACCATCCCACATCCAATAAGCATCAACTAAGATAATCAACATATGTGATAATCAAACCTATCATCATAAAGTAAGAAGTCATCATCATTATGTGACTAAGTAAGCCATGTCTCCAGATAATCATGTCTTCAAATATATATGTCTTCACGAAACCTGCAATAACACTATTCTCTGGGCCAACCAACATTATTTACCAATGTGTAATTTAAGTAATCATCCATGTATCAGCATAATATGTATGTAGCTTCTCATCAGTGAGAAAAGTAAATCATGAGCTCACAAACAAACTTTGTTGATATCATAAAGATCAATAATCCTCAACCAATATACCATGTGAGATCTAAGAAATATAGGAATCCTTATCCATAACTGTACCATGTGAAATTTATGCATCTTTGAAGTTGTTATGACAACAACATAAAAGAAATGAGTGACCCTTATCTAATAATGAACTTGTGCACTCAAGATTTGTTCTTCTCATTGACCTTATGAAGATCACCATGAAAACAACATACCATATGTACTATATGCATCATCAAAAGCATCATCCACAATCATCCATAAATCTGATCTAAATAAAAACTATGTGGCCTGAGCAATATAAGTATCATCTGAGACTTCATCATAGGAAACCCATGACTACAGAATAACATGATGTATCATTTAAATACTTCAACAACATAAGCACCATCACCATCATTATGTACTAAAGACTTCTAAACGTAATGCCAACAATGCATTGTTAGAAGTATAGCATATTTTGCCTTGAACCTGTGCCAACTGTTCACTGTTAGATCTGATCATTGCAAATATTAGTAAGAATCATCAAGGCATCATCATCAACTAGTTATACATCAAGTAATCAAAAACTTATGAGGGTAAAAATATCTTCTAAGTAACATCCATAGACTCTAATAATCAACTATCAAAACAGAGAAGACAATTGATAATTGTCTGAACCACATCAGACCCTTTTTCTGAGTCTGTCCCACTTCTTTTTCATTAAACCAACATATATGCGACTGTGAAGTTTATAATTAGAGCATATACGCGACTTGTATTAATAAGCTCCACGTATGAAAATTGGAACAATGAAACTTCATACTTTCAGTTTCCCCTGGTTCTGTTATGACTGTACTTGGTCCTAGAATTTTTGCTGAAGCATCAGTGCCAAGAATATCATTACCATGATGGTTCTTCATCAGAGACTCCATTTTTCTCTTGTCTCCAGTCATATGATGAGCGCATCCACTATCATCTTTTTCTTCGAATGAGCAGGGAGAAATATCACACCTTATATGATCTTCCTTTTCTTGATTCTTGATGGATTCATCTTTTTCAGATTTTATGATATAAATCTGCTTTTTTGATTGCTTACCATATTGTCTACGAAGGTCAATAGAATTGTCCTTGCATTCTTTTTCTACATGCCCAAACTTGTTACAAGCATAACATCTTATGTGTTTCATATTCCTTCTATAGAAATAAATGTCTTTGTGAAAAAACATATTTCAAGAAAAACAATATCCCTTAAAGTACCTAGAAGCTGATGATCTTTCTGTGTGACAGTTATTAGCTTGAACCATTCTAATTCTTCATCTAGCTACAACATGTCCAAAATTATGACATATAAAACATTCAACATTATTCATCAGAGGAAAGAATCGATTAACAGTTCCATAGTTAGGAGTAAATTGTTTTCTTTGAAGACTTTCTTTCCTTGGTTGTTGATGGGGTTGACCTCTTATCTACTTGTTGAGCATTTCAATTTTTTCATCAGAATTCATTTCTTGAGTTTGTGAGCTAGATTCATCTTTAACGGTTTCATGAAAACCAAGACCATATTTGATGGGAGGAGACCTTTGACTACTAAGAATATTATCCAAAATCTTAGTACTATCTTGAAATCGTAAAATTTATCCTTTTCTTCTAATTTATCTTTTAGGATATTTACCTCAACCTGATATTTCTCTTCCATTTCAAGATACTTCTTCTTTATGATTTCTTCAACTTTTCTTCCTTCTTCCACTTGTTGCCTTAATTTGAGAACCTCATTTTCTTGTTCTTCAAATGCTTGAAGTAGTTCTCCATTCTGCTTATTTGAATTTTTAAGATCTACTTTTAGAGAGACAACCACATCTTCAAGACCTTCACAGCAACTGGTTCTTTTATAAGTTACTTCGTTGTTGTATCCTTTTCATTTACTTCATTTCTTAATGATGTCACTTCATCCTACAACATTTGGCTTTAATCTTCCTTTTCTTTGTACTGCTTCTTTATTTTGTTTCCTTCCTCTCACTGAGTTTTTAACCTGCTAATCTCTTATTTTAGGTACACTCCATTTTGTCAAATAGATCTTGTTGATATATAATTTTGTTTGTGAGCCTTTTAACTTCTACCTCTATATTTCTTTCATTTTCACCCACAAAAACAAATTCAGTTCTTTCACTGTCACTTTCATTATCATCAATATTGCATGAACAGATAAATGTATCACCAAAAGACCAAATTTTTTTACCTAATAATTCTTTTGCTTGTTCATATTCAATCTGCAGTGATTTTGAATCTAAAAAATTACTTCCACCTAATAGCCAATTGTCTCTCCTGTTGTCACTGTTCCTTTGAGATGTCTTCTTCTTCTGAGGTGCTTTATTCTTTGATTCTTTCCCATTGTTACAATGGATCTCCTTCAAGTGATCAAGCTTCTTCCAAAAAACCTACTCCGATACCAATTGTTGGGAAAAATACTGAGAGGGGGAGGGGGCGAGGAATCAGTATTTACAAATCAATAAATTTTTACATTTCATATTCAAATTTCTATACGTGACTTTAATGAATCGAACCTGCGTGTGAAAACGACTGTTCTTAAGCCAATTAGCATGTATCCAGAGAAATTATAATTCAATTAATCCATCATATGTATATCTTTAGCTATTGAATTAGTACTTTATTAACCATTAGATAAAAACTAACCATGCACTGTAATAAATAAACCATCACACATAAGAAACACACATGAACACCAATACTTAAGATGGAAGCCCAATGCAGGAGAAAAACCACCTGCTGCTGTTGTCTCTGTCTTCTTTTTAATATAAAGAATAAGTTGTTTACAATCTTGTACTGGTGCAGACACATACCAGTATGCAGGCACCCACCTGGAGAAGGCTACAACCTTCTCTCATTCTCTAGCTTCTACTAGAAGGGAGCTACAAGTCCCTGATCTAATCACCAGCCAATATTTGCAGGAAGCTTCGACTTCCTCACTAAAGGTTCCAACCCTCAGTATCATCCAGGGACCACGTTTAATAAATTTTCAGACTGGATATTCCTGGTACACAACAATACAATATGTAGGCCACGTTTCATTAAATTTTCATACTGGACCCATCAGAACATTGAAGCTCAAAATAAATCACCATTGTAATACAAAATACATCTGCATCAACCAATCTGAAACTCGATCATCAATCTCTTAATCAACCACAACTAAATTAATTACTAAAACCTCTGACATAAATGAATCACTCAATCATCAATTTCTGAATCAACCACAACTAAATCAATCAATTATTGAAAACTCAATGAACCGACAATTAAAAAAATTCAATCAATCAACTGGAACAGACAGATCACTATAACCAGAACACATAATTGAACCCAGAACACTGCATCAGCAAACAAAACTAACTAAAACCTTAAAATTCATATGTTAGAATGTATACGTTACTTTAGTGAAGAAAATTTGCATGTATATGCTACTTCATTTAACCCAACTTGTGTATACCTCTAAAGATACTAAATCATAAAAACTTTGAACCAAAAATTGTACCAACCAATGACATTATGAATATCTGTTGTCAAATTACATAGTTCTAAATAGATCGCAGCAAAGATCACCCTTCTTAATCAATCAATCAATCAACTAGACTCAATCTCCTTATACAATCAGTTTTACTTTCAGATCTAATGAAGACATCATTGACAAACATCAGTAAAATAGTAGCACTGATCAGATAGATCAGTCATCTTTGAATAGCAAGATTTTCTTCTACATATGCTACTTGGAAGTGTCGAACCAGTGTGTATATGCGCCTTTACCAAGGCGAACTAGCGTATAGATATGCAAATAATAACTTATAACTTTGCAATTATTCCAAACTTCATACATACCCATATCCCAACATTTAAAGGATAAAAACATGTGTTAGCAATCAGATCTGGCCCATCCATTATCAGATCATACAATGTTAAGTCATTTCAGGTCTTATGATCCTGATCCATCATTAGATCTCATCCATCATCAAACACTCAGATGCATACTTAGTTCAGATCAAGCAAAGCATCAAAAACCCATAACTTCTTTTGATCTAACTCTTCATAAGATATACATTACTTGCACCCATAGCCCTTTGATCTTCTCCTCCTTATATAGTTTTAGCCTTTCTCAATACCTCAAACCAAAACAACACTTAGAACTTGTGGTATTCTTGGACGAGATCAAGTAACCGTTATTCCACTCAATATTGTGGGGTAATACCATGGTATGGACCCTTGGTATTCTTTAACCTTAATTTTCCATCCCATATGTGCTTTTTCTTCTGTAAAAGTGTGTGCATACCTATATGCTCTTTTTGTTCTATGAACCTGCTTGTATACACTACTTGGACTAGGTGAACCCACGTATACAACTTAATATGACTTAAAAAATTCTTTTTCTTCAATTTCTTGATTCTGATCTGTAATCCTTTGTTCCATCATCATGTTATTTTGTGCCATTACTCTGTTACCTCTGAATTGACCTGTTACAATGTGAGTACCATCATACATCACTTCTGAACTGACTCCTCTGAACTTCCATGCATTTTGTCACATCTGTAAACACAACTACCATGCATTCTGTAACATCTTTTTTATATCTTTATCAAGTTGTCCATTCATCAAATAGGTTGTCTATCAAGGACAACACTAACACAATCTTCATGTATCTAACCTTTAACCATTATTATGTTCCATCCTTCTGTGACTTCTGATATTTATGTGTTTCATCATTCTGTCACTTCTGATATGTCGTTTAGTTTCATATAGTTACCATATAAAAGTGAGTTTCCATCAAGGACAACACATGCATCATAATGACATAAATCTCCCCCTTTGGACTTTATGGAAACTGTTTTTGTGTTTGATCACCACAACCTGTAAATAACATCAAGACAAGCACCAAGTTACTCTCCAAACAACAAGCTACTTAGGGAAGCACCAAGCTACTCTCCCCCTTTGACATCAAGGGCAAAGGGTTGACCAATGTAAATTCAAGGCTTCCAAATACATTCTTCTGAATATGAACACTGATCATGCTCCCCCTAAGCACATGTTGAATTCTCTGATCAACCTCCCCTTTAGTACATGTTGATATGCACTATACCATCCATGCTCCCCCTGAGCATATGCAGAGTCTGCAGAAATATTTGAAAGAATAACATGACTATATAATAACCTTCATATCACCAATTACTCATACATACATCAATCACCCAGCCAAGTGCGGATACACCAAATGACACAACCACTCAACCAAGTGGGATTACATATTTGACATGATCACAAGAGTCCATACATGACTGAATATGACAATTATTACATCACATATCTTTACATGATCTTTACATCAAAATGCTATACATTACATTTATAACAAAGACCAAATACCTAAACAATATCATGATAGTTAGTAGCAACTATCATACACCATATATGATCTGCACCATAAGCATCTGTCAGCAATAGCAAGAACAACAACCTGTATATGTCCATCATCAGATCACATGATAAGTCAATGTAGCTTTTATATCATCAACCAGTGACAAAGTATTCTGCATATAGATATCAACTCATCCTCTTGATCTTATCAAGATCAACTTGCTCTATTTCCTTAGTAAAAAAATCCCTAACATAGCCTTCCATGAATCAACTAAGCGTATGTCATATCTCCAAGCAGTAACAAAAAATTATTCACATCATTTCATATGTATGTGTGTTATAGATCTAACCCAGAAATATATGATAATATAAATAAACCTAAGAATAACAAGATCTGAATATCGATAGATGCTTCTTTATTAATATCAAAACCCTTAAGGTAGGGCAACACCATACATTCACTCCTTAAGGAAGGAGAACACTCCACAAGCCATATGCCTGTTCATACAATATTCCTTCACCTCTCTCCATGTGGAGTCTCTAGCCTCTATATAGGCTTCATACATACAATACCATGGATCATTACCATGGTTCCCTCATACCATCGAACTAATACCATGGGCCCATTACATTATTAATAACTACTTATGGTCCCTTACATGATATGGGTTAACCACCTTATTTATTACTATGGCCCATCCCATTATTACATTATTACCTTGGGTACCTCCCTTTGTACCCCATATTATCCCCCCTATGTATATAACAATGTGAAAACACCATAGTCATCATCCATGACTATACCATCATCATCGTACCAAGAATTGTATGATCTTTCCATAACAACCCTCAATATATCAACCATGTATCTTCACTAGGGATTTTTCCAACATCCCACATATGACAAGCATCAACCATGATAATCAACATATGTGAGAATCAAACCTATCATCATAAAGTTATAGTTCATCATCATTATGTGACTAAGTAAGCCATGTCTCCAAATAACCATGTCTTCAAATAGATATGTCTTCATGAAACCTGCAACAACACCATTCTCTTGACCAACCAACATTATTTACCAATGTGTAATTTAAGTAATCATCCATGTATCAACATAATATGTATGTAGCTTCTCATCAATGAGAAAATTAAATCATGACCTCATAGACAAAATTTCTTGATATCATCAAGATATATAATCCTCAACCAATATACCATGTGAGATCCAAGAAATATAGGAATCCTTATCCATAACTGTACCATATGAAATTGATGCATCTTTGAAGTCATTATGAAAGCAACATAAAAGAAATGAATGACCCTTATCAAATAATGAACTTGTGTACTCAAGTTTTGTTCTTCTCCTTGACCTTATGAAGATCACCATGTAAGCAACATACAATATGTACTATATGAATCATCAAAGGATTCATCCACAATCATCCATAAATCTGATCTAAATAACAACTATGTTGCCTAAGCAATATAAGTATCATCTGAGACTTCATCATAGGCAATCCATGATTGCAGCATCGCATGATGTATCATTAAATACTTCAACAACATAAGCATCATCATCATCATTATGTAACCAAATACTTCTAAACATAATGCCAACAATGCATTGTTAGAAGTATAACATATTCTCCCCCTGAACCTATGCCAACTATTCACTGTCATATCTGATCATTGCAAATATCAGTAAGAATCATCAAGGCATCATCATCAACTAGTTATACATCAAGTCATCAACAACTTATGAGGGTAAAAATCACTTCTAAATAACATCCATATACTGTAATCATCAACTATCAAAACAGAGAAGACAATTGATAATTGTTTGAACCACATTAGACCCTTTTTCTGAGTTTGCGCCATTGTTTTTTCATCAAACCAACATATACGCAGCTGTGAAGTTTATAAATTATGTATATACGTGACTTGTCTTCATAATATTTCCGTACGAAAATTGGACCACTGAAACTACATACTTTTAGTTTCCCCTGATTCCGTTCTTACTATACCTGGTCCTAGAACTTTTGCTGAAGCATCAGTTCCAAGAATATCATTACCATGATGTTTCTTCATTAGATACTAAATTTTTATTGTGTCTCTAACCATATGATGAGCACATCCACTATCATATTTGTCTTTGAATGAGCATAGAGAAATATCACACCTTATCTGATCTTCCTTTTCTTGATTCTTGATGGATTCATATTTTTCATATTTTATGATATAAATCTGCTTTTTTTATTGCTTACCATATTGTCTATGATGGCCCATAGACTTGCCCCTACATTCTTTTGCTACATGCCCAAACTTGTTACAAGCATAAAATCTTATGTGTTTCGTATTCCTTCTATAACAATCAATGGCTTTGTAACCAAACAAATTGCAAGAAAAACAATATCCCTTAAAGTACCTGGAAGCTGATGATCTTTCTATGTGACGGTTATTAGCTTGAACCATTCTACTTCTGCATATGGCTGCAACATGTCCAAAATTATGACATATATAACATTCAACATTATTCATTAGAGGAAATAATCGATTAACACTTCCATAGTTAGGCGTAAATGATTTTCTTTGAAGACTTTCTTTCCTTGGTTGTTGATGGGGTTGACCTCTTATCTCCTTGTTGAGCATTTCAAATTTTTCATTAGAATTCATTTCTTTAGTTTGTGAGCTAGATTCACCTTTAACAGTTTCATGAAAACCAAGACCATATTTGATGGCTGGAGACCTTTGACTACTAAGAATATTATCCAAAATCTTAGTACTATCTCGAAATCATAAACATTTATTCTTTTCTTCTAATTTATCTTTTAGGATATTTACCTCAACTTGATATTGCTCTTCCATTTCAAGATGCTTCTTCTTTATGATTTATTCAACTTTTCTTCCTTCTTCCACTTGTTGCCTTAATTTGAGAACCTCATTTTCTCGTTCTTTAAATTCTTGAAGTAGTTCTTCATTCTGCTTATTTGAATTTTTAAAATCTACTTTTAGAGAGACGACCACAGCTTCAAGACCTTCATAGTAACTGGTTCTTTCTATAAGTTCCTTGGTTGTTGTATCCTTTTCATTACTTCATTTCTTAATGATATCACTTTATCTTGCAGTCTTTGACTTTAATCCTCCTTTTCTTTGTACTGCTTCTTTATTTCGTTTCCTTCCTCCAACTGAGTTTTTAACCTAGTAATATCTTCTTTGTAGGTACACTCCCTTTTGTCAAATAGATCTTTTTGATCTCTAATTTTGTCTGTGAGCCTTTTAACTTCTGCCTTTATATTTCTTTCGCTTTCACCCATAAGAGAAAATTCAGTTGTTTCATTGTCACTTTCATTATCATCAATATTGCATGAACAAAGAAATGTATCACCAGAAAACCAAAAATTTGTACCTGATAATTCTTTTTCTTGTTCATCTTCAATCTGAAGTGATTCAAAATCTAAATACTTACTTCCACCTAATAGCCAATTGTCTCTCCTGATGTCACTATTCCTTTGAGATGTCTTCTTCTTCTGAGGTGCTTTCTTCTTTTTCGTCTTTCCCATTGTTACAACGGATCTCCTTCAAGCGATCAAGCTTATTCCAAAGAACCTGCTCCGATACCAATTGTTGGGAAAAATACTGAGACGGGGGGTGTGAATCAATATTTACAAATCAATAACTTTTTACATTTCATATTTAGATTTCTATACGCGACTTTACTGAATCGAACCTGCATGTGCACGTGACTATTCTTAAGCCAATTAGCGTATATCTAGGGAAATTATAATTCAGTTAATCCATCATATGTATATCTTCAGCTAGTGCATTAGTACTTTATTAAACATTAGATAAACATTAACCATGTGTTGTAATAAATAAACCATCACACATAAGAAACACATATGAACAACAAGATTTAAGGTGGAAACCCATTGTGGGCGAAAAGCCACTTGGTGTTGTTGTATTTTTCTTCTTTTTAATATAATGAATAAGATATTTACAAACTTGTACTGGTGCAAACTCATACCAATACACAAGAACCCACCTGCAAAAGGATACAACCTTCTCTCATGCTCCAGCTTCTACTGGAAGGGAGCTACAACCCCATGATCTAATGACAGCCACTATTAGCAGGAAGATTCGACTTCCTCACTAAAGGATCCAACCCTCAGTATCCTCCAGGGACCATGTTTCATAAATTTTCAGACTGGATACTCCTAATACACAACAACACAATATGTAGGACATGTTTCATCAAATTTTCATATTGGACCCATCAGAACATTGAATCTCAAAATCAATCACCACTGTAACACAAAATACATCTGCATCAACCAATCACTGAAACCCAATCATCAATCTCTGAATCAACCACAACTGAATCAATCACTGAAACCTCTGACATAATTGAATCACTCAATCATCAATTTCTGAATCAACCACAACTGAATCAATCAATCATTGAAAACTCAATGAACCAATACTGTAACAAAATTCAATCAATGAACTGGAATAGACTGATCACTATAACTAGAACACATAATTGAACATATAGGTGCCTTTACCCGCGTATACAACTTAATAGGACTTAAAACATTCTTTTTCTTCAATTTATTGATTCTGATCTATAATCCTTTGTTCCATCATCATGTTCTTTTGTGCCATTACTCTATTACCTCTTAATTGACCTATTACAATGTGAGTACCATCATACATCACTTCTGAACTGATTCCTCTGAACTACACTGCATTTTGTCACATTTGTAAACACAATTTCCATGCATTTTGTCACATCCTGTTTATATCTTTATCAAGTAGTCCATTCATCAACAAGGTTGTCTATCAAGGACAACACTATCACAATCTCCTTGTATCTAACCATTAACCATTATTCTGTTCCATCATTCTGTCACTTCTTATATCTCTATTTTTCATCATTCTGTCTCTTCTGATCTGTCCTTTAGATTCATCTAGTTACCATATACAAGTGAGTTTCCATCAAGGACAACACATGCATCATAATGCCAACAATTTCTCCACCTACACTATGAGGATTTTTCCTATCTGGTAGTCTCTCAGGATTTATCGCAATCCACACCTGATCACTAAGCCCTAAATTGAGACCCACTCTATAGGATTTACCGTATCTCCCAACCTAAGATTACTAGGCCAAATGGAGAGAAATCCACCTCTTGTCTTTACAATATATCCTGCCAATCAATGGCATGGATTCCTAGGCACATCATGACAACACAAAATCCATCTTTACCACAATCCACAGTCTAGTTCCGAGGTTACTAGGCCATGTTTTCTATCATTCAGAGATCTACCTCACTCAGCTTCGAATCCATCTAGCGATCCAGCTCAACCAAAACATGAGAACCCGATCACACCATGGCTATCTAGAAATGGAAAGGCTAAGATAAAACCATTGTCACACCTAGAAAAACCCATGCCATAATAGTAAAAGAACCACATGCAATACCATGCATGTCAAATCTAGCAAGGAAAATACACATGCAAATCGATATCTTCAAAGAATACTACTTTAGCTACTTGATCCTTCTCATCCTTGATTCCTCCTTCATTCCTCTTGCTTTCTCTTCCTTTCTTGATGCAATGCCAAAATTTTCCAAGAAAACTCTAAGTTTCCAAGAGTGAGAGAATAATGAGAGAGCTCCACAACTGAACTGACAAAACGTTACAAGCTAATCCCTAGAAGACTTTTTATCAATTAGGCCTCTATTTTCTTCATTTTCCATTATTCTCCTTCATTTTCCTCCTCACATGAAACCTATGACCTTTCACCTTCCTTTCCTCCTAATTTCCATTTTTTTCATAAATAAAGTGCCAAAAATGCCATTTTTCCTTTCCAAAACCTTAGCCATTTCCTTTGCCAATTTCCTTAGCCATAATAAACCAAATGAACACCCACTAGGATTTTTTTCCCAACATTCAGCATGGAATAAGTGTCCCATCCACTGTGGTTATTATTCTTCCTTTATTAACTTTTATTACACAAAATTTTCACCAGGGTTGTTACACCCAAGTTAAGAGGGATATTGGATAGAAGAGAGGGTATATCTCCCTAGTTGAGAGGGAGGGCATATTATGACAATCAATACTTTGAAGAAAGAATTAAGTTGAGGTACTATAGACAAATGTTTTTGATTCATGAATTTGTAAACAAAAGACTTGAGAAGTACCGAGCCTGTATTTGGTGCTACTGAAGAAATTAAAGAAGAAATCTTATGACAAGTTGTATTTGGATGACTTGATGATGATATAAGTAGCATCATAATTATTAGGGACCCTAAAGGTTTGTGTTTACCTGTATATATATTTGAAGGTTTATTACTTACTAGGATTATGATTTTGCGAGATCTCTCCATAAAAGGTCGAGCGTTTGAAGCATGCTTGAATTGGTGGATATATCTAATTTAGTTTGTTAGGGGAGATGAAGAATATTATGGGAAGATACTTGGGAGTACATATAGCTATCCTATGTGTTGATGTTTATATATCCCAAAGTAGGGAGGGTAGCATTGGTCATGGAGCTCAGAAATTGGATACACACCAAGATATCTAGGTTGGTGATAGAGCTTAAAAGCTTGATGGTATCTAGAGTGGATAAAGCTTGAGTTCACATTAGTCTCACTTGATTAGAGGACCCTGGTCAAGTATCTAATCTGTAGCATACATGTGCTATGACTCTTCATAGAGCATATCATTTTTATAGATTCCATGTACCTTTATGTATATGTAATTATGAATACCTCCCTAGTTAAGAGGGAGTGTTGAAGAATGTAACTAGTGTCGGTTTTCATAATTATATTTGAGTAATGATGTAATGTATTTGTCAAAACAAAGAAAAATGAATTTTATTATTAAAGAAATTGACTTATTAAAGCATGGGTTTCATGCTTGGGTCAATTGTTTATACGTTAAAGCCTGCATTGTGGGATTCTAGGGTTTATGTCAAGTGTCATTTTCCATGACATAATGTAAAAGACCATTCTTGGGCTTCATCTCTTAAAAAAGAAATTCAATTTTATGTAAATTAGGTCTTCTAGGCCTCCTCCACCAAGCCAGCCTCAAGAAAGAACAATTCAGCCCCAATAAGGGAATATGACCTCATAAACTCACTATATATTGGATCTAATCGACCTCATTTGGTGTACTCACTCAACAAGTTCAAATTGTAGATGTTGGAAGTAGTAAAAGGTCTGAAATTCAAGGAAGAAGGAGGAAATGTCTAGCGAAGGAGAAGGAATTATTTATCTAGCTAAGGAATTCGAAATTTTGTCTCTCTTATCTCACACGTGTGAAGGAACTGAAGTTGTAAAAGGGAGGAAATCGTATTCTTGAAGCTCGTATGAAATTTTGATGTAGTAGGGTTGAAAATATGTCCTTGATGCAGTATTTATGCAATGTTCATGAAATATTATTGCATCGATCTTTGAAGGTTGTAAGAAAAGTTTGAGGGCTGACTTGGTGTATGACGAAGGCCTTCTAGTCTAGAGTCTTGGTCTATCTCAACTTGAATTTTCTAGTGGAAGAGTTTGAATGGGATTTCCCCTATAGAGTGGGTTTAGCTGTGGATGATTGTCTACATCTTGTGTCATTTATCTTCTTGTCTTGTTTTGAAGATTTCTTGATGAGAAAAGAAGAACATAAGAAAGTTAATAAGAACACAAAGATATCACAAGTAATTATCAACATAAGAAAATATTTCTTCCTTTCCAAATTTCTAACAAGTCCTATTCTTTTAGTTGTTTATCATGGTGATATGTTTTTTCTAACTATGTTCTCAACAAACATCACTGAGACAGTTTTGGAAAACATTCCTCTTGGCATGCCTTGACCACCTTTCAACTTGTTTATAGTGACTTGTGTGGTATGATTTCTTCCACTTCTTTCTTTAATATATTGAGGTATTTATTAACTTTCATTGATTATTTTTCAATATGAACTTGATTTTATTCCTTAAATATTAAATTTTCTTGTATTCTCTTGATCTATAAGGCCCTGGTAGAAAAATAATATGGGAATCAACTTTAAAAATTAAGAATAGATAATTGACGTGACTTTGTTAACAACAAATGTACAACTTATTTCACTACATAGGGCATTAAAATGAAACATATAATTCCATATACACCACATCCAAATTGTCTTTCTAAAAAAAATAAACATTAAAAGAAATGAAAAATTGTATGATCTAATTTGAAGGACTAAGTCTTCATTTTCAGGTTGAAGTTATTAATTGTTCCAATTACATGATCAATCACATTCCAAAAAAGGATATAAAAGAAGTAACACTAAAATAAGTGTGGAGTAAACATAAACCATATGTAATCCACTTTCATTTGTTTGGTAGTGAAGCATTGGCTCACATCCTTAAAGAGAAAAGGAAAGAAGCGTGGCCTAAGAGTGAGAAATGATTTTTTTTTGGATATTTTAAAAATGTAAAAGATTATATACTTTTGCAACCTCCTTCCAATGAAATGTTTATTAGGAAATATGTTTATTTTAATGAAGTTGTCTCCCCAATGTGGGTGGGAAGCGCAGATGGGTAGGGTGTTGGGGGGTGATCCCACCACCCCAACACCTCAAGAAACATTAAATATGGTGGTGGCGTGGCCTGCCCCCTACATGCACATGCATGTGAATGGATTTACAACATATGGAGTTGGTTGTTTCTATATCCTGTTTGGATTTTGCTACCAGAAGGTTGAGGTAGAGGGTTAGAAATGGTGAATTATTCCCCTCTCCAACATAGGTGGGTCTCTGGAAGGAGACTTACAATGTCAATTTTCTACTAATATGCCATTATCTCATAGCTCTAGTGTGTTTCCTTAGCTAAACCTTAATGTTCTTTTCACTTTCAGCTTGAAGCCATCTATGGCACTTTGGCAGTAATGTTAATTTCTCCAAGAAGTCATGGGAGTGGGCTTCTTGAAGCACAATTGTTATAGACATTTTTGGGCCCTACAACCCCAAGCATGAAATGTCCATAAAACAAGGGCTCCTAAGACCCTAAAAGTGTTGTTCTAACCCCTAAAGGAACAAGGTCAACAGATTATAGCTTCTCCCAGAAGTTCTCCATGAAAAACTGCTCAGAATTGGTCAAAACAGGATCATTTCAGCTGCTCCACTGGCCAAGTGCGTTGCATCTCACCTAAATATACTGTGTGGGTGCATTGCATTTCAAAAATCCCTTCTATGGGGTGCGATGGGTGAGAAATGACAAATGGCAGTGTCATTCCGCGAGGTGGAGAGTCAATGGAAGCTTCCAGAAACTTCTCCTGTGACACTTGCCTCACTGAATTCGACCAAGGATGAGTAAGAGATCATCAATCTCCAAGTGGAAGCAAGAACTATCAGAGAGAAGACACTAATCAAATCACAAGCTGACTCATCCCCCTTACAGATATCTATATATGGATCCCTCATCCCAGAGTTCCAGAGGCTGGAATTTTGCATATTGTAAGGAATTGTTGTTGGTTTCTTGAGACAAACATCAGATTATTGGGTGATCTAAGCTTTGTTTGAGGTGAAGAGGGGCTTTTTAGCTGGGAGGTTGATGCTGGGTCAGAACAACTGGTTGTAACTCCTCTTAGCTCTTTCTTGTTTATCAATAAAAGCTATTCAAGTTTTCCTCCATGCTCTTGTGTCATTGATGCTTGCTACATTTGTATGGTCAATTTACATCTGATCCTAGATTGTTTATGATTATAGATCCATGTCTTTGTATAGTGCTATGCTACTGTGATCTTACAGGTACTTTGTGAAGCTGGGTGTGCAAGAGAGTAGGTAGCAAAGGGCTATCAAAGAAGAGAGGAATCGAATCAGGAGATTAGCGCAAGACAGAGGTTGGTCTTCTTGTTCTTCTCTATTTATAATTCATAAAGGAAAAATGAAAGTAGCTTTTCTCTATTTGTTTCTAAGGCAGCTGTCACACCTTAGTGGGATAGAGCAGTTCTATATAGACACTTTTCCCTGTAACAAAATGGTGACTCCGCTGGGGAAGAATTAGTTTGTTTGTTTATCATTCTTTGTTGTCTGTTTCATAAACTTACAGGTAGTATTCGAACTGCATTTGCCATAACAAATGCAAAGTAAATAACTGGTACTTCAATCCATCTACTGGATTTGTTTATGATTTAAACAACTGATTCACAAACTATCTGATTACCCTTGTGATAGCTCTTAGATCCTCCTTAGATCTACCCCTGATTGTTGCATTCTGATTGCTTTTTGCTCGGCCAAAACCCAAGAACTGAACTGCAAACTGTGACCCAGAATCCAAACAGAGTCTCGTTTCTGGCCCAGCGCAGGTACTGTTTAGAGAATCTGAACTACAGCACACTTCCCGAGTGGACAAGGTGCGCTGCATTTCAAATTCTCTGTGTTACAGGTGCGTTGATCAGACTAGGCTCTGTGCAGTTTTGGTTTCTGTGATTCATTCTTTCCAGTTCTATTCCTGAATTTTGCTGCCTGTGATCAGTATATGTCTGTTTGAAACCCTTTTTCCTTGCTTTTATTCCGCCTCCTTTGTACAAAAGAACTGCAGATGTTTTTGTGTGTTTGTTGAGTCATTTTTAGTTCTCCTTTGCAAAAGTAGCATAATCGTACTGTCTTCCCTTGATTTGAAACTGTCGCAAGTGTCGATTTCAATCGTAGGAAAGAGTTTGATTGCTGTTGATGGTCGATTATCCTGTTACTATTGCTTTTGGTCTAAATTTGTAATTTTATAGTGTCAAGAACAAGTATTCATTTCAAAATCGTAAGGTGTTGTGATCGTCTCCAATTTTTGATTTCGAAAGGAAACTTGTTGATATTTGTCGCTTGAAAAGAAATTCAGATTTGTGCATCAACTTTCTTTTTAGCATTCATATACTAAGAAAGTCGAAAACAAATACATGCATGTGCATTTGCATATAGACAGTCTGATTGGCTTGATTTAGGAAAGTGCATTTAGAGTGTGCTCTTTTCTCTTTGTGAAAAGATTCTCTCTTTCTTTTCCTTAGTAGCTAGGATTTTCATTGCACAAAGAAGATAAAAAGTTTGTTTATCATCTTAGATTGCATTTTAGGAATTACATCTACATCTCGCGGTGAACCTGAAAGGCAAACTTCATAAACAAGATCAACTTAAAATAAATCCAATGAATCTAACAACGCTTTGGAACTTAACACACAACATTTAGAAGTCTAGGCTAGAGACGTATTCCGGCGTCGTAAAGCCTGGTAACTGTTGTTCCCACTGATGGTTGGGTGATTCCTCCACTTTGAGACGATAAGTGCCAGTATGGACTTGTGCTCCCACGTACCGTCGAGTATATTTTGGGAGACCCCAATAGGCTTAATCCTTTATCCATAGGAAGCCGTGTCTACCGCCCTATCGATCGCAATGCACTGAACACAACATTCGGGAAGATTGACTGCCGTACCGTAAAAATTATTCTACAGTTTTGCGATTGGTTTGATAATCCCTCTACCTAGATTTCTGGAGCAGTCCCTTTCGTTCCTTTTCAGACTCCTTAACAGAAAAGGTCCATCTGAGCACTTGTCACTTCAGGCTCATTAAAATCGAAGGATACTAGAGTCATCTTTTGTTTTTTCTCGACTCTTAAAAATTGAAAAAACAAGTTGTGTCAAAGCGTCTAAAATTTATTTTAAACGGAATATTCATTACCCTTTCCTACGTTGATCTTGGGTTGAGAAAATGGAATCCACCAACCAAGGAATTCCCCTTGGAGGAAATCGTAGTCCCTTCTCCTCTTGGGGAGATGTTAGTGCACCCCATATGGCCACATCGTCGCTTCCAGGACTGACAATTGGTTTTCTTGTATGGCTCTTCTCAACCTCTGTCATTCAGAACACCGCAATTCCTGAACAATCAAATCAGCAACTAGACGAGTCTAGAGTTACCCACCAACCTTCTACTTCCTCTAATTCTTCCTCTCCTCCTTCCTCTTCGCTTGATGGGGCTGGTAAAGCCAAAAGTCAAGTACCTGAGAAGAAGAAGGAAAAGAAGAAGAAAGAGAAGAAGAAGAAGGAGCCAAAAGTGAATGGGGGTAAACGAGCGTCGTCTAGCGAAAATCTACACACTGCACCGACCAGGCCTAAATCGCCATGTGTCATTTGCAAAGGATACCACTATCACAGAGATTGTCCTTGCATCCCTCAGATCGTAAGGGATTGGTCTCCTCGTTTGCACAACCCGGTGTCGTCAACCTCTGATGATCATGTTGAAAACACACCGTCAACTAGTGAAAGTGAAGCCCCAGGACAAAAAGGAAAATATAGATTTCCTTGTAAACTGTGCGAAGGTGATCATGCCGTCCACCGTTTTCCCTTCTTAGACGAAGCTAAAAGAGTTTTTGACGATCGTTCGGTTTCACCGTTACGACTTCCTCCTGGATATAAAAAACTCTTGCCGAGTCCGTCACTAGTTGAAAATCCGGCTGGCCCGCTCAGGTGGTCAGCTGAAGCATCTATCATTGAAGACAAACCATTTGAACCCATACCAGATGAAAGTCAAAAGGTCGAGGTGGCAGTTGACCCGATCTTGCCTTCAAAGGTTCCATCTTCAAATGATACAGTCACCGAAGAGAACAAGGATGACACTGTCCAAATTCTTTTCATAAGCACAGACTCCAACGAACATGGGGGCAATTTACCCGTTCCTTTACCGCAGGAAGGAAGTTCGTCAGAGTCATACCCAGCCATCTATTCGGTCCCACCTCCGAGCAACCTAGTTGTCTCCTTTGACTGGAATCAACTAGGAAGACCCCGTTTACCAGCTAGTATACCATTCTGAATCATTGTTCAAATATATAGAATGGTTATGGCTGGTACCATCATAGATGAGGGGGCTTCTGTGAGTATCCTTTCCTCAACTGCTTGGAAAGCGCTTGGTTCGCCATCGCTTTTTCCTGAGATGAGAAATCTAACAGGCTTTGATAAAGGAACCAGTCGACCGTTAGGGATCCTTCCCAATGTGCCCATAACATTGAGAGGGAAAACCGTTCACATGAACGTAATGGTAGTTCAAGGACCCCTGGATTACAATCTACTCCTTGGACGAGACTATATTTATTGCATGGGAGCAATTGTCTCCTCACTCTTTAGAGTAATGTGTTTTCCACACGAAGGAAGAGTGGTCAAGCTCGTAGACCAGCTTTCATTCCCCGGTTCACGCATAGCAAATAGTCATATACCATCCTTAAATGGTCTTTTCACGCAAGAAATGTCTCAATCCCCAGTCCGTCCACCCGATGAGTGTGAGTGATTCGGGGGGACATGACTGAAACCCAGGGGGCATGCACCCTGGTTTGCTTCAGCAGGAAATTTTCGGGTATAGGGTAGGTTTTCGCGAGAGAATATGACTAGTATATACTCCCATCCGTGATTGGGAGAGGGGGTTATTCTAGAACAAGATTCTCTTGTCAAAGTTACGTGAGTGGAGTAGCCTCCTTCACTCACCTTTGTCTATTTCGGTAAACATCGCCGAAGAAGTGTTTTGTTTGCGCTGTGAATAAAACAATCTTTGGGTAACCTGTAAGAGGTAGGCCTCTCCCGGCAAAACAAATGTTTTAACAGAATAAAGAAGGGGTAACCTTGAAACTCTATTTTATACCTGGGGGCATGCAAACCTTTTGGAGTGCAAGCAAAGAGCGATCATTTATCTGTTTTTTTGGATTGGTCGTTTCCTAACTTGCATAAAGAAAGGATGTGGGGCAAAACTCTAAAAATTGCCGTTTTTATATGAGACATTCTTATCACACGACTGGATTAATCGAGCAGTTTTAGCACATAGTTCAAGCTCGTTAAAAAATAAACATAAGCCATGAGCAAATGTTTCCCCCCGCGTTTAAGCTCATTAAAAAATGAACTATTCCCTGGTAAATAACCATCGGGAATGTAGTACTTCAGCCATTAAAGCCTTGGTCGTGTTTGCACCATTACCTCCACTTTTGCATTGGCCGATCATTCACCTCCATTTGATTGTTTACCCATTTTGAGGAACAGCTGCGAAGAGTGATTTCACTAGCCATCCTTGTAACACTGCCATGATTGGAAAATTCCGAACCTTACCTGGAATCAGTTGCTATCCATTTTATAACTCGTTCCTCAAAAGACGAGTCTCCTTTAATCTCTTTTCAACTGACTCGTAAAATATGAAAATATTGCCGAGCCATTGGCCTCTCCAGCTCGTTAAGGGATAGGAAGTGCTATCCCTCCTCTAAATTTTAATCTTTTTGGACCTGAGGGATTATTACACAAAAAGATCGAGCGCTTGTTTTGTTCGGCTCGTTAAAAGTATCGAAAATTCATCCCTTCTGTATCGTTTTGTACTTTTTCGGACTTAAGGGATTAGATGACGAAAAAGGAATTTTGGAGTTACCTTTACGTTCCTTTTCAAACTCTCTAAAATTGAAAAGGACCGAGTTATCTTTGTCGTTAAACTTGTTAAAAGTTTAATAGCGACAAACTTGTATATAGATGAGAACGAGTTTCACTATCGCTAGGCTCGTTAAAACATAGCGATGGGTTTGCTCGAAGGGCAAATTATAGAACAAGCATATGTTATCCTCCTCAAGCTTGACAAAAATAAAGAGGTACTGGTCAGCAATGACTGGGGAAAATTGGGAAGAAAACTTGAAGAAACTTTGTTGGTAGCAAATCGCTCTTGAACATGACACTTCCACTCCGTGTCCGAGTCGGGTTGGGTTGTTTCATTCACCGGTCACATCACCATGGTCCCATCATACAATCCACATTTGGGGTTAATGCTACCAATCCATCACATCAGTGTCGCCGATATGTTCAAGAGAAGTCATTCAGAGAATTCACCTGTGTCTCACCCACTACCATACATTTATACTCCATTCTTTCATGACCGCCACCCTGAACCTTATATCACCAGATCGTTTTCACCTCCATTAAAATCATTTGCTCCGTTCCGTGTCATTGATGTGTGATTCATTAAGGCCCTCCTGTGACGGATCACTTCTTGTCGACATCAGCTCATTATCCAAGAAGTTGATCTAGGAACACCCCATTCAGCACTTTGAAGCTTGCATGCCTCAATGGCAAGTTTCTCACTTCCGACGATAGGTTTACATCAATGGCCTTCGACCAAAAGATTTTGCATGGTGTTCGACGCCAAGTCCTTTATTCACACCACGTGAATTGTACTGCAGTACCTTGAGGGTCATTAGGGTCATTATAATTATCGGTGATTCCTCTCGTGCTTGTTAACAGTTTACATCATTGGCTAGTAATCAAGCGATGTCTTTCCATGTTAGACTTCAGAAAATTTCTCACATGGATTGACTTGTACTTAGAGTGAAGATCGAACAAGATTGAAGACCCCGGATCTAGTTTCATCCATTCGGACTGCGATATATATTCAGGGAAATAAAGACATCAAATGTACATCATTGCCACACAGATAATCATCCAATCAAAAGGATGATGGCTCTATCAGAATCATCAGTCTACACTCAGACGATTGTCTGTCCTATGTACATGAAAATGAATTTATAAAGCTGAGCATGGGAATGCCCGCCTCAGCTAGATCATGAAAATATTATGAAGATAATGTATTGTATTGTATCTTATTACAGGTCTACTCCCAGCTTGAAAGAACTTCGGATCCTCATAACAAAGCATTTCACCCAACATCAAAAGATTAACGACCTCATGCTTTAGGGGGCAACTGTTATAGACATTTTTGGGTCCTACAACCCCAAGCATGAAATGTCCATAAACCAAGGGCTCCTAAGTCCCTAAAAGTGTTGTTCTAACCCCTAAAGGAACAAGCTCAACAGATTACAGCTTCTCCCAGAAGTTCTCCATGAAAAACTGCTCAGAATTGGTCAAAACAAGATCATTTCAGCTGCTCCACTGGCCAAGTGCGTTGCATCTCACCTAAATACACTGTGTGGGTGCGTTGCATTTCAAAAATCCCTTCTATGGGGTGCGATGGGCGAGAAATGACAAATGGTAGTGTCATTCCGCGAGGTGGAGAGGCAATGGAAGCTTCCAGAAACTTCTCCTGTGACACTTGCCTCACTGAATTCGACCAAGGATGAGTAAGAGATCATCAATCTCCAAGTGGAAGCAAGAACTATCAGAGAGAAGACACTAATCAAATCACAAGCTGACTCATCCCCCTTACGGATATCTATATATGGATCCCTCATCCTAGAGATCCAGAGGCTGGAATTTTGCATATTGTAAGGAATTGCTGTTGGTTTCTTGAGACAAACATCAGATTATTGGGTGATCTAAGCTTTGTTTGAGGTGAAGAGGGGCTTTTTAGCTGGGAGGTTGATGCTGGGTCAGAACAACTGGCTGTAACTCCTCTTGGCTCTTTCTTGTTTATCAATAAAAGCTATTCAAGTTTTCCTCCATGCTCTTGTGTCATTGATGCTTGCTACATTTGTATGGTCAATTTACATCTGATCCTAGATTTTTTATGATTATAGATCCATGTCTTTGTATAGTGCCATGCTACTGTGATCTTACAGGTACTTTGTGAAGCTGGGCGTGCAAGAGAGCAGGTAGCGAAGGACTATCAAAGAAGAGAGGAATCGAATCAGGAGATTAGCGCAAGACAGAGGTTGGTCTTCTTGTTCTTCTCTATTTATAATTCATAAAGGAAAAATGAAAGTAGCTTTTCTCTGTTTGTTTCTAAGGCAGCTGTCACACCTTAGTGGGATAGAGTAGTTCTATATAGACACTTTTCCCTGTAACAACAATATTCACAAAGTGGATGGATCCAAGGCTTCATGAGTGTGGATAACCTCTTCCTACTATTAGGTTGTTTGGGAGTGTGCTTGTTTCTTCTTATGTTTCAATGAAATTCTCACCTAAGTTTGATCCCTAGCCCCAATCGAGTGACCCTCCTGGTGGAATTGTCTCAATTCCCCTCACTCTTGGAAGATTAACTTTTGGTTTTTTATTAGTTATATATTCTATTGTTGTTACATTATGTGGCTAAGAAGGGGCATGAAATTTATATCTTAAATTCTTGTCTGGTTATCTTTCTCCTTCCCACTAACTCCATTTTATACCCACTTTCTATCTACAAACCTGATTCCAATTTCCTTCTTTATAAGCCTTTGTTTTATCCTTCATTATGCTCCTCCCCAATTTGTTCTCCTTCATTTGTATCATTCCCCCAATGTGTGGCCAGTATGAGTACCCAACCTCAACATCACATGTGTAGCCACCAAGGAGGGTAGGGTGGCCGTGAAGGTGAGGGTGGTCATTCTTCTCATATTAGAACCTATTCCCAATCACAAGCTCATGAGGTTGTGAATATTTACCATGTTGTTGTTCCACCTGAGATCCGAGAAAAGATTCAACGTCTTGAGACTCTACCTGTTCATGAACATCTTGATTTTTTGGACTCTGATATTATTGAATATGTTCCTTACTGGGTTCGTGACCTTGGCCACATTAGGGGAAGAAAAAAAAAATATCGTAACTCGATAAATATTGATTGGAAACTCAAAACTCTTATTGACAAAGTATTAAATGAGAATCAAGAGGAACAATATGCATTTATGCTGGCTTGAATGATATTAAGTGTGCTTAGAGATTTCAATTTTCATGTATAGAAAGTTTGGACATCCAACTAGCTCACCTTCATAGCCACCTCCAGTGCAATCTTAAGCCTTCTACTCCTCTTAGCTCCACTGCCAAAGATCATACACCTGTGACCTCCTAGGACTTGTGAGTTTTTATGTTGCTCAAAGATATTTTCCTTTTCAATTTTCTCGTTGATAGGTTGGTTTAATTTCAGTTAATTTTGTACTAATATGAATTTTTCTTAGAAGGTGGTCAATATATTTGGTTTCCTTAGTGGTAGATTGAGATTGACATCGGTGAAATTAGAAATTCATGGAAATATGGAAGATGTATGTTGATGTTTTTAATTTATGAGGAAACACAAACCTAAAATTTAAAAAAAAATAATAATAATGAAGGTGTCTCATCCTACAAGATAATGTGATGTTTGTGTCATCTTCTATTCCAATTTTTTTGATAGTTTCTTTAGACGCTGAAATTTAGGATGAAAATCCACTTCCATCTACTCACCTTCTTCTAGTTGTTTTTATTAAACATGAATCTACACCAATAACACAACTCTCTAGATGGGTTTTTACAACATGAGAAGCAACTAATTATCTTGTCAACAATCCTTGAAATCAACATCATACACATTAATAGTTCAAGAAAAGCTCCTTTGTTTTAGTTCAATTTTTCAAGAATCTTGATCTAAAAATAATTGCAAAAGATTTAGGGATTGATATTGGGGTAAAATAATCAATGAAAAATATTGTTTTTAATGGTGAACAATACTTGGGATCTTGTACCTCTTCTAAAAGGAAGAAAAAATGCTAGATGTACATGGGTGTATAGAACTAAGTTTGCTTCATATGGAAGTGTTAAAAGAAGTAAGGTTGAATTATTTGCAAAAGGATTTTAAAGTAGAAGGAATTGTCTATATTAAAATATTTTCCCATGTTGTTAAAATGAATCACATCTTCATTTTTCTAACCCTTGCAACTTAATATAAATGGGAGGTCCAACAAAAAGATGTTAATTTGTCTTCTTGCAGGGGGGTTTTCAAGAAGAAATTTACAGGGAGCAACCTATTGACTATGTTAAAAAGACTTCAAACTTGTATTCCACATTAAGAAATCTCTTCAAGGCCTTCATAAAGATCCTTAGGCTTTGTATGCTAAAATATATAGTTTTCTTCTTAAAACAAACGTTATAGATTCCATTTTGACTTCAATGTCTATACCAAGAAAGTGGGTCAGTATCTCATATTACTTTATCTTCATGTTTATGAACAATTTCCCTAGATATTGATTTCCATTGGTTGAATGATTTTGCAGTATACTTATACTTGGAGTAGGTCCAATCCAATATTGTCCTAGGTGTGATACACTTTGTAGTAATAATTTGTTTCAATAAGCTATCTCAAGTAAGAAAGACACATAAAGACTTACTTTCCAATGCTTTCCCAAAATATTTTTTTTTTGAGTCCCCAACCATTTTGTTTCTTGGGTAGCATAATGTGTTTCCATCTCATAGGATGGGAGCCCAAGTAATCTAAGGATCCTTTCCAGAGATAGTTGAAAGCTATTTTACAAATTTTTAATAAGGGACACCTTTGAAATATGTGCCAAAAAATTCCAATAAGCCAAGATTTCTTCAAGTACAAATTTAATGAGATCAAGATGTCCCTTGGAGGAGATCCAACTATTGAACTAGATGTTTATTTTGTTTTCAACTTTTTCCTAAAGACATTTCCAATATATGATTTAATAATAGTTGTTTTTTATGTTAAACCCAAAATGTTTTGAATCCATCATTAAGTGCAACAACTTTGTAGTAAGAAACTCTGATCACCTATCATCTTGTACTTGCCTCAATCTATAGGAGGTATGTTGTTGATTTTTCCACATTAACCTTAGATTTTATAGATATATATATTTTGTTGAATATTTATCTATATCTTCCCCTTCTAATACATTACACATAAATTTAAGAGTATATCATCAATAAAGAATAAGTGTGTGAGAGGAATATTTTTCCCAATTGATACCCATGGATGAGACTTGATAGTTTGGATTTTTTATCAGTCTACTGATCCCCTCCATGATAAGAAGAAACACTTATGGAGAAAGTGGCTAACCTTGACGAAACCCAGTTATAGGCTTGAAAAAGTTAGAGTCAATTTTTTATTATTAAGAATAAAACTGATGAAGACTTTACACATCCCATAATCCAATTTAGCATAAACAAATCAAACCCTATATGTAAGAGTAGGAATTTTAGATAAGTCCATGAGACATGTTCATGAATTTTCGAGAGATCCAATTTAAGGACCATGATGGGACTAATAGCAGTTTTAATGATGTGTACTCCTTGTACCAAACCAATAGGCCCATGGAATAATTGACCTTTAAGAAATCAAATTTTTTTATTTGAGATCATTATAGAGAGAAATGGTTTAATGTTGACAGAAATATTTTTTTTGACATAATTGTATACATATTTTTCTAAAGAGATATAGGGAACAATCATTAAAATTTATGGGATACTTTAGCAAGGGAATTAGCAAAATGTAGTTAGAACTATAAATACTAGGCACTCTCCATAACTATCAAACATGCTCCACAACCATAAGAAAATCATCCCCCTTAATATTAAGAAATCCAAAAAAAATCTATTATCCATCCATTTGGTCTTAGGTTCTTGTATTTCTTAAAGCCTTTAATCAATCCCAATAGTTTATCTACCATGACTAGATGAAATAGATCTATATTTTTTCCTTCCTCCACTAATATTGCAAAATTTTCTAGCATCTTTAGCATAGCACTAATCTTCTCATGGTTAAGAGGCTTTAAAAGGTTCCCAAAATTATTAACTCCCAATATGGATATATCCTTGAACCCCTTTACTTTATTTCCTATCGCATCGATCAAGTCCCAAATTGTGTTGTAATTTTTGTGATGGTTAGAAAAATTATATAAAATTTTTGTATTTGATCCCTCACCTCCATTCATAGTGTTGCACTCTTTATTCTCCACTCCCTCTCATTATCTAGTAGTAGTTTAACCTTTTTTTTCCATTTGTTGCACATGGACCATTTTCTTAGCTAATAATTAAAGACCAATGTTGAAGGAAGCTAATTTAGATTCAACTACCTTGATAAGTTGAGACATCTACTTTCTTTTATCTTAGGCCCACATATCCACATTTTCTTTTAGGACCCTTGGGTTTTGTGAAAATTGTGCACAAGAAAGAGCATCTAAGTCCATTCACAATATATCCAATTCTCCATTACAAGGGTCTGAAACACTTCCTCTTCACTCTAATGTAGATTGTACTGAAATGGAGGACTTGGTTTCTCATCTCCTTTGTTAAACTCAAATAATATGTGATAGTGATCCATGATGAAGAATTTGTTGGTCCAACTCTTGTATTAGTTAATAAGAGGAATCCAATCCTAATGAGCTACGATCTGGTCTAATCATTTCAATATAGTATCATCACCCATACATTATTGGACTAGCTGAGAACAACCTAAACAGGTTCCAATTATATTATCCAACATGTTTAAAACAATCAACATAAACACTGGATAATATATTCTCCCATGAATGATTGCTCAAAGTTTCTACTTCACTATTCATGAGGTTGATGTCATCCCTTATGATGAGGTTCTCCATCTAGAGACATCTTAGTGAACTATTTATTTTCATACTTGTTCTTTTCCCTCATATGGCCCATTCAAGATATGGAGATTCATATCCATCTCTCAACTATAGACTACAATGATCAATCAAAAATTCACTACAAAAGAAGAAATTAAAGTGGTTGTATCTTTACAATTTTAGATTAATCTCCCCAACCTGAAAGAACCTAATTTGACAAAGTTCCACAATTTATAAATGAATGAATCATGACCCCCCATGGTTTTTTGAAGCATAACAATGTCTAGATATTCTAACACTATGAATCTTTTGAGAATAAAAAATTGGGCCTCCCTCCCATTTATCAGACATTCATAGGCATAATTTTCATGGTGGAATGTGATTAGGGGAATTCTTGGCTCTAAGCACCCAAAAGAATATCTCATTATTGACCTTGATTGATTTCACATAAGATTGTTTCCTAGGCAATCCAATATAAGATTTATGACCAACCTTCAAAGGCCCCTAGTCATTGGGAAGATAAAAAACCAACACCCTTTTATGCCTAAGATACAAAAGGGGGTCTGAGGAGATACGTGTCCCTCACACTAGAATTCAAGGAATAATTTGGCATGGGATTAGTATGGATGGTTACAAGGGAAAGCAAATCCTAGACATGGCCTTTTTTTTGGAAATTGTTTTAGGTTCATCCCTCAAGGAACTCTCGGTGTACCCTTCAAGAATGGAGTAGTTCATTTGTGAAGGAATAGATCTACACCCCCTATAACACACCAACCATTAATGCCTAATGAGGGCTATGTGGTGTCTAGGCTTGACGTCCAAGGTAAAATTATGAAGAGGAGGTTTTCAAAATCCTCTTTATTTAACTACTTTAAAACTCATTTTTTACATTTCCATCGTATCTTTTTTGTCAAGAGCTTTCTAATAATGTAAATTTCATCCAAATCCAAGATTTGGACACAATGTTATGCTCATTTGAGAATTTTCCTCCAATTTCCACACATCATCCATACCACTTCCATGTAGCATACATGTGACATCCCATGCCCACATTTCACCAATGTGTATCACCCTCGTATTGATTTCTAGGCATACCATGTTTTGCTCCTTATTGGGCTTCAAAAATTTTCGGAGGAAACCTTGATAACCTTATTTTCACATCTACACCCAATCCCTAGAAGGTTGATATTCACTATAGCCGTTGTCAAGTAAGAAGAAAGTAAACCTCTAACAACTTACATAGTTTCTATTCCATTAGTATTGAGGGGTAAGACCAATATAGAGGTCTTAACCTCCTGATAATATTACTCCCAAAAACCAAGTAACAACCTATCTAACATAAAAAATCCACTTCTCCCACCAACTAACACTACATCTCCAAGGTCACCGGAACACTGACCCATTAGCATTACATGGAAATTTTTTGACAACACTTTCTTGATATGATTGATTAAGTTCATTTAACAGATATGTTTTGATCAATTAGTGATCTTGTCAGGATCCATTATTATTGGGAAACACCTAATGATCCAATTTCCTAACAACCTGATACCCAACATCCAAGCATTTGATGTCCTTATCACCTGCACCTTGATTGCCATTTGGTCACCACTTTAACGCCTCTATGCAATTTGATACATCATCTTAACACATCACCCTACCTTGTCAAAATGCCACATTAACATCCCACATCATCAAGGACCCACTTCATGCCACATCGTCTCCATGTAAACAAGTCACATCAACATGTCACTTCGCTAATTCCACCATGCCATGATGCCACATCCACCACTATATTGAGTGTCAATGGAATTAGAGGAAATCATGATACCTAGGTCTTGATCACATGACACTCGAGCTCTAAAATCCCAATACCTAATACTCGGTCGCATCAACTAAAAACTCTCATACTTCTCGTTTGGTGGTAGATAGTGTGGATTCAATTTAATTCATGGCTTCTACACGATCGAATCTATTTCATCCTTTAAAAGTATAAATTTGAAAAGTTAAACCCTGATGGCCAAAGGCCTAATATCCCCTTTTAGCTGGGCTTCTAGTCAGAACTACCATAATACCATGTGACCAAGGGCTTAAGGTTAAAGGACTCTAGTTCCAAGAATTTCCAACTCCACCCTTACATCAATTCTCCAAGGTTGAAAGGGTCAATCCCAAAATTCTAATAGTTATTGAGCAATGGTTGATAAGTCGATTTCTAATAATTCATGCAAATTCTTTAATGAAAAAGTGTTCTATTATATACTAGTATGTCGGCTTTATTAAAGTCCAGGAAATCACAACTATTGTTTCATTGTAATAGCAGATACCCAAGACTTGATAATCTAATACTCTAGTAAAATTCCATTCAAGTCTTATACCACCTTCCTATTGGCTCAGGTTCATGGCCCCTTTGTTTACCATATAATCAATGGATAAGGATAGGGATTCCCTAACCCAAATTTTCTGGATAGCTAAAAAATAAAGGGGGATATGTCCCCAAAATTTCTCCAAAGAATAGCAAGCTCATGACACATATTTTTCAAGGCTTTAAAAGAATATAAGTTTCCTATAAGACATATTAAGACTATAAGGGTACTCACTAACAATGAAGGGATCTCATCACTTATTCTCTTATCCATTTAACATGATTTTCTTCAAGCTCTTTAGCATACTTTTATTAGCTCCAATGTTCTTCAATGAATTCTTTAATACTTTTCATCAGTTTTTGTAAGAAGATCTCTTTACCCATGAGTCTCCCATTTGAAATCAAGGTTCTTACCTTCCCTCCAACTCCATATCATCCACAGGGTCCTTTGATTATTTTAGCAAGCCTTAAAGTTTTTCTACTCTATGTAATAATAGACCATGGACATTAGCCATAATTAGGGATAAAAGTATATTAGTATTATGCTTAAGTGAACCACTTAATTCATGCCCATATTTAAGAAAACTCATCATAATGGAACATCAAAGATTTAATAATAATCATATTAATACTATAGAACCATTACAATTGGATCTACTATCTCACATCATGACTAGGAATCTCATAAATCATAATATACATTCAACAAACAAGCACATAAATATACGCTTTTGTTGGAAATACTAAGAGGGGGGTGAATCAACATTTAGTTGAATTTTACAGCTAGTTAATTTATTCACTTTAAACATTTAGAGAATTAAGATAAACAAAAAACTCATCACATCAAGTAGACAATGCACATGATATTTTATCCAAACACGCTTCGCATTATGTATGGTTACATACACAATTTACCAGCTAGGTTGGATGGAAGTAAGATACTCCCCAAGGAAGCTAATGCTCAACAAGTTCTAAAGATATTTGCAGAACTATTCTGAAGGATACTTCATTCCCCCTTACAATAAAAAATTCAACCAATCATTGTTACTCCCCAACTGCTACCCTATTGTTGCAATCATTACTACTATCGCTACCCACTATTGCAACCACTACTGCCTCTGCACTATGATGATACAACTGCATAATGCTCTGTTGGTGTCACTTACTACTTCCCTTCGTTGTTGTTTTCCACTGTCATTTTCACTACCATTTCCTCTAAAATTATCAACAATTTTCTTCCACAATGTTATAGTCCATTTTGTCACATCTAATCAATAGGCCTACAAACTGGATCAATCAACATCGATGAACACCGTTCCATCATCCCTACATAAATCCATAAGCATGACTCTTCCAAATCCCTGAGTTTCTGGGTCTGACTAATTCATTTCAATTATTTTAAGGCCCAACACACCCTGACCCTTTTGGGACCCACGTTCAGTAGTAGGTTTCCCAGTTATGCACCAGCTTTGATCAACAGTAGGTTGTCCCTTGTTGGGGGGGAACTGATTCTAGAAATTGATGAAAGATAAAAATAATCTCAAAGCTTCCTCTTCTAGAAGCTTCTTGGAGTTGTTACAACCATTTACCTTGGATAAGAAATTTGAATCCTATCTTATCCTACCTCAGAGATTTAACCTCTTATCCCTTGAGATCATACTCCCTTCCTAAGTGGATCTCATGCCTAGATTAGTAAAAGGATAAGAATTCCTAAACTACCACACTCTCCTGTAAATATACAACCATTTACAACACCATGGTTGGATTTTAGATACTAATCATACCCTCATGCTACTTCTTTAAAACTTAGAGAGTTATCATCTTCATGCATTAGGGTGACATTAAGGTGTGCTTTGTGACAAGGAAGGATAAGTCAACTTGGGGAGATATCTACAAGATTAGCTACTATTCTTGGTTGTAAAATCTCTCCTATTAATATTAATACAAAGAGTATATCACTTTCCTACATGTTTCATGTTATGTTTACATTCATATATTCCAATGCTATGTTGATCCATTGAATAGAGCGATTGGATAATGCTACATAGATGTGGTAGATCTTTGGCTTGTGTTGATTGTTTGTGAAGGTTCTAATTATAGAGATTGGAGCTATGATTGGAGCTTACATTCCAAGAGGAGAGAAGATCTTGTGATGGATCACAAGTACACATATTTACATTCTCCAATTTCTCTAAGGGGAAATGTATATTCTTTGCTTTATATTATTCTAGACCAGTCCAGTAGATCTAGGTAAGATACTTATGTCCACAATCGTAAATTATGTATAATAAATTATCAACTCTGGATCATAGTACAAGCTTATAATATTCCCATAACTAGCACAATCATATACAAAGGCACGTTTGTTACTATTTTTTCCTCAACTACTTGGCAAGATTTCAGTTCCCCGCAACTTATGCTTATTACCTAGAATCTATTAGCCTTTAACATAGGAACTAGTCAATTGTTAGGGATCCTTTCTCAATTTCCTATTACTTTGGGAGTAAAGATTGTCTATATCAATGTGATGATAGTCTAAGGCCCTTTGGATTTTAATTTACTTCTTGGGTATGACTATGTTTATGACATGGGAGCTCTTGTCTCTTCACTTTTTTGTGTGATGAGTTTGCCACATGAAGGAAGAATTGTGACCATTGACCAGCTTTTGTATGTTGTTCCTAATTTGACTCCCAATCAACCAACATCCATAAATGGTCCTTGTATGCAAGTGGTATATCCCCCACCACATATTAATTATGTGGCAACTTGTCCATGCCCACATCTACTGATGATCTAGTAGGTGATGTAGTGCATCATTTACTGGGGGAATTGGAGTCTGATATTTCTATTGGATCATTTAATACCTTACAGAGTGTTATTATCCCATATGATGAGGACCTCTTGGAAGCCATGGCCTTCTGCAGGTCATGGACAAGTTCCCCAGGCAGAGTTCCTTTTCTTGTGTCAAGCTCATTAAAAAATGAAACAAGGTCCCTTAGCAGAGTTCCTTTTCTTGTGTCAAGCTCATTAAAAAATGAAACAAGGTCCCAGAGTAGAGTTCCTTTTCTTGTGTCAAGCTCATTAAAAAATGAAACAATATTCTGTTGAAGCCCCAAAAATCGGGTCGACAATAAGGGGGATACCCACCTGGTCCAGACCTTGGTTGGCAGCTCCTTATCCGTTTGGTATAGCGGGTCCGACTGGGGATAATGGGACCAGTTTCCCAATTTAAGGGTGTGTGTGTGTGTGTAGAGTTGGATGATGCTGATCTAAGAGTACTTAAAGCTAATTTAATTCAAACTTCTAAACTAACTCTATGCTATTGTAATCTAATGAGAAACAACACATCTAATCTATGCTAACCCGGGATGCATTTCTTCTATTATGCGATCTAAAGAGATTTCAAACAATAACTGGTAATAAAGATCATTCAGCTATCATAAGAATAGAAATCAATTAAGATAAACCACTTTGCATAAAAAGTTAAGCAAAACAGTTGTGAACAGCATATCGCATAATAAGTTATTCATATATCAAACATAAATGAATGACTCCACCGTACAAAAGTGCCAAATGGTAACTCATACATTCATGCAGTAACATATAAACAACTGAAAACTGTATATCACTTTAAGAATATAAGCAGAAATGGTCAAGAGATAAAAGTACCATTTATGACTGGTTCCACTAATAAGCTTCAAGAAACAATGATTTATCTCTCCTTGCTCTAACATCTACTAAGAGTACAGAAGTGCAACATCAGTAGCAGATATCAAATGCAAACATTAATAAACCTTGATCCAACCATTCATCAAAAACCCCCTCCGAGGGTGCAAAAGTGCACGTTCTGAGGACAAGTTTTTTGACAAATTTCTGGACCCTTCTCCAAATGCCTGAGAAGGGTTTAAATACTGCTAACTAATTAACTTAATTACATAAATTTAGGATACGGTTTTAAATGACCGCCCTTCTTCTAAAGCAAAACTATTTCTAAAAATTGAATCTAATTCCTAACCGTTTCTGTATTTGCTCCTTAGTGCTGCAAGCATGCAACATTCGCCTGGGAAGAGTCGGCTGGTCGTCTTCTCCTTTCATTTGAGCTACGAAAATAGAAATAACAAGCACTGGCACCACTTTCTGGTAAACTAGAAGATATTTTCGAGAATCTTCCTCTGGCTGGGTGTATTCACTGTGTGTATACTTGGTAATAACCCAAATTCCTCTCAAACTAATTCTGCTTTTGCTATTTCGGTTTCCGGCCTTGCGAATGACTGAATAAGTTAGGGACTTTGCTCTCTGAACAATTTTCTGTATTGAAAACTGCCTCTGTTCTTTGTTCCGGGCTTTTCTGGTGCGTTTTCCTTCTTTAGCGCCTTTTTCTTTTTGCTTTACCGGGCATAAGCTTCAGGATCTTTTGCAAACATGCTGCTTTTGTGCGCCTTTGATTCTGAGTTTTGGATGGCCTATTGACATCAGCATCTGTTGAGTGATACTCTGGAATCTGTGGTCCTGTTGCATGCGGCATCCGTTTGTGAAGGCATCTCTTCTCTGTTCTCCGAGCATTGACGCTTTCCCCTTTTCCTTAGATGTTTCCTGCACATTGCTTTATGTTATTTCCTGTCTTACAGTTTACGCAAAGGAAAAGAGTAATGATGATAAAGATTGACATGAAAGCTTTAAGCTCTAATGAATGCATAATCATGACACCCATAACGAACTGACTCTTTGAAAAACACAATACTATCCTTCTTGAATACTTTGGCGTACAATCATTAATTTCTTTTAAGGCGCGCGCCTAATTTTGGTCTACAGACAGCTTTCCTTGAATACTGCACCGAGGAAATTTTGCGATGGGAGATTTCTGCGACTCGCATTGTAGCATCGAGGATCGCATCGTCAATATGTGTCATCGCAGAAATTGATGATCGCATTTATCGCAAATCGCATTCATCGCAGATCGCAACATCGCAGATCGCAACATCGCAAATCGCAGATCGCAGATCGCGCTTCGTCATTCAATCATTGTGTGCTGCTTATGCGATGTTGCGATATGCGACGTCGCATATCGACCGTCGGAGATTCCTTAAGTTTTTTCATTTAAGAGCGCTTCATAATGTATGCGATGCGATGAATTTCACGTCGCTTCTTCGCAGCTTATTATGCTCATAGAAAAACGTT
This sequence comes from Pinus tabuliformis, assembly GCA_031772625.1. Classification (NCBI taxonomy): domain Eukaryota; kingdom Viridiplantae; phylum Streptophyta; class Pinopsida; order Pinales; family Pinaceae; genus Pinus; species Pinus tabuliformis. Next base: position 608,672,960 of record CM062810.1, read on the forward strand.
TCACTATCTTCTCGCGATGCGATACAGTTTTAGGGAGTTAAATACAAAAATTTTCATAAAATGTTTTTTGGATTTTTTATTAAGGGTCCCCCTTTGCTTGGTGTTATTTCTAATACCAAACAAAGAGGGGGGTTTTTGGTGGCCACAACATGTTCCCATGAGAAAAGTTCCTTTTCTTGTGTCAAACTCATTAAAAAAATGAAACAAGGTATATGAGCAGAGTTCGTTGTCTTGTGTCAAGATCGTTAAAAAATGAAACAAGGTCCCTTGAGCATAGTTCTTTTCCTATGTCAAGCTCATTAAAAAATGAAACAAATATACTTCCAATTCGAGTCTTTTATTAGATCTCGTAAATTCCCAGTTTAGTCTTTCACTTGATCTCATAAATGAACCTTCATTCCATCCACCTGTTAGTAACCAACAATATTCTTACGTGAATGAAATAAAGCTTGGAGGGCATGTACCTGGAATTGAGTCATTATGCTGGGGGCATGCAACCATATTTAAAGCATATTTTTTCTTTGTTTCAAGCTTATGTAAAAATGAAACCACTCTCAAGCATAGTTTTTCTCATATTTCAAGCTTGTGAACAAATGAAACCACCTTCAAGCATTCTCAAGCATAGTATCCACATGTTTCAAGCTTGTGTAAAAATAAAAATATTTTCATCCTACCTCTCTTCATTGCCATTTTCATCAGCCTATTTCTGCCAGCTGAGTCTTTTCTTTGTCATTCCATCGTTACCATATGCTTCGCCGATCAGACACTTTAACTTGCTTGTTTTACCCTTTCTTGAGGAACTGCTACGATGAGTGGTCTTATTAGCTAACCTCTTAACCTCTACGTGTTTTGAGAAGTTCTATCATGACCAGAACAAGTTGCTACCCTTTATACCACTTGTTCCTCCAGGAGGAATCCTCTTGTAGAAATTCTACAAATTCTCTACAAATCTCGCTCCGACACCATGTAGAAAATATGTTGTGTAGGTTAACCCGATAATGAAATATAAATCAAAGCAAAATACTATAGCCTACTTCTACTATAAAAGTTTTCTTTGCGGAAGCTTAAATATTGAGCAAGATTGAGTTGAACACATATAACCAGAAGAAGAAGAATCAAAGCACAATACACATGAAAATACTTTGGGGAAAGCCTCAGCTAAAAACCCCACTATCTGTATTATCATATAAGGTGGAAATACATAGGAATTATACAAAGCCTTAGCTCTCACAGTTATTCATCTCTCAGTATAATCCTCACAGATGCTCACAGGCAATCCTGGCTTCTCACAAGCCTTCCTCTCTGCCCTCCAAGTTCCTATTTCCTTGCGTTGTTCCTCTGGGATGATTCTCCTTCAACCAAGTGGAAAACCTCTTCTACCCAGTTGATGATCACCTGATCTCACACACTATTAGAACTCCGCAATCCCCAAGGAATTTTTCCTTCTGCATGCATGATTTTTCTTTATAGGAAAACACATGCAACTGATAGTACATTCTCCTTGTCTTTAATATAACTGGGTCTTTCTCATAATAAACATGCATGAGTTTCTGATGAGGGAATCTTCAGTTAAATGGAGTACACTAGTTGAGTGCATGCATGCATCAACTGACTGTTATCTCACCGTTGGTTCCTTAAATAGTTTGGAACTAATTTAACTGGACTTAACTCAGTAAACTGAATTAACTAATTACAACTCAAATATAACTGAATCTTATCTCCTTAATTTAAGGGATAACTCTTGCATGACTTTAGAAAGACTTCTAACTTGAATTTCTCCAACTAATTAAGTAAAAATAACGTAATTAATTATGTCCAAGTAGATGTTAAGACTAAATTTGATTTTAATTCACAATTTAATTCAAGGAAAAATTAAATTGGAATATTCTTGTTGCCACATTTCAACACTCCCTCTCAACAAGAAAGGGATTATCTGCCACCCCTATCCTATCTCTATGGAACTCGAATTTACACTTTGACAATGCCTTTGTCAAAATGTCAACATCTTGCTCCTCTGTCTAAATATACTATAGTAACATGATCCTCCCATCATCAGCAATTTTCTTTACCTTGTAATTCCAACAGGAACTCACAACTGACTTGTTCTCCGGTCTCGAAACAACATCCCAAACACTGTTACGAACTATGGAGTCATACTCCTCCATCATAGCATCAACCCGAATCGGCTGCTGCACTACTTCCTCAAAGGAATATGGCTCAATATCAACACATTCCCCAACAAGGGCCATGTATCCAGTGTACCTCTCAAGTGACCTCCTCTGTCTGCGCTAAGAAGATGGTGCTCCCACATTCTCTCTTGTATCCTCCAACAATCGGTTAGCTTATCTTGTGCGCTTCCATCCATCTCTGGAAGTGTCTTCTTGCTGGATGTCTCCACTCCTAGAACCTCTGCATGTGGTTGCTCCACATCAGTCTGAGGATCCTCCTCCTTAGGAACCAACAGTTCCTCCACAGCCTGTAGTTGGAGCTCCCTCTCAAGGGAAATTCACATGACCTTCTGCTCATCAAACTTGAGATCTCTGCAAACCACTGTCCTCCAACTGGTAGGCAAGTACAATCGATAGTTGTGAGGTGTATCAGTGTACCCCACAAGTATCCCCAGCTCTGCTATCGACTCAATCTTCTTTCGTGGAGCCTTTGTCACATGGCAATATACCGATGAGCCAAAGATCCTGAAGTGACCCACATCTGGTCTCTTACTGGAGAAAGCTTCCTCTGGTGTCTTCATCCCAAGTATGTGATGCAGGCTTCTATTCTGCAAGTGGACCGCTGTATTGCATGCCTCAGCCCACAAGTGAAGTGGTAGGCCTTGGTCATGCAACATTACCCATGCTGCCCTTACAATAGTTATGTTCTTCCTCTCAGCCACCCCATTCTGCTGTGGGTTATTGTTATGCTCTTAACCTGTGAGATGATACAAGAATACCAAATATGCGTAGAAATATACCCAGAACATAGAACAGTGAGAAATAACAGCAGGTATTTTATTATTCATAAAGTAATGTTCACTTGCCTCTTCGAGGGGGCAACCTCCAATAGAGCAGAGCTCGATTACAAAATAAGACACAATGCTCCTCGTAGGGAGTCTCTATCCTTTATATATGACTCATACATGTAATACCATGGAGAAATACCATGGTTCTTATTAATACCATCTATCTAATACCATGGCCCATTTGAAACTAACTTTGGTCCCATCATTAAATGCGGGTTAACCACTTACAATTATTAATATGGGCTTTATTGACTCTTTACTTAACTACAACTATGACTCAATACTACTACATAAATAAGGGGGTTAGGGTGGGACCCTAACATGCCCTCCCCCTTAAGAAGAGCCTTGTCCTCAAGGCTGAAGCTGCAGAAACTACTGAAGAATAGTGGCTGGTTCCCAGGTTGCATCTTCCAGAGAGGTGTCTTTCCACTTAACGAGGACTTCCTTGATCATGCGGCCACGCAGGTGTCGTTCTCGTGTGTCGAGGACCTGTTCAGGTTGGAGCCAGATTGACCCTTCGTCATCCAATTCAGGTAGACTGGTTTGAATTCTGAAATTGTTCCCAATCACTTTCTTAAGGAATGAGACAAGGAAAATTGGATGGATTTTTGTAGTGGGTGGAAAAGCTAGCTTGTAGGCCACTTCTCCAATGTGCTGAAGTACTCGATATGGTCCGTAGAATTTTGGAGATAGTTTCTGACAACCCTTGTCTTTGAGTGATGTTTGCTTATATGGTTGTAGCCTCAAAAATACCTAATCCCCTTCTTCAAATTGGCATTCTGAGTGATGTTGATCTACCTGTTGCTTCATGCGGTTTTGAGCTTGATGAAGATTCTCTCTAAGATGGGCGAGCATGGTTGTGCGGTTCTGTAGGAGTTGATCCACTGCTTGTACCTTTGAGCACCCCTTGATATAATAAGTAGGGGAAGGAGGGAGTTGACCATAAACTACTTCATAGGGAGTGACTTTGGTGGTGGCATGATAGTTGGTGTTATACCACCATTCAGCTAGAGGTAACCACTATACCCAAAGATGTTGCTTTTCTGAAGTGAAACACCTAAGGTAGGTTTCCAGACATTTGTTGACTGCTTCAATTTGACCATTTGTTTGTGGATGATAGGAAGTACTGAGTTTTAGTTGGGTACCTTGTAGCCTAAAGAATTCCCACCAAAAATTACTGGTGAAGATCGGGTCATGATCAAACACAATAGAAGTGAGCATGCCATGCAATTTGAAGATCTGATCCATGAAAGATTGAGCGACCAAAGTTGGTGTAGAAAGGTGGGTTAGGGCGCAAAAATGAGAATAATTAGAAAGTCGGTCCACAACCACCATGATGATTGACTTGTTCCCTGACTTTGGAAGACCTGTAATGAAATCCATAGAAACCTCCGTCCATATTGATGTCGGGATGGGCAATGGTTGTAATGCGCCTGGTGCTTTGACTGTCTCCTCTTTGTGGCGCTGACAGACATCGCATTCCACTACAAAAGTAAGAATGTCCTTTTTCATGCCTGTCCAAAAAAATTATCTTCTAGTGCGAGCATACGTCTTCTGAAAGCCTGAATGTCCTGCAGTGGGGGATGAGTGCAACTCCGCCAAAATGTGGCTTTTGAGGGTGGATGTTGGTGATATTATGACTCTGTCCTTGTAGCGAAGAATCTCATCCTCCCACGAGTAGCCTTTGGTGGAATTTGGATCCGCTTGCAATTGAGTAATGAGTTGGGAGATCTAGGGATGTGAAAACCATTCCCTACGAGCCTCTTCAATACATTTTGGAATGGGAAGAGAAATTGCGAGCAGGGTACTTTCCTCCTCAAATTGGCGAGATAATGCATTTGCTACAATATTTTCGCGCCCTTTCTTGTAAATGATCTCATAATCATATCCCAACATTTTGACGAGCCATTTATTTTGTTATGGTGAGGATAGGCGTTGCTCCAAAAAATATTTAAGGCTCTGATGGTCTGTACGGATTTGGAAACGTCGCCCCAATAAGTAAGGTCTCCAGGTATCTACTACATGTAAGATGGCCATCATTTCCTTCTCATAGGTAGATTGTCCCAGATTCTTCCCACTTAGTTGTTGGCTTGTGAAGGCCAAGGGTTGACCTTCCTGCATTAAGACCGCCCCAATCCCTGTACCTGAAGCATCACATTCAATGACAAAAGATTTGGTGAAGTCGGGTAGTGCTAAGACTGGAGTGGAACACATGGAATTTTTTAGAGCTGTAAAGGCTTGTTGTGCTTCATCAATCCAGAGGAATGAATTTTTCTTGAGGAGTTGAGTGAGGGGTTTCACAATGCGACCATAATTGCGGAAAAATTTGCGATAGTAGCCCGTGAGACCCAAAAATACTCTCAGGCTCTTCAAGGTCTTAGGTTGAGGCCAATCCTGCATTGCCTGGATCTTTTTGGGGCCACCTTGACACCCTAACGCCCCACAATGTGGCCCAAATACTCAACTTCTTCCATGCCAAAAGAACACTTGGACATCTTAACAAATAATTTATGCTTGCGGAGCAGTTGCAAGAGCAGATCTACATGCTGAAGATGTGCAGCCCAAGTGCAACTATAGATGAGGATGTCATCGAAGAAAACAAGGACAAATTTTCCGAGATATGGTTTGAGGAGGTGGTTCATAAGGCTCTGAAAAGTAGATGGGGTGTTACAAAGACCGAATGGCATGACCAAGAACTCATGATGGCCTTCATGAGTTCTGAATGCAGTCTTTGGAATGTCAAATTCTTTCATGCGAATTTGGTGGTAGCTTGAGCGAAGATCCAGCTTAGTGAAGAATTGATCCCCATTTAGTTCATCCAGCAAATCATCAACAACCGGGACGGGAAATTTATCTTTGACTGTCAACTTATTGAGGACCCTGAAGTCTGGACACATACGCCATTCCCCATATTTCTTGAGCACCATGACCACCGGTGATGACTAAGGACTAATGCTGGGACGAAAGATTCCTGCTTCCAAAAGTTCCTTGATTATTTTTTCTATTTCATTCTTTTGGGTGAACGGATATTGATATAGGTGCACATTTGGTGGTTGGGCCCCTGGGACCAAAGTGATGCTATGATCATGTTCCCCTCTCGAGGGTGGAAGCTCATGAGGCTTGTTAAGGACTGGCAGATGGTTATTTAAAATCTATTGCATCTCAGGATGAATCAGAAGTGAATTGGGTTCGACGGCCTGGATGGCATTAAATTGAGCTATAACTCCATGATGGCCCTTTTTTAACAATTTTTCCATCCTATGTGAGCTAATGATAGAGGGAGCTCCCGCCTGGAGTCCGCGGAGGGTATGTGTGGAGTTGTTCTGCTTAAAGCTCATATATAACTCCTGGAAATCCATTGTGATTGGCCCAAGTGTGCGAAGCCATTCAGCACCAAGGACAATGTCGCACCCTCCCATGTGTATGGCAAACATGTGGGTCTTCAACTGATAATCCCCCATTTGAAGTTTGACATTTTCACAGCGACCTTCACATTTCATTGTTCCCCCATCCGCAATTTGGACTTGGAAGTTAGAAACGGCTCGTACAAAACAATGCACTGCTTCCGCGACTCTTTGATGGATAAAATTATGTGTGCTTCCACTATCAATCAAGACTACTACTGGGCGGTGCTTAATAAAACCTCTGATTTTGAGAGTTTGAGGTGAAGAAATCCCTGCCAAAGCATGCAGCGAAATAACTGGTTCGTCAGGGACATTGTCCTTCTGGTTGTCCTCTTCATCCTCCTCAGGTTCCTCAAGTGGTGGGGCTTCCTCCAATGAGTTGTAATCAGTAGCATCAATTTGAAAAAATTTGGGCTCCTTGCATTTATGACCTAGGGAGTATTTTTCATCATAGTAGTAACATAATCCCTGCTTTCTTCTTTCTGCCATTTCTGCAGGTGACACCTTCTGAACCTTAAGTGCTTGAGTAGTGTTGTGAGCCTGTGGGGGGCGACCCTTGGCGGTGAAATTTGGGTGATTGGACTAGGCCGCTAACGCACGTTCAACTTTACGAGCTACCTTGCAAGCCTCCAACCATGTGGGAGGGTGGTGCAGTCGGACGTGAGCTTGTATGGCCTATTTAAGGCCACTGATAAAACATTCTATGTAGAACGAACCTTGGAGACCCGTAGTGCAGAAAGCAAAGGCTTCAAAGGTTGTAATATATTCATCCACTATGCCAGTCTGTCGAAGCTTAGCGAGACGACCCAAAAAAGCAAAGTCATGATCAAAGCGCTCTATAAGAGCTTTTTTTAAGGTGTCCCAATTCAAGAACCATCCATTGCAATGTTGATGTCATTGCCACCATTTCCATCTTTCATTGTCCAAGTACATGCTCCCCACCATAAGCTGAGTCTCATTATCTAAGATGTAATTCAAATTGAAATACTGCTCCATTTGTGCTACCCATGCTGCCGGGTGAGAACCATCAAATTTACGTATATCCAACTTGGGTGGTCGTAGACGGGATTGTTGGTGGGTGCCCCAGAGCTGAAGAGAGTGGCTAGACTCACCGTCACTATGTTCATTGCCAATATACGCCTCCTCGCGTGCTTCCACCTTGCCCTTTGAGAGTGCGTTAGTTAGTGTCGTCAGCTGATCTTGGAGGTCTTTCAAGGATTGTTCAAGTTTTTTTATCTTCTCATTGGCCATAGCTTGAGCTCTAGTTTCTACCATGCCCCGATCCGATGTACTTGAAATTTGGGACCGCCCAAAAATTTTTTGCACTAGCAATTGAATGGTACAACCTTGCTCAGCTCGTCGTCCTGATTCTTATGGGCTAGATCGCCAATAAGCACCCAGGGGGATCTCAGATTTTTTTTTTCTTAAACTCCTAACGGATTTTTACTCCTTGCTTAGGAATACTACAGTAGCCGAATCCCCAAAATGTCAATGCTACCAAAAGTCTTGCGAAAATCACGCCCCGATATAAGAACCCACACAACTACTCAGATCTGGATGGCGGCTCGGTGGATCTGAGAGATCTGAATGGCTGATCAGATAAATCTGAGTGGCAGAATGGATTGCTGCTACGGATCTGAGCTGTGGGATTGATTTCTACTGCTGCTGCAAACCCCACTTGCGAGATCTGATCTAGCAGATATTATGCATGCTCCAGAGATAGAAAAGGGAACTATGGTCTTGAGGAGTGTTAGGTGCTACAGATCGCAATATACACAAGGGTCTGACAGTAGTACTCGGCCCAACTTTTTAGGGCACTAACCAAGGAGGATCAACCGTACCCTTAGTCGTACAACCCGACTACCCTATCGTACGAGCGAGTAATCTCTCTGAGTGTTGTTCTCGATGTACTGTAGCAGCCAAATGACCGACGTTTTATCTATGGCGAGGTTTCAAGGGAGCTAGGGGGCTTCCAATATACCCGAGGGTACTTGGAAGACAGTCTGTGCACAGTTCTGTCTAATGCGCTACTACTCGAAGGGGTACCCACAGGGGTTACAAGGGAGTTCAACAAGCGTAACCACCCCTTGTATTTCCTGTGTGCATGCCTCCCCAAATCCGCAGGTTTATGCGCTCAATGACAGATCCTGTGGTTTAAAGACGCCAAAACACATCTCTAGCCAAAAAAAAAAGTTGCTAAAAAATGGAGATCCCACCGGCCCTGGAAAGCACTCTGATACCACTTGTTATGCTTTTAGCTTGCAAGATGATAAAAGAATACCAAATATGCGCAGAAATATACCTAGAACATAGAATAGTGAGAAATAACAGCAGGTATTTTATTATTCAGAAACTAATGTTCACTTGCCTCTTCGAGGGGGCAACCTCCAATAGAGCAGAGCTTGATTACAAAATAAGACACGATGCTCCTCACAAGGAGTCTCTATCCTTTATATATGACTCATACATGTAATACCATGGAGCAATACCATGGTTCTTATTAATACCATCTATCTAATACCATGGCCCATTTGCAACTAACTATGGTCCCATCATTAAATGCGGGTTAACCACTTACAATTATTAATATGGGCTTTATTGACTCTTTACTTAACTATAACTATGAATCAATCCTACTACGTAAATAAGGGGGTTAGGGTGGGACCCTAATAGTTATGAGGTGCCGTCAACTCTCATTTAATTCCTTCCACTGCACAGAAGTCCTTAAACTCTTGAGAGACATATTCTCCACCATTGTCGCTTCTCAAGGCCTTGATCTTCTTCCATGACTCTTTCTCGAACAAAGCTTTGAACTCACAAAACTTTGTGAAAGTTTGGTCCTTCTTCTGCATGAAATAAATCTTCATTTACAAGAATAGTCATTAATGAAATCAAATAATAGCTTTGCTTCATTGTGGATGCCATCGAGAATGGTCCACACACATCAATATGAATTCACTCTAAGATAGCCTTTGATCGACTGTCTCATTCATGAAAGGAAGACTTGGTGTACTTTCCCAAGGTACAACCTTTGCATGTGTCAACTTGCTCAAGTTTACCTTTGGGAAGTCCTATAGATATCTACTACATTATCTTCAAAGCCCCATGATGCAAATGGCCCAACATCTTGTGCCACAACTCGCCAATGTCTTGGTTTTGCACCAATTCTGCTTTCGTACTCAATGTTGCACAATCATCTACCTCTAGTTTATAGAGATTCTTCACCCGAATCCCTATCCTCTTGGTCTGACCGATGGCTATGTGTCTTAGGAACACCTTTCCTTTACTGAAGACAACATTATAACCTTTTTTCTCCAACAGCGCGACCGATGCCAAGTTCTTCTTCAGTCCAGGAACATACATCACATCAGTCAAGGTGATACAAGCTCCATGCTCCCTCTAAAAAGCAACTGTGCCCACTCCTGAAACACTATACTTTCCATCGTCACCCATCTCTATGCCCATCTTGAGGTCTTTCTCCTCCAAGGCACTGAATAAACTTTTATCATTTTCATTATATCAGACACAACCCATCATCAATGACACCATGCATGCAATGAGGGTATAGTCCATTTCAAACTGAGAGGCTAATGCCTCACCTTTCGATCCTTCCGAGGATCCCTTCTTAGACTTCTTCAATGGGAAATTAGTCGCATAATGTCCCATCTCAATCGAAGTATCATATGAATTCGATTTGCACCTACAACCCCGAACTTTAAACTTCAAATTCTCTTCTCAGTATACTGTTCATAGCTCCGATAAACTTGGCTCCAATACCATGTAGAAATTCTACAAATTCTTTACAAATATTGCTCTAAGACCATAGAAAATATGACTGTAGGTTAACTCGATAATGCAATATAAATCAAAGCAAAATACTATAGCCTACTTCTACTATCAAAGTTTTCTTTGTAGAAGCTTAAAGATCAAGACGAACACATATAACCAGAAGAAAAAGAATCAATGCACAATACACATGAAAATACTTTGGGGAAAGCCTCAGCTAAAAACCCCACTATCTGTATTATCATACAAGGTGGAAATACATGGGAATTATACAAAGCCTTAGCTCTTACAGCTAGCCAACTCTCAGTGCAATCCTCACAGATGCTCACAGGCAATCCTGGCTTCTCACAAGCCTTCCTCTCTACCCTCTAAGCTCATATTTTCTTGTATTATTCCTATGGGATGATTCTCCTTCAACCAAGTGGAAAACCTCTTCTACCCAATGGATGATCACCTGATCTCACACACTATTAAAACTACGCAATCCCCAAGGAATTATTCCTTCTGCATGCATGAGTTTTCTTTATAGGAAAATAAATGCAACTGATAGTACACTGTCCTTATCTATAATCTAACTGGGTCTTTCTCAGAATAGAAATGCATGAGTTTCTGATGAGGGAATCTTCAGTTAACTAGAGTACACTAGTTGAGTGCATGCATGCATCAACTGCCTATTATCTCACCATTAGTTCCTCAAACAATTTGGAACTAATTTAATTGGACTTAACTCAGTAAACTGAGTTAACTAATTACAACTCAAATATAACTCAATCTTATCTCCTTAATTTAAGGCTTATCTCCTTAATTTAAGGGATAAATCTTGCATGACTTCAGAAAGACTTCTAACTTGAATTTCTCCAACTAATTAAGTAAAAATAGCTTAATTAATTATTTCCAAGTAGCTATTAAGACTAAATTCGATTTTAATTCACAATTTAATTCAAGGACAAATTAAATTTGAATATTCTTGTTGCCACATTGCAACACCTCTTTCAACTCTTTTCAGACTCCCTAAATATGAAAATATTGTCGAGGACTTGTCTTTTCGAACTCGTTAAAGTAAATGAAAAGATGTATACTCAGTATAAGTTTAACCCTTTTCCAGAGTGAGATAGACTAATTATGAAAAATGAATACCTTATTTGAAAATTGCTAAGAGGTTTCATTGAGTATCATTTTCTTCCTTTTTAGACTCAAGGGATTATTTACAAAAGGGAACATTGGATTTTTATTTTTCATCTCCTTTTCAAACCCTCTGAACATGAAAAAGGAGCTAGGTTAGACCTTCGTTGAACTCATAAAAACATATAAAAGTGATGGACTCATCGAACATGACTAGGTCAAACCATTCCTTCTCAAGGTTCATTAAATATACTCAAAATGATTCATCCGAAGGATGAACTTACAAATAAAGAATATGTTATCCTCCTCAATATTGTTAAAAAATAAAGAGGTATTGACCAAAAATGGTTGGGGAAATTGGAAAAATGGGATACTCCATTATTAATGGTAGTGAGTCGCTCTTGAACGCAACACTCATCCACTTCATCTCTGTGGTTGTTAGGTTGGGAAATATGCTTGTCTTTTGTTTCATCACACCATTTCAAAGCCTTCATTTTTTATTTTGGGTCAATGTTTCCAACAACATTCAGTGTCACCAATGTGTTCAAGATAAGTTATTCAGTTTATTTCTTCTACGATACTCTTAAGACCTCATTCCAAGTCAGCCATTCCTGAACCGGTTCCACATCAACATCATTCTATCTCAATTCATGATACTTGTTTCGTGTCGTTGATGGGGGATACATCAAGGCCCTCCTACGATGGGTCACTTCTTGTTGAAATCAGCTCATTACCCAGGAAATTGACTTAGGAACTATTCCTTCAGTATCTTGGGACTTGCATACATCAATGGAAAGTTTCCTTGATCTTGGTGACAGGTTTTCATCACTGGCCTTCGACTAACAGATTCTGGGTGGTGTTCAACTTCAAATCATTAATTCACACCATACAAATTGTACTTTAGTACCTTGAGAGCCATTAACATCATTGGTGGTTTCTCTCATGTTTGTTAATGGCTTACATCATTGGTTGGTAATTAGATGGTGTTTTTCATGTTCAACTTTAGCTCCTCTATTTGCATGGTTAGACTAGTACATTGGGTGATCAAGTTAATGAGATAGAAGACCCCAGATCTAGTTCCATCCATTTGGGTTGTGCTTTCAGGATTAATGCAAGATTACAAAGCATGATGGCTATGATCATACATACAGTCATCCAAGCATGGATCCACACTTCATCATCGGTGGAAACGACTTCTTGATCATTGTACATGTAATGTTATGTTATGTTTTGAGTATGGGTATGCCTCCCTCTGCAAAGATATTATGATGAAAATGTATTGTAATAGATGATGTTCTATCCAATTGTTCTTGATTCAAACTTATCACAAGGTAAAGAAATTCAGTCATCAACCACTGTTTATGATTTTGCGCTTTAGGGGGTAATCTGTTATAAGCCATTTTGTCACATATGTTCAATAGGCATACAAACTAGATCAGTCAACATCCATGAACACCTTATCATCATTCCTACACAAATCCCTAATCATGAATCTTCTAAATGCATGAGTTTTTGGGTCTGACTACTTCATTTGAGTTATTTTAAGGCTGAGCGCACCATGGCCCTTTAGGGACCTACATTCAACAGTAGGTTTCCCATTTCTTCACTAATGTTGATCAACATCAAGTTGTCCCTTGTTGGGGGTGCACTGATTCTAGAAATTAGGGAAAAATAAAAAGAATCCTGAAGCTTCCTCTTCCATAATCTTCCAAGAGTTGTTACAACCATTTTCCTTATATAATAACTTTCAATCATATATGACCCTACCTTGGCTATTTCACCTCTCATCCCTTGAGCTCATCCTCCCTTCCTAAGTGGATCTCAAGCCTAGATTGGTAAATGGACAAGAATTCATAAACTAGCACACTCTCCTATAAATCTACAACCATCTACAACATCAAGGTTGGATTTTGGAGGCTAATCATAACCTCATGTTGCTACTTTGAACCTTAGAGAGTTATCATCTTCATGCATTAGGATGATATTAAGGTGTGTTGTGACAAGGAATATTAAGTCAACTTGTGGAGATCTCTACAAGATCATCTACCATTATTGGTTGTAAACTCCCTCCTATTCATATTAATACAAATAGTATACCGTTTTCCTATATGTGTTATGTTATGTTTACATTCATATAATTCAATTCTATGTTGATCCATTAAATAGAATGATTGGATAATGTTACATAGATGTGGTAAATATTTGGCTTGTGTTGATTATTTGTGTAGGTTCTAATTATAGTGATCAGAGCTATGATTACAGCTTACAAGCCAAGAGGAGAGAAGAGCTTGTGACAGATCACAAGTAAGCATATTTCCAGTATCCAATTTATTTAAGGGGAACTTTATATTCTTTACTTTTTGTTGTTCTATACTAGTCCACTAGGTATAGGGAAGATACTTTTGTCCGTAGTCGTAAATTTTGTATAACACACAAGAAATTCCAAGTCAAACACATCACAATAATGATACTGCTGGAAAGAGAATAGTAATATTGTCACAGGAATAACATTGGTGTAACAGTAACTCTGCATGAACTATCAAATCGTCTGCCACACATCCCTATTCATATACTCCCACTATCACATCAAGGTCACTATCACTATCATGTCTAGAATATGTTTATCAATGCCAATGTTAATATCATCAAGAAAGGTCACTCTCTACATCAAAGGCTCTATCATCATTATGTATCAAGTTTTGTGTTTCATAAAATATCATTGTCTCAACCACACATTCATCTTAGTTACACTATCAAAGATATATAGTCACAAATGCCAATGTACAAGGGTCTCTACCAAATATTCTTCAAGGTCATATAAGAACACATCAAAGGAAAAAATCTCATCAAGATCTGCGCACAAGGGTCTTACTACTGCAAATGATAACTTCTAATCACATTCCAAAGAGAAGATATGCAAATTGAGATCCTACTACTGTCATGAAATCTTGACTTCTTTCCACACATTATTTCATACAAATTGTTACTAAAGGAATCCTTCAAGACATTAGTATAACACTTTTCAATAATATATCAAGCAGGAATGTTGTGTTGAATCAAGGTAACCTGAGTCTGTGACATACTTGCAAGCTATTCTACAGGCCTCTTCGAATTAATAATGATAATACAAAATTTTATTTAATTAGAGCTTCAAGGATGTGTATGGAATGGCATTTTTAATTCAATGATTTCTAAGTACGATGAGACTGTGTAACCATTACTTACATATCAGGAATATCCCCTTACTTCTTTACATCCATTTTTGTGCCTTTTGGTGACTTTCTAGGACCGAGTATTACCACAACAAATGCAATGTATTGAGGTTAGTTATGTAGATGTAAATGTACTTCAAAAATTAGCCGCAAACCTTCCTAAAACCTTGTAATAGTATGCTAAGAGAAATAGATTGAGATTCACACTTCAGTACCTCACTTATCAACTGATCTGTAGGAGTTGAAACTTGATATAGGCCAAAACACCACTGTTGTGAAGTCTCACGTAAACTAATTTTTTTTGGCTTCCTAAAAAGTATGAAACCTTCATGTTTTGGGATATTGTCTTAATAGAGCTTCTCCATTCCAGAAAACAAAGGTCCATAATGATTGATGTGATTAGGTCACTGACCTTAATCCACTGATCTAAAATATGAACTTTTCACTTTCCCTTGGCCTAAACAAAATACCATAATACATCAAAAAAGATGCTTCAAGTTGATAGTGTGTTGAATCCTAGATGATATGCCATAGGATATTTGATGATTAGGCTGATATATGATTGGATGTTTCTTCTTCTTTGAGACTAAAATTGTATTATATATATCATGGAGATATATTCATCACAGAGAACATGCTCCGAATTGCACACAATAATTTGTATTTTTCACAAAGGTATGGTCATAAAAAACTAAATTTCTCCATAGATAAGTAACCTCCAAAAAAACAATTGAATCCCAACCAAAAGAAATAAATCTGAGAAACGATATACCAAAGAACGAATGAAGAACACCCTTCAATCTTCTCGACCACAAAGAAACTTCGCTCATCATTCATGCCCTAGCCACATACAAAAGAAGAGCAAGTTATTTTCCCATTCTTTTGGAGAGAAATAAATTAATATTTATATGTTTGGAGATAAATTTACATAGGTCAATTGACTTGAATAATTGGAGGGAAATATATTTAGTTTTGAAAAAAAAACAAATTTAATTAAAAAATTCCTTCTTATTTTGAATTTAAATTTGAATTTAAAAATTGATTTCTTATCTTTTAATTTTCAAGATAATTGTTGAAACCCTCCATACTAATACACTGCCACATCATCAATTTTTTTAGGGATTTCATGCAACACCATCATCCTTGGATTTTCCACATCATAATCACTCTTAAGTTTTTGGACCACAAGTTGGATCTTCAACTTTGACCAAGCATATATCTCAAACTGTGACGGCCCATAGGATGCTCCACATACTATCGTAATAAGCAACAATAGTAGAATCTAATGATTTGCTTCCAACAACTCTGAGGTGCGCTCATTTTCAAATAAATCCAAACCAGGAAGATAGGTTTTCATCATTGCATCATCAAGCTACATTAACTTGACATCAATGACGATATTTGCACTCACTCTACTTCATGCACCTGCACCTGCTCAACATCTAGTACCTACTTTTTGATATCCTACACTTCATCCTACATCATGTACCTACCACTTCTATTTGTGTTTTTACATCAATGAAAACATTCTCAACAATCTCCCCCTTTTTCATTAATGTCAGCACACCTAGCATGACAAGGCATGTTGCATCACATACCTCTCTCCCTCCCTTATTCCTTCCAATTTTCTCTCCCCCTTTGACATTAATGTAAAATGGTGGCTAGCATGTCCTTGATGAAATATCCATATGATATGGATCCCCTTGAAAACATGCTTATCTATTGCATCATCTTTAAAAGCTCCCCTTGATAATGTGCTTTCTTGTTGCATCATTGCTTACATAGGCTCCCCCTTACAATATGCTCTCTTACAAGCTCCTCCTGACTTAGTGTAAGATTTCATTTCGAATCATGTTTCCTTGCTAGACCTTGGTGCTATTGTCTTCTTGCTTGGTGAGTTTCCTTCCTTCCTAGTTCTGCGATGTCCACGTCAAGCCACTTCTACATTCTCATACAAAATTTCCAAAATCATGGCATAAATTGCACTCTACATCTGGTCTCAATAATGGGGCAAAGATGTTGTAACTTTTGTTCTCATAGGCATATGGGACTCTATCTTTTCTTCTAGAAAATTAGTTTTTAGGGCTTTGATAAAACTACCAATACTCCTCCTATATCCCTTGTAGTCTTTAGATCTATGTCTATAGTTAGAACATGCATAACAATAACCATAAAAGGAACCTGTATACCTAGAAGTATAGGATGGTGATCTGTTGAAGGTGTTTAACCCTTAAGATTATATTTGTTGTTCTCCACTTCTAAAATCTCTATTATAATTTGGTATCTTGAATGCATCAACTTTATTTCTTGAGGCATTTTTCTTCCAACTTCTTCTATTGGTTGACTTGTGCAATACCTTTACTTTGGTCTTTTCTCCATTTTTGGCATGAGTTTTCCCTTTGTCATGAGGCTTCTTTTCTTCCTTGACATGTGGATGCTCTTAATATTTGAGATGAGGTTTCTCTTCCTGTGGTTACTCTTCACCATTAGGATAAGGCTTCTCTTATTATTTGACATGTGGATGCTCTTCATTGTGGGTGCATGAGGACTCACTGTTATAGCTCCAAGTACCACCCTGGGTGTTTGTGATGCTTGGTTTATGGCCTAGGGCAACCCCTCCTTCTAGACTTGGTCCAAATATTTAAAAACAATGTTTTATTCCCTATACGCTACTTTTCCCTGTGATAAAGGTGTGTACACGTGGGTTAGTCAATACCCAACCCGCGTATATGTGTTTTTTTTGGGTAAGTAAGAGTGGAACCTTCTATTAACCATAAAAGTGTAATACATATGATACACA
This sequence comes from Pinus tabuliformis, assembly GCA_031772625.1. Taxonomy (NCBI): domain Eukaryota; kingdom Viridiplantae; phylum Streptophyta; class Pinopsida; order Pinales; family Pinaceae; genus Pinus; species Pinus tabuliformis. Next base: position 608,690,300 of record CM062810.1, read on the forward strand.
TATTTACCCATGCAAAGACAAGCCCGTTGTTGGTTTACCATCACAAGACAAGCCCGTTGCTGGTTTACCATTAACAGGGCTTACAAAACCCAAGATCACACAACATCTCACGAGATTACAATATTTCATGGGTTACATCAATTCTACAGCACAGGAATAAGGGACAAGTTCCTTTCTATTCACCGGTTCGTCATACAAACTGCGAAGACCAACGGACTTCAAAAAATACCAAAATCATGCTACTCAACCTTCTCAAGACTGCTCCCCAGGCTCAAACCTGAACACACAATCCCCACCATCGAACCGAACTTCCATCCAACGAGCCACAAATCCTCCGATCAAAAGAGCTGCGTGGAGAATCGACACCGTCGATCAAAGTCTATTTAATCCAACAGTCCACCATGATTTCGGCTTGAACACTAGCATGATGAATAATAAAAATACGAACCCGAAATGGATTAGAGCTCCTCAACCTATAGGATTTCCTTAACTATGGGTAGATTTCGTGGGTTTTACCTGTTGATTACCTCCTAGTGCCTGTGGCCCAACTATTTCCCAACTGTTTCCCAACTAAAAAACTAATTAGGAGAAGTATAAATAGACTTCTATGGGAAGGCCTTAAGGAGCAGAAGAGATAGAATTACTATACTGAGATTATCCCTGACTGAGTTTTAAGTATCCCTGTGCTTCAAGAACTTCCCCAAGTTTCAGGAAACCCTTGTTTCCTTGAGTGTTGATATTCTCCCACTTGCTTGAGAAATCATGGTATTGGTTATGGAAGGAGGTTGTTGAAGACTGGGACTGGATGGATCTGGAGGACGGTTCCACTTGGAGCCAGAAGAAGGAGACCTAGGTGAATTCTCTCTGTGTTGGTTATAGCTTTCTACAATAAAAAGAAACACTGTCTTGTTCCTGAGATTAACTTTGTTTATGCATCAAATACTGTTGTAATTCATGTATGAATGTTATTTTGATGTATAACTAAGCATCTTGCTTATATGATATAAAGTTGATTTCATTAAGATGCTTTATATGCTGCTATGTTTATTTGGATTGGTTGATTTGCAGACTCGAAGATCATCAGGAGTTGCAGAGGGTCTGAACCCTGCTGGAACTACCCAAATGAAGGACATCCGAGAATTGATTCGTTGGTAGTGTATCTTGACTCACAGCTGGTAGTGTCACAATTAAATAACATTTATCAGGTTCGGGATCCTTATTTATATCGCCAATTTTTGAGAGTGAGGGTGTTGCAACCATCATTTGTCTATATTACATATGTACACATTCCACGATATAAAAACTCATTAGCAGATTCTATCGCTAATCAAGCATTAGATTGGCATATCAATCATTCATCAAATTAAAAACGAACATCAAAAATTTGGAACTGTATATATATATATATATATATATATATATATATATATATATATATATATATATATATATATATATCATAAAACTTCCCGTGTATACATAAATTGTTCAAAAAATAATATACAAAATTGGGAATAAATTTCCATAATCATGTCCACTCTATCTATCGACCTGACTCAAGATGAGCGGCTGTGAAGGTAACTACTGCATTGGCCACACGCCAAAGTATGTGGACCCAGTCCCGTGGTACCCCTACCACGCGACGCTGCATCTCCTCAGGTAGGTCCTCTATGGCTACCATCGGTACCTGGTGAGTCAATCTCACCAAGTTTCTTTGAACTACATATAAGACTCTCTCTGTCTTAGCAGCTGCCTCTTCGGCACCTCTTCCCTAACGCTTGTGCCGCGGGAATCCATCTGGTCTCACTAGGCCCACATCTGGAACATGATCATTTTGTTAATATTTTGTCCCATCAAAAATATTTCTAAGTTCATTTCATATTTGAAAAAGAAAAAAAAAATCTTAAAAATTGACAAAAACATAAAAAAAGTTGTTACCTATGTCTCCCCATGTTATGTTTGGTGGAAACACCAAGTCTGGATCTCCTCAAAAATCCATGCTAGCATACGGGTAGTCGTCGACTGCGATGATCTGTTGGTCCCACTAGGCGAAGAACTCTTCATCGAAAGTCATCCTCAGCACGTGCCTGCCTCCAAGGCATTTCATCAAGTCAGCCCATCTACCCATTCATGGATCTTGCGGGCTATTGATAGAGACAGATACCTTAGGACGTAGCCCAAGTACCTTCTCGAAGAAGAAGGAGTATAAAATGGTCCCATATCCAAGGTTTTTAGTCTGAACTTTCTGAATGGAGGTCAGCTAGCTCTTCATGTTTGTTAGAAGAGGTGTGCACCAATTGCACACAGTGGTTAGGCATTCCACTGCCAGGCTCATGGACACCCGTGAAGCCTGATGTAGTGAAGCTGATCTGTTTACCCTGGCAATGGTAAAAAACATAATCCTTAGAGATAAGCTATCCACGTGTTTGATTGGAATATGACTCCCAATCTTTTCCGGATGCCCAGGATAGTATATCTATACATAGTCTTCTACTAAAAGACCACTATGTGTCCTGTCGGTCGAATGCACAACCCCCCCTCTTCGAGAGAGACCTGTGATAAAGTAGATGTCTTCCACCTCAATCCGGAGAGGCATCTGATCTGTCATGAAGGCATCATCCTCCACACTCTAGTAGTGGATCAGTAATTCGAACAGGTGTGTGTTCACTTTCAAGTTCAGCATTTTGAAGAAATTCAACAAGCTGCACCCTCTTAATGCATCTAGTGTAGTTTGGTCGTTCATTACCTTATTGTCAATTGTGGTATGCTCTCTCTCTCTCCATGTGAAGGTCATCCTGAAAAGAAATGAGTTTCAACCGCTAGAATTTGTGTTTGAATTTCAACTCATGTACATGTGGGTTCCCTTTACACATAGTCGCGTGTAGGGCCATCGTATACGCGGGTTGGTCACAGCCAACCCGCGTGTATGTAGAGTTGGATTTTTTGACATGAATTCCCATGGTAAAATCTTAATTAAAACTTCTAAAAAGTATCATAAAACATTGCAAGTATGGTTTGAGGGTTACCTAGTAACTTTGGCGTGATTTGAAGGGTCGAATTCTTCAGAGGTAAGTTTGCTCCTTTTTGATCCACAACCATTTTCCAAATGCAAATGAAATAATTTTGAGTCTAAAAGTCAATATATAGCTTTGAAATTTCAAATTTTTTCTCAAAACTTGATTTTTTGTCTCATGAATTTTTTGACTTGTTGGCATGGATTGTCGAGAATGGGTTATTGTTTCAGGATGTTTTGGACACTTCTTCAAGATCCTATTTCGGTCCCATGACCGCTGACCCGTCATGGCAGGTATCGTTAACTTACTGGCATATAGGTTAGGGAAACCATTTTTTCCATTGCATTTTTCATATTACCTCCGTTCAACGATTCATTAGCCATAGGGTCGACCCCATCATGTCTTGGTTAGCAAACCATGTTCACTCACCAATTTTTTAAATCATGATGCGATGGTAGAGCCATCCCTTACATGGGCGTCGTAGTTAGAACTTCACTGACATTGGTTTCCCATGGTGTTATATTGAGTAGGCTCGAGAGTCCTCTTTAGTCTCGCCTTGACTTGTGCATTGAAGACACATTCTCCTTGCTTCTATGCTTATTTATGGCCTTATACCCTAGAGGCTCCTTTGTGTTGAGTTGTACTACTGCATTGGATTTTGACTATTTGCGCCTTTTGTCCTTGAGCCGGCTTCACTTGGACTCATGTTTAAGCCACTTATTTGACCATGTCTTCTGCCAAATCAACCATGCAATCACTTAGCTTCTGCAACTTGACACATCCTTTGACTCATGGAAGGAACATCCCTTTGAGTGTCCTTGACCAGTTTCATCTCCCTACATTCAACATAGGATTTTTCCCATTCCAGGAATTAGATCATTTGTTTCTCTAGCACTCATTCTTTCCACTGTACTATAGCATTCTTTTATTATTTTTCCAGCTTAAAGAAAAAGACAAAAGAATTATATATTCCAAAAAGAGCAAGAACAGGACAACATTTCCATATATTGTTGGTATCTAGAGTCAGTCGTGTCGCCCTTGAACAAAGCACTGAAAAGAAAGTCTCTCCTCCATTTTGGGTGGGATTTAGTTTGACTTAGGTACGCCTTAACCTTGTTATTGAGTCAGTCCTCCTTCAATTGGTTACCTCTTCCAATCATTTGGAGAGTTCACTCGTGCCTCCTGCATGACGAACTTATACAGAATTATCATATGTTGCCATATAGTCATCATTGAGTCATGTTTTTATTCAAGGGAAGTAAGCCTGAGTCGGCCTCTCTGCGGTGTCTCTTGACCTATTTTTCAGTCGGCCATTCCTAGTTGTCAGTATCATGTTTGTCATCACAACAGTTATATTGGTCCTTTTCTTGTGCTGGTTTGAGAAGGTCTCCATTGACTTCTTTCTGGCGGGTCTTGTCCTTATCGACAACGACATATTGCTCTGAGGGCAGGCCTACAGCTACACCCTGGCCCTCTTTTCATTATTGATAGGTCACCTTGTGCTCAGCATCGATCAGTATCATGGGTCTTTGACTAAGTTGTTTCCCTTGTCTTCGAAATCAACGTTCATTATCACACATTGGGATTTGTGCAATGCCTTGTTTTCCATTTGACCCTATTGGTGGATTCCTCGCCTCTGTGTCAACTTTCATTATTGGTTGGTTTAGAGGGTTTCTATCGTGCGCTAGCTACATCTTACGTACGCCGGAAACATGCTTCAGTTGGGTTACTACATCTTTTTTCGTCCGATTCCTTCCACATTATTGGCCTACCGGTTACACTCGCGCTAGATTGATGAAGGATGCCTTAATGCCTTCCTTCTAGAGGATCTTTTCCTATAGACTACGACTCATTGCTATGGGATAAAGATCTAGAGTCCATTTGGAAGTACCTTGGGGTTTGCAGTCATCAGTGGCAAATTCCTTTGCTATCGATAGTGGGAAACCATCATTGTCCCCTGATTGATAGATTCTTCCAGATGTTCAACTTCAGCTCATTCATTCGCACTTGTTAGATTGTACTGGGTACCTTGTCTCTCATTATCATTATTGGTGAGTAGTCTCGCGTTTGTTAATGTTATACATCAATGACCGGTAATCAAACAATTTCTCACGAGGTCGACCTCAGATCATTTATTCCCATTATGTAGAAATGTACCACGGCGGTCGGTGAAGACCTCAGGTTGCATCAACATTTTTGGTTCACTTGTCAGTTTCTCCTGTTACTGCTAGTCAACACCATCCACCTTATATGTTGCAGTCCTTCACAGTGACATCTTATTTGATGGCATCCGAGTTGTGATGTAGTATCATCTTATTCCATCATGTTCATTTGGTACTATTGGGATCAATTTTTGACATCAGTGATTAGCTTCATCTTTCAGCTTCATTGATCATCTTCTTATATGTGATATTCAGACATGTACTTTCGATTACGATCAGATGATCCATTATGTACTTTCAGTCCTTTATACTTGTATACATAGTGGATCCGCTTGTACTTGATATGCGAACATGATTTACTTTCTCTGAGCATGGGTATGCTTGCCTCAGACAACTATTTCTTTTTTATCTCTTTTTGATGACTTGGAAAGCTGAATTTCGGTGAACTGCTTCTCAGTCTCGATAGGTTTCCTTTCCATATAATTAATACATTTTGGCCATCATGTACCCCTTCTGACCTCATATATTAGGGGGAATCTGTTGTAGCTCCAAATACCACCCTAGGTGTTTGCGATGCTTGGTTTATGGCCTAGGGAAACCCCTCCTTCCAGACTTGGTCCAAATATTTTAAAAACAGTGTTTTATTCCCTGTACGCTACTTTGCCATGTGATAAAAGCATGTACATGCGGGTTAGTCAATACCCAACCCGTGTATATGTGTTAAAACACTTAAAAAAAATTAATTTCCTTAACTATGGGCAGAGTTCATGAGTTTTACTTGTTAATTACCTCCTAGTGCCTATGGCCGAACTATTTCCCAACTATTTTCGAACTAAAAAACTAATTGGGAGAAGTATAAATAGACTTCTATGCAAAGGCCTTAAGGAGGAGAAGAGATAGAATTACTATACTGAGATTATCCTTGACTGACTCTGAAGTATCCCTGTGCTTCAAGCACTTCCCCAAGTTTCACGAAACCCTTATTTCCTTGAGTGTTGATATTCTCCCACTTGCTTGAGATATCATGGTATTGGTTATGGAAGGAGGTTGTTGAAGATAGGGACTGGACGGATTTGGAGGACAGTTCTGCTTGGAGCCAGAAGAAGAAGACTCAGGTGAATTCTCTCCGTGTTAGTTATAGCTTTCTACAATAAAAAGAAACATTGTTTTGTTCGTGATATTAATTTTGTTTATGCATTAGATAATGTTTTAATTCATGTATGAATGTTATTTTGATGTATAACTAATCATCTTGCTTGTATGATATAAAGTTGATTTCATTAAGATGCTTTATCTATATCCTGCTATGTATGTTCGGATTGGTTGATTCGCAGATTCAAAGATCATCAGGAGTTGCAGAGGGCCTGAACCCTGCTGGAACTACCCAAATGAAGGACATTTGAGAATTGATTCGTTGGTAGTGTATCTTGACTCACAATTGGTAGTGTCACAATTAAATAACATTTATTGGGTTCGGGATCCTTATTTATATCGCCAATTTTTTAGAGTGAGGGTGTTGCAACAATCATTTGTTTATATTACATATGTACACATTCCATGATCTGAAAATTCATTAGAGGATTCTATCACTAATCAAGTATTAGATTGGCATATCAATCATTCATCAAATTAAAAACGAACATAAAAAATATGGAACTGTATATATATATATATATATATATATATATATATATATATATATATATATATATATCTATATATATATATATATATATATATATATATATATATATATATATATATATATATATATATCATAAAACTACCTGTGTATACATAAAGTGTTCAAAAAATAATATACAAAATCGGGACTAAATGCCCATAATCATGTCTAGTCTATCTATCAACCCGGCTCAGGATGAGCGGCTAAGAAGGTAACTACTACATTGGCCACACGCCGAAGTATACGGACCCAGTCTCGTGGCACTCCTACCACGTGGTGTTACATCTCCTTAGGTAGGTCCTCTATGGCTACCATCGATACCTAGTGAGTCAATCTCACCAAGTTTCTTTGGACTGCATATAAGACTCTGTCTGTCTCAACAGCTGCCTCTTCAGCACCTCTTCTGCGACGCCTGTGCCGCGGGAATCCATCTAGTCTCACTAGGCCCACATCTAGAACATGATCATTTTGTTAATATTTTTTCCCATCAAAAATATTTCTAAGTTCATTTCATATTTAAAAAAAAAAAATCTTAAAAATTGACAAAAAATAAATAAAAATGTTACCTATGTCTCCCCATGCTGCGTTTGGTGGCAACACCAAGTCTGGATCTCCTCGTAAATCCATGCCAGCATACAGGTAGTCGTCGACTGCGATGATCTGTTGGTCCCACTAAGCGAAGAACTCATCATCGAAAGTTGTCCTCGGCACATCCCCACCTCCAAGGCGTTTCATCAAGTTAGCCCATCTACCCATCCATGGATCTCGCGAGCTGCTGATAGAGAAAAATACCTTGGGATGTAGCCCAAGTACCTTCTCGAAGAAGAAGGAGCATAAAATGGTCCCATATCCAAAGTTTTTAGTCTGACCTTTTTGAATGGAGGTCAGTTGGCTCTTCATGTTGGTTAGAAGAGGACTGCACCAATCGAACACAATGGTTAGGCATTCCACTACCAGGATCATGGACACCCGTGAAGCCTGATGTAGTGAGGTTGATCCATTTACCCTGGCAATGGTAAACAACATAATCCTCAGAGATAAGCTATCCATGTGTTTGATTGGAATCTAAATTCCAATATTTTCCGGATGCCTAGGACTATATATGTGTACATAGTCTTCTATTGAAAGACTACTCCATGTCCTGCTGGTCAAATGCACAACCTCCCCTCTTCGAGAGAGACCTGTGATAAAGTAGATGTCTTCCACCTCAATCCTGAGAGGCATCTGATCTATTATGAAGGCATCATCCTCCACACTCCAGTAGTGGATCAGTAATTCGAGAAAGTGTGTGTTCGCTTTCATGTTCAACATTTTGAAGAACTTCAACGAGCCACACCCTCTCAATGCATTTAGTGTAGTTTGGTCATTCATTACCTCATTGTCAATTGTGGTATGCTCTCTCTCTCTCCATGTGATGGTCATCCTGAAAAGAAATGAGTTTCAACCGTTAGAATTTGTGTTTGAATTTCAACTTGCATACACGCGGGTTCCCTTTACACACAGTCGTGTGTAGGGCTGTCGTATACGCGGGTTGGTCACAGCCAACCCGCATGTACGCAAAGTTGGATTTTTTGACATGAATTCCCATGGTCAAATCTTAATTAAAACTTCTAAAAAGTATCATAAAAAATTGTAAGTATGGTTTGAGGGTTACTTGGTAACTTTGGCACGATTTGAACGGTCGAATTCTTCAGAGGAAAGTTTGCTCCTTTTTGATCTGGATTCCACAACCTTTTTCCAAATGCAAATGAAAAATTTGTGAGTCTAAATGCCAATATATAGCTTTGAAATTTCAAATTTTTTTCGTAAAACTTTATTTTTCGTCTCATGAATTTTTTGACTTGTTGGCTTGGATTGTCAAGAATGGGTTATTGTTTCAGGATATTTTGGACACTTCTTCGAGATCCTATTTCGGTCCCATGATCGCTGACCCGTCATGGCAGGTATCGTTCACTTACTGGCATATAGGTTAGGGAAACCATTTTTTCCATTGAATTTTGCATACTAACTTCTGTTTAGTGATTCATTAGCCATAGGGTCGACCCCATCGTGTCTTGGTTAGCAAACCATGTTCACTCGCCGATTTTTTAAATCATGATGCGATGGTAGAGCCATCCTTTACATGGGCATCGTAGTTAGAACCTCATTAACATTGGTTGCCCATGCTGTTATATTGAGTAGGCTCGGGAGTCCTATTTAGTCCCGCCATGACTTGTATGTTGAAGACACATTCTCTTTGCTTCTACACTTATTTATGGCCTTATACCCTAGAGGGTCCTTTGTGTTGAGTTGTATTGCTGCATTGCATTTTGACTATTTGCACCTTTTGGCCTTGATCCGGCTTCACTTGGACTCGTGTTTAAGCCACTTATTTGACCATGTCATCTGCCAAATCAACCATGCAATCACTTAGCTTCTGCAACTTGACACATCCTTTGAACCGTGGAAGGAACATCCCTTTGAGTGCCCTTAACCAGTTTCGCATCCCTGCATTGAGCATAGGATTGTTCCCATCCCAAGAATTAGATCATCTATTTCTCTGGCACTTGTTCTTTTCACTGTACTATAGCATTCTTTTATTCTTTTTCCTGCTTAAAGAAAAAGACAAAAAAGTTTATATATTCCAAAAAGAGCGGGAATGGGACAACATTTCCATATATTGTTGGTAGCTAGAGTTAGTTGTGTCACCCTTGAACAAAGCACTCAAAAGAAAGTCTCTCCTCCATTTTGGGAGGGATTTAGTTTGACTTAGGTACGCCTTAACCTTGTTATTGAGTCATTCCTCCTCTAATTGGTTACATTTTCCAATCATATGGAGAGTTCGCTCGTGTCTCCTGCATGATGAACTTATACAGAGTTATCATATGCTACCATATAGTCATCATTGAGTCGTGTTTTTGTTCAAGGGAAGTAAGCCTGAGTCGGCCTCTCTGCGATGTCTCTTGACCTATTTTTCAGTCGGCCATCCCTGGTTTTCAGTATCATGTTTGTCATCACATCAGTTATACTATTCCTTTGCTCGTGCCGGTTTGAGAAGGTCTCCATTGAATTCTTGTCGGTGGGTCTTGACCTTATCGACAACAACATATTGCTCTGAGGGCAGGCCTAGAGTCGCACCTTGGCCCTATTTTCATTATTGATAGGTCACCTTTTGCTCAACATCGATCAATATCATGGGTCTTTTACTGAGTGGTTTCCCTTGTGTTTGACATCAGCTTTCATTATTGCACATTGGGATTTGTGCAGTGCCTTGGTTTCCATTTGACCCTATTGGTGGATTCCTCGCCTCTATGTCAGCTTTCATTATTGGTTGGTTCAGATGGTTTCTATCGTGCGCTAGCTACATCTTGTGTACGCCAGAAACGTGCTTCAGTTGGGTTACTACATCTTTTTTCGTCTGATTCCTTCCACATTATTGGCCTACGGGTTACACTCATGCTAGATTGATGAAGGATGCCTTAATGCCTTCCTTCTAGCGGATCTTTTCCTATTGACTATGACTCATTTCTCTGGGATAAAGATCTAGAGTCCATTTGGCAATACCTTGGGGTTTGTAATCATTAGTGGCAAATTCCTTCACTATCGACAGTGGGAAACCATCATTGTCCCCTGATTGATAGATTCTTCCAGTTGTTCGACTTCAGCTCATTCATTCGCACTTGTTAGATTGTATTGGGTACCTTGACTCTCATTATCATTATTGGTGAGTAGTCTCGCGTTTGTTAACGGTATACATCAATGACTGGTAATCAAATGATTTCTCACATGGTTGACCTCAGATCATTTATTCCCATTGTGTAGAAATGTACCACGGCAGTTGGTGAATACCTCGGGTTGCATCAGCATTTTTTGGTTCACTTGTCAGTTGCTCCTATTATTGCTAGTCAACACCATCCACCTTATATGTTGCAGTCCTTCACAGCGACATCTTATATGCTGGCATCCGAGTTGCGATGTAGTATCATCTTATTCCATCATGTTCATTTGGTACTATTGGGATCAGTTTTTGACATCAGTGATCAGCTTCATCTTTCAGCTTCATTGATCATCTTCTTATATGTGATATTCAGACATGTACTTTCGATCACGATTAGATGATCCATTATGTACTTTTAGTCCTTTATACTTGTATACATAGTGGATCCACTTGTACTTGATATGTGGACATGCTTTACTTTATCTGAGCATGGGTATGCCCGCCTCAGACAATTGTTTCTTTCTGATCTCTTTTTGATGGCTTGGCAGGCTGAATTCTGGTGAAGTCCTTCTCAGTCTCGACAAGTTTCCTTTCCATATACTTAATACATTTCGGCCATCATGTACCCCTTCTGACCTCATATATTAGGGGGCATCTGTTATAGCTCCAAATACCACCCTTGGTGTTTGTGATGCTTGGTTTATGGCCAAGGGCAACCCCTCCTTCCAGACTTGGTCTAAATATTTTAAAAATAATGTTTTATTCCCTGTACGCTACTTTGCCCTGTGATAAAATAGTGTACATGCGGGTTAGTCAATACCAAACCCGCGTATAAGTGTTAAAACACTTTAAATAATTAAATTTCCTTAACTATGGGCGGAGTTCACATGTTTTACCTATTGATTACCTCCTAGTGCCCATGGCTCAACTGTTTCCCAACTAAAAAATTAATTGGGAGAAGTATAAATAGTCTTCTATGGGAAGGCCTTAAGGAGGAGAAGAGATAGAATTACTATACTGAGATTATCCCTGATTGAGTCTGAAGTATCCCTGTGCTTCAAGAACTTCCCCAAGTTTCAGGAAACCCTTGTTTCCTTGAGTGTTAATATTCTCCCACTTGCTTGAGATATCATGGTATTGGTTATGGAATAAGGTTGTTGTAGACTAGGACTGGACAGATTTGGAGGACGGTTCCGCTTGGAGCTGGAAGAAGAAGACTTAGGTGAATTCTCTTTGTGTTGGTTATATCTTTCTACAATAAAAGGAAACACTGTGTTGTTCCTGAGATTAACTTTGTTTATGCATCAGACATTGTTGTAATTCATTTATGAATTTTATTTTGATGTATAACTAATCATCTTACTTATATGATATAAAGTTGATTTCATTAAGATGCTTTATCTATATGTTGCTATGTATGTTCGGATTGGTCGATTTGCAGATTCGATGATCATCAGGAGTTACAGAGGGTTTGAACTCTACTGGAACTACCCAAATGAAAGACATCCGGGTATGGTCACTATTGCATAGTTTGTTTATATAAGCATGTTTCTTGAGTTGTATGAGTGTTCCTTACTGTAGTTTGCTCTTGCTCTGTTGGGGTTTCAACACAAAGTCCTAGGGTATTTATTCCCGTAACACTCACCAACATATACAATACCTGTCTTGATAAGTGGTGATCTTTGGTAATTGATAATGTCATCCAAGACCTATGAGCTCCTCAATTTTTGTTTTAGCTTGTCAACGTTTTCTCTCAAGATGAAAATTTCCTACTCATGGTTTATGCAATCATGTTCCTTCTTATTTATATGACTTCCTAAGAGATCCTCAATCCTTTTTGCTTCTTCAAGTTCCCTCTTCAAGGAGGTGATTTTCTTGCCATGCTCTTTATCTTGCTTGTTCCATTTGTTTGGCTTCTACCTTTCCTTGAGCTAGCTTGTCAATGTGCTTTCTCTCTTGTTTTCTTCTTCCAACATTCTTTTGAGATGATCCACTTCCTTCTTTTGTTCATCAAGTTCTTGTTTCTTTCCTGATGTTTTTAGTTCTCTAATTTGAAGTTGAAGCTGGTTGATATCAACTATGGAAAACATCCAACTATCATAATACTTTGTCTTCTCATCCTTCATGTCTTCATGTTCTCTATAAATGTTATTAAACATTCTCGTGGACCTATCCATATCTAGTGTCACTACTCGAAGCTTTTCTTTGAGGGAATTAACATCTTCTCCAAATAAAAGATTCATCACATCAAGTAGAGAGCACACAAGGGATTTTTTCCAAACACGATTTTCATTATGTATGGTTACATACATAATTTACCAACTAGGCTGGAAGGAAGTAAGATACTCCCCAACAAAGATAACACTCCTGAAGTTCTGAAGATATTTGCAGACCTAGTCTGAAGGAGTCTTCGGTCCCCCTTACAATAAACAAGTCAACCAATCAATGTTGCTCCATAATTGTGTCCCACTACTACAATCATTACCGCTACCACTTCTCACTCCTACAACCACTAGTGCCTCTACCCTCTGATGCTGCGATTACACATTACTCTATTGGTGTTATTTACTATTGCATTTGTTGTTGTTGTTTTCCACTCTCATTATCACTACCACTACCTCTGAAATTATCAACAATAATCTACCACATAAATGCCAAGTCAAACATATCACAGGAATAATAATGTTGGAACAAGAATGGTATTATTGTCATAGGAATAACATTGTTGTAACACGAACTCTTAATGAACTATTAAATGGTCTACCACACATCCTTGTTCATCTATTGCCACTATCACTGCCAAGGTCACTGTCACTTTCATGTCTAGAATATTTTTGTCAATGCTAAGGTTTCTATCATCAAGCATGGTCACTCTTTGAATCGAAGGCCATAGTCGTCATTATGTTTCAAGTTTTGTATTTCAATCTCACATTCATATCAATTAAACTATCAAGGAGATATTGCCACAAACATCAATGTATAGGTTTCACTGCCAAATATTATTCAAGGTCATACAATAACACATCAAATTCAAAAATATCATAAAGATATAGGCACCAAGGTCTTACTATTGCAAATGATAAATTCTAATCACATTCCAAAGAGAAGATCTACAAATTGTGTCAATCTTGCTACTGTCATGAAATCCTGAATTCTTTCCACATGTTATTTCATACAAACTGTCACTGCATAAATCCTTCAAGACACTAGGATAAAACTTTTCTATACTATATCAAGCATGACCATTATGTTGAATCAAGGTACCTTCAGTCTTTGACACACTTGCAAGTTATTCTATAGGCCTCTTTGAATTAATAATGAACATACATAAGTTGATTTAATTAGATGTTCAAGGATGTGTATGGAATGGTATTTTTAATTCGACGAGTTTTGAATATGATGAGATTGTTTAATCTTTATTGACATATTAGGAAGAGCCCCTTACTCCTTTACTTCCACTGTCATGCCTTTTTGCATCTTTCTAGGACCGAGTATTACCAAAACAAATTCAATGTAATGAGGTATGTTCTATTGATGTAAATGTACTTCAAAAATATGTTGCAAACCTTCGTGAAACGTGGTAATTGTATGCCGAGAGAAATAGAATAATATTCACACTTCAGTAGCTCACTTATCAACTAATCTGTATTAGTTCAAACTTTATATAGGCTAAAAAATCATTATTGTGAAGTCTCACGTAAACTAATTTTATTTGGCTTCTTAAAAAGTCTGAAACTTTCATGTTCTAGTATATTGTCTTAATAGAGTTGCTCCATTCCAGAAAACATAGATCCACAATGATTGATGTGATTACATCACTAATCTCAATCTGCAAATCTAAAACATTAACTATTAACTTTCCCTTGCGCTAACACAAGACCATAATACTTTAGAAAATATGCTTCAAGTTGATAGTGCGTTGACTCCCAAATGATATGCCATAGAATATTGTTGGCATTGAAGATGTAGTTTTTGGTGCAGGTATTGTGTTGCAGTGATTGATGGTTGGCATTGATGTCCACCTAAGAATGTATTATAGATGATTGTGTTGTAGGTGGTTTGAGATATGATCTATAGTTAATGGCTTGTTACAAATGGATTTTTTTGTTTGTGCCACTGGTTGCTGATGTTTTATTGTTGTTGGTGATTTGGCTTGGTTTATGTTGACTTGGTTTATGTCAGATGTTTTGGGGCAAAGTTGTTTTCAGTTCTATTTGATATTTTTCTCTAGTTTCCTTGTGCATCTTACATATTTCATGAGTAGAGTATTACCATGGTACATGTATTCTTGGTATTATAATTACCATGGTATTGGTATGTGTGTGGAGTAGGTTTGTTGCACCCTCCTCCCATATCTATCCAAGTAACTAGCCAACAGGGGTAAACATTTGAAGAGAGGCTAATATGATATGATTCAACCTCCTAGTTGTCCTTAAGGAAGTGGAACCGATGGAAACACATCAAACATACCTTCCACATCAGCAATGACACTCCCAGGAGCCATCCAAACCACATAGGTATCATGCCCCTAGGTCCCACTGAGTTCTTAAGCTATTAAACCACTGGATGCTCCCATGATATCAGCATACCAATGTCCATAGGGTTCTGGATGCTCCCACAAGCCTGCATGTCTGTGTCTAGGGACTATTTTCAGCTGACCTATGCCATAGTCCACGAGATTTAAGGCACTTTTCAAGCCCATAATTCTCGCCACTACCTAGAACTTGTTGTAACTTCTGGAATCCATTAAACACATGATGACAAGACTAATAAACCAAAAAATAACTCTAGGAATAGGCTTGACCTTCCCCAACTAGGACTGAAATTTGGTCAAACACTTGACATCAATACAATCTGTAGGTTTATGATACAAGACATGAAAAGAAGGATCGCCACCTTCTCCCTTGAATTGTTATCACATCAATTAGGCATTGCATCGATTAACCTTTCAGTTACAAGTAAATACATGAAATGAACATGACAATAAATAGTCATATAACCATGCTTATAACCAACATTTAACCATGAAAATAATAGTGATATATCAACCATTAAATCCACATATTAATAAGTACAAAAGAAATAGAACTTAGCTTATCTGACCAAGTTCGGGACTTCCACATACCACCCGATCATAGACATGGTTGATATTTGGGCACATCTGAACTTGGCCGAAGTTTTGGTAAAAAATCCTCATTTTAGCAGAGTGCGCGGTACCATAGAGCTATGTATCACACGATGTTTTAGGGGCTTCAGGGTGGGTTGAAGTCCCTTCTTTTTATAATAGGTTTGGGCAATAGTTGATTGTTTTTAGGAGGACAATGGTATTTGGACCATGGTATTTTGATAATACCTATTGATGTAATTAGTAGATATATAGGAGAAAATATGTAGGTCGAAGCAATGAAGGAATATGATAGTGATGATAGAGGCATAAGGAAATATCTCTGTAATCTGTTTTGGGTCGTGAAGGAAAGTCTCCCCAGCTGAGTGCATGGAGACCTAAAGTTTACAGCTAAGTGCACAGACACCTGTGGTTGGGGGCACGGGCCAAGGATTTGTATGTTGTTTCAAAGAATTAATATAAGAAGTATAGTTTTGATGGGCATAACTTGTGTATGATTATTATGTATCTTGTGCTTTCTGTCCAGTATTTTGGTTATATTTTACTTCTACGCAGTATTGTTATGATTGTTAATGGCATGGTTACGTAGATAATCCAACCCTACAAAGTAGTCAGTGTATGTTAAGGATAAAAAAACATAAAAATACCACATCGCATCATCCCTCAAGGCTGCAGAAACCTGGTTTTGCATCCTCCCATAATCACTTCGGGTGAGACTACGATTTCCTTGCAGGTCGTTGCCGAAATAGCCAGTGATTGAGGGTTTTGTTGGTGTCCAGTAAATTCTAAACTTGGGTTAGCCCAAACTAAAGCCAACAAATGGTTCTGTTGCTGGGACCAAGATATGTTTGAGGGATATGTTTATGTGGCATCTGTCGAAGAAGGAAATTCAAGAGTGGGTAGAAAAGAAAGAATGAGAATTCGCAAATCAGGAGAATAGAAACCCTTGTCTGTCAGCTAAAAGGTGGTTCTGTCAGCTGAAAGGTGGTTGGAGAAGTATATTTTCGAAGATCAATACGAAATCTTCTTCAGTTCATTTCATGTTGAGCCATACAAGTGGATACTAAGGTTGATCGAGAGAAAAATATGTTTTAAAGGCGATGAACCTAAGGAGTGGACTCTTGATTTGATACAGGGACTCAAGAACACCGACAATAGGATCTCGAGAGCTATTGATTTCTAGATTGATAGCATCTTGGGAGGATTCATTAGTGAGTTTGTGGTAGAATTGACTGTGTCATAGAACGAAGCAGAATGAAGCAGAACTGAAATTTTGCAAAGGACCATGAAGTAAGTACTTGAGATCTTTAAAAATCTGGATTAAGATGCTTTTATACAAAAGGGGAGTTCTAATAATGCAATCATATTATTAGATTACTTGTGTTTGGAAGAAGATCTGAAGAAGATACTGGAGCAATGCGAAGTGGGAAAATACATAGAATAGAAACTAAAAAGAGATATTTTGTCCAAGATCTAAATAATTTCGTAGAAACTGACTATAGCCCTCTGCTACATGAATCTGAAAGTGAAGGAAACCTCCCTAAAAACGCTGAGGTAACTCCGTAGTATTCCCTGTTTCAGCCTGAAAGTTCGTCGAAGCCAGAATCTAACAATAGTCAAGGTAATTTTGGTTTTCCCCGTCCCCCTACTCCACCTACCCCCGTTACCCCCCACTACCCTCCCCCTACGATTCACCCTCCCCCTCCCCCTTGAGAAGGAATATGGCCAATGATATTAAGCTACCTGTGTTTAAAGGAACTGGATTAGAGGATCTGAAGCAATTCTGGTTTTTATGCGAAGTAGTATGGACATCAAAATAGGTCCATGATTAAGATATAAAGAAGACACAGCTTGTCATGACATTCTGAGATCAAGCGTTGACGTGGTACATGAAGTATTCGAGCAATCAGATTAGACCATTCATATATATTAAAAAAACACAGGTAAAATAATTTAAGAAGATGAATTCTGAATCGTCGTGTATCACAGAGTTAAAAGAGATTAAAAAAAGGCCAACTGAGTCTGTTTGGGAATTTGATCAAAGATTCAAGGTACTATTGAATCAGGGGAGCTTCGATATAGCTCTGTAGCAGCATAAGGAATGGTTCATAGTTATGCTACTGCCACATATCAGATTTCCTTTGACACAATAGAAGATAAAAACTCAAGCTGAAGCTTTAGAGATTGCAATGAAATTAGAGGCTTCGCCCATAGAACATACCAATGCGGGTATGCAACAGATTCAGAGTCACTTGGAAAATTTAACTCTGTAGTTACAAGATATGAAGAAAAGTAAGGAATTTTGCGAAGAAGTGTGGCATACAAAGTGCAAATCAGAGGGCCACTCTAAGGAGCAATTCCCTCTCTTCATAAATTACATGTCTCGTGGAGCTCTAAACCCATTGAATGTCAAATCTAGCTTATGGTGTGAGATATGTAGAAATAGAGGTGAACATTGCTTAGAAGATTGTTATTTGTTACAAAAATATGTGTAGACTCCAAAGAATTTATATTGCAAGTTCTGTAAATCGGTGGGACATGATGATAATAACTGTCGAGCTTATGAATTAATGATGGATCATGGTGTTGACACATATAGAATGCAAGATGAAGAGCATGGACATGAAGGAATTGGACAACATGGTGGTCGAGGCGGCTATCAAGGAAGAGGTTAAGGTGGCAGAGCTGGTTGAGGTCATGGATAGATTATCTGCTACAATTATGGCTAGGCAGGTCACTTTGCAAGAGATTTTCAGAATCCTACTACGACATGTAAGTATTGCAAATAATTTGATCATGTAATTGAAGAATGTATGGTACTTATGGAAAAAAATGAAAGAAAATAAAAATCAACAACCGACACAGAACATTCAGATGATGATTGCAAAATCGAGGACCGATGAACCTCACATTAATATTGTAATAAGGAGTGGAGTTGTGACTGGAAATGATAAAGCAGATGGAAAGAAGGAAGTTGAAGCCACATGGGTAAGAAAGACTGCAGAGAAATCTCATGCCTTTGATGTTCATAAGGAAAAAGAAGTGTTTATGGAAGCAAGGTGAAGCTTTATGGGTGCTTGGGCTTCGAACTCTAGCATGCCACCGAAACCAATGTAGAAGAATAACTACGACACAATATCAGCTATGACATGAGATGTGGATGCAGGTACTTTAAAGTCTTTCCTACAAACTTGCATAGAGTTGTTAAGAAACCAAAAAGTTGTAGAAGGGCTACAGGAATTGATAGATTCATGTGCTTCTAAAGAGGTACTACGAAGCGACATGCCCGCAGTTAAAAATTTACATCGACATAAGAGAAGGACTGGAAAAGAAATTAATCTCATTGGACAGATAAGAGAATATGACATGGATCAGGTTATTTTGGATTTAGGATCTGATGCCAATGTTTTACCAAAGCAGACCTGGGAATTGATGGGTAAGTCAAAGTTACAATGGTCACCAATTCAGTTGAGAATGGCCAACCAATAGAAAATCTTCCCTATGGGGAGATTATCAAGTGTTGCGATAGATATTAAAGGAGTACGTACTATTGCAGACTGAAGTGATAGAAATTGTGGATGAAAACAACCCCTATCTAGCATTTCTTGGACTGGATTGGGCATTTGATAATCTAGCTATAATCAACTTAAAGAAGAGGAAAATGGTATTTGAAAAGGACAACATGAGAGTAATTGTTCCATTGGACCCATCAGAAGGGGTGAGATATACAGAGCCTGTCAATGATGAGTGTTATGCAAGATATATAGACAACATTTATCAGATCATAGCCAAAAGAAGAGGAATGGTTTAACCCCACTGTAGATGCAAAATTGAGCTGTGAGTAGGAAAATTCTTGTACCTTAGAATCATAAGCAAAATTGGAAAATTGGTGGAATAGACTACATGAAGTGTCTACAAGGTGATGTGGAAGGATCACTAAATCACTTCGTTGTATAACTTCTGAGGTATATAACTTGCCTTACTATGATGGTTTAGGTAATGTAAGAAATTTCCTTGATGATTGTGAAAGACATATACCATAAGAGAAACATTTTCTCGCTTAGGATGTAACCTTGAGATCTACATCTGCCAAATGGTGGGGTGAACATAAAAGAAATATATCATATTGGAAGGAGTGTCGAAGATTAATGTGGATTAGATTTGGGCCAATAGATACAAAAATATGCATGAAATACGATGTTAAAACTAAACCTAGGGAGCATATTCGACGATGCACTACAGTATGGGAGGAGATCCCACAAAAAGAATGGGTACACGGGTTTATCCACATATTAGAGACAATTCCTATGAACTGGTACCTAGAAACAAAAATACGCCATGGTACTGTGAGTTGGGAAGATATGGATGATGGGTTTATATTACCATTTAGTTTTGAAGATGATTGCCCATGTATAGACTCAGCTCTTCAGATGGTCAAAGAAAAGATCTTTGGGAATGCGAATTGACTGCCATGGCAGCAACTGGATTGGACAACCCAGCTAGAACATGCACAGGAATGCTATAACATTATTGCAAAAGAAGATGAAGATCCGCACAATATCAAAATAGAAGAATCAAAAGGAAACCACAAAGTCGCTGGACCTGAGCTAGAAATACATATAGTGAAGTCAGTAAATACTAAGAAGGTGAATATAGGATCAGAAGAGGAACCAAAATTCACAATTATTGGAGGTTATTAGGACGAAGATACAATTAGTAAAGTTACAAAATTGCTTCATGAATATCAGGATTTGTTTCCCACTAAGTTTTCAGAAATGAAGGGTATAGTAGGAGATTTAGGAGTTATGAGGATACCTCTTAAGCCTGATGCAAATCCAGTCAAGCAAAAACCTTACAGATTGAATCCAAAATATAAGGAAAAGGTGAAAGAGGAGCTAGATAAAATGATGACAACATGGATCATTGAGCCTATGCAGGAATCAAAGTGGGTAAGTCCTATGGTGGCCCAAGAAAAGAAGACTAAAGGAGAAATCAATATTTGTGTGGACCTAATGAAATTAAATGATGCATGTGTGCATGATCCATTCCCTATAGCCTTTATAGATGAGGTGTTGGATAATGTAGGAGGAAAGGAGGCCTACTCATTCACAGATGGATTTTCTAGCTATCATTAGATCAGGATTGCACCAGAGGATAGGCATAAGACCACATTTTCAACAAAGTGGGGTTCATATCAGTATATAGTGATTCCTTTTGGGTTGAAGAACGCCCCTACTATATTTTCAAGAGTTGTGGTCACAACATTCAAGGAGTACATGCACAAATTCATGTAAGTATACTTTGATGATTGAATAGTCTTTGGACTATTGAAAAAGCATGTTGCAAGCTTAAGGCTTATGGTGAACACATGTAGGAAGTACCAAATCTCGTTGAACATAAAGAAATGTATATTTTGTGTGCCTTTTGGCAACTATTGGGGCATGTTGTCTGCAAGCAGGGTTTGATGGTGGATCCCGTGAAGATAGCTATCATTGTGAACTTACCTCCATCAAAAATAGTGACACAGTTGCCCAATACATTGGGACACTATGGATATTACAAAAAATTCATTAAGGGGTATTTGTAGATAACTATGCCAATGGAGAAACTATTGAAGAAAGATGTGACTTTTCAATGGAATGAAGAATGCCAAAAAAGTCTCGATATATTGAAAAAAAGTTGGTAACTGCGCCTATCTTGGTTTTCCTGGACTGGAATAAGGAATTTCATGTTCATGTAGATGCATCTTGCATATCTTTGGGAGAAATATTGGCACAACCTAGTGCAAGAGAAATTGATCCCCCTATAGCTTTTGCAAGAAGGAAGTTATATAAAGCAGAGAAGAACTACACTACCATAGAAAGAGAAGGCTTGAAGATGGTATATGAATTACAAAAATTCAGACATTATTTGTTGGGATCATATTTTAAGATGTTCATAGATCATTCTGCATTGAAATATCTGGTGAATAAGCCTGTCCTAGGAGGGAAGATTTGTAGATGGTTGTTGTTATTTCAGGAGTATGATTTTGAAGTTGTTGTTAAACCAGGAAGGTTGAATGTTGGGCTTGATCATCTATCAAGGTTGGAAATAGGGGAAGAACCAACCAGTATAGAAGACAATATCCCTGATGTGCAGTTGTTTGCAATCAAGATTGCAGATGATCACTTCGCGGACATTATTCAGCTTTTGGCTACAGAATGGCCCCTACATAATACACTATGCAGTTGAAGCAGGAGTTGGTGGTAAAAGAAGATGATTTTTCGTTGATAGCAGGACATTTGTATAAGATGGGACCATATGAAATACTATGCAGGTATGTCCCAAACATGAAAGACAAACTATTTTGGCAGAAGCTCATGGAGGCATAGCTGGTGGACATTATGCAGGGAAGGATATTGTGTAAAAGGTCTTAAGAGAAAGATTATGGTGGCCCACACTACACAAGGATGCAAAGGAGTATTTTCAATCATGTGATGTATGTCAGAGAACTGGGAAGCCATCAAGGAGGGATGAAATGCCATTGGTGCCACAAGTGACATTGCAGGCCTTCGACAAATGGGCCATTGATTTCGTTGGACCTATCAACCCACCTAGGAAGAAGACTGGTGCAAGGTATATAATCACAACAATTGATTATTTGACAAGGTGGGATGAGGCACAAGCAGTAAGGGATTGCAGCACAGAAACTATTGTGAAGTTCATTTTTGAGTATATTTTGTCCATATTTGGGTGTCCAAAGGTCTTGATGAGTGATCAAGGATCACATTTCTTGAATAAGACCATTGAGGTGTTGACTAAAGAATTCTAGGTCTATCATCAGAAGGGTGCCCCATGGAGTATATTGTGTCGAGTTTAAGGATTTTAACCTTTACATACATGCCTGACTCTGACATAATGTAGCAAATAATGGTACAATTTCTCACATTAGAGGAAGAGATATCTGTAGCAAGATTTCATCAGCTCGTGAAAAAGGAAAGAGAAAAAGCTTGGCACGACTAACATATCAAGTAGAATATGTTCCAGGAAGGAGATTGTGTCCTTTTGTATGACAATAACTTTGCGAAGTTCCTAGGAAAGTTTAAGATGCATTGGTTAGGACCCTATATAATTAAGCATATCACAGATGGAGGCACAATTCAGTTGGCGAAGTTGAATGGAGAATTGATACTAGGGAGGGTGAATGGTAGCAGGTTGAAACTGTATAGGGATAACCCTACCATGTTAGCATCCCTCTAAAAGGAAAGGAGGAAAGTCTTAGTGCCACCTGTAGTTGAAAGTGGGCACTGGACTATAAACTACGTTGTAGAAAAGAGCTTCGACATAGGAAGGTTACTTCACGATAGTCAGGAGTATGTCATAGTTCATAAGAACTGTGACACAAGAAGGATTGTTTCCTACAATGAACGGTGTGTCGAAGTTTTCCTAAAATATGACTGCTAAAAAGAAACTCGTCATTGGACGAGCATAAAATTGCATTTATGGAGACATGTTGGCAAGGATCTAGGGACAGATATGCAGTTAATAAACAAAATCTGAGAAAGATCTAGGACAATGATGGGGTTAAAATATTAGAAGCACTATAAAAGGCCACATCCCGCAAATATTTTGGCACTTTGCTGTCCCAAAGCTCAAAAATCGCTAAGTATTGAGAAATTGTAGAAGTCGTGCTACTACATGAACATTGAAGATCTCATCCGCATATTCAAAAAGAGAGGTATACAGGAAATTATGGAAGCTATAGCACCATCTGGGTCACCCACAACATTGTCCCTCTCACAGCGAAGATCGCTAAGGAAGAACTGACTCTAGAGAAAAGAATAAATAAGAAGCAAGATAAGAAGCCTTAGAAGCCTGTTGAACTGTAGCCAGAAGCCCAACATGTAAGAGACAACAAAGAGGAATTAGAAAAACCATAGATGGTGACAGAGAGCGCAGTAATTCCATCTCCACTGTCGCCATATTTACCACCCAGGAAACCCAACACCAAACCAGTCAAAGACTCCAAGGATGTGAAGTATGGCACATTTACACCATTGCTACCAGAGAAAATACCATTTGAAGGAGAATTTCTCGGAACAATCCCACAGTTGAAGTTCAAGGATAATGACTTCAATGACCGTAACAAATACCCATAGTTTGCACCAAGAAGGTACCTAAAGCAGGTCCATTACCCAGAGAGCAGAGTAACAAGATTGGAACCACATCAATGGGCACAAGGGTTGGAGTGATCAGGCTTACTAAACATGTTGAACGTGTCACACTTCGATAGAAGTACACCTAACACAGCCTGTGTAAGACAATTTCTCATGCTGGTGCATGATGGATGCCTCTGGTTGGGAAAGAGGATCCCCATTGATGAGATGCTAATATCATGGATTACCAGGTTGCCATACCAAGGAAGGGACCCCATCGAAGAGTTCATGGGTAAGGATCAGGATAGAGCGATAGCGCAGAGCATGAAGGACAAGTTCGGCTTGGTTAAGAAAATGCGAGGCTATGACATAAATTCCATCAGTGACCAAGGAGTACGCTTCGTTGCACATATCTTAGGTAAGAAGATTATGCAAAATTGCTAAGCCAATGGAGTCCTCGTAACAGTTGTTTCCTTAGCTATGTAGTGCAACAAAGGGGTCCAATAAAATTGGGCCAAATATCTATGTAGATAATTCCTACAAGATTATCAGGAAGCTCAGGAGGAAGGTAAGACCTTTCATTACGCATGGTTGATTTTGATCATAGGCTTATTAGCATGTAAGGAGTTGGAGGATACACAGTTTCCTCTGGTAGAAGAAGAACATTGTGAGGCTACATGGTATGCATTGCTCGGGTATACCAAGGAGACATCATGAGCACAAGAGAACATAATATTCTTTGTCTTGTATCACATGGATTTACACATGGTGATAAATCAACACCCTAGACTATCAACAAGCTTGTACCAGCAATATAAGTCTGTTGTGCAGTTCAAAGAAGGCTTTCATAGGATCTACATATAGGCTCGAAAGGATATAATGAAGACATGGCATCCTTTGCCATATTTAGTCACCAAAGATGATCTTCTGACATTAATACAACAGTGGCCCACGGAATGGATGAATGCGATGAAGAAATATGTAGGAGAAAGTGAAACAAAGGAAGAAAGTTTACAACATGGGGAACCAAGTTGAAAAGAAAAATACAAGGATGAACAAGAGAAAGAACAAGAGCAGGAGCACAATGAAAAGCATGCTAGGGATAAGACAGTGGTAGAAAAAGGAAAGAGGAAGATGCAAAGTGGAACTTTAACGAGGAGCAGAAAGAAGCAGAAAGAAGATAAGTTCAAGGGCACAATACCATTGGTCCTTAATGATGGGGACCTAGATGAAATTGGGTGAAAATTCAAGAAGTTACAGTGAAGTCATGGAAAAACATAGAGGATTGCTACGACACACTCCTGATAGGTGTTGAACATAGTATTGCAGAATTGAAAATATTGGCACAAACATCTAGAAAACCAACACAGATAAGCCAAAAACTCCATCTAGAAAGACTAATAGAGACAAAATTTGGGATGATGATAATGTAGATACCTGCCAGAGCTCTACAGTTTGAATCCACCTAAGTCAAGCAATAAGAAA
Organism: Pinus tabuliformis; assembly: GCA_031772625.1. Taxonomy (NCBI): domain Eukaryota; kingdom Viridiplantae; phylum Streptophyta; class Pinopsida; order Pinales; family Pinaceae; genus Pinus; species Pinus tabuliformis. The sequence goes on from CM062810.1 coordinate 608,715,602, forward strand.
ATAGTTGGGATCATGTTAATATGAAAATGGAATCGCTGCCCATTCCGGTATTACATGAAATGCACCAAGGCAGCACAAATGAGATAAAGGAGCACAAATAGCGCACATCATAGTTAAATATTCACATAGAAAAAGAGTGTGTTGCGCTAAAGAAACAACTCGACTAGGCCATCAAGGATAAGCTTCAGGAAGAGCTATAATAGCAGAGATTGAAAGAGGTGGTTGAAGCCACTTACAAGGAAGTTCCAGACATGGATGTATGTGAGGAGGAATCAGTGGAAGATAAGGTGATGAATCTCGGCCTTGCAGTCAAGGAAACAAATAAGAAGATCAAAGATGTACAGTTCGAATATGAAGTAAAGATCAGTGAGCTCTAAATGAAGCTGCAACCATCCACGTCACCATAATTACGCTAACAGAGGGAGATCGACCTAAAGAATGCAGTGACGCGCATCTCTGAGATAGTGGTAGAGTGCGGAAAATTATTGGATGAGACCATGAAGATTTGGACTCCGCTATAAGAAGATCCAAACATACAAAGGATATAAAATGACATCCAGAAGAAGCAGAAGCAACTAGAAAAGATTCGGGAAACTGCAAAGACCTTTCTAGTCTCATAGAAGCTCGCCAGAATCAATGAAGTGAAGGCACTTCATAAACAGATCGAAGAACTCTAAAGGGAAGGGCATTCTTTTATGGAAATAACTCAATCATGGCAGGATGAGGCTATCCAACTATCGCAAGAAGTGGATGGGAAGCTCCAGGATCTTTGACAAAAGGAAGAAGCAATGTTACAGAAGACCGCAAGACCAGTGACAGAGGCACTATTGGAAGAGGTGCGCAGAGAAGAAAAGCAGGCAATAGAGATACTACAGTAGTACAACGTCACCTACAACAACATCACAACAAAGATTCTATGAAAAACAACTAAGTGAGTTGGGATGAGTCACATGTGAGTGTCGGGGGCCTGTTGGGTGTAGCCCAACTTGGCCCAAGTTTTGGTCAAAACTCCACATTTTAGCAGAGCTCGCGGTACCGCGGAGCTATGTACCACGTGATGTTTTAGGGGCTTTGGGGTGGGTTGAAGTCCCTTCTTTTGTAATGGGTTTGGGAAATAGTTGATTGTTTTTAGGAGGACCGTGGTATTTGGACCATGGTATTTTGATAGTACCTGTTGATGTAATTAGTATATATATAGGAGAAAATATGTAATTCAAAGTAATGAAGGAATAAGATAGTGATGATAGAAGCATAAGGAAATATATCAGTAATCTATTTTTGGCCTTGAAGGAAAGGCTCTGCAGATGAGTGCACGAAGACCTAAAGTCTACAGCTGAGTGCGCAGACACCTACAGCTGGGTGCACATGTCAAGGATTTGTACATTGTTTCAAAGAATTAATATAAGAAGTACATTTTTGATGGACATAACTTGTTTATGATTATTGTGTATCTTGTGCTTTTTGTCCAGTATTTTGGTTATATTTTACTTGTGCGTAGCATTATTATGATTGTTAATGGCATGGTTAAGTAGATAATCGAACTCTGTGAAGTAATCAATGTATGTTAAGGATAAAAGAACATAAAAATACCACATCACATCATCCCTTAGGGTTGCAAAAACCTGGTTTTGCATCCTCCCATAATCACTTCGGCTGAGACTGCGATATTCTTGTAGGTCATTGCTAAAAGGGCTAGTGATTGAGGGTTTTGTTGTTGTGCAGTAAACTTTGAACATGGGTCATCCCAAACTAAAGCCAACACTAAATCAACTATTTCTTTCATCCAGTCACCCCCGTGCCATATTCCAAGCATGAATGTGGGATCTCATGGAGAAACCAATCCAAAAACAACCAAGGGAATCTATAGGTTAAACCACCTCCAACCTCACAAAACCATGATCACACCAAAACCAGTGCTCTAATCACAAAACCAAAATGAACTTGGAATGCCATCCGGAATCCATCACTATCCTTGAGGAATTTTTTTGTCTCCTTGTCTCTCAACCTTTACCGCAATCCAATCCTGAATAACTAGGCCCTAAACTAAGACACCTCCCTCAGGCTTTACTATGTATCCCACCAAAACTATTCAATGGATTCCTAGGCCTTTGGGAATGAAACTTGAGACCATCTTTGCCCCAGATTCCAAATCCATCCAGAAATTCCAAATCTCAAAACCGAAATTGGCATCCCAACACACCACGGCATCTGGAAAAGGAAAGGATAAGCTGTAATCCACTGTCATAACCCGACAAAACCATGCCACCAACAACAAGAGAACCATACACCAACATGCAAAGCCATGCATGTCAAAACTAGCTAAGAAATCACACATGCAATATGTTACCTACAAGTATTCCTACTGAAATTTCTTGAGTCTACTCTTCCTTACTTGATCCTTTCTTTCCTTCCCTGCTCCAAAGCTAGAGTGCTCCGAGAAAATTATAAGTTTCCAAGAGTGTGTGAGAGAGAGAATAACGAGAGAGCTCAAAAAATTGACCAATCTTAGCACTGACCAAGCCTGCCAACTGATCCTCAGAAGACTTTTTATCAATGAGGCCTCTATTTTCTTCAATTTCCATTATTTACCTTCATTTTCCTCCTCATATGAAACTTGTGACCTTTCACCTTCCTTTTCTCCTAATTTTCTTTATCTTCATAAATAAATGTGCCAAAATGCATTTTTGCCTCTTTAATGAATTTTCCTATGCCTTGAAAATTTCCTTAGCCATAAACACATCCAATGATGCTCACTAGGATACCTTTGCCCAACATTCATCTTGGAATAAGTGTCCCTTACCCATGGTCTTGTTTTGCAAATATAATACCCATGGACCTCTATAATGTAGCTCGTTGCAGTATTTATAATGAAATACCTACTCAAAAGAAAAACATCATGACTACATCACCAAATAAAAACCATACCTCTTCCTGGAGCTTTATAACATACCTCATTATGGTATTTACAATAAAGACATATACAGATATGCAGATTTTCTAAAGAAACAAATGAACGATTCCTCCATCCGCAACAAGGGAATCTAGAGGCTCACACCTCCACCCTCAAAAGTAGTACCGAGATTCACCTCCTTCACAGGAAGTCCATAATCCACTACCACAGTCAAACTGCATCCAATGTCTAGCACTATAATCATGCACCACTTGTCCTCTTAGTGAACATTTACTGACTCATTGTTCCATGACACACTCCCAATGTGCATTTGATTCCATATGGAAATTCTCATGACCAAAAAAATATATCCTCAGGCTTCCCTTCACTGTTACACAGTCCCTCGGGCAATCCGGTCACCCCCTTCTATGTAGTGACTCACCTTCCAAGTTCCCCGGCATTCCCTATCTCGGGCGATCCATCCCTTGGCATGGCTTCCTCTCATAGGAAGGTCAACATCCAAGGCATATACCTGCCTCAAAACCATCATATCGGTCATAGCATGCTCATGGAAATCATTGGACGCTATTGGGTACCAATGTCCCACAATGGCCCAGGTCCTAAAGTGCTTTACCATCATACTGCTGCAAGTTCAAATTCCTTTTGTTATGGTTGCTAATGCTTGCGGTAGATTTCAACCACCCAATCGGGCATTTCCGTGGTTCCTATACCAAGCACATAACTTCCGTTAGATTAAAATAAATTGAAAAAACTTCAAATCATACCTCATTGGTAGCTCGTCAATAAGGTACATTTGCAATCTTGTTTAGTTCCTGTCACAACAAGTCAAACTAGCATCTTTGACCAAATCATCAGGTATAAATATATAACATCAGGTTAGCTCAAAACACAACCATCATAGTTCAAAATCATAAATCACATGTAACCATCATCAACCAAAATCATAATTCACACGTATAATAAAACTGAAATAAAATGTTGATACTTATCCTTTAATCAATCCTTAGCTTCTACCTTTGTCTTTATTCCGTATGCACTCTGGATCAGTTTCCACACCCGACAAACACCCAATTCCTTCTCCTCAACCATGTGCACATACACATAGTGTGCATCACACGCATACAACCCCACATGCCATACAACACCATGCAATACATGCACCTATTCCTAACATGTAATGCATACACCTACACCCAGTGTACAACACAACACAATACATACACCTACATCCGGTGTACACCACCACACAATACATACACCTACACTCAATGTAAAACACAATACATATGCGTACACAGAGTAGAACACAACAAATACACATGCCATGATACCATGACTACACCATGCATATACATAATACTACATGTACACAACACAACATGTACAACATGCACATAATATCGCATGTACACCTGTACCGCATGTATAACATGTACACAATACCACCTATACACAAGACCACCTGCATAATGTGTACACAACATCACATGTATACGACACCACCTATACAACGTGTACACAATGCCACATGTACATTGTACCACCTATATACTGTGTACACAATGCTAGACGAACACAACACCACATGCACGACATGTACACAACACCATATGTACATAGTACCATATGCATGGCATGTACAGAACGCCACCTGCGCACAACACCATATGTACAACATGTACACAACACCACATGTTCACAACACCACTTTTATAATCATGCACACAACACCATATCTACATAGCACCACATGTACAACATGCACACAACACCACATGTACATACCACTAGATATCCAACATGTACATAACATCATTTGTACATAGCATTGCATATCCAACATGCACACAACACCATATGCACACAACGCCGCATATCCAACATGTAAATAGCACCATCTATGCCCAACATTGCATATGTAATATTCACACATCACTATCTATACCAAACTGTAGATAACATTGCATAAAAAAATGTACACACACTATATATATACAATACCACATGTGCACAACATCACAAATGAGACATGTACACATATACAATATATGCACAACAATAGTACCACACATCCAAAACCACACGGTCTCTACCAAGAAACCTTGATTCTCGTGTCTCTCCACCATCCATGCTTATCATAGCTTGTCATGCATCACGTTGTTGTCATTTCTCTGATGTATCTCTCAGCATTGGTCTGTCCATAACATAAACATAAACATAGTATAATAAAAAAATATCAATTCATATCCACGTGATACTTACCTCATAGATATGTCAGACTACTCTTCCCACTTGATTCTTCATGAACTAGGAATATCTACATGTGATTCACTTGCATAAGCAATCATTCCTCCACAAGAATGATCCCTGACGACCTTGTCAAACAACGATATATATATATATATATATATATATATATATATATATATATATATATATATATATATATATATATATATATATATATATATATTTCATTAAAAAACCATGATCCCTAATGATCCTTTGAGATAAAAATGTACATACATACATATATGCATATAAATATTAGCATAAAGCAATCATGATCACGATATCAAGGTCAAGGTTAATAGAATTTCCTTTATTCATGCAAGACATGTGCAACATCGAGAACAACAGTTCCAAACATAGCCAAGTCATATGATGCCTCAAATCCATTCACCTTACCTTTCTTGATTACCTTTCCCATAATTTTCCTGCCATCTTCCATTTACACCAATGGACCCAACTAGTCCAACTGGTTTTCATACTTTTGCCCTCAAATACCCTTATACGTACACCGAGTTTCATCCAAGTCTTTCATTACCTACTAGGTTTCATTTAGCTCTCCCTCAACTCCATCAACTTTCCTCTTTCCCAACTAATTCCCAAGACTCAAAACATAAAAGGCAAGACAAGAAGCAAACAAGAACAAAACCATGGCAAACCAACAACAATATGACACCACAAACAAGGTGGCATGGTCATGCACAAGACGCAAACAAAACACAATCAAACACAAAAAATAACCAAAATATAAAAGGCACAAGACTAAAAACAAACACCATGCCTCAATCCCCATGGTTCCCAATGCTTCCAAGGGAAAGCTTAACGTGGGCCTTCTTCCAGGTTTCATGGCATCCTCTTTTCCTTGCAATCCCTTGCATCATACTTCCATCAACACATAAATTTCAATGCATAAATAAACATAACAATATATTGGTTACCTTACCTTGTTGTTTAAGCACATTTATTGCAACTAAACACATCCATGCCATCTCTCAAGGGACTCCAATTCCCTTGATAGATCCACCTATAACTAGAGACTAGCTAATATACTTGTCAAATACAAGTTCATGAATCTATCACATGTCCACATAATGTCGGACAAGATTAAGGTTGAGAAGAATTCCTATATGTAAAGAACTCATTTGTTTGGAATTAGGGTTTCCAAACATTTCCAAAAGAATTCTTTCCCAATACCTTTCTTTGACCTTTCCCTTGCTGTAATTGATTGTTACTATGCACTGTCACATCACCCAACTGTTAGTTATATAAACACATCAAATATTACCTTGTCATGCTAATACTAATAGTGATTCATGCACTATTTACACATGTCAAACACATGTTCCAAATATCAAGACAATCATATCTATCAATTTGAAATCAATCTTTATCAAGACTAGAAATCATGTCATAATCTATAGTCAACTCATAGTAATTAGACATAATACTACAACTACCACCTATTACACTCAAGTACATGTAAGGTTTCTCAACACATGTGTGTTAGTACAATAATCTTAAACCAAGATTGTTCATTCAGGAAATCTTACAGACACATACCCATATCCTCCAAGTAATCAAGCATTCAGACAACAGATAGGTGACATAATAGACACCAACACTCAAACATCAATCAAACGACATAATCAAACATTTAAGCATAAAGTAGATGAAATAAGCAAGCTCATACCTTAATGTATCTCAGGGGAGGCTATATTTTCTATACAATCAATCCAAATTAGCATGATATAACTTCACGACATATTAACTCAAAATAAATAAGGTCATGATATCCATAATAGTCACTAGCTACCATGTTCAAATCTTAAACTCATAAACATTTTTCATTTATGCATATCAATCACATATGTACGGTCAATCTAGATTAGTACAACACAATTTCACAAATAAGCCGACTCATACCAGAATGTCATAACCCTAACCATATGCATAGGCCAATCCAATTTAGCATGATACACATAACATCAAGATCTTAATGTAATAACCCTAATCATCAAGTTACTAGCATATAACAACAACAAGTTAACCTATAACATACTCATCAACAACATATAACATAATCATCAAGTTATCTAACATAAAACAACAAGAGAAATGCATACAACCACATGTTACTACCACTCATGACTATCTGACATGTGTATATGACTACACTAATCAACTAGCATCTATCACGTATGTAACCATAACATCAATAGAATGAAAGGAATTCACATAACCATAATGCATATAACAATCCTTAACCTACATACCTACATGCCCAACATACAAACCTATATGACGACATTCTCTTGCCTCGAGATCCAATGCTACAAATTCACTTTAGTGATCTGCATCTCCTTCTCTATCTAAGCCAACACATCAGCATCATAACAACCAACAACATCATGATAACCTAATTGCATACAATGACCTCACAATGCATGTCTGACCTAATATACATGCATAACAAATTCATATACAACAATACACTCATGACGACACATCCCACAACAACGCCCTCAACCTTCTCATGGCGACATCACTACAACCATGATCAACATCATGTAAATGCAATGCACACATGGACTAGAAAACACCATATGTAACCAAAATTAATGCATGACCAACACATGGCCCATCTATTCCGAGGGGTGAACCATGCTTTGATACCACTCTATGGTATCAGATATTACCCAAACAAAGTGCAACCCACTCTGATACCACTTTGTTGCACCCTCCTACCATATCTACCTAAGTAACCAACCAACCAGGGTAAACATGTGACGCGAGGCTACTATGATATGATTCAGCCTCCTAGGTGTCCTTAAGGAAGTGGAATCAACAAAAACACATCAAACATACTTTCCACATCAGCAACAACACTCCCGAGAGCCATCCCAACCACACAGGTATCATGCCCCCGGTCCCACTAAATTTTTAACCTATTAAACCTTTGGACGCTACCATGCTATGGGAATTCCAATGTCTAGAGAGACCTGGATGCTCCCATGAGCCTATATGCCTGCGTATAGGGCCTATTTCCAGCATACTTGTGCCAAATTCCATGGGATTTAAGGCACTTTTCAAGCCCAGAATTCCGGCCACTACCCAGAATTTGTTGCAACTTCTGGAATCCAATATTAAACACATGATGACAAGACTAATAAACCAAAAACTAACTCCAAGACTAGTCCTAACCTTCCCCAAATGGGACTGATATTCTTTCAAACACTTAGCATCAATACAATCTACAAATCTTGGATACAAGACAACACATGAATGATTGAAAACGCCTACGAGACATGACAAGAAGGATCACCACCTTCTCCCTTGAACTGTTATGACATCAATTAGGTCTTGCATCCATTATCCTTTTAGTTACAAGTAAATACATGAAATAACCATGAAAACAACCAGTCACATAACCATGCTTATAAGCAGCATTAAATCATGAAAATAAAATTGAGATATCAGCCATCAAATCCACATATCAATAGGTACAAAAACAAGAGAACTTAGCTTTTATTAAACATAGGAAAATCCAACTAGGTTTGAGACTTCCACATACCACCCAACCGTAGACATGTCTAAACCAAATATTTATTTAAGCCAGTCACCCCCATGCCATATTCCAAGAATGAATGTGGGATCTCATGGATAAACCAATCCAAAAAAAACCAAGGGAATCTAGAGGTTAAACCACCTCCACCCTCACCAAAACGTGATTACACCAAAACCGGTGCTGTAATCACAAAACTAAACCAAACTTGGAATGCAATTCGGAATCCATCACTATCCTTGAGGAATTTTTTCATCTCCTTGTCTATGAGGCTTTATTGCATTCCAATCCTAGATCAATAGGCCCTAAACTGAGACACCTCCCTTAGTATTTGTCATGTATCCCACCAAAACTGGTCAAGGGATTCCTAGGCCTTTGGGAATGAACCTTGATACCACCTTTGCCTTGGATTCCAAAATCCATCTGACATTTCCAAAGCTCAAAACCGAAATCAACATCCCAACACACCATGGCATTAGGAAAAGGCAAGGATAGATTGAAAACAACTGTCATAACCTGGAAAAACCATGCCATCGACAACAAGAGAACCATACATGTTACACAAAAATATCGTCACCATGATTATTTGCAGTCAGTATGGGTCTATCATCACTTGTACTGTCCTCCTAAGCAAGTCTCAGACCTCAGCTCTTCAAGTCAAGCTTTGGAAATGAGAGAAAGACATTAAAAATCAATGTAACTCTGGTTCCGCACTTTCTCTCACTGTCACCTGCGGACCTGCCCGCTCTGTCCCTAACGGTGTAGGTGCGGACCCCTGTGAAATTCAAAAGGCTCAAGTTTTATCTTAAAAAACTCACTTTGAGTTAATTCTAGAGGTTTCTAGAAGGAATTTTGACGTGGATTGTTCGCTCTGAGGTGGTTCATGCATCCCAAAAGAGAAGGAGCTAATCCCTTGATTAAGGAGGACCTAGTAACCTCCCTCCATTGCACTATAAATACAGGCATTGGGTTGGTTGCTGAAGAGGATAGAAGCTGAACATTTTTGAGGGTAAATGCTGGTGAAATCAAGACTTCCTAGTTGAGCTTAAGAGGAGAGATCACATACCTTTTTGGCTTCATTGGGGAGTGAGTGAAACTTGTCAAAGTAGAGGAGACTTCTTGCTGGACCCTGGGAGGAGCTTGTACAGTGTCAAGGCAAAGGTTGTAAATTTATTCTTCTTTTGAATTAATACAATCAAACTCATTTTTCTCAACAAGTATCTCATGTTATTTGTTTCATGGACTCCTTGACTTTCATGTTAAATATGTTTTATGCAACTGGATTTTCAGGTGCTATTTAATTTGTTTTCCTTGTTTGTGTTTGCAGATTCATGACAAAGGAACTCATTTGGATGAAAGGAGCGAGGGCATCCACGAGCTTGCGTTGGACCTAAGGTAGGCCCTAAAAACACTTGTTTGCCATTGTTTATCAAAGCATATTTAGAGAAAGATAGTGTCTGGTTGGTTTGCTTGTCATTAGATCTTCTTTAGATTCTAGGAAGGTCTATCTTGTCCGCAAGATCGACTTATTCCGTGTGACAAAATGGCGACTCCACTGGGGACTTGATTGTTTTCCTTGTTTTTACTTTGACCTGAGAAACTGTGTTTTGTTTCTGTTTTTGGCTTGTTGTGTGTAAAATTGGGTAGAGTTTGTAGATCCAGGGTTATTTTTTGTTTTTCATAGCTTTGGGAGAGGACCGCACCCTAGCCGTTTGACACAGTGCGTACCTACCCACAGCTTGGCTTTTAGCACAGAGCGGGACCGCACCTGTTTCAACTGTGGGATTGTGAACCCTGTCAAAATTTTGAAAAAACCTAAGATTTCCTCTGTTAGTCAGCTTAGTGTTTGTTTATAAATTGTTATCCACTACCTAGACCTACATATAACTTGTCAGAAGCTTTCCTTAGGTTGATTTCATTAGTGTTAGGGTTTTAAGTGAAATTCCTAGGAGTTTTGCTTATTGGGTTTGTTTTTCATTTTGGTTGTGTAGTGGCTCTGAGCTTAGAAGCTGTAGGGACTTCAGATCACCTTAGTGTCTACCAGCCTTCTTATGAGTCTGACCATTTATGAAATCTCCCCTTGTTGAGGAATCCGCTTTGAGTTTTCTCTTTACAAAACTTTGAAAACCTTGTGTTTGAGAGTTTGGATTTTCATTTTCAAAAAGAAAACAAAATTGGTTGTTCTTGAATTATTTGTGATTCTGCATAAATTGGTCCTTAGCTTACATCTAGCTAAGTAAAACATCCTTAAAAAAGACTTTTAGTAGGCTTTGACTTCAAATAGGTTTTTATAATTTGTAGATCTCAAAGTTAGTCATTTTCATAGTTTTGAGTGTTTTATTAAAAAATATAAAAATCTCTTTTGGAAAAAGTTTGTTTTGTAGTGATTGAGTGCTTTGAAACGAAAAAGGAAATTTTTGTGAAATAACTAGTTGTCTTGTTTTGAGTGCATTGGAAAAGGAAAAAAACTCTTCTTTTAATTTGTTTGATTGAGAAAGATTTGTGTTTACAAAGTATTTGCATTCTCAAACTCTTTCTTAGTTTAGAAGTTCATCGAAGAGAAAAAGATTGTTTAAATCATCTTAGGTGCATTTTTAGTGATTTTGAGTCGACTCTTCATACCACGAGTTTCATCTCCGCACCTTTGGACTTAAACAAAAAACACTAAAATTAACGCTTAAAGTACAATTCATCTAGTAACATTTTTATTTCTAGGGCTCTGATACACCAACTTAGCTTAGGCTAGTGTCTTGGAGTAGGAGAGTAATTAACTCTCCAAGACAGTAAAAACAAACAAGTAGCTGTATCTTGTGGTAGGGAAGAAATCCAGTTGTTGCATTTATGCTCTGGGAAATCTCCTCTTAAAGGAGAAGCACAAGATCGTGTCCGAACCAGTGTGGGAATCAATCCTTCCTCATTGGGAACGACGCCAGATATTCACGCATTAAAAATGGTAAACCTCGGATTAACCATTGTCGAGGAGCCTGGGGTCACTTGTTGGTAAACCTTGGATTATGTCAAGGAGCCTTCAAGGGGATTGAGCTTGCAACTCTGCCCTTGCGTGCGTATCGGATCGTAAACTGTTCCCCCAGGTATATTTGTCTCAGTTGGTAACCTTAGTGGCCATATTCTTTAGGACTCTTCCTGAGGTGACAGTGGTGGGAAGATCCCACTGTACCTAGAGCAAACGTCGGCTAGACTCACTTGGATTTTCTGGGGGGTTCTCTTCACTCGAGACGGTTAAGTGGAGGAACTTGTGCCAGTCTAATCATTAAGTAGGTTGCCGGGGTAACTGTTCCAACCGCCATTTCTGTATTGAACTCTGCGACGTTGGATTTCATCACCAACTAGTGCTTTCAATACGGAAAGTTACTGTTTGTGTGTGTTGATCTCCTAGATTCTTTAGGCGTGTGATTTAAATTTTTTTGGTTCTTTAAAGACTTTAGGTGCTTTTCATTGAGATTTTACTTTGTTTGCGTGTGAAGTAGTTAAAAGTTTTCAACTGTGGCTGAATTACCAAGGCAGTCCCGTAGACTTCGGGGCCAGTCTCCTGAGTTTGTAAACGTGGCTGAGTTACTGAGGAAGTCCCGTAGACTTCGGGGCCAACCTCTTGAGGAAGTACCGAGCCAGCTTGAAGGCTTGAAATTCTTCGTAACTCCTAGAGATAGTAGAGTTGGGTCACCTGAGGAAGGAGAATCTTCTTTGATAGTACATCCTGATTTTCAACCGTTAGTGGCAGATTATAATCCACAGTCAGTGTCTGTTTCCGAAATTGCTGGTAGCTTTTCATCTACTAGTGATATAGGTGAGGAACCTGAAATATCCGAGCCTGAAAGTGAATTTGCTGCTACTCCGACATCGGGGTTTGTTTCTCCAACTTCTAGTGGTCCTGGTTCACCTAGGGTAGAAAGAGTAATCACCCAAGATCTTCCTTCTGGGCTTATTATTATTGAAGAACTTGCTCCGGAAGAAGAAGTAGGCATCCCTATCCCTGAAAATCAACCTGTTATTGAACTAAGGGAGCATGAATCAATATTTTACAGTCCACCTAGGAGCAGTTCTTGGTATCTTTCTTTGACTAATTTTTTAGAAAACTCAGGGTTACGTTTTTCACCACCTCGCGCTCCTTATCACCCAACACCTAGAGGTTTTTATACTCCCGTAAATATGTCAGGATAGTCATCCATGTTTACTCAATCGCCCGAATCCTTTTTGTACGGCGGTCCTTTTGTTCCCTTTGGCTATCAGTCACTTTCTGGTACTTTTTCAGGAGCATCTCCTCAACCCATTGAGCAAGGGTTATTAACTGGAAGCAATGGTACTAAGCCATTGAGCGTAGAAGATATTCTTATGATGTCAGGTTCTATTCCCAATCCTCAACCTCAAGGTGGCCAGTTACCGCCTAGGCGGTAGCCTCAATCAACGCCTGGGGGGCAACCTCAAGGTACACAATTTGCATATGGGGGCAACCTCAAGGACAATACATACCTATGGGACAATACGTTCCTCAAGGTCAACCCTAGACTCAATATGTACCCCAAGGTCAACCCCAGTATCAATTTATACCTCAAGGTCAACCCCAGTATCAGTATGTGCCTCAAGGGTATCAAACCCAAGGTCAATACTCGAACCAAGGTTTCCAACCACCCTCCGGTCAAACGTATGTTCAAGGAACAGGAAATGTACCTTTCAATTATCAATCCTACCCTCAACTCGGTTATGGTCCTCAGTATTCTCAACCAGTTATGGGTCAGTACCCCGGGATGAATATAGTGTGGGATCCATCGCAAACTCAACAGGTGTTGCAGCCAAGTGTACAGTTGTCATCTCAAGCTGGACAACGCTTAGTTTCTGGTACACCCCAGCAACCAGTCCAGTCTAACATTCAAACTTCTGTATCTTCGGTAGTTTCTCAGCCTAGGCCTAGTACGCCTCGTACTCCGCCCCAAACGACTGCTACAACTACCACAACATCTGTTCAATCTACCCCACCTACTTCTGGAGTATCGACAGCTCCGGTTTCTACTGTTCCTATATCTACTCCTCAGACATCTTTACCACCGTCTGGATCTACGATTCAAACTTTGGTTCAGATGCCTGTAGGACAACCTGGTTCAAGTACGGTTGTCACAAGTCAACCACAATTTACTTATCAACCGTACCAGGGACAATACCAATTCGGTTCTGCTGTGCAGCAACCAGTCTATCAGTATCAACCGTACCCTAGGTACACTTATCAACAACCTCAACAACCCCAGTACAGTCCAGTTAATCCTGGTTTTCCGGGAGGATACAATATCCCGAACGCGATTCCTATTCCTAGTTATCCTGGATATCCTCCTCCTGGGGCTGGTCTTATGACCCAGAGTTTTAGGGATCCTAATTGGCAGTTACCGTTTATCGCAACTTTGGACTTACCTGACTTGTCGCGCCTAACGAACGATCCCATTAATTATCTTCCGTTTTGGCCGCCAATGCCGAATAAGTTGCCCAGTGACATTCCCAAGTTCGAAGGTAAATCAGGAGAGGACCCGTCGAACCATGTGATGACTTACCACCTCTGGTGTGCGTCTAACTCCATTTCAGATGATTCAATCCGTCTTAGACTTTTCCAGCGCACTCTAATTGGTCTCGCGGCCAAGTGGTACATTGAGTTACCACGAGGCACTTTTTATAATTTTAGTCAGTTAGCTACCTCATTTTTAACTCATTTTCAGTTGCCAGTCCGATATGACAATGGCACGGAATTGTTAACTTCGCTAAAACAATCAACATCCACTTACATTTTAGATCATATTCATGAGTGGAGACGTCGACGGCGTTTAGTGAAGGTATTTATTCCGGATCAAATCTTGGCCGAGTGGTTTGTAAAATCTTTGTTGCCAAAGATCACTGAAGATGTAGCTAAAGCCGGAGTTGTTACTAAGGAGCAAGTGATTGCCAAAGCACAGTACCTTGACTTGGTCTATACTCAGTCAGGTACGTTACACGAAAAAATCCCTGATCTTCCCAAGCAAAATCAAATCACTGCAGCTCCTTCGGGATCTCATGCCGCCGATGGTATGATTGGCATGGTTAACACTAAAATTAAGAAGAAGTCTTCCAAGAATTCTTCCCCTATAATAACCTTGCTTGATTCCCCAACAGGAGATTCTTCTACAGAGGTTTCCGCCGATATTCACGTTGTAGAGTCATCTACAGCCAAATCAAAATCCGGTGGGAAGAAGAAGAATAAAACGAACAAAAGTTCAAAGGAGAAACCTGAAAAGGCTGAATCCAATGATGAAAAGCGCAAACCTCATTATCCTTGTCTCATTTGTGACGATGAACATTTTACAAGAGACTGCCCTCATCGTGCAGAGGTTGCAAAGATTGTCAAGGGTTCCCAAACTCCTGCTGTTTTGAAGGATCCTTTTTTGGCTCAAGACAGTAAGATGATAGGTTCATCCTCGAATGCCAATGAAGAACCCATACTGATGATGTCCCATGTTAGGATTGTGACTCGATCACAAGATTATGGTAGTAAAAGTCCTATTGATGGTAAAGAAGCGTAATCTTCTCATTCTAATCCATCAACCTCAGCTCCCGGTTCCGATCCACTATAGATTGAGAAAACTAATCCAGACTTGGTAATCAAACCGCCTGCCAAGGGTATACTTCGAAAGTCAGCTTTCAATCCACATGCGAGAGTGGCTCAGAATTATAACATTGTTGAGGATTTAGCTGTTTCACCCTTAGCAATGTCGACTTTGGAAGTGCTGTAATCATGTCCAGCACAACGTAAATTACTTTTGTCGGCTATAGGAGCTATTGATGTTCAAGACTTGAACCTAATAATTTTCGATCTAGAAAATAGTACACCGCGTTTGCCTCATCAAATGGCTTTCCAGATACCAGTGACAGTAAAAAACAGGCCTATTCATCGGATTGTAATTGATGAGGGAGCCTCAACATGTATTATGTCGATACAGTGTTGGAGATCGCTTGGTTCTCCTTCGCTAAATCAATATCCGACAATTCTGAAGGCCTTTATGGCCGTGGGTTTCATCATTTTGGAATTCTACAGGATTTTCCTATAGGGGTTGAAGGAAAAACCGTTAGTCTAGATGTGGAGGTGGTTGATGCCCCTCTAGATTACAACCTTCTCTTGGGTCGAAGTTGGTCTTACGCTATGATAGCGGTCGTTTCATCAGTCTTTCGAGTAATAAAGTTTCCACATAATGGAAAGATCGTAACAATAGACCATCTGGCTTACTTTTCATCTGACCTAGCCTCTTCGGAGAGTATTCAGCATGTCAGTAAAACGACTATCCCGTATAAGGATGTTGGAGTAGGGCTAGTTAAAGATGCGGTTTACTGGGAACTTTTCCTTTTCCTCCGATCAACGCATCATCTTCATTTGCAACCATTCATATGATTACATCATACACCATTGTTTATGATGATCCTTGGATCGTTCCTTCTGAATCTGAGATAGACACATTTGGTAATGCCATGCCTTTGAGTCCATATGAAATTGCCTATGAAGCTGTGCAGTCATTTACCGACCCATGTTCAACCAAAAATGACTTAATGAATGTGGTCCGTGAGGAATCACTTTTCACATCAGCCTCGGATTTAACCATGTTTTCTTAACTTGTTCACTCTGATGAGCAAATTCATGAAATCCTATGTGTAGATGATTTACCATGGGAAGATCTCCATCACAGATCTTCGTTTTTACCTGAGGATGATCGTTTTGAAAATGATTTCTCATCAATTTTTACAACTGAATATGTCAAGGAACCTCAGAATCCAATGAAACATCCTGATTCAGAGTTAAATTTGGGAAACATCTCTCGAACTATTCCTATTGACATTTCGGTTAAGCCCAGAATTGTTGAGAACATTCATATAGGTGCCTCGTGTACAAATGACGAAATTCAGCTATATAAGGCCCTATTTCAAGAATTCCGCGACGTGTTTGCCTGGTCCTATGAGGAAATTCCAGGCATTGATCCCGTGATTGTTGTTCATGAGATCAAGACTTACCCGGATGCTAAACCTATCCGGCAACGTTTGCGTCAGATTCACCCACGAAAAGTTGCTGCAATTAAAGCAGAAGTTGCAAAATTGTTGAAAGCAGGTTTCATTTATCCGATCCCGTTAACGGATTGGGTATCGAATATTGTTTTGGTTAACAAAAAATAGGGAACAATAAGAATATGCATCGACTATAGGGACATTAATCGAGCCTGTCCAAAGGACAATTACCCAACTCCCTATATCGATCAAATCATTGATGATTGTGCCGGTAGCGAAATATTCTCCTTCATGGATGGTTTTTTCGGATACAATCAAATCAATATTCTACCTGCCGATCAACCAAAAACAACTTTCATTTGTCCATGAGGGACATTTACTTATTTCAAGTTACCTTTTGGGCTTAAGAATGCTGGAGCAACTTTTCAAAGGGAGATGTCTTATGCGTTTCATGACATCAAGCACATTGTGCAACCCTATCTCGATGACTTGCCTGCTCATTCATTACATCGAGCTGATCACCTCGTCCATTTACAAGCAATCTTTATGAGGTGTAGGCATTATCGTATTCGGTTGAACCCACACAAATGTGTCTTCTGTATAGAAACGGGTCGATTGCTGGGGTTTGTAATTTCGAAAGCCGGCATTCGCGTTGATCCCTCGAAGGTCGAAGCTATCATCAAATTGCCTCCTCCTTCGAGTCTTCGCCAACTCCAAAGTTTGCAGGGGAAAGAAAATTTTTTACGACGATTCATTCCTAACTACGCCGAGGTTACAAAGGGTTTCACCCGGTTGTTGAAGCAAAATACTCCATTCTATTGGGATGAGATAGCTCAAAAATATTTTGATGCACTCAAACACGCGTTGACCCATGCACCATTGTTGCATCCTCCCAACTACAACCAGCACTACTTCTTGTATCTCGCCGCCTCTCATTCCACCATTGGAATGGTCTTAGTTCAGGAAGATGAATTCGGAACTGAACATGTGATATATTACCTTAGTCGAACTTTAAATCCAACTGAGCTAAAATACTCACATGTGGAGAAATTGGCATTGGCAGTTGTTCAAGCTGTCCAACGTTTTCGTCACTACATTCTACTACGTAAAACTACGGTAATTTCGGATTGCAACCCTATGATCTACACTTTGACCAAGCAATTGCTAGGGGGCAAGTACTCTAAATGGATCGTTATCCTGCAGGAGTTCGAGTTGGAATTTGAGAAATCTAAGTCTAAGAAATCTTTAGTTTTTGCGGAGTTAATGTGTGACTTCCCGCGTGCTGACACGGAAACTGTGGCGGAGGAGCCCATTGCGGACGAGTCCTTGTTTCTAATCATCAATTGAGATCCGTGGTATGGGGATATCATCATTTATCTCTGGACCCAATCCTTTCAGCCAGAAATTTCAAGGTCAGAACATCAAAAACTTCGATTCCAGTCCCAACAATTCAGGATTATTGGAGATACTCTTTATCGCCGTGGGGCGGACTTTGTTTTTCGACGTTGCTTAACTCACGAGGAAGCTGAAAGGGTTCTAAATGACTGTCACTCTGGAGCGTGTGGTGGTCATATGTCTGGGTTTGCCACAGCCCAAAAGATATTGCGCGTTGGCTACTTCTGGCTGTCTGTATTTAAGGATTGTATTATGGCGGTCCGAAAATGCCACAACTGCCAAATTTTTGATCGTAAGATGCGCACTCCACCTGCTCCTCTCCACCCTATAATTGTTGTTGGTCCTTTTGCCAAATGGGGTATCGATTTTATTACATGTAACCCTCACTTAGCCGGGGGGCATGCGTATATCATCCTTGCGGTAGATTATTTTACTAAGTGGGCCGAGGCGATGCCTACATTTGAGGCAGACGGCAAGACAGCTGCAATTTTCGTGTTCAATCATATAATTGCTAGGTTTGGTGTCCCGCAAGCAATAATCACTGATCATGGGCGTCATTTTCGAAACGTTATGATGACCGAACTTACAGGCCAGCTTGGTTTACGTCACGATAGTTCAACCCCTTATTATCCACAAGCTAATGGTCTGGTTGAATCCATCAACAAAGTTTTAGTTATCATGATCCGACGAATCATTGGGATTCATCGGTCGAATTGGCACAACATGATATTTTCAGCGCTTTGGGCGTACCGAACTTCAGTAAAAACATCAACAGGGTTCACTCCTTTCCAACTAGTCTATGGTATGGAAGCTGTGTTACCCATTGAATGCGAAATCCCGTCACTACAAATGGCCATCGAGTTACTTCCAGCCACTTTCAAAGAGGAAAAATGTTTGTTATACTTGGCTCAATTAGATGAGAATCGATGTGATGCTGCATTGGTGATCGAGACTCACGCAAAACGAATGAAAGCTCAGTATGATCGAAATGTGACCCCTCGAAATTTTTCGGAAGGAGATCTAGTCTTAGTTTATGATCAAGCTAATGATAAATTAGGTGCTGGAAAATTCGTTCCTATGTGGCATGGTCCCTATGTTGTCAAGCGAAAGCTAGCCAAAGGGGCCTATGAATTGGTAGACTTTGACGGGGACTCTTTGGGTAAACCCAGAAATGGCCTTTACTTGAAGAGGTATTATGCTTAAAAGAATGGGTATGGAGATTTTTTAGGATAGTTTTTCTTTCTAGCTGGTGTGTTTTAGTTTAAACAGTGTGCTTAGCTTAGAGAGTGTTTTTCGTCATTATTCCTTCTTATCTTGGTTTTACTCTTGATATTGCAGATGTCGATGCCTCTCCAAAAATACATTGGTTTCGC
This sequence comes from Pinus tabuliformis, assembly GCA_031772625.1. Classification (NCBI taxonomy): domain Eukaryota; kingdom Viridiplantae; phylum Streptophyta; class Pinopsida; order Pinales; family Pinaceae; genus Pinus; species Pinus tabuliformis. The sequence goes on from CM062810.1 coordinate 608,735,154, forward strand.
TGATGGTGCTTGTCGTAATACATCGAACATCTCTTACGCAGCTTGGGTTATCTATTCTCCCTCTGACGAGTTAGTATCTATGCATGGGGTAAGCCTCGGTCAAACAACGAACAACATTGTCAAGTATAGTGCAGTGATTGAGTTATTATCTGAATCTATTTCATTTGGGATTCGGAGTTTGATAGTGAGGTTAGATTCTGAACTCGTTGTATTACAGCTTAATAGAGTGTATGCCATTAGAAATCCAGTGTTATTAAGATTATTTTTGAGAGTGTGTCTCTTGGAACGTGAATTTGATTATATTGAATATCAGCATATTCCAAGATCTTTAAATACATTAGCAGATGCAATTGCTTCTCGAATGTTAAATAGACATTTGCAATAATCATACATGTAAATTTAAAACCATTCCATAACATGATTTACAAGATAAGCCGGTAATAGTGATATATATATATATATATATATATATATATATATAGGAGTGTGTCAAAAAATACATTGTCCTCAATCATAGGTTGAAAAACACCTTATGATCGGCAAAAATTATAAGTACAAAAAACAAAAATGTCACATGTGCCCACAATAGGCGATCATCCTATCACTGGTGATGATCTCTATAAGAAACCACTGCACAGGCCACCTTGCAAAGGAACCTCCTAAAAGGTCCCGGGACCCCAATCACATAGCGCTGAAGTCGACGAGGAATGTCATCTATAGTGGTCTCCGGAATATCTCCTGTCAAGCGCTCGAGATGACCCTCCAACTCAGCCAAAACCTTTGCTGATTCGTCCTGTGGGGCTGGCGCGGGTGCAACTGGTTGCTTCCTCTCGTAAGGCCGGAGAACGGCTAGTCGTTGTGGACCCACATCTGCATTTGAAATTTTTTACTATCAGTTTTGAGACAATGGAAAAATAAAAAATAAAATTAAAATAGAAAAAATGTTAAAAAGGATTTTACCTGACTCATCCCACTGCTCTCCTGGTGGAAGAACCATGTCTGGGTCACCACGAAAATCTATCCCAGCATAAGGGAAGTCCTGAATAGAAAAGACCTAGTTTTCCAGCCATTGGAAATACTCAGGTTTGAATCGAGAAACCTCTGTCCTCTCGTCCAGGTGACGGGCCATAACTGCGACCCATCGAATCAGTTTGGGCTCTCGAGGAAGCCCAGCTCCAACAGTAAGGTGCTGCGGGATCAGCATAGGAACCCTCTCCAAGCCAAAACTCATTACCAAAGCCCAATAACCAAAGGTCTTTAGTCGTCCGTTCTTGGCCCTGGTCAGTTGGCCTTTCACATTGGCCAACACGGCATCGCACCAGTTGAAGATGGTGCCTCGAAAGCAATCAACTGCCATACGCATCTGGGATCCAGTGGCAATATGTAATGCGGCAGCTCGCAAAGTCTGGTGATAGTGAACGCAATCACCATGAGCTCAAGACGGGATATGGTCTTTATGTCTATCCCTTTGTCTCTAGCTTGGCTATTGCAGTACTCTAGCCTGAGGCTATCGATAGACTGGCCACCTGCCCTAGCCCTAAATAGAGTCAAGTCTTCGCCTCTCTTAGGTAAACTAGTCAAGAAATATATGTCCGCCAGCTCGATTTCGAGCTAGTGGCCGCCAATGAAGAAGCACTGGTCCTGTACGCTCCATATGTCAACCATCCACTGTAAGAAATCCACCTGAGCCCTCATGCTAGGAATGGCCCAGAATTTGTACAAGCCGCACGCCCTCAAAGCATCAAGTGAAGGCTGATGATTCCATGCGGCAGCATCCACGTCCTCATGCTCTCGTTCACGCCAATCTAGCATGATGTACTCTCTGCATCAAGTATAAAGATAAATTAAATTGCTAGAAATTATTTTGATTGGTCCATTTTTGAGAATTTTTGGGTTAAAAACCCTTGCGACGGGTACCGCACCCTCCGGGTTAGACACAGTGTGTGGGACCACACTTTGTCTACATGGAAGGTGCGGACCTCGAGCTTTTTCCCAATGGAGAAAAAGTCGGGGTCCACAGGCCAGCAGTGGTAAACCTGCGGGCCCCCGCGCGCAGGTTTTATGCCTAAAAACCCTCCCAAAAATGAAATAAATGACTAAAACAAAAAATGAAACGGTTAAAAATGAAGAGTGGGATGATTTGGATTACCTGGAGAAGACGGCGTTTGATTCCGACGGTTGGATTTTTCGCAATCTTCACGGGAAGTTTTCTGAGCAAAAGCACTATTTTCTCACCCAAACTCAAACGGTAAAAATGAATTGACAAAGGCCCTTTTTATAATTTTTTTGAGTAAATAAATTGCAAATTTGTTTATGTTTCACTTTGAAAAGGTATTTTTGTGACATTTTTATCTATTTCAAACAGATATGAGTAATGTTTGTGTTTTTGTGCAGGATAATGGATTATTCAGGCGAAATCTATCATTTTCGACGAAAAAACATTTAGAGTCACCTTTAAGCTCTTTTCTGACTCCTGAAACATGAAAAGATTGCCGAGTGTTTCTTTTAAACTCGTTAAAATGGAATTAAAAGATGGTCCACTTACAACTCTTTTCCGACCGTAAAAACATGAAAAGATTGCCGGATTTTTTTCGTTTCAAATTCGATATCGGTTATAAAATGACGTGTCATTGATCGCTTTTTTACTTTTTCGGATCAAGGGCACTAATGACGAAAAGTACTCCTTGGTCGTAAAAGATCAAGCGGTTCTCTCAAGTATTATTTTATACTTTTTCGGGCTTGGGAGACACAAATTTATGAAAAAGGTCAACCCTGGAGTCTTCTTAAGTTTTTCAGACTCTCTAAAATTGAAAAATGCCGAGTTTCTCCTATACTGGACTCGTTAAAATTTCACAGAAAAGGACCTATTCAATTACAAACAGGAACGAACCACTCCTTCTTAGGGTTCGAATTTAAACTAAGTTGGACTCATCCGAAGGATGAGCTTATAATCAAGAAAATGTTATCCTCCTCAAGCTTGTCAAAAATAAAGAGGTACTTGCCAGCAATGGTGGGGGAAAAGAGAGAGAAATGAGTCTGTTTGTCCTACTTTGTAACCACTCTTGAACACGACACTTTTATTCACCTGGGTTGGGAAATCCTTTGCCTAATAGTTGATCAAACCACATTGAAAGTCTTCAGCCAGTTTCCAGGTATTAACTTTGGGTCAATTTTCACCAAGCCATCTGTCGTGTCGTTATGTGTTCAAGAGGTCACTGCCAATAAGCCATTCATCTGCAAAATATCTATCATCCATCTTGACCATCCCTGAGTCAGTCCTTGCAATTAAATTTCTTCAACTTGATCTATGATTTCGTGTTGTGGGCTTGCTTACGACGGATCGCTTTCTATCGACTTCAGCTCATTATCTAGAAAGATGATCTAGAAATCGTCAATACCTTGAGATCTGCATGCCTCAATGGCAGGTTTCTCGCCTTTGACAATAGGTTGCATCATTGACCTTCGATCAAACGATTCCGTGACATGTTCGACATCAACACATTTATTCGCATCTCATGGATTGTACTCGGTACTTTGAGAGCCATTGACATCACTGGTGGTTTCTCTCACACTTGTTAATAGTTTACATCATTGACTGGTAATCAAGTGGTTTCTACCATGTTCGACATCAACACATTCATTCGCATGGATAGAATTGTACTGTTTCGGGAAGTAGAAATGAAGACCCTCGATCTAGTTTCCACAATCTAGGCTGCGAGGAATTTTGTATTCATTATATAATGGACTATTCATAAACAGATGGTTGCATCCATACTGTGTCCACATGAGTCTATACTTGTGATGTATTACAAGATCATTCCTGTATCAGAGCAGTAGTTAGTTTTCTAAGTCAGTTTTGATCTGAGTATGGGAATGCCTACCTCAGCGATGATATGATCTCATATATATATATCTTGCATTGAATGTTTTTACAGGTTCCAACCAGGCTCTCCACAAGATGATCCTCGAAATGATAAAGTACTTCACTCTTCCTAAATGATCAATGAAATCCTCATCTACTACAGACTTCGCACTTTAGGGGGCAATCTGTTACACAAAAATATCGTCACCATGATTATTTGCAGTCAGTATGGGTCTATCATCACTTGTATTGTCCTCCTAAGCAAGTCTCAGACCTCAGCTCTTCAAGTCAAGCTTTGGAAATGAGAGAAAGACATTAAAAATCAATGTAACTCTGGTTCCGCACTTTCTCTCACTGTCACCTGCGGTCCTGCACCTTCTGTTTACAAAAACTGCAGACTTGCCCGCTCTGTCCCTAATGGTGTAGGTGCGGACCCCTGTGAAAGTCAAAAGGCACAAGTTTTATCTTAAAAAAACTCACTTTGGGTTAATTCTAGAGGTTTCTAGAAGGAATTTTGACGTGGATTGTTCGCTCTGAGGTGGTTCATGCATCCCAAAAGAGAAGGAGCTAATCCCTTGATGAGAGGAGCTATCCCTTTGAAGGAGGGCTTTATCCCTTTGAAGGAGGACCTAGTAACCTCCCTCCATTGCACTATAAATACAGGCATTGGGCTGGTTGCTGAAGTGGTTAGAAGCTGCACATTTTTGAGGGTAAATGCTGGTGAAATCAAGACTTCCTAGTTGAGCTTAAGAAGAGAGATCACATACCTTTTTGGCTTCATTTGGGAGTTAGTGAAACTTGTCAAAGTAGAAGAGACTTCTTGCTGGACCCTGGGAGGAGCTTGTACAGCATCAAGGCAAAGGTTGTAAAGTTCTTCTTCTTTTGAATTAATACAATCAAACTCATTTTTCTCAACAAGTATCTCATGTTATTTGTTTCATGGACTCCTTGACTTTCATGTTAAATATGTTTTATGCAATTGGCTTTTCAGGTGTTATTTAATTTGTTTGCCTTGTTTGTGTTTGCAGATTCGCGACAAAGGAACTCATTTGGATCGAAGGAGTGAGGGCATCCACGAGCTTGCGTTGGACCTAAGGTAGGCCCTAAAAACACTTGTTTGCCATTGTTTATCAAAGCATATTTAGAGAAAGATAGTGTCTGGTTGGTTTGCTTGTCATTAGGTCTTCTTTAGATTCTAGGAAGGTCTATCTTGTCTGCAAGATCGACTTATTCTGTGTGACAATACACCAACATGAAAATCCATGCATGTCAAAACTAGCTAGGAAATCACACATGCAATATGTTACCTGCAAGTATTCCTGCTGAAGCCACTTGATCCTTATCTTCCTTGCTTGATCCTTTCTTTCCTTCCTTGCTCCAAATCTAGAGTGCTCCAAGAAAATTCTATGCCCAAGAGTGAGAGAGAGAGAGAGAGAGAGAATAATGAGAGAGCTCCAAAATTGAACTGACCAAGCTTAACACTAACCAAAATCTTACACTGTCCAAGCCTACCAACTAATCTTCAAAATCCTTTTTATCAATGAAGCCTCTATTTTCTTCAATTTCCATTATTTTCCTTCATTTTCTTCCTCACGTGCAACCTATGACCTTTCACCTTCCTTTTCTCCTAATTTTCTTTATTTTCAAAAATAAATGTGCTAAAAACGTCTTTTTGCCTCTTTAATTCCTTTTCCTTTGTCAATTTCCTTATCCATAAACAGATCCAGTGATTCCCACTAGGATATCTTTGCCCAATCATCTTGGAATAAGTGTCCCTTACCCGTGGTCTTATTTTTCCTTTATTAACTTTTATTACATGGAATTTTCACGAGGGATGTTACAAGGTTGTCATATGATATTACCTTGGTGTAGATAGTCTTCCTATTGGCATAACCATGGTATTTTCCCATGGTATTGTTTTTTAGATTACCATGCTATAGGAGTCAGTGGTATTGACATAACCATGGTATTTACCCGTGGCATTGACTTGGAGATTACCATGCTACAAGTATTCGTGGTATTGACATAACCATGGTATTTACTTGTGGTATTGACTTGGATATTACCATGGTACAAGGGTATGTGGTATTGGAATAACCATGGTATTTACTTGTGGTATTGACTTGGAGATTACCATGGTATAGGGGTCCGTCGTATTGACATACCATGGTATTGACTTGGATATTACCATGGTACAGGTGTCTGTGGTATTGGAATAACCATGGTATTTATATGTGGCATTGATTTAAAGATTACCATGATACAGGTGTCCTAGATATTGACATAACCATGGTATTTTCCTGTGGTATTGGTTTGGAGATAATTGAGGATAATTTGGCATATACTTAAGAAAATAGAAAAAAAAGGAAAACGTATTGAGTTTTTGTTTTGTTTTTTGGTGATGGTTGAGTGAGTAGGAAGAATGCATATGGGAGAAGAATATTGTGTGCAGTTTGTGTAGGGAATTTTGCAGAAAATCTAAAAAAATTTACAACAATAGTAAATGGAAGAAAAAGCATGGTTCAAACATAATTTTATGCAGTAGTATGCTGATGGAGTAAGGAATGATTATAAATCATTTCCTATATGATTGCTCATTATATTTTCATCAAATTATATTTTTTGTATGCAACATGTGTTATTGATGGGGTTTTTGTAGTGATTCAGTGAGGCATTGTAGAATGGTTTAGGGTGATTGTTTTATTTGTTTTGAGCCTATATTTCTATAGTTTGTTGTGTTTTTCTAGTTGAGTAGTTTAGATTGACTCCAGTCTGAAAATGAATGAAATGGGCATCACATATAAGAGTGGAGTGGGGGCTCTCACAAATTCAGTACAGAGAACATATTTCTTCATGAGTTCAATTAGATTTGGGTGATGCTCATTAGTCATGGTGGATTTCAACAGATGAAATCCGTAGAGTCGTGAGATGAGGATCATATTTCTTCACGGGTCTAATCAGAGTTGGATGATGCTCATTGGTCACAGTGGCTTCCAATGGATGGATGTCTGTAGAGTTGTGAGATGAGTATCAAAATTAATATTGATAGTAGCCATATGTATTGTATTTTCTATGTATTTAATTTCTTGATGAATAATAAAATTATTGAGAAGCGCAACAACAACAGTGAGTGGTTTTTTTCCCTGGAAAGGGTTTCCACCATAAATATCTTGTGTCCTCTTGTGCATGTTTATTTGGTTTATTGTATAGTTCACATGTGACGATCTTGGTGTAGCTGCAAATTCATGTTATTATTTTCTTAGTTGTTTAATGTTTTATGTGATCGGATATGCTAATGGGTTAATCTATGTGTGTGTGAATCACTAATTGGAAAAGAATTGAAAATTTTTATAATTCTTATCACCATTGATTCACCCCCCTAGTAGTGAGCTTATTTCCAACAATTGGTATCAGAACCCAGGTTCCTTTGTTGCAGCTTAATCGCTAGAAGGTGGATTTGGGAAAATCATGGGTTATCAAGATGCTCCACGACTCAATGCCTCAAATTTTCGAGAATGAAGATGTTGGCGTTATGGTACATGTGTTTTCCTTGATGGAAACCCATATACAAGTCAGTTCAGAATTGATAAAGGGCAACTCACATTGTAAAAAGTCTATTAAGAGGTAACAGTGTAATGGTACAGAGGAACAGGATAATGGGACATAGGATTACTAATCAGAATCAAGAAAGTAAGGAAAGAAAAGTTGTATTAAGTTGCATACGTTGTTTCACCTAGTCCAAGTAGCATATACAAGTGGGTTCATTTAACAAAAGGAGCATATATGTATGCACACACTTTCACAGAAGGAAAAGCATGTATGGGATGGAAAATTAAGGTTAAAGAATACCAAGGGTCAATACCATGGTATTAGCCCACAATATTGAGTGGGGTAACAACTACTTGATCCCGTCTAAGAATACCACAAGTTCTAAGTGTTATTTTGGTCCGAGGTATTGAAAAGGCTCTAAGTATATAAGGAGGAGAAGATCAAAGGGCTAGGTGTGCAAGTGAAAATGTTTTTCATGAATACTTATATCTGAAGTATATTTTGGGTTGTAAGGGCTATGGTTATGGTATAGATCTGAAATATCGTGTGCACCCTTGGATACAATGTTGGATCAGGATCATGGGCCCTGAAATGACTTATCATTGTATGATCTAATAATGGGTATTCTAGATCTGATTGCTAACGCATGTTTTCTCCTTTATATGCTATGGTTTGGGTATAGCTGAAGTCTAGAATAGATGCAAAGTTATAAGTTATTATTTGGAAATCTATACCTTGGTGAATGCGTGTATACACGTTGGTTCGACACTTCCAAGTAGTGTATGCAAAAGAAAAGCTTGTTGTTCAGATATGACTGATCCATCTCATTAGTGTTGTTGTTTTGCTATTGTTTATCAATGATGTCTTCATTAGATCTGAAATTAAAACTGATTGTATACGGATATTGAGATTGTTTGATTGATTAATTGAGTAAGAAGGGTGATCTATCCTGCTATCTAGTTAGAACTTTGTAATATGACATTAGATATTCAAAATGTCATTGGTTGGTACAATTTTTGGTTCAAAGGTTTTATGATTCAGTATCTTTAGAGGTATACGTAGGTTGGGTTACAAAATGCAGCGTATACATGCAGGTTGGCTTCATTTAAGTAGCGTATACATTCTGACATATGATTTCTGAAGTTGCAGTTGGTTCTAGTTGTTGATGCAGTGTTTTGGGTTTAGCTCTGTGTTCTGGTGATAGTGATCTAATTGTTCAGATTGACTAATTGTTGATAGATGCAGTTGTATTTGATGGTTGATTGATTTTGAGGTTCAATGTTACTGATGGGTCCAATATGAAAAATTGATGAAACATGGCCTACATATTGTGTTGTTGTGTACCAGGAGTATACAGTCTGAAAATTTATGAAACATGATCCTTGGAGGAAGAGTGAAGGCAGTAGCATTATGTAGTCCGGCGCCTACGTAATTGTAAACATATTAGCCAGTACAAGAGCTAGGGGGTTGGAGATCCCTTCTAGTAGAAGATGGAAAACGAGTGAAGGTTTTAGCCTTCAACAAGTAGATGCCTGCGTACTGGAAAAATTATGCACCTGTACAAAACTTGTAAACACTTTTTATTATAAGAAGATTGAATACTGAGATTATATTAGCGGTGGTTTTTTCCCACATTGGGTTTCCACCTAGAAAATCTTGGTGTTCATGTGTGCTGCTTATGTGTGTTGATTTATTCTATTCTTATTGCAGCTATTTACTGCTTAGTAAATAAATCACACTCTGATTTAAGACAATGAATTAACTATTTATCTAAGTTTAGTATCTATACGCTGGTTTCATTCTTTATAGGCGCGAACATATGTTGGTTGGTTTTAGTAAAATAGCGTATATAGTTTGAAAAAGAAAATCATTATTGTGAAAGTTTAAATATTGATTCACCACAACCAACCCCCCCCCGCCACCCCCCCTCTCAGTGTTTTTCCCAACAATTGGAATCATAGCAGGTCCTTCAGAAGAAGCTTGATCACTTGAAGGAAGATCTCTCAAGATGGGCACTCACGAAGGAATGGGATCTATTAGACCACCAATCTTCAATGGAGATAACTTAAAATTTTGGAAGACAAGAACCAGAGCCTATATTCAGTCACTTGGATCTAATGTTTGGGCAATTGTGGAAGGAGGATATCAATATCCAGCAACAGTCCCCACGGATCTAGCAGAAAAGAAAGCATATGAAAACAATGCCAAAGTCGTCAATGCATTATTGGAAATTCTATCGAAATCAAAATTTGTCAAAGTCATGCAAATCAACACAACCAAAGAAATATGGAACAAAATCATTCAGAGCTACGAAGGAGACTCCCAGGTAAAATGTGTTAAGCTCCAAACTCTCAAAATTCAGTATGAAACTCTCAAGATGCATAGTGATGAAAGTATTGCTAGTTACTTTTTATGAGTAGATGAGATTGTAAATCGTATGAATAATATAGGTGAAGAAATAAAGGAGGCTACTATAGAAGAGAAAATTTTAAGATCTCTATCTTTTAAATTTGAGACAAAATTATCTGCCATTAAAGAAAAGCAAGATCTACAATCTGTTATTTTTTTCCGATTTCATGGAATTTTAACTGGCTTTGAAATGAGGAAAGGAGGTCCATTAGGAATTAGAGAAGTCGCTTTCAAAGCCTTTGCAAAGGCAAAAGAAAAGGAATATCTCAAGGAATTAGGATATATCTCAAAAGAAGACGAGGTAAACTTTGTGAAGAAATTGCAACTGGGTACCCGAAGATTCAAAGGTAAGCTTCCCTTAAAATGTTTTGTTTGTGGTAGAGTTGGTCATTATGATGCCAAATGTCCTCATAATGATAACCATGACAAAGGAAAGGATTTATTCAAAGGTAATAGGAAACGATTTTTTAATAGAATAATTTATTATACTCATGAAGATAGTGATGGCTTGTCTAATAGTGATGAAGGTGAATCTGAACAAGATATTAAGCTACTCATGGCTTATGAAAATGATGATTTTATGGATGCCTTAGAAGAAGAAGATTTTATTGAAGAAATCACTCATCTTAAAATCTGTTTGGAAGAAAAGAATATGGTCATAGACACTTTGACACATCAACTCACTAAAAGGGAAAAGCACAATGAGAAATTAGAATGTGAAGTAGTGGGTCTAAGAAAAGAACTTGAGAAGACAAAATCTCTAAATCTTAGATTTTCTAAAGGATCAGAAACCTTAGATGAAATCATCAAGGTTCAACGTTCTCCTCTTATAAAGACTGGTCTTGGATACACTAGAGAAACATCCCAACCAGAAAAGCCTTCAGCCATCACCAGAAGCTATCTTGATGTGGCAAAAACCAATGAAAAATTTGTCAATCCTTGGAAAAAGCAAAAAAGTACTCCCCAGGTAAATCATGCTCATTTTACTCCAAAGGTGAACACCAATAGAAGCACCAACCAAAAGGTGAACAATACCAAAAGATTTTATTATCACAGAAACTTCTTCTTTAATTGATAATGTTTTCCATGCCATAACTTTCGTCATAAGGCTACTCAATGTGTTGCTTACAAAACTATCATGACTAGAGAAGAAAGAAAACAAAGGAGCGTGACCGGAATCAAGAAGAGCTCTTATAATAACTTTTCTCCTCTTGAAGATGAAATTGAATTTTCATTTTGCAATAAATTTGGTCATGAAGAATCTGAATGCAGGAGAAAATTTCGGCCAACATATCAAAAGGAGCAAACATCATCCAACTCCAAGGTATGGAAAAAGAAGGAACTACAATCAGAAAGATGTGGCATAGCTCTATTTGCAGAAGGACAAGAAAATCAATGGTACATTGATAGCAGATGCTCAAAACACATGACAGGTGATAAAGATAAACTCATTTCATACAATGCTTTAGAAAAGGAAAAGAATGTCTCTTTTGGAAATGACACACTAGTTGTCATTAAGGGTAAAGGTTATGTTTGTCTAAAATAAAAGGTTGAAGCTAGAAATGTTATGTATGTTGATGGTTTAAATCATAACTTGTTAAGTGTTAGCCAAATGTGCGATCAAGGAAATGAAGTTGTGTTTCGATCAAAAGAATGTGTGGTTTGTAAGTTTGACACGGGAAAGCCCATAATCAAAGGTACAAGAACTCCAAGAAATATATATATATATATATATATATATATATATATATATCTCTCTCTCTCTCTCTCTCTCTCTATATATATATATATATATATATATATATATATACTAAAAGGAGGTCAATAACAATACTATCTAAGAAAAACATAAGAGAACTAGTTATGGAACAGAAGATTGGGGCATCGAAGCATTTCTCAAACAAGAGAATCATGCAAGCTCAAGGTGGTTCATGATCTTCCAGATATCATCATCCCAGAAAATACCATCTGCAAACCATGTCAATTCGATAAGAAAACTAGAGTTCAATTCAATGCCAAAGAAGGATCAACAAGTAAGCCTCTTGAACTCATTCATACTAATTTTTGTGGGCCAACAAGGAAAATGTCACCTCATGGAGAAGAATACTACATTTTATTCATTGATGATTTTTCTAGAATGTGCTAGATTGGTTTACTAAAGCATAAAGATGAAGCATTTGAAAAGTTTAAGGTATTCAAAGATTTAGTTGAAAATAAATTAGATCTAAAAATCAAATGTCTTAGATCTGATCGGGGAGGAGAATTCATATCAAATGAATTTTTTGAATTTTGTGAACAACATGGAATAAAGAGACAGTTCTCTGTTGCCAAAACTCCTCAACAAAATGGCGTGGTGGAAAGAATTAATAGAATAGTTCAACAGATGGCTCGAGCTATGCTTGATAACTCTGGAACTCTTGACACCTTATGGGGTGAATCTAGACATATTGCAGTAGATATTCTCAACAAAGCTCATGTATGTGTAAATAGTGATCAAACTCCATATGAACTTTGGTATGGTAAGCCTCCTACTATAAAACACTTCAAAGTTTTTGGAAGAAAATGTTTCATCAAAAAGACTAATGAAAAAATTGGTAAGTTTGAACCCAAAGAAGACGAAGGAATATTTCTTGGTTATTCATCTAGAAGTAAAGGATACAAATGTTATAATAAGAGACTTCAAAAAATTGTTGAATGCATTGATGTTGTAATCGATGAAGCATGCAGAAATATGAAACAGGTGACATCAACAAAGGAAGATGATAATAATGAAGATGGTGAATGCTTTCCCATATCAAATCGAAATGATATAGAGGAAGAAACCAATGAAGCATCAGAAGAAGATACATCTAACAAGGAAAATGCTCCATCCAGGTAAGTTCAAAAGAATCATCCAGAATATCAAATTCTAGGAGAAGAAGGCCTAGAGTACAGACAAGAAGAACTCTTTTAGGATCTTCCAGTTATCTAACATTATTATCTTCCATAGAACCACAAAATGTAAATGAAGCTAGCAGATATGAATGTTGGGTTAAGTCCATGGATGAAGAACTTGAACACATTGAAAAGAATGATACTTGGGAATTAGTTCCCAGACCTCATGATAAAAATGTTATAGGAACAAAATGGATATTCAAGAATAAGTTGAATGAAAATGGAGAGGTTATTAGGAATAAAGAAAGGCTTGTTTGTAAAGGGTATGCTCAACAAGAAGGTATATACTTTGAAGAAAACTTTGCACCTGTTGCTAGACTTGAAGCCATAAGAATGTTTCTTGCTCTTTCGAGTTTTCAAAAATTCAAAGTTTATCAAATGGATGTAAAATCTGCATTTCTTAATGGATATTTAGAAGAAGAAGTTTACGTTGAACAACCTGTAGGATTCATTCTAGGAAATGATGCACAGCTTGTATGTAAACTCAAAAAGGTTTTATAGGGACTAAAAAAACTCCAAGGGCATGGTATTATCTTCTTGACAAATATATTCAACAACAAGGTTTCACAAAAGGATTTGCACACAACAACTTATATACAAAAATTGAGAATGATAAACTGCTAATTATTGTTATTTATGTTGATGATATCATCTTTGGCAGTAATGAAGAATCTATGAGTCAAAACTTTGCTTCATTTATGCAGCAAGAATTTGAAATGTCCTTACTTGGATAAATAACTTATTTTCTTGGTCTACAAGTGAAACAAAGAAAAGATGGCATCTTTCTTTCACAAACAAAATATCTCAAGCGGATTCTAAAGAAATATGGAATGGAAGATTCCAACCCAGTATGTACTCCAATGGTAACAAGATGTAGTCTCAGTTCTAATGATGAACCTCCTACAATGAATCAAATAGAATACACATCTATGATTGGAAGTCTACTTTATCTAACAAGTACCAGACTGGATATCATGCATGTAGTAGGAATTGTTGGAAGATTCGAAACCAATCCAAAGGAATCACATCTTTGGGTTGTAAAAAGAATACTCAAATATCTCCAAGGAACTAAAGGCTTTGGTCTATGCTATCCTAAAGATACGGATCTCACTCTTCATGCATATACAGATGCGATTGGGCTAGAAATGTTGATGACTGAAAAAGCACTAGTGCAGGTGCATTCTACATGGGATCACAATTAGTATCTTGGTTAAGCAAGAAACAAAGTTCGATTGCCTTATCTATAGTTGAAGCAAAATATGTGGCTATTGCATCTTGCTGCACACAACTACTTTGGACGATGAAAACATTACAAGATATTCAAATCACATGGTCTACACCCATCTCCATTCTATGTGATAATACAAGTGCTATTAGTATTTTGAAAAATCAAGTCATGCACTCCAAGACCAAGCACATACCCATTAAGTACCACTTTCTAAGAGTACAAGTTCTTGATCAAAAGGTTAAATTGGAGTATGTCCCCTCCAAAGAATAGGTTGCTGATATATTTACCAAACCTCTTCCTAGAGAATCATTTGAATATCCTAGACAAAAGCTGGGAGTTGTTTATCCCTCATCCTATTGTTAAAACCAGTTTTCAGAGGAATGTTTCCTATATGTAGATTTCATGAAGTAGAGTCGCGTATATACGTGCGTTTCTATGCTTGAAAGAGTGTATGTGTTTTTTTGATAGAAAAACAGTAGGTTAGGCTCAAAATCAGTTTCTGTCATGGGTGTTTTGTCTAATATTGATGGTTACAGTCTGCTGATATGCTTTTATGATTGATGTTTATTTGATTGATGAAGATGCCTTGATGAATGAATTGTTGACAATGCACAGATAGCACATGTTAAGGGGGAGAATTAGCCTTCAAAACATTATGCATTGTTGCCATCATGGTTGTTGAATTCAACTATGGTCTCAGTTATTAATATCATTTGTTGTAAAGGTCATGTAAAGACCTATGGTGTAATAATATGTCTCTTTCTATCATAGTCTATTATGAATGAGTCATTTTGGACATATGATGTAATTTGTACCCCCACTATGCATGGGAAGGATGATGTAATAATTGCAATTTTCAGTCATGTATGAACAGTTGGTATATCCCCACTTGGTTGGATGATTGATGTATGTATGAGTCATTGGTGATAGGAAGGTCATACTCACATAGTTGAGTTATAGAGTCATGTTATTCTTTTGAAAAATATTTCTGCAGACTCTGCATGTGCTCAGGGGGAGCATGGACAGTATAGTGCATCTCAG
Source organism: Pinus tabuliformis (assembly GCA_031772625.1). Classification (NCBI taxonomy): domain Eukaryota; kingdom Viridiplantae; phylum Streptophyta; class Pinopsida; order Pinales; family Pinaceae; genus Pinus; species Pinus tabuliformis. The sequence continues at coordinate 608,750,177 of CM062810.1, forward strand.
CATGTACTAAGGGGGAGAATATCTTGGTCCACCCTTTGCCCTTGATGTCAAAGGGGGAGAGTATCTTGGTGTTTCTTGATATATCTAATAGGTTCTATAGCTTGCAGTGTTTCTTGATATATCTAATAGGTTCTACAGCTTGAAGTGATCAACACCTATATGGTTGTCATCAACTCCAAAGGGGAAGATTGTTGGCATTATGGTACATGTGTTGTCCTTGATGGCAACCCACATACAGGTCAGTTCAGAATTGATAAAGGGAAACTCACATTGTAACAAGTCTATTCAAAGGTAACAGAGTAATGGTACAGAAGAACAGGATGATGGGACACAGGATTACTGATCAGAATCAAGAAAGTAAGGAAAGAAAAGTTGTATTAAGTTGTATACATTGTTTCACCTAGTCCAAGTAGCATATACAAGCGGGTTCACAGAAAAAAGGAGCGTATAAGTATGCACGCACTTTCACAGAAGGAAAAGCGCATATGGGATGGAAAATTAAGGTTAAAGAATACCAAGGGTCCATACCATGGTATTAGCCCACAAAAATGAGCGGAGTAACTGTTACTTGATCCCATCTAAGAATACCATAGGTTCTAAGTGTTGTTTTGGTTTAAGCTATTGAAAAAGGCTCTAAGTATATAAGGAGAAGAAGATAAAAGGGCTAGGTGTGCAAGTGAAAGGGTTTTTCATGAATACTTCTATTTGAAGTATATTTTGGGTTATAAGGGCTATGGTTATGCTATAGATATGAAATATATTGTGCACCCTTGGATACAATGTTGGATCAGGATCATGAGACCTGAAATGACTTATCATTGTATGATCTGGTAATGGGTAGTCTAGATCTAATTACTAACGTGTGTTTTATCCTTTATATGCTAAGATCTGGGTATATATGAAGTCTAGAATAGCTACGAAGTTATAAGTTATTATTTTCATATCTATACACTGGTTCACTTTGGTGAATGTGTGTATACATGTTGGTTTGGCACTTCCAAGTACCGTATGTAGAAGAAAATCTTGTTGTTTAGAGATGGCTGATCCATCTAATCAATGTTGTTGTTTTACTGTGGTTTATCAATTATGTCTTCATTACATCTGAAAGTAAAACTGATTGTATAAGGAGATTAAGTCTGGTTGATTGATTGATTGAGTAAGAAGGGTGATCTTTGCTGCTATCTGGTTAGAACTTTGTAATATGAAATTATATTTTCAGAATGACATTGGTTGGTACATTTTTTGGTTCATATGTTTTATGATTCAGTATCTTTAGAGGTATATGCAGGTTGGGTTACAGAAAGTAGCATATACATTCTAACATATGGTTTTTGAAGTTGCAGTTTGTTATCGTTGTTGATGCAGTGTTATGGGTTCAGCTCTGTGTTCTAGTGACAATGATCTAATTGTTCAGATTGACTGATTGTTGATAGATGCAGTTGTATTTGATGGTTGATTGATTTTGAGCTTCAATGTTGTTGATGGGTCTAGTATGAAAATTTGATGAAACATGGCCTACATATTGTGTTGTTGTGTACCAGGAGTTTCTAGTCTGAAAATTTATGAAACGTGGTCCTAGAGGAAGAGTGAAGGTAGCAGCCTTCTGTAGGCTGACGCCTATGTATTGGTAAACATATTAGCCATTACAAGATCTAGGGGGTTGGATCTCCCTTCTAGTAGAAGCTGGAAAATGAGTGAAGGTTGTAGCCTTCATCAGGTAGATAAATCACACTCTGATTTAAGACAATGAGTTAATTGTTTATCAAAGTTTAGTATCTATACATTGGTTTCATTCTTTATAGGCGTGGACATATGCTATTTGGTTTCAGTAAAATAGCATATACGGTTTGAAAAAGAAAAACATTATTATGAAAGTTTAAATACTAATTCACCCCCCCCCACTCTCAGTATTTTTCCCAACAGAAGAGAGAAGGTGAAAATAAAAAAAAATTCTCGAGAATCTGAAGTTTGGAGAATGGTAATAAATGATTGTGATAATAAAACCCCTTTGAATCAAGCTCAGTTATTGGACGCACAGGTCAGATGTGTAATGTATGATAATCTTCATTATTGGGACACTAAGAAAATATTAGATCTCAAGACTGCTAGAGATATTTGGGATAAGTTGCATGCACTACATGGAATAGAGATCTAGAGGAATGATGAAGAAAAGGAGAAACCAATTGAAGACAAAACAAAACTCATTGTAACACTAGCAGAAAATAGAGATTTGAAAAATCTTCTCCAAATTATTGAAGAAAGAGAGTATAATTTCAAGAAAGAAATTGAAGATATAAAACCCAGTTGGAGAAAGCAAAAAGAACTAAAGAGGAGATTGGCAGTCAGCTTAAAGAACATATTAGCATTTGTGAAAAAATAAAGATTGAGGTGGTTTCAACAAAAGAAGATGAATTAGCCTCATTGAGATGTGAATTAGAAAAAGCCAACAATCAACTATCTTAATATCGAAAGTTGGAGAAAAGCACCAGGATTTTGGATGAGATTCTTATTAGTAAAATATCTCCTCTTATGAAAACCAGATTGGGTTTTAAAGGAGAATCATGCTTTATGAAGGAAAAGGAGAAAGTAGAGGACAACCATATTGCAAAAATCATAAGTACATATCCAATAAAGTCAAGCAAAGGATACCAACATCAACAAAGACACGCAAATCATAACCACTACATACAACGCTTCAGAAAAGAAAGGGAGTAGCCAAGCTTTTATGGTCCCAAAATATCCAATGAAAGGTATCAAAGTTTATTTTATGGTTATTTATTTTCTTGCAATAGTTTTGGACATAGAGCAATGGAATGCAAATACTTTGTAAGGAAAAAAGATTAATGTTGATGAATGCAACCAAGGTAGAGCTTTTACTAATGTTGAATGTGTCAAGTTTGGTAACCTTGGACTTAAGGCATTAGCTTGTATATCTAGTAGATAAAAGCCTACATATAGTCCAAACCATCCATTAAAGATAAAGAAAGTTTGTAGAAAAAACGATGAGGTACACAAAACTAGTCCTCCAAAGGTCTTCAAGAAAGTACATCATTTTTGCAAAAAGGCAAGATGATGAAAAGGGATCCACTTGCTAGAGAGCATCCTTACAATATTTGGAGGAGAAAGGAGCAAAAAACCACTCCCACTCAAATCTAAGGCATGCATGGTCTTAGGAGGAGCATATGGCCACATTATGTGTTGCATGCAATTTATTAGAAATGTTTCCATATCAAAAATGTTGCATGAACATTTTGTTGCAAGTGATTGTCTTGTTTTTGCAGCATTGACAAATTTGTTGCAAGATATTATTTAGAGATGGCACATGTGTAGGGGGAGTATCTCACATGCTTCCAATTTCTAGTGGTTTATTAATGGAATCATGATCCATGCTAGCACAAGAGGAAAAAGAGGTTGTTTTGAAAAATTTGTTATCCCATGCATTTATCTAATCTTGATCATTGCAGGAGCTATCAGAGTTTGTGGAGCATATATTTTGAGTTTGCATAACTAACATGGATCTTCATAGTTTTTGTATCACTTAGCATGCATGTCTATGGCTCTTATATTGCTACTAGATGGTGTTATTTTTGGCCTCTATGGAGCACATGATAAAATAATGCACATCATGATTGGCTTCTCTAGAGTTTGTGTGAGGCATAATTGATCATCACTGATATATATATAGAAGAAGTATGTTAGTTGTTGTTGGTTTTATTACATATGGTGCGATGTTATTTCCATCAGATATTGAGTTATTGGTCACAATGTTGCATGATCTCTCACCTATGTTCTTTACCATCATTGAGGAGATTGGTTGTTGTTACTTGGCCTATGCTGCATTTAGTACATCTCTTTATGGTTCATTGTTGTTAGTATTTCTATTGATAAATCTTCTGCTACAAAGTTAGTGCTACTCCAAGTTGAAGATTATTTATTGTTTCTTAATTGTTGGCATTATGCATATGTGGCTTGGTGGTTACTAGTGATATGATATGTTGGTACTAGTTGGAGGATTTTCTGGTCAGATTTGTTGTTTCATGGATCCATGGTTTTCTGCCATAATAGTTTGAGGCTTATCTTATTTGGGTTCTCTTATGATGTGAGATGTGTTGACTTGATTTTTGCTACCTTGAGAGGATGGTTGCTTCCTGCTGCAAATAGTGCACATATTTTTGACATGTTTATTGCTACTATCATATATATGTGTTGGTTGGTGCATTATGGATGATGTGAGATGATGGTCATATGTTGTTGTTGCAAGTTCATGAGCTATCTTTATGTGTTATATGTTGCTGCTACAGATTGGAGTTTTATGTTGCTCAGTTGATGTCATAGTTATATGCTACTGCTGCTCATTATTACATATTTCATGTTGATTGGTTACTGCTTCTATCACTTCATTTGCTACTAGAAGATGGTGCCTTGATATAGATGGATCTATCTTATGTTGAAAATTCAACAAGAAAACTCCTAATTTAATTTGTTCCTTGCATTAAATTAGGAATTAAATTGTACTTCTAATTCTCATAGCAACTTGTAATAGTTAACTAAGTTAATTTGACTTAGTTGGCTCAGTTAATTTGAGTTGGCATTCTATCTAGAGTCATTTAGAGTGGTTCCTAAATTTTAGGGGCCCAAGTTGAGTTATTTTGAGTTGTAATTATTTAATTCAGTTTAACTAAGTTAAATTCAGTTAAACTAGTTCCAACTGATGGAGGAATTAGTGGGAGATCTAGTAGTGGGGTGTAACCAGCACTACTCAACCAGTAAACTAAAGATTCACTCATAATTAACTCATGCATGTCAGATTAGAGAAAGACCCAGTTGAGATTGGAGTTCAGGCACAATGTACTATCAATTGTAAAATCATCGAAACTAAAATATTGGTGCATGCAATTAGAGGAAGGCCTATGATGAATTGAACAGTTATGGATGAGGATTTTCCCAACTAAAGATGGGCTAATTCTGTAGGAAATTGGGCAAGGAAATAGGAGCTTGGAAAGCAGAAAATTTGGCTAAGTGTTGGTTGGAGCTTGTTTGTGAAGAAGCGAGATAGATTAAGATAGTGTAGAGGTTGCTCGAGCTTGAGCAAAGAATTGTAATTTTCTCATATTTTCTGATTAATGCAATATATAGATAGCAAGGGTTTTTAGTTGTGGTTTTCCCCAGAAAATTATTGTGTTATGTGTGATTGAATTATTTCTCTTTTATGCTTCATGATTTCATCGATCATTTATTGTTTTCACTGATGAGTAGAGTAGATTCAAGACAATTGTTTTAGCTAATTACAATTTGAAGTTTGAATATACAAGGAATTTCTACATGGTATCAGAGATCAAATCACTATAGAAGAGGAGAATACGAGTTTGTATTTTGCAAGAGAAATATAATTTGCAGTATCATACATCAGAGCCAACAAGTTGTTGTTCTATGAATTGAGACTCGAATATTCCCTTGAGCTTAGCTCAAACTATATTACTTTGAAGGAAAAAATGGAGGCAGTGTTGGAAGACAATGGGCTTAAGGAATTCATAGACAAATACATTCCTAAGTGAGCTGATGCCAAGGATCTGGGAGAGTGGAGAAAGTGTGTGGAAAAGGTGAAAAGGATTACCCTAGAAGGAGTTCGAGATCATATTTTCTCAAGCATCCATGGTAAGGAAACTCCATTTGCAATGTGGAAGGCCTTCAAAGACCTGTTCCAAAACAACAATGAAACAGGAAGCTAGAACTAAAGGAAAAGTTGAGAAAAATAAAGATGGAGAAGGGCAACATAATACTGAATTACTTGACCAAGTTCACCTGATGTTGGGATGTGCTTGGAAGTGTCAGTGTTATAGTTTTTGAAGATGATTTGGTGAGAATATCACTTGTAGGCCTTCCCAAGAGCTAGCACAACTAGCAGGAATCAGTTAATGGGAGGGAGAAGCTACAAGAGTGGGAGAGATTGTGGTCTGACTGGGTACAAGAAGAGATTTGATGAAACACCAGAGACGGATCCTCATCCAAGCATGATGATGAGGATAAATGTGCCTTAGCTGGAAAGGAAAATAAAGGGAAGGGGAAATCATCCCATTCCAAATAATATTCTAGTCAGGGAGGCAAGAAGAAGGGCATGTTGAAGATTAAATGTTTTCACTAACATAAGCTCAGACACTATTCCATAAAGTGTCCACACAAGAAGGTTGATAAGAAGCCCTCAGAAGGAGTGGCCAATGAAGCTCTTGCTTCACAATTTGAACTAGATTTCACCCTCATCACTTGCATGGTGACATCGGTGATGGGTAGTGTGCAGTACTTGGATAGTGGAGCCTCATTCCATATGACTGGAAACAAAGAGTTCTTCAGCGACTTAGAGGAGAAGGATCTGCAAATACGCATCGATATGGAAGATGATGGGAGGTATAGTGCGACCAACACCAGTATTGCTACCTTTCAGAGGGAGTCGGGTTCTCCTCTCACATTAAAAGATGTCATGTATGTTCCAAAGAAGACTTTGGTTTTAGTTGCCATGTTTGAGGACTGTGGCTACTATGTGATATTTAGAATGGGAAAGGATTTCCTTCATCACATAGCCTCAGGATAGGTGAAGTGGATCAGGGTTTGGGTGAATAACCTCTACAAATTGGATGTAGAAGACATTGCTTCTTTGAGCACTAAAGTAGAGAAGGTGAAAAGCCGAGAGATCAATGAGTTGTTGCATAGAATATTGGGTCACTTTCACCGCGGAGCATTGAAGATCATGAAACAAATTTCTAAAGGACTTCCTAAGGGTACACTAGAGTAGAGAGACACATGCAAAGGGTGTACATTGGGGAATTACACCAAATATTCCTTTCAAGATAAAGGTATTCGAGCACAAGAGATTCTTGATATAGTTCACTTAGATGTTTGTGGACATTCTCGATAGCGTCCATGACCAAGCACATGTATTATATAATATTAGTTGATGATTTTTCTCGTAAGTGCTAGATTTTCTTCACGCAAAAGAAAGATCAGATGTTCACTAAATTTTATGAATTTAAAGAACTTGTCGAGAAAGATATTGGTAGGAAAGTTAAAGCACTCAAAAGCAATAACAGTGGAGAATATGTGTCGAATGAATTCAATAAATTCTATGCATAAGAAGGCATTCGACGGGAATTAATAGCACCTCATAACCCATAACAGAATTGGGTGGTTGAAAGGAAGAACATAAGTATTGTGGGAGTGACACAGGTGATGTTACATGATCAGGGCCTACCATTTCACTTGTGGACTAAAGCATGCAACACAACTATTTATTTGCAGAACAGAAGCCCTCATCGAATTCTCACGATGAGTACATTAGAAGAAGCTTTTTCAGGTAAGAAACTAGATGTGGCACACTTCACAATATTTGGTTCATCAATCTATTGTCATGTTACCAATGATGCACAAAAAAATCTAGAGCCAATAGTTGATTTGGGTATATTTGTGGGGAACACTAGTACACCTCATAACTATCGAGTATACCTTCCATCCAACAAGATGATAATGGCTCGTAGAGATGTGAAGTTCGATGAAGACAAGGCTGTGAGATGTTACCTTGAGAGGGGGATTTAGTTACATGTTGTTGAAGCCCCGAAAATCGGGTCGACAACAAGGGGGATACCCGCCCGGTCCGGACCTTGGTTGGCAGCTCCTTATCCGTTTGGTATAGCGGGTCTGACTAGGGATAATGGGACCATTTTCCCAATCTAAGGGTGTGTGTGTGTGTGCAGAGTTGGATGATGCTGATCTAAGAGTTCTAATCTAAGCTACTTTAATCTAATTCTATGCTATTGTAATCTAATGAAAACATCACATCTAATCTATGCTAACCCGGGATGTATTTCTTCTATTATGCGATCTAAAGAGATTTCAAATAATAACTGGTAATAAAGATCATTCAGCTATCATAAGAATGGAAATCAATTAAGATGAACCACTTTGCATAAAAAGTTAGGCAAAACAGTTGTGAACAGCATATTGCATAATAAGTTATTCATATATCAAACATAAATAAATGGCTCCACCGTACAAAAGTGCCAAATGGTAACTCAAACATTCATGCAATAACATATAAACAACTAAAAACTGTATATCACTTTAAGAATATGTTATCACTCAGGTTGTCCCTTTTGACTCCTAAAGGGATACGGCCGAGGTAACCACAAACCAACTTTGGACTGCAGGCCCTAGCCTGCCTGCAGTCAGAGAGGGCTCTCTCTTTATGATTTAGCTTTGTTGAAGGGGGTGATTTTAGGCTAGTTATGATGCACAGGGGTTTTGATTGAGTTTTGGTGGGAAAACTGACACTTTCAGGTAGAGAGGCTGAGTATAGTCTGAATGTTTCAAACCATTGGGCGTGGAGTCGAGGAGGGGGAACTGCTGCTGTCTTTCCTTAATAACAGTGAGGGGAAAATGGAGCAAGATAACTGAAGCAGAAGCAACTTTCAGGTTTCAAGGGATGGCAAGAATGCTAAAGAAAGAGAGGCAGTTAAGAATCTCTCCAACAGATTAGCAGAGGAAACAACAAGGCGCTACCTAGGAGCAGTTAAGAATCCCTAGATAATTGGCCAGCACAGGTGAACTGGGGTAAACATGAGCCAGAAGGAATTCAATGTTCATAACCAATTCATTCAGAAGAAAACATCAAGAAACAACAGGAATTGAGCATAGAGAGTATTTAAACTAATTCTAGGCTATTCTTTTTTCCTGCTATTTAGATAATGGCAAACACATAAACAAAGATAAGAGGCACTTATTGCTTCAGGCCGCAGCGCAGGAATTCCATCTTCAACTCTTCAACACATTCATCAACAACAGACAGTTCGCTCTCCAAGCTTTAAGCAATCTTTGATTACAGAAAAATTCAGGTATACACAGCGAGTCTCTAGCGAAAATTATCAATTGACCAACCCTTAAAACTATACAGAGGGTGGTATATATAGGGAAAAACTCTCTGCAGAGTTCCTTTATTACATCTTGACCTAATTAGGTCATAAAAATGACTACTTGACCTAATCCTATCTAGAAATAAATGCAAAGAATGTCTCGGGCCGTACTCAGGGCCGATGTGTCAAAACTGAATGAATGATGCTATCCTCGGTGGCTTGCTGCAGTGCTTTCTGCAATAAATGGGTATGGGTTTATATTTTCTTGCTGTCCTGTTGCCTTAAATGTCTTGACGGTGATTTGAAAGCAAGGATGGGCTGATGCTTATTGATTTGATTTTCTGGGGGCTTCATCAATGTTCAGGTGCCTCGAGCCCCTAAAAAATCATCACTGATTCTTTCTGGCATCCTTTCTTCCACTGATACTCTCTGACAAAATCTGGGTTGCTGATCTGCTGTGCTACGTGTCTAATCACCAGTAAATGGCCGCTATTCGGCCTCTGTATCATTTGGAATTGTCTTCTGATCATTTTGGTATGCTCTGTGAAGAAAACGGATCATTTCTGCACCTTTTCGGGCTTCCTGGGGCCGCATGGGGCGAAGATTCCTTAAAGATTCCCTGACGATTCTCCATTTCGGCCCAAAAAATCCTGCGATGAGCGATTTGCGCAAATCACTCATCAAAAACTGCCTCAGAATTCGATTCCGGGGCTCCGAAGTGCGACTTTCGCGCCTCTGCGTCAAAAAAAGGGCTGATGACGTCAGCATTGTACGGCGGGTGACGTCAGCATGGAGACGTGGAGGGATGACGTCAACATGACGACATCAAGTATGGTCGATGACGTGGCAGGTACGGTGGCGGGACACGTGGCAGGAGGCCACGCAGGCAGGTGACTCATTAGGTGACTGTACAAAGGGGCTGACATGGGCTGGTGACTGTGCAGGGGTGACATGGGCTGGTGACGTCACCGGGCGGTAAGCGGTATGTGGCGCACCGCTTATGGGGGATGGCGGTTTCGGAGGGAGGGGCTCCGCCACAACCCGGCGCTTGACGCGTGGCGGGAGTACGATGGCAAAACCACCGAACTCCCGGACGTTAAAGGCCGGGCGCGTCGGTGATAAGGATGCCCGCCAGCTGTAGATCTGCGGGGCTGTGGATCGGACGGCTGGCGGCGGACGCGACGAGATATGGGGTTAACGGGCGGGAATATTCACAGGAATATTCCAAATTTAATATGTGCGGCGGGTTATAGACTTAGGAAAATGGGTTTGCGGGGTTAAATAAAGGCGCGGGTTAATGTTTATGCACAGGAACTTTGGGTTAGGGGCAGAATGTGGGTTTTTTGGGAGTTTTTAGGGCTAAGGGAGAGGTTGCTAGCTGACCAGATGTCAAACTAGTTCCTCAATGACTCGGATGGGCTAAAAACAGTCCCAGATGGACTGAGATTTCCCTGACTTAGTATAATTATGGCTATAATGCCAGGGAGGGGTATTTACATAGGGGGAATTATATACATGATTTTAATAGGGGGAGGGAAAAACTAATAGGGAGTTACATAATAAGGGTGATGAGAAAAAAAAGATGTTAGTGAACTCCAGCCTGAGTACCTCCAACTGAAAAACTGCCTCAAACCAAAAATGGATTGCTTAATCAAAATTGGAACACAGCAGTGGCCCTTAGACCAGCCTACTCTTATGGATACTTTTTGGCCATCTGTAGCAAATATGGAGCATTGCAGCATGCATAGCACGACATATTTGGCATGTAAAACTGTCGATCATGAAAGATGATTAACCTGCTGCAGCAGGAGGCTAACAGAATATAAGCAGAAATGGCCAAGAGATAAAAGTACTATTTATGACTGGTCCTACTCATAAGCTTCAAGCAACAATGATTTATCTCTCCTTGTTCTAATATCTACCAAGAGTACAGAAGTGCAACATCAGTAGCAGATATCAAATGCAAACATTAATAAACCTTGATCCATTCATTCATCAAAACCTCCTCTGAGGGTGCAAAAGTGCATGTTCTGAGGACAAGTTTTTGACAAATTTCTGGACACTTCTCTAAATGCATGAGAAGGGTTTAAATACTGCTAATTAAATAACTTATTTACATAAATTTAGGATACGGTTTAAATGACCACCCTTTATCTAAACAAACTTATTTCTAAAAATTGAATCTAATTCCTAACTATTTTTGCATTTGCTCCTTAATGTTGCGAGCATGCAACATTTGCCTGGGAAGAGTCGGCTGGTTGTTTTCTGCTTTTGCTTGAGCTACGCAAATAGAAATGGCAAGCGTTGGCACCACTTTTTAGTAAACTAGAAGATATTTTTGGGAATCACCCTCTCGCTGGGTGAATTTACTGCGTATATACTTGGTAACAACCCAAATTTCTCTCAAATTGCTTCTGCTTTTGTTATCTCAGGTTCCGGACTCGTGGATGACTAAGCAAGTTAGGGACTTTGCTTTCTGAACAATTTTCTTAGTGATGCGCGATTAGCGCTAGGCGCTAATCGCTCATCGAAAACTGCCTCCGTTCTTTGATCCGGTCCTTTCTGGTGCATTTTCTGTCTTTAGCGCTTTTTCCTTTACCGGGCATAAGCTTTAGAATTTTGTAAACATGCTGCTTTTGTGAGCTTTTGACCTTGTGTGTTGAATCGCCTATTGATATCAGCATCTGTTCAGTAATACTCTGAAATCTGCGTTTCTGTTGCATGCAGTGTCCGTTCATGAGGACATCTCTTCTCTGTTCTCCAAGCATCGACGCTTTCCCTTTTTCCTTAGATGTTTCCTGCACATTGCTTCATGTTGTTTATTCCTGCAGTTCACGCAAAGGAAAAGAGTAATGATAATAAATTTTGACACGAAAGCTCTAAGCTCTACGAATGTATAAAATCATGACACCCATAGTGAACTGACTCTTCGAAAAACACAAAAATGTCCTTCATGAATACTTTGGCGTACATTCATTAATTTCCTTTAAGGCGCGTGCCAAATTTTTGGTTTAGGGACAGCTTTTCTTGAATGTTGAGCCAAGGAAAACTTGCGATGGGTGATTTCTACGACTCGCATCGCAGCATCGCGGATCGCATTATCAAGATGTGTCATCGCAGAGTTTCCTGATCAATTTATCACAGAATCGCAGCATCACATTTATCGCAAGATCGCAGATCGCAAATCGTTGCAATTTGTTAAGTTATTGTGTGCTGTTTATGCGATGTCGCATATCGGCCATCGGATATTTCTTAAGATATTCATTTATGGGCGCTTCTTAATGTATGCGATGCGATGAATTTTGCGTCGCTTCTTCGCAGTTTTTTATTGTGCTCATAAAGAAATGTTTTACTCTTCTCCGTGCGATGTATTTTTAAGGAGTATAATACAAAAAAAATTTATAAATTTTTTTGAATTTTTTACTAAGGGTCCCCACTTGTTTAGTGTTATTGCTAATACTAAAGAAGGAGGGGGGTTGTTGGTGGCCACAACAATGGCGATTCACCTGGAAGAACCAGTTATCTCTACTTTTCTATTGAATTTTTTAAACTTCCGAAACGGAAAAATTTTCATAAATCTAAACTTTGTTATGGATAGATAGAGTACATTATGCCTTATTCTATCAATGATATTTTGTTTCAACCTCTTTCTATTCTAATTGTTTGCTTCCTTAGGCTTGTCCTTGTATTTATATCAGCCATTACTTGGTCTTGTAAAGATAAAATAGAGTCTTCTCTATGTGCTAGCTTAAGATATGCTCGTTTGTCGTAGGTAGAGCCTCTGCTGCCAGCAGGCGTCCATAGCCTCGACAGGGTTACCTGTTACCCAGCAATGATCCTTTATCCTGCTTAAGGTTATCTGCAACCTTCAAAGAAAAAATCCACATTGACACTTTTTCCTTTTTTATTCTTAAAAAATAATGTCTTGGTTTGGTAGCCAAATTATGACACATACATTCACTTGATTTACACTTTTGCTGAACAAGCTGGCTCGTGATGAGACCCCTTGTATTTTGATTTCAACAATCTTGAGTCATTACCCTGTTTTGATGGACAGTGTTTGGCAAAGTTAGCAAAGTTATAATATCTGTGATCATGATAAGCCAGCTCGTGATGAGACCTCTTATTCTTTGAGATATAGTGTTTCTTGGATTGTCCCTCTGAATGCTGCGATTTTCTTTAACATGGAGGAAATCATTGTTTTCCTTAAGAAAGATCTGGACGACAATAATAGAGTTTGAAAACAACAGTTTTACAGAGAATCTTTATTTTGTTATTGATACCTTTCATTGTGCTGATATAAAACAATTTCTTCGCTAAAGGTTGCTTTCATCAAATTTTTTGAAGTTGAAACTAGTATCATATCTAGGCTAAAGTTTTTAACTGTATCTGTCAATAATAAAGATCAGATTTTCAAAAAATTTCTATTTATACAAGCGAAAAGCTCAAAATCTGAAAGAGAATTGGTGTCTTTTCGTGAATACCGGTAGTAACCATTTACAACTGGTTTTATTATGAAAAGAAAAGAAAAATAAAACTATTCTACAAAATAGAAGAATAATCTTCTATGGAAAATATATTTTAAGGAATTGTCCATTAACAGGCAAAGAATCCCTTCTACTTGCTAAATCCTGTAAGACAAATGTTGATGGACCTATGGCTTCAACAATATAAAAAGGACCAAGCCACATCTTTTGAAATTTTGTATGTTTGCCCTTTTCTTCATGAGCCTTATCCCATTTTAAAACCAAATCTCCCATCTGAAAAATTTTTCTGGTCATTATGTTTGAATCAAAAGAGGATTTTATTAGCGCTTGATTATGAGCATGGGTTTTCTTAGCTTGTTCTCGTTGCTCTTCTAATTTAATTATTTACATTTGTCTTAGTTGTATGGAGGAAGTAGGTACTTCATCAATGTATTGTATTAAAGACAAAGAGGGAATGACTAAGTGAGTTGGAAGAACCACTTCTTTCCCATAAACTAAATTAAAGGGGGAAATGTCGATCGAAGCTTTTTTCATTATTCTATCTGCCCATAAAGCATTTACCAAAGCTTTATGCCAATTCTTTTGGTTCTGGTCAACTGTTCTTTTAATAATTCTGATTAGGTTTTTATTTGTTGACTCAGCTAACCCATTACCTTGCAGATAGTAATTGGCAGAATATTTTAGTTTGAACCCTCTTTTAAGTGCAAACTCAGTCATTGCATTTCCAGAAAAGTATGATGCATTATCAAACATTAAAGTCGTTGGCAATCCAAACCTAGTGATTATAAATTGATCTATGAATTCGATAATATTTTCAGAATTAACTGTCTTAAGAGGAATTGCTTCTACCCATTTAGTAAAATAATCTGTTGCCGTGAGGATGTATCTATGTTGCTTAGAAGAGTGAGGAACGATCTCACCTATTATGTCCAAGCCCCACTGATTGAATGGTTGCTCGATGTTTACCGGTTGTAGTGGCAGGGATGGCTTCTTTTGTCTTCCAGCATGTAGTTTGGTAGACTTGACATTTCCTCACGTAACTGTGTGAATCTTTGAACAGCATAGGCCAGTAATACCCTGCACGTAAAATTTTATGTGCAGTAGCATCTCCAGCATAGTGTCCGCCTGCTGGTCCATCGTGGAGTTCCTGCAAAACTTTTTCAGCTTCAGTTTTTTCAAGACATCTAAGAAAAACATAATCATAATTCTTTCTAAAAAGAATATCATTTATGAGCTGATATTGTTTAGCTTTCAATCTTAGAGCTCTTTTCTTAGTGTGATCCAAGTGTGATGGAGCATACCCATTCTTAAGATAATAAATGATATCAGCATACAATGATTCTACATCGTTTAGGCTTACCTCATACATTTGTATCTCTTCAGATGAAATTTCAGAGATTTGCGATGCTCCAGCCAACATTTTGCAGAAACCTTGACCTCTTACAATGTTTGCTGGTTTGATCTCAAGGTCGTATTCCTGTAAAGCAGTGATCAAATTTGCTCTTTTTTCGCCCATATCCTTCTGTACTAGAAGATTTCTTACGCTGGAAACGGTACTATGATCTTAGTATGGGTTTTAAGGAAGAAAGGTCTAAAATATTTGACCGCTTTGAAAACAACATAGGCATGTTTTTCCACGTCTGAATAATTGAGTTCAGCACCTTGTAAATTTGAGCTAAAAAACGCAATTGGAGCTTCCGTTTTTTCTTGATTTGCTTGAGTTAGAATCACAGCATATGATTTCTCTGAGGCAAATGTGTATAAAACAAAAGATTCTGAAAAATTCGGGGTTGCTAAAGATGGAGCATTAATAACAGCTTGTTTGATCAGGTTGAATGCTTCATGTTCATCTTGACCCCATTTAAAATTTGAATTCTTTTTAATCATGGTTTGCAAAGGAGACACAATTCATGAAAAATATGGGACAAATCTCTTTACAAAATTGATTTGACCAAGGAAAGATTGCATGGCTTTTTTATTATGAGGTAGAGATATTTCAAAGATTTCTTTGATTCTATCAGGATCAATGTGAATACCGGATTTTGACACTATGAATCCTAGAAGTTTTCCTTCAATTAATGCGAAAAAATATTTCTTTGGGTTAAGTGAAATCCCATACCTTAAACATCGTTGAAAGATTTGCTTTAAATCTTTGAGATGGTTGCTTCGCTTCTTGGAGTACACTGTTATATCATCCAAATAAATTACTACAGATTTATTGACTAAACCCTTAAATGCGATGTCCATGGCTCTTTGAAATGTAGCGTCAGCATTAATCAAACCAAATGGCATCTTCCGATATGCATATGTGCCCCATTTAGTTCTGAATGTGGTTTTCAACTGATCGTCGGGATGCACCAACACTTGATTATATCCTAAAAATCCGTCCAAGAAAGACATCAATTCTGAGCCTGCTACTGCCTGTAATATCTGTTCCATAGGTGGAAGAGGAAAATTGTCTTTTTGACAGGCTTTGTTAAGATTCCGAAAATCGATACAGATTCTAATATCTCTATTTTTCTTTCTAATGGGTACCATATTGGAGACCCATTTGGAATGTCTGACGGGGAAAATTATTCTGGATTTTAATAACTTATTTAGCTTAGTTTTTATCTGATTTTCTAAATTGGGGTGGATCTTTCTCAGTTTCTGTTGGACAGGTTTTTCGTTGTCAATCATAGGAATAGTATGTTGAATGATAGAAGTGTCATACGTCTTCAGCTCATTGTAATTCCAGCCAAAAACATTTTTATATTGTCTCAAAAGACGAATATATGCTAGTTTTTCTTCAGGGACTAGGCCGATGCCTAGATTAACGTTTTGTGGTTTATCATCGGTTCCTAGGTTTACTAATTCATAGTTCAGAGTTGGACTATAGAGCTTTGAATTGGTAGACCTTTTAAACCGATTTTTCAAATCGTATAAGTCTTCTAACTTAACCACCGATTTAGGTATAGCATTATCAGTGCTATTTTGTTGTATTTGTCGATCATGATGGTCTTCGTCAATTATCTGATTGGAGTAGGATCCTTCAGAAGTGAGGAAATTTACAATATCAGGATTGTCATTGAATACTCTCCAATTTGTAATGTTGTCAGGGATGGACGGTCTAAAGATTAATTCTATTGAGAATCTATCTGGACTAAAATCTTTGGAGGGAATAAGCCTAGAGGCTACGTTAGCCAAAAGGTCCGCGCTTGCGTTTTAGAGTCTCGGGATTGAAGAAATATTAAATGCTATGAAATGCTCAGTCAGATCTTGTACTAAAGATTGATAGTGTTTTAAATGACCTAATAGGCAATGTATAGTGTTACGTACCTGTTTGACAATAATCTCAGAGTCTCCGAAGAGTTGAAGATACTTGACGTTTAACCCAATTGCTTTGTATAGACCTTGCACCAAGGCCTCATATTCTGTTGTATTGTTTGTGCAATTGAATTCGAGTCTGCACGTAAGCATGGTCTTGTTTCCTTCTAGACTAATCAGAACGCATCCTGCTCCCGCTCCTTCGTTAGATTTAGAGCCATCGAAATATAATTTCCAAAACAAAGATGTATTTACAGGTTCATCTACAAAATTGACACACTTTGAACTATCAGTTTGGGAAAACTTTTCGACTTGGGACAAAACTGAATTTTCTAAGTAAGGTGATGTGTGAGCATTGAAATTACCAAGAAAAGAATCTACCGAGTAATTGCCTATGATACTGCTGTTATACAATACTGCTTCATTTTCTCCCTCTAAATCCGTTACTATGTATTTCTGGTGTAACTCTCGTTCAACCTTTATTTGATTTGGTTTACCGTTGTAGGGTAACCACATGTGCGACCAGTCAGTTGCAAAGTATCTATGGAGTTTCTCGGACCAATCCCTGCTAAGAATTAAGCCATAGAATTCTGGGATATCAGCCACTAGAATGTCAATAACCTGACATACCTTCGGATTAGATGACAATCTTATGGTTACTTGATTAATTTCACCAATCACTTCGACTTGAGATCAATCAAGATGAACTATGCGCACTGCGGATTTTTGTGGTTGAGCATTTAACTTAGCACATATTGATCTGGGTAAAATATTCGATGAAGCACCGGAATCTAGCAAACAATAGTGCACATTTTGATTGAAAATTTCATAAGTGAGAAGAAACGGGGGAGTGTGAGATCTTGATCTTCCTCCAATCAAGGCGATATAATTTGGATCAATCTTATTGATCGCGTTAGTTGGAGGTCTTCCCATGTTGTGGGAAGCTTGAGAGAGTACAGCGGTAGGCAAAGGTACAATAGGCACGGCATGTAATTCTTTCATCATTATCTTCTGTTGATGCTTCAATTTGCTCAATTCATAAAGGGTAATATTAGCCCTAGTCTTTTTCATGTCATCAATAATATTGTACTCCATTTCATCTGACACTATCAGTGTTTTTGATGGAGTTGTTTGATCTGCTCGGACTGGGCTAGATTGAGTCGCTTTAGTGGTTGTTTTCTTTGTTGCGACTTTATCTTTTGTTGTAGGGCTTGCGCTCTTCTGTTTAAGGGTAGTTTGGGGAGGATCAAGCTGATTTTTGCTTCGTGTGCTAACCGGAAATACTTCTTGATATTCTTCTTGTGGGAGGATGAAATCCCACATTCCTTGTAATTCCACAACTTCTTCGTCATCGGTCTGCCATTCAGTGGCACTTTCTTCTTCTTCCTCTTCCTCAGTTTCAGCATTGGAGATGGCATTGGGTGGTTTTGCATCCGTTGAAGGACCTCTTTTAAAAGCTCTGTAGGGCTTTTTTGAAGAAGTTTCTGCTACTTGTTTTTTATGTCCACCATCTCATTAGACATGGTTTTTAATACTTTCTGCAATCCTTCCAAATCGAAAGGGTCTTTTGTTTGTTTCTTCTTGGAGTCTTCATTGAAGGTGACTTTTTTAGACTTGCGTTCCTCTATCGCGGATCTCTTTTCCAGGGCTATTACATGTTTCTCTACTGCTATCGCCTCTGTCATGTTTTCAACTAAGGTTGTTTTATTTTCTCTATCCACGAAGATTGCTATGTTTGATGGTAAAGCAGTAATATACCATTCACATCGTACTTCTTTGCTGGGTTGGGAAGCAGTGGGAATTTTGTTGAGAATTTTATTGAATCTTAAATCGAAATCTTTGATAGGTTCTTTAGCTTGGGCCTTAAGATTGGATAGGTCATTGATTAATGTTGCCGTTGGTCTGTCATCACCAAACTTGATAAGGAATTGATTCTGGAAGATATCCCAACTTGTGATAGACCCGGAGGATAATGAAAAATACCATGACCCGGCTGTCCCTTGCAGTGTATAGGGAAAAAGACGAACAACAGCATCTTCGTTAGTAACTTCGTTGAGATTGATAGAAAGCATGAAATTGTTTATGTGTTCTTCTGCTAGCATGCCTGCTTTTGGATTGAATTTGGGTAGCCATTTCTCAGGATGGGTCGGTATTTGACTCAAGGGCGCGGGCATTAAAACTGCCCCAGGGTTGTTCCATGGAGACTGGGCCATCGTTGAGCTGCTAGTAGAGAAAAGTGCAGAAGATGAACTCTGCGGCTGGGAGGATGAGGATACTATGATCGTAAAGGATTGAAGAGGGGTTGTGGGAGTTCCGGTAGATGGATGGATGATGGTTTGGAATGGAGGTGTGGGTGGTTGACTTCGCGGTGAGGTAGTTGAAATGGGAGATGTAAACGAAAGAGTCTCACTGTCAGACTCTTGTGGTGATTTCCTCGCTCTTTTTCTGGTGGGAAGACGCAACTCAGTTGGCTGGATGCCAAATTTTTCACTCTTTAACCTGGTTAGGGGATGAGCAGGATTGTACTGCGAAGTCACACTTCTTTGAGATTTATTAGACCTCTGAGGAGAAATGGAAAATCCCTGAAGTTTGTGAATCAGAGATTCAACTCCGGGAGGTTTAATGGTAGATTGGTCTGAAATATCAGGGTGTGTAGCAGCGATTGATACTCGAGCGACTTCTGACTATGGATTTAAATATACTGGAGAAGTCGGGGGAGATGATGAGGGTGTTTTACTCTCAGAATGGTATTTAGATTTTGATTTAGGTGCCATTCATAGTTCAGGCCCTCCTTCTAGCGCCAAATATGTTGAAGCCCCAAAATCGGGTCGACAACAAGGGGGATACTCGCCCGGTCCGGACCTTGGTTGGCAGCTCCTTATCCGTTTGGTATAGTGGGTCCAACTGGGGATAATGGGACTAGTTTCCCAATCTAAGGGTGTGTGTGTGTGTGCAGAGTTGGATGATGTTGATCTAAGAGTTCTAATCTAAGCTACTTTAATCTAATTCTATGCTATTGTAATCTAATGAAAACAACACATCTAATCTATGCTAACCCGGGATGTATTTCTTCTATTATGCGATCTAAAGAGATTTCAAATAATAACTGGTAATAAAGATCATTCAGCTATCATAAGAATGGAAATCAATTAAGATGAACCACTTTTCATAAAAAGTTAGGCAAAACAGTTGTGAACAGCATATCGCATAATAAGTTATTCATATATCAAACATAAATAAATGGCTCCACCGTACAAAAGTGCCAAATGGTAACTCAAACATTCATGCAATAACATATAAAAAACTAAAAACTGTATATCACTTTAAGAATATAAGCAGAAATGGCCAAGAGATAAAAGTACCATTTATGACTAGTCCTACTCATAAGCTTCAAGCAACAATGATTTATCTCTCCTTGTTCTAATATCTACCAAGAGTACAGAAGTGCAACATCAGTAGCAGATATCAAATGCAAACATTAATAAAACTTGATCCATTCATTCATCAAAACCTCCTCTGAGGGTGCAAAAGTGCATGTTCTGAGGACAAGTTTTTGACAAATTTCTGGACCCTTCTCTAAATGCATGAGAAGTGTTTAAATACTGCTAATTAAATAACTTAATTAAATAAATTTAGGATACAGTTTAAATGACTGCCCTTTATCTAAACAAACTTATTTCTAAAAATTGAATCTAATTCCTAACTATTTCTGCATTTGCTCCTTAATGTTGCGAGTATGCAACATTTGCCTCGGAAGAGTCGGCTGGTTGTTTTATGCTTTTGCTTGAGCTACGCAAATAGAAATGGCAAGCGCAGGCACCACTTTTTAGTAAACTAGAAGATATTTTTGGGAATCATCCTTTGGCTGGGTGAATTTATTGCGTATATACTTGGTAACAACCCAAATTTCTCTCAAATTGCTTCTGCTTTTGCTATCTCGGTTTCCGGACTCGTGGATGACTAAGCAAGTTAGGGACTTTGCTTTCTGAACAATTTTCTTAGTGATGCACGATTAGCGCTAGGTGCTAATTGCGCATCGAAAACTGCCTCCGTTCTTTGATCCGGGCCTTTCTGGTGCGTTTTCCGTCTTTAGCGCTTTTTCCTTTACCGGGCATAAGCTTTAGAATTTTGTAAACATGCTGCTTTTGTGAGCTTTTGACCTTGTGTGTCGAATCGCCTATTGATATCAGCGTCTGTTCAGTAATACTCTGAAATCTGCGTTTCTGTTACATGCGGTATCCGTTCATGAGGACATCTCTTCTCTGTTCTCCGAGCATTGACACTTTCCCTTTTTCCTTAGATGTTTCCTGCACATTGCTTCATGTTGTTTATTCCTGTAGTTCACGCAAAGGAAAAGAGTAATGATAATAAATTTTGACACGAAAGCTCTAAGCTCTACGAATGTATAAAATCATGACACCCATAGTGAACTGACTCTTCGAAAAACACAAAACTGTCCTTCATGAATACTTTGGCATACATTCATTAATTTCCTTTAAGGTGCGCGCCCAATTTTTGGTTTAGGGACAGCTTTTCTTGAATGCTGAGCCGAGGAAAATTTGCGATGGGTGATTTTTGTGAGTCGCATCGCAACATCGTGGATCGCATTATCAAGATGTGTCATCGCAGAGTTTCCTAATCAGTTTATCACAGAATCGCAAGATCGCAGATCACATTTATCGCAAGATCGCAGATCGCATTTATCGCAAGATCGCAGATCGCAAATCGTTGCAATTTGTTAAGTTATTGTGTGTTGTTTATGCGATGTTGCGATATGCGATGTCGCATATCGGCCATCGGAGATTTCTTAAGATCTTCATTTATGGGCGCTTCTTAATGTATGCGATGCGATGAATTTCGCGTCGCTTCTTCGCAGTTTTTTATTGTGCTCATAAAGAAATGTTTTACTCTTCTCCGTGCGATGTATTTTTAAGGAGTATAATACAAAAAAAAATTATAAAATTTTTTGAATTTTTTACTAAGGGTCCCCACTTGTTTAGTGTTATTGCTAATACTAAAGAAGGAGGGGGGTTGTTGGTGGCCACAACACATGCAGATGAGGAGATTTTGGCTCCAAAGGAGGAACCTTGGGATGATGTGGAGTAGCCACATGTAGAGGAGCAAAGAGTGGAAGCACCCACTCATGAAAAGACTTCCAGAGATGGAAGGAAGAACACCAGAGAAGTTGACATATTTATGCATGATGCTAGAGAGAAGGTCACCAGATCAGTACACTGGCTACATGGCTCTGATAAGCGAGAGTGTAGAAGTTGATCCATCCTCATTTGAGGAAGTAATGCAACAACCAGTATGGGTTTATGCCATGGTTGAGGAGTATGAATCCATTATCAGAAACAATGTTTGGTAAGTGGTCCCAAGACCAACAGACAAATTAGTGGTGAGTTCAAGTTGGCTTTACAAGGTAAAGCAAGCAACAAATGGGAGTGTGGTGAAACAAGTGGCCATATTTGTGTCCATAGGGTTCTCTCAAGTGGAGGGAATTGATTACGAGGAGACCTTTTCTCAAGTAGCAAGGTACTCTTCAATCATATATATTCTAGCATTGTTAGCATAGATGGGATGTAATATACATCAGTGGATGTGAAGATAGCATTCCTCAATGGTATGATTGAGGAAGAGGTGTGTATTGAGTAGTTAGAAGGATTTGAGACCTTCAACAAAGAGTCACATGTGTGCATACTCAAGCAACCACTGTATGAACTGAAATAAACAGCCCATGCTTGGTACACCAGGATTGATAGTTATTTCACCAAGTTGGGCTTCACCAAAAGTGAAGCAGATGTGAACCTTTACCATATTGTGGTTAAAGGTAAATTTTTTATTATATTATTATATGTTGATGATTGGATTCTAGCATGTGATGAGAAGATGATAAAATCTTGCAAGAGAATTCTAGATGAACAACCTGAACCTCATGCATTACTTTCTTGGTATGGAAGTATGGCAAGGAGATGAGGAACTGTTTCTCTCTCAGGGAAAGTATGCCAATGAGATATTGAAGAAGTTCCACATGGAGAGAAACAAATGCATGGAGACTCCTCTAACAGGTAACTAGAGGAAGGAGGATGCTACTTCAGGTGATGTAGTGGACACTACTATTTATAGAGAGCTTGTGGGTTCACTCATGTACTTGGTGAAAACCTGACCTAACATGTGTTTTTCAGTTAACCAGCTTAGTCAAGCCATGGTTAATCCAACCAAACTTTATTGGAAGGAATCTAAACATGTGTTGAGATACCTCAGAGGCACCACTCAGTCTGGTCTTTGGTATAAACAGAAAAAGGGATTGAAGCTTCAAGGCTTCACAAATGAAGATTGGGTAGGAAGTCCATCCGACAGAAAGAACACATCACGGGGAATCTTCAGTATTGGGTCAATAGTAGTTTCTTGGTACAACAAGAAATAGAGATCAGTTTCACTCAGTTTAACAAAATTAGAGTACATGGCTGCTAGTCAAGCAACTTGTGGGGCTATCTAGATGAGGAAGATCCTTGTTGGGTTATTTGGTCAGCAGATGGATCCTACAGTGATTTACTGTGACAATTAGAGTTGTATCAAACTCTCTGAGAATCCATTTTTTCATGATCATTCCCAACATATTGACATCCGATATCACAATCTACAACATTATGTGCAGAGGAGAATCATGTTGCTGGAGTACATTCCTACAATGGAGTAGGATGTAGATATTTTCACAAAGGCATTTTCAAGATGCAAATTCAAGTTTTAGGGAGGGAGGATCAAGGTAGTTGATAATCCCTTTCTTGTTGAGAGGGAGTGTTGAAAATCCAACAAGGAAATCCTAATTTAATTTTTTCCTTGAATTAAATTAGGAATTATATTCTAATTCTAATTCTCATAGCAACTCATAATAGTTAACTAAGTTAATTTGACCTAGTTGGCTTAATTAATTTGAGTTGAGACTCTATGTAGAGTCATGTAGAGTGGTTCCTAAATTTTAGGGGGGCATGTTGAGTTCTTTTGAGTTGTAATTATTTAATTCCATTTAACTGAGTTAAATTCAATTAAACTAGTTCCAACAATTGGAGGAATTAGTGAGAGATCCGGTAGTGGGGTGTAATCTACAATAGTGGGGTGTAACCAACACTAATCAACCAATAAACTGAAGATCCGCTCATAATTAATGCATGCATTTCAGATCAAAGAAAGACCCAGTTGAGATTGGATTTCAAGGACAATGTACTATCAATTGTAAAATCATCTAAATTAAACTGATGGTGCATGAAATCAAAGGAATGCCTATGATGGATTGCATAGTTATGGATGAGGAATTTCCCAATTAAAGATGGGCTAATTCCCTAAGAAACTGTGCAAGGAAATAGGATCTTGGCAAGTAGCAGATTTGGCTAAGTATTGGCTGGAGCTTGTTTCTGAAGTGGTGAGATAGATTGAGATAGTGAAAAGGTTGCTCGGCTTGAGCAAAGAATTGTAATATTCTCATATTTTCTGATTAATTCAATATACAGATAACAGGGGTTTTTAGTTGTGGCTTTCCCCAGAAATTTATTGTGTTATGTGTGATTGAATTCTTTCTCTTTTATGCTTCGTGATTTCATCGATCATTTATTGTTTTCGTTGATGAGTAGAGTAGATTCAAGTCAATTATTTTATCATATTACAATATGCAGTTTGAATCTACAAGGAATTTCTACATCTTGTGCACATGGATGGTTATATGGATGATGAAGTTTATATATTGTTGGCCATTCATATTCTTTTTGTTTATATAAGTGTCTTGTAGTGCTGGTCAAGGAGTTTGGTTGAGTGTTATGAAGTGAGCCATCTATTTCAGCCATATATAGGCCAATGGGTCATGTCAAGGTTATGTTATTATGAGTTTCTAGTGTTATTCCAGCCATGTGTTGGGTTGTTGTATATCATGTTATAGTCATTTTGCAGCCTTGTATCTCATTATACAACCATGTATTTACATTATATTGAATATCATTGGTCATGGTTATGTTGGAGAGAGAGTATTGGTATCTAGTATCCATTAATGAGGGATGAACCAACCATTCATGTGGGATGATGGGTGTTGTCTCAGTCATGTATTATATTGCATATCATTCATATTGTATTAAGTCAGTCCCTTGGTCCATGAGGTGTAGCCTTCAACTAGAAGGTATTGGTTGCAGGTTGATGATGATGATGCTCAGAGGGAAAGTTTCTAGTATGTGGTTGTTGATTAGTTATGGATATTGTGTTGTTTCTTGAGAGAGGATGGATGATCATGTTGCTAATTGGTCATCATGTATCTATTGCTATTGTATCAAAGGATGTTTTTGCTACTGCTTATTGGTTTTGGAGAGAATGTTGTTTCTCACATTATGTGGTTACTCCTGGTTGAGAGTGGTGTTCATGGAGAGTTTCATTAGGGGAATTTTGAGGTCTAAAATGGGCCTCCTGAGGCAATTATAAAGTAATAGTGAAAATAATAAAATAAGATTATATTAAATCATCAAATTTTAGAGGGAAGAAAGAAAAAATTACCTTTTCAACTTATCTCCCTAAGGGTTTACTCAAATTTCGAGTGGGAGTTCTCATTGGATGCAAAAATTTATTCCTCATCTAAGGAGTACTCATGTTGCATACTTTCAATGGACCCTACTACAAAAAAATGATAAATACATGAAAAACGTGATTGCAATCACATTTTTTCATGTATTTCTAATTTTTCGTGTAGCAGGGTCCATCAAAAGTATACAACATGCATACTCCTTGGATGAGGAATTAAATTTTTCATCCAATGAGTACTCCCACCCGAAATTTGTGTAAAACCTTAGGAAGATAAGTTTAAAATACGAGTTGAAAAAGTAGATTTATTATTTTATTATTTTTTAATCTTTTTACTTTTTTACTTCAAAAATGGTGAATCATCTGTTGGCATTATAACACAGGTTTGGCACAGATTTGGCTCGATGACATAAGTGTTTTCCTTGATGCAACTATCTCAAATAGCAGATCACAAGTTCAGGCTCTCAAAATAGTAGAAAATGAGATACCCGCAGGTTCCAGTTCACAAAGCCGCGGACATACGCAAGTGCGCCGAACAAAAGCTACGGACATGTATGCAGGTTCTCCGAAAAAAAAGTACGGACGTAAAGTACACGCACTTTCATGCAGAGAAATGCGTGCATGTGGGGAAATCTTATGGTTGGTCCATGGTATTTAGTCTGACATTTTTGATCTTATGGTTTTGGTCCATGGTTTTGCATCTAAATTATTGAACCCAGGTTTTGGGTCCCTAGTATTGGGTCTCTATGGTTTTGGACCATGGTTTAAGTAAGGCCTAGACTATAAAAAGGAAAGGAGATCATTTGGCTGGGCAACTAATGTGTTGAATATCTTTGAGAGGAGCTAGATCTGAAATACTGGTGATCGGTTGGTGAGTTATAACTGGACCTGAATCAAGGAGAAACCTGAGCGTTACAAGACGGATCTACTGATGGGTCGAGATATCTTTAGTGCATGATTAGATCTGCAAATCTGATAATCTGGGGTATAGTTGAAGTTTGATAAATTTCTATACCCGCAGGCTCAACACAGTACAGGTGCAGATACCCGTAGGCTTGACACAACTCAGGCGCGGATATCCACAGGCTCGACACACCGTAGGTGCGGATACCCACAGGTTCGACACGGAGGAGGTGCAGATACTCGCAGCCCCGACAGAGCGTAGGTGTGGATACCGCAGGTTCGACACAGAGGAAGTGCAGATACCCGTAGGGTAAAGAAGGGAATACTGTGGACGTACGGAGGTTTCTATTGGTGAAGTTGCGGACTTTTCCCTTGAAATATGTTTTAGCTGCTTTTGTCTATTTCTACAGTGTTCAGGGTTCTGACTTAGTGTCTAGTTACTAGTACTGTGTTCTGAGAAGTTATTGATTCAGTATTTGTACAAGGAAGTTGGTTGATTGCAGATCTATTTTATGTTTGATTAATATTTACGGATCCAGTTTGAAAATTTATGAAACGTGGTCCCAGGAAGAAAAGAGAAGTCTTTTGTAGGTCAGCACCTACGTACTAGTACCTCAGCTAGTACAAGAGAAAAGGGGGTTGTAGCTCCCTTCCGGAAGAGTCTGGAGAATGAGAGAAGGTTGTAGCTTTCTGTAGGTTGAAGCCTGCGTGCTGGTATAAGACTGCACCAGTACAGAATCATTGTAAAAAGAAGTTTCTAATTGAAATAAGATAGAGACATATTGCGGCAGGTGGTTTTCACCCACATTGGGTTTCCACCTTATATCTTGTGTTCTTTTGTATGTCCGTTTGTTCTACTTTTTTGTTCCTACTTACTGTTATATGATTCTAACACACAAATTAATGATCAACATCTGGAGAATAAATTAAATTATAAGTCTGGGTGGTATACGCAAGTTTCATTAGTCAGATCTGCAAATCTTTGTATAAATTGAAAAGAATTGATAATACTGATTCACCCCCCCTCTCAGTATTATTTCCAACAATTGGTATCAGAGCAGGGCCTTCAGGAAAATCTTGATCGCTTGAAGGAAGATCTATCATCATGAGCAACTACGAAAAGGAAGCATCTGTCAGGCCACCGATTTTTGATGGGAGCAAATTTGTCTATTGGAAGTTAAGAATCACTACCTATCTTCAATCTCTTGGTACAAAAGTTTGGGATATTGTGGAAACAGGATACACATTTCCATCAGCAACTCCTATAGATGCATCTGGTAAGAAGCAGTATGAAACAAATGCAAAAGCTGTCAATACTCTATAGGAAGTCTATCTCAATCAGAATTCGTCAAGGTTATGCAGCTCAAAAGCGCAAAAGAAATATGGGACAAGATCGTTCTGAACTATGAAGGAGATGAACAGGTAAAACCAGAAAAATTACAAACTCTTAGAATTCAATATTAAAGTCTCAGAATGCATAATGATGAAAGTGTGGCTAGCTATTTCCTATGTATAGATGAGATCATAAATTGTATGAAAAATTTGGGTGAAGAAATAAAAGAAGTTGTTTTGGTTGAAACAGTTCTAAGATCTTTATCTCCTAAGTCTGATTCAAAAGTTTCTGCCATAGAAGAAAAGCAGGATCTATAGAGCCTTACCATGTCACAGATGCACGGAATTCTAACTTCTTACGAAATGAGAAAAGGAGGACCATCAGACAGGAGAGAAGTTGCATTCAAGGCTTCAGGAAAAGGAGATTACAATGAGTCAGGACTTATGTCAGAAGAAGAGGAAGAATCAAATTTTTTCAAGAACCTTCAACGGGGAACTGGAAGATTCAAAGGTAAGATGCCTTTCAAATGCTTTGCTT
Organism: Pinus tabuliformis; assembly: GCA_031772625.1. Classification (NCBI taxonomy): domain Eukaryota; kingdom Viridiplantae; phylum Streptophyta; class Pinopsida; order Pinales; family Pinaceae; genus Pinus; species Pinus tabuliformis. The sequence goes on from CM062810.1 coordinate 608,778,196, forward strand.
GTGGAAGAGTCGGTCATTATGCTGCAAAATGTCCTCATAAAGATAAACTAGACAAAGGTAAGGAACTTGTTAGATGGAACAGAAAACCGAATGTAAATAAGAAGAGCTATTACACGCATGAAGACAGTGATGGATTGTCAAATAGTGATGGGGATGAACAAGGTAATGATGATAGACTTTTGATGGCTTTTGAAGATGATGATTTCTTGGATGCTATAAATGAAGAAGGTATTTATGAAGAAATTTCTAAACTTAAAGTTTGTTTAGAGGAAAAGAATATGATTATAGATACTCTAACATTCCAACTTGCTGAAAAGGATAAACACAATGAAGAGTTAGAATGTGAAATTGTGGGACTCAAAAAAGAAATTGAGAAAACAAAAGCCCTTAATCTCATATTTGCTAAAGGATCTGAAACTCTAGATGAGATTATCAAAGTGAAACGTTCTCCTCTAATCAGGACTGGTCTTAGATATTCCGAAGAAGAATCTCAAGCTCAGAAGCAAGCGCAGAAGCCATCCACCTCCAAAATTTATCTTGATGCAGCAAGGAGAAGTGAACAAGTTGATAATCAATAGCAAAGCATAATGCAGATCACCAGGTAAATCAGGGACAATTTTCTTCAAGAATGATCAAATATTATCAAATAAATCGGGGGCAATCTACGTCAAGGATGAACAGAAGCCTCAACTGACCATAGGTAAATCATTCTCAATTTGGCTCAAGAATGTATGGAAACAACAATCATATGGTTGGTAGATTTGATAATCGCAGGAATTTCTTCAATGGCCAATGTTTCTCTTGTCATAACTTTGGTCATAAAGCTGCTCAATGTGTCGCCTACAAGACCATCATGACTAGGGAAGCTCAAAAACAAAGGAGTATGACAGGAATCATGAAAATAACCTACAATAATTTCTCTGCTCTTGAAAATGAAATAGAATGTTCTATCTGTAACAACTTCAGTCATGAAGATTCTGAATGCAGAAGCAGGTTTCGGAAAACAACTCAGAAGGAGCAAGCCTCATTAAGTTCCAAAACATGGAAAAGGAAAGAAACTCAACCGGAAAGATGTGGGATAGCCTTATATGCGAAAGGACAGGAAAATCAATGGTACATCGACAGTGGATGCTCGAAACATATGACAGGTAATAAAGAAAAACTTCAGTCATATAGTGCCTTAGAAAAGGAAAAGAAGGTCTCATTTGGAAATGACACCCCTGCATTCATAAAAGGTAAAGGCTCTGTTCGTTTGAAAGAAAATGTCAAGGCCGGTAATGTTATGTATGTTGATGGCTTAAAGCATAATCTATTGAGTGTCAGTCAGATGTGTGATCAAGGAACTGAGGTAATATTTCGATCAAATGGATGTATTGTTCGTGAGCTTGATACAGGAAAGACAGTGATCAGAGGCATAAGAACTCCAAATAACTTATATGTACTCAAGGGAGAACAACAACAATGCTATTTAAGCAAGAATAATGAACACTGGCTATGGCACAGAAGACTGGGGCATCTTAGCTTCTCTCAGATAAGGAAAGCATGAAAATATCAGGCAGTTCATGATCTTCCTGACATCAGAATTTCAAACAATACAATATGCAAGTCATGCCAATTTGGTAAGCAAACTAGAACTAATTTCTCTGAGAAGGAAGGATCAGCTAGCAGGCCACTTGAACTTGTTCACACCGATATATGTGGTCCAACTAGGAAGAGGTGACCTCGAGGAGAAGAGTATTTCATATTGTTCATTGACGACTATTCAAGGATGCGTTGGATAGGACTCATGAAGTATAAAGATGAAGCTTTCGAAAAGTTCAAGTCATTCAAAGCCTTGGTTGAAAACGAATCAGATCGCAGAATCAAATGCCTCAGATCTGATCGAGGAGGGGAATTTACCTCAGATGAATTTTTCGATTTTTGTGAAGAACATGGAATAAGAAGGGAATTTTCTGCTGCAAGGACTCCTCAGTAAAATCGAGTAGTGGAAAGGATGAACAGAACGGTTCAAGAAATGGCTCGTGCTATGCTTGATGAGTCTGGAACTCCCGTAACCTTCTAGGGTGAAGCCGCATTTGCCGCTGTTACTATTCTCAACAAGACAAACGTCCGGGTAAACAACACTCAGACTCCTCATGAACTTTGGTACGATAAGACTCCCACGGTAAAATACTTCAAAATTTTTGGAAGCAAATGCTACATTAAAAGGACTGATGAAAATCTTGGCAAGTTTGAACCTAGAGCAGATGAAGGCATTTTACTTGGTTACTCTCCTCACAGAAAAGCTTACAAATTCTACAATAAAAGACTTGGTAAAATTGTTGAAAGTATTGATGTAGTGGTTGATGAACAAGGAAACACTCCTAGGCAGGTAAAATCTAAAGATTTCAAAGATGGTGAAGACTATTCGTCAACATCAAATCAGATTCATGACGAAGAAGGAACCCATGAGGCACCAGAAGAACAAATAAGGATAGAAGAAAAGACTCCATCCAGATACGTTCAGAAGAATCATCCAGAATCTCAAATTTTGGGGCAGAAAGAGGCAGGTGTACAAACAAGAAGAACCATTTCAGAAGCTTCAAGCTATCTAGCATTGCTCTCCTCCACTAAACCATAGAACGTAAGAGAGGCTTGCAAAGATGAATGCTGGGTCAAGGCCATGGAAGAAGAACTCGAGCAGATTGAAAAGAATAACACTTGGGAGTTGGTTCCTAGACCAAAAGATAAGAATGTCATAGGGACAAAATGGATTTTCAAAAATAAGCTGAATGAAAATGGGGATGTGGTTAGAAACAAGGCAATACTTGTTCGTAAAGGATATGCGCAACAATAAGGAATAGAATTTGAAGAAACTTTTGTTCCAGTTGCCAGACTTGAGGCCATAAGAATGTTCCTTGCTCTCTCTAGCTTTCAGAAGTTCAAAGTATTTCAAATGGACGTAAAATTTGACTTTCTGAATGGAGACTTAAATGAAGAAGTATATATTGAACAACCAGATGGGTTTATTCTTAGAAATGATCCAAAACTTGTATGCAGACTCAAAAAGGCTCTCTATGGCCTTAAACAGGCTCCAAGGGCGTGGTATTATCGGTTGGATAAGTACCTCCATCAACAAGGTTTCATAAAAGGATCAACTGATAGTAATCTATATATAAAAATTGACAATGATAAGTTGCTGATACTTGTTGTGTATGTAGATGATATCATCTTTGGTAGCAATGAAGAAGACATGAGTCAAAATTTTTCCTTGGTGATGCAAAAAGAGTTCGAAATGTCCATGCTTGGTGAGTTCACATATTTTCTTGGTTTACAAGTCCAAAAAAACAAAGATGGCATTTTTCTATCACAAACCAAATATCTCAAGCAGATCTTGAAGAAATATGGGATGGAGGATTCGAAACCAGTATGTACCCCTATGGTGACAGGATGCAGCCTCAGCACAAATGATGAATCGGCAACTGTACATCAACCAACCTATATATCCATGCTTCGTAGTCTGCTTATCTAACAGGTACTCGACTAGACATTATGCATGTAGTGGGAATAGTTGGAAGGTTTCAGGTAAATCCAAAGGAAACTCATCTACAGGCAGTTAAGAGAATCTTCAAATATCTTCAAGGAACTCAAAACTATGGTTTATGGTATCCTAGAGGTACAAATCTCACACTTCATGCATATACTGATGCGGATTGGGCACGAAGCGTGGATGACAGGAAAAGCACTAGTGGTGGTGCATTCTTCATGGGTCCTAGATTAGTATCTTGGTTCAGCAAGAAACAAAGCTCTATTGCATTATCTACAACTGAGGCAGAATATGTAGCTGCTGCATCTTGCTGCACACAACTCCTTTGGATGATGCAAACATTGCAAGATCTTCAAATCACTTGTACTCCACCTATCTCCATCTTCTGTGACAATACAAGTGCAATCAGTATTTCAAAGAATCCTGTCATGCATTCAAAGACTAAGCACATACCGATCAAGTATCACTTTCTCCGAGAACAAGTGCTTGAACAAAAGGTCAAATTGGAGTATGTTCCCTCTAAGGAACAAGTTGCTGATATTCTCACCAAACCACTGCCCAGGGAAACCTTTGAATACCTCAGACAAAAGCTGGGGGTAGTTGATGCATCATCTTGCTATTGAATCTTGTCTATTTCAGAGATTGTTGGCTGTACGCGAGTTTCATATGGGGTATACGCGTACATATGCTGGTTTATGTGGGTGCAGTCGACTTAAAGAAAAGCAAGGATGAGAAGAGTCTGATATGGGTCTGTCAAAGACCATCTGGCACAGGTTTAGGGGGAGCATATATTCTTCTAATAATGCATTGTTGGCATTATCAAGAGAAGCAAGTGCAGAAGGAGAACATGGATACTAATCTGAATAATGATTGACAGATGCTGCTGATATTTTGTCTCTATATTTCTTTTGTTAAAGTCATGTAACGACCTATCTTGGTTGCCCCACTATGCCTGGGATGGATAATGTAATATGCTTATTATATCATGTATCCCCACTTGGTTGGGAGTCGTATGTATGAGACTTTGGTGATAGGGAGGTCAGTTATGATGTATAAAGTCATATTTCTTTTGTAGAACATCTTCTTATAGATCTTGCCTATATTTCAGGGGGAGCTTGGACAGCACAGCAGAGCAGAGATTTCAGCATGTACTCAGGGGGACCATAACCCTTTTCCCTTGATGTCAAAGGGGGAGAAAAGACTTTGAGTGACTTTGGGTTGCCATCAATTCCAAAGGGGGAGATTGTTGGCATTATGACACAGGTTTGGCATAGGTTTGGCTCGATGACATAAGTGTTTTCCTTGATGGCAACTATCTCAAATAATAGATTCATAAGTTCAGGCTCTCAAAATAGTAGAAAATGATATATCTGCAAGTTCCGGTTCACAAAGCCACGGACATACGCAGGTGCATTGAACAAAAGATGCGGACATGTACGCAGGTTCTCTGAACAAAAAGTGCAAACGTAAAGTACACGCACTTTCATGCAAAGAAATGTGCGCACGTCGGGAAATCTTATGGTTGGTCCATGGTATTTAGTCCGACATTTTTGATCCTATGGTTTTGGTCTGTGGTTTTGCATCTAAAGTATTGAACCCAGGGTTTGGGTCCCTAGTATTGGATCTCTATGGTTTTGGACCATGGTTTGAGTGAGGCCTAGACTATAAAAATGAAAGGAGATCATTTGGTTGGGCAACTAATATGTTGAATATCTTAAGAGGAGAAAGATCTAAAATACTGGTGATTAGTTGGTGAGTTATAGCTGGACCTGAATCAAGGAGAAACCTGAGCATTACAAGACGGATCTACTGATGGGTCGAGATCTCTTTGGCGCATGATCAGATCTGTAAATCTGATAATCTGGGGTATAATTGAAGTTTGATAAATTTCTATACCCGCAGGCTCAACACAGCGTAGGCGCAGATACCTACAGGCTCGACACAGCTCAGGCGCGGATACCCGCAGGCTCGACACACTGCAGGTGCGGATACCCGCAGGTTCGACACAGAGGAGGTGCGGATACCCGCAGCCCCGACAGAGCGTAGGTGTGGATACCGCAGGTTCGACACAGAGGAAGTGCAGATACCCGTAGGGTAAAGAAGGGAATACTGCAGACGTACGCAGGTTTCTATTGCTGAAGTTGTGGAATTTTCCCTTGAAATATGTTTTAGCTGCTTTTGTCTATTTCTGTAGTGTTCAGGGTTCTAACTTGGTGTCTGGTTACCAGTACTATGTTCTGAGAAGTTATTGATTCAATATTTGTACAAGGAAGTTGGTTGATTGCAGATCTATTTGATGTTTGATTAATATTCATGGATCCATTTTGAAAATTTATGAAACGTGGTCCCAAAAAGAAAAGAGAAGTCTTATGTAGGTCAGCACCTACGTACTAGTACCTCAGCTAGTACAAGAGCAAAGGGGGTTGTAGCTCCCTTCCAGAAGAGTCTGGAGAACGAGAGAAGGTTGTAGCCTTCTGCAGGTTGAAGCCTGCGTGCTGGTATAAGACTGCACCAATACAGAATCATTGTAAAAAGAAGTTTCTAATTGAAAGAATATAGAGACATATTGCAGTAGGTGGTTTTCACCCACATTGGGTTTCCACCTTATATCTTGTGTTCTTTTGTGTGTCTGTCTGGTCTACTTTTTTGTTCCTACTTACTGTTATATGATTCTGATACACAAATTAATGATCATCATCTGAAGAATAAATTAAATTATAAGTCTGGGAGGTATACGCAAGTTTCATTAGTCAGATCTGCAAATCTTTGTATAAATTGAAAAGAATTTGATAATACTGATTCACCCCCCCTCTCAGTATTATTTCCAACATCATCCCCCATGGTTGACATCACCATCTTGAATCTTATTATTTCTTATAAATTTTATTTTGGTTGTACATTTTTCTTAGGAGGCAAATTTTAGACCTCAAAATTCCCCTAATGGTTGTTGCTGATTCAGGAGAGTGAAAGTTATTGTTGTTGTTTTTTTGTTGTCATGTTTCCATGAGGAGTGTTATGTTTGTTGTTGCACTATGATCTAACCGAGATAGTGTCCTAGGGGAGTATTTCCTATTCGGCTATGATCACTTGGATGAGCTCAGCCCTTTTCCATTGATGTCAAAGGGGGAGTGTCTATGAAGATCACTTTCAGAGGTTGATGTGAATTGGATGGTTCAACTAGGGTTGCCATCAATGCCAAAGGGGGATATTGTCGACATTGATGATGCATTTGTTGGTGTAGGTGTTCTATTGTAGTGATTGATGGTTGGCATTGATTTCAACTTGGGCATGTATTGTAGATGATTGTGTTGCAGGCAGTTTTAGCTTTGATCTACAGTTTCTTTCTTGTTACGAATGGATTTGTTGGCTTTTGCCATTGGTTGCAGATGTTTTATTGTTGTAGGTGATTTGTCTTGGTTTATGTCAAATGCTTTGGAGCTGAGTTGTTTTCATTTCTATTTGAGCATTTTCTTTGGTTCCCTTGTGCATCTTTCATATTTCATGAGTAGAGTATTGTTGGGTGTGGAGCCTGATTATCTTCCATATTCAAAGGTATCGCCACATTGGACCCCAGTTCGAAATGGGGGCGGAAACGCCGCCCGTAAAATATTCGCTGCAGGCGGGGTCCAGGGGGCGGCGGCTGCGACCTTTGGGAGCCCCCCCTGGCGGGGGGTTTCGAGGGCAGCACCCCCGAAGCTAAAAATAGCTGTAAAATTTCCTTGTAAAAGTATAGTAATTTCTAGTCAATCTGGGCCGTTCATTAGGCAGATGATATGACGATAGAACTTATGTTTAGCTTAGGGTTTTTTGCCCTAGAAGGAAACCCCTCTCTTTGTATGAGGGCATTGTATTTGAGGCTGTGTGATAGATGTGTATTCTGTGAGCGGGAAACAGGGAGGTGAGACTGTGAGAGAAAACAGAGGATATTACAACGGATTTGCTGTAGGTTGTGTCTCTTCATTTTCCTGGATAATAGAAAGGAAGGACTGGCTGTTTGGGGTGGACGTATCCCAAACTGGGTGAACCACGTATATCTGTGTCTCTCTTGTTTTATGCGCTTTCTGTGTTTATATTTCTGCAATATTTTATGTGTTCCATTGCTCCGTAATATATAATTTTCTAACAACTGGTATCAGAGCCGAAGGTCTATTTGGCTGATAAACTCGCAATAAAGAAGGGTTCCTAGTTCGAGTGGGAGCAATGGTGGAAGATGGTAAGTTTAGGGTCGAGAAATTTAACGGCCAAAACTTCTCGCTGTGGAAGATGCAGATGGAAGATTATCTGTATCAGAAAGATCTATACCTACCATTGGGCGGAAAATCAAAGATGCTGACAGGTATGACAGACGAAGAATGGAACCTTCTCGATAGAAAGGCACTCGGAACAATACGGTTGTGCCTTGCTGCGTCAGTCACCTTCAACATTTCGAAGGAAACCATGACAGAGGGTTTGATTCAGACGTTGTCGAAACTATATGAAAAACCCTCGGCCTCAAACAAGGTATTTCTTATGAAACGGTTATTTAATATGAAGATGTCGGAATGTGGATCTGTTGTAGACCATTTAAATGATTTTAATACAGTTACAAGTCAGTTAAGTTCTGTAGGGGTAAACTTTGATGATGAATTTAGAGCTCTGTTATTCTTGTGCTCATTACCAGAAAGTTGGAATGGTTTGGTAATGGCCATTAGTAACTCCGTTTCTGGATCTAGTACTTTAAAGTTTGATGATGTTGTCGATGCTATCCTTAGCGAGGAAATGCGACGGAAAAGCTCTGCTGAGACATCGGGAAATTCTTTGAGTGCAGAGTCTAGAGGAAGAAAAATGGAAAGAGGAAAGAGCTCAGGATATCGCAATAAATCAAGGAAAGGCAGATCCAAGTCCAAATCGGGGATAGTGTGCTGGAAATGTGGAAAGAAAGGACACCTAAAGAAAGACTGTAGATCTCGGAAGGGAAAAGAAGGAGATGCACATCAAGAAAACAATCATGAAGAAAATGTGACAGGTGAGGTGTTACAAGATGCTTTGATTCTTTCTTTCGAAAATATTACTGATTCTTGGGTGGTAGATTCAGGGGCTTCATTCCATGCCACACCTGATAAGAAATACTTTCATGACTATGTTCAAGGAGATTTTGGACATGTTCGTCTGGGTGATGATAAACCCTGTAAAATCGTTGGAATGGGTAAGGTTCTTGTAAAATAGCAGAATGGAAACCAATGGCTATTAAAGGAGGTAAGGCATGTTCCAGATCTAAAGAAAAATCTGATTTCAACAGGGAAGTTAGGTGGTGAAGGTTGTGTGACAACTTTCACAGATAAATCTTGGAAGGTCACCAAAGGAGCCCTAGTAATAGCAAAAGGTGAAAAGGTTGGTACATTGTATTTATGCAATGGTATTTCTAACTCTGTTAATGCTTTAACTTCCAAAGCAGCAGATGCAGAATTATGGCATCATAGGCTTGGACACATGAGTGAAAAGGGGATGAAGATTCTTCACTCAAGGAATTTTTTGCTGGGTTTGAAGAATGTTGATTTGGACTTCTGTGAGAATTGCATTTATGGAAAACAGAAGAGAGTCAGATTTCTTAGAGTTGGGAAAGAAAAGAAGAATGAAAAATTAGAGCTTGTGCATACAGATGTATGGGGACCTGCTCAGGTATCATCTCTCGATGGCTCTCGTTATTATGTTACTTTTATTGATGATGCAACTAGAAAAACTTGGATTTATTGTATTAAGAATAAATCTGATGTATTTGATACTTTCAAGAAATGGAAAGCTTTGGTTGAGATTGAGACAGGAAAGAAATATAAGTGTCTTAGATCAGACAATGGAGGTGAATATTGCAGCAAAGAGTTTGATAGGTACTGTTCAGAGCATGGAATTCGCAGAGAGAAGACAGTTCCAAGAACACCACAAGAAAATTGTGTGTCAGAAAGGATGAACAAAACAATCATGGAGCATGCAAGGTGCATGAGATTGCATGCAGGATTTCCTTTACAGTTTTGGGCAGATGCTGTAGACACTGTTGTTTATCTAATAAAAAGAGGGCCTTCAAGTTCTTTGGATGGTGGTGTTCCAGAGGAAGCATGGATAGGTAAAAAGGTAAATTACTCTATTTTAAAGCCTTTTGGTTGTGAGACCTTTGTCCATATTGATAAAGAAAATAGAACAAAGCTTGAGGCAAAGTCAAAGAAATGTACCTTTATTGGATATGGTGTTAATGATTTTGGTTATCGCTTATATGATTACGAAAATCACAAAATCATTAGGAGCAGAGATGTAATATTCAATGAAAAGGTCTTGTATAAGAATCAGTTGCAGGAAAAGAAATAGGAAAAGGAAAACAAGGAATACGCAGTTCTTGATGAAATCACTGAAAAAGTAAAGGTGCCTGAAAATAATAATAATCAACAACCACAACAACAACAGGCACCCCAAACACCTGAAAGTGGTGTTAGAAGATCTACGAGGATAAGTAGACCCCCTGAACGATACTCTCCTTCATTATATTATTTATTGTTGACTGATTCTGGTGAACCCGAATGTTATGAAGAAGCAATGCAGGTTGAAAGCAGGAAGAAGTGGGAGGTATCCATGGAAGAAGAGATGGACTCCTTAATGCATAACCAGACTTGGGATTTAGTCAGGTTGCCTGTAGGAAAAACTACATTGAAGAATAAATGGGTTTACAGGTTGAAGGAAGAAGATGGAGGAAAACAGAGGTATAAAGCTAGACTTGTGGTGAAGGGGTTTGCACAAAAGAAAGGTATTGATTTTGATGAAATATTTTCTCTTGTTGTTAAAATGACTTCAATCAGAACTATTTTAAGTCTTGTAGCAGTTGAAGATTTGCATCTTGAGCAGTTAGATGTAAAGACAACCTTTCTCCATGGGGACTTGGAAGAAGAGATATATATGCAGCAGCCACAAGGATATGAGGTGAAAGGGAAGGATAAACTAGTGTGCAGGTTGAAGAAGAGCTTGTATGGCTTAAAACAGGCTCCAAGGCAGTGGTATCTAAAATTTGACAAGTTTATGTCTGAACAAGGTTATACTAGATGTCACTCTGATCATTGTGTTTATTTGAAAAAGCAAAATTATGGCAGTTATATTATATTGCTATTGTATGTAGATAACATGCTTGTTGCAGGATCTAACATGCAGGAAATAAATGTGCTCAAAAGAAAATTGGCAAAATCATTTGCAATGAAGGATTTGGGAGCTGCAAAACAAATCCTTGGTATGAGAATAACTAGAGACAGGAAAAATCGTAAATTAACATTGTCTTAGAATGAGTACATACAAAAGGTGTTGAAAAGATTTAACATGCACAATGCAAAACCAGTTAGTACACATTTTTCTAGCCATTTCAAACTTAGCAAGGAAATGTGCCCAAAGACCCAAGAAGACATGGATTATATGTCTAAAGTTCCATATGCATTAGCAGTTGGAAGCTTAATGTATGCAATGGTTTGCACAAGGCCTGATATTGCACATGCAGTGGGAGTTGTAAGCAGGTACATGAACAATCCAGGAAAGGAACATTGGATGGGAGTGAAATGGATTCTCAAATATTTGAAAGGTACCACAAATCAAGCATTATGCTTTGGTGGTTCAAACATCTCCCTACAAGGATATGTTGATGCATATATGACAGGTGAGAGAGATAACAGGAGGAGCACTACAGGATATGTATTTACTGTTGGAGGAACAACTGTCAGTTGGGTTTCAAAAATCCAAAGTGTTGTTGCACTTTCAACAACAGAAGCAGAGTATGTTGATGATACAGAGGCTAGTAAAGAAATGATTTGGTTACAAAGGTTTATGGGTGAATTGGGTAAGGAGCATGATATGGGCACGTTATACAGTGATAGCCAAAGTTCCATTCATCTTGCAAAGAACTCAGCATTTCATTCCAGGACTAAACACATACAACTCAAGTACCATTTCATACGATCAGTGTTGGAAGATGGAGAGTTGAAGCTGGAAAAGATACACACTAGCCAGAATCCTGCAGATATGCTAACAAAAGTTGTAACCAGGGAGAAACTGAGAATATGCTCAGTTTCAATTGGTCTTCAAGGATGACGATGAAGATGAGAAACAACCAGGTCCAAAGAGGAGTCACTGTCCAGCAAATGGAGCAGCAGTGGAGTTGCTACAATCAGTCTCCAAGTGGGAGATTGTTGGGTGTGGAGCCTGATTATCTTCTATATTCAAAGGTATCGCCACATTGGACCCCAGTTTGAAATGGGGGCGGCAACACCGCCCATAAAATATTCACTGCAGGGGGGGTCCAGGGGGGGGGCTGCGACCTTTGGGAGCTCCCCCCTGGCGGGGGGTTTCGGGGGCAGCGCCCCCGAAGATAAAAACAACTGTAAAATTTCCTTGTAAAAGTATAGTAATTTCTAGTCAATTTGGGCCGTTCAATAGGCGGATGATCTGACGGTAGAAATTATGTTTAGTTTAGGTTTTTTTGTCCTAGAAGGCAACCCCTCTCTTTGTATGAGGGCATTGTATTTGAGGCTGTGTGATAGATGTGTATTATGTGAGCGGGAAACAGAGAGGTGAGACTATGAGAGAAAACAGAGGATAATATAGCGAATTTGCTGTAGGTTGTGTCTCTTCATTTTGCTGGATAATAGAAAGGAAGGACTGGCTGTTCGGGGTGGATGTAGCCCAAACTGGGTGAACCACGTATATCTGTGTCTCTCTTGTTTTATGCGCTTTCTGTGTTTATATTTCTGCAATATTTTATGTGTTCCATTGCTCTGTAATATATAATTTTCTAACAAGTATTACCATGGTACATGTATTATTGGTATTAGCATTACCATGGTACAGGGGTCCGTGGTATTGGCATAACCATGGTATTTACTTGTGGTATTGACTTAGATATTACCATGGTACAGGGGTCTATGGTATTGGCATAACCATGGTATTTACCTATGGTATTGATTTGGAGATTACCATGGTACAAGTGTCCTAGGTATTGACATAACCATGGTATTTGCCCATGGTATTGGTTTGGAGATAATTGAGGATAATTTGGCATATACTAAAAAAAAAAAGGGAAAAAGTATTGAGTTGTTTTTCTTTTTTGGTGATGGTTGAGTGAGTAAGGAAGAGTGTGTGAGAGAGAAGAATATTGTGTGCAGGTTGTGCATGGAATTTTGTAGAAAATCTACAACAATAGTAAATGGAAACAAAAGCGTGATTCAACAAGCATTTTATGGAACAATATGGTGATGGAGTAATGAATGATTGTAGATAATTTCATATATGGTTGTTAATTATATTCTCATTAGATTATAATTTTTGTATGCATCATGTATTATTCATGGGGTTTTCACAGTGATTGAATGAGGTGTTGCAGAATTCTTCAGGTTGATTGTTGTATTTGTTTTGAGCCTATATTGCTAGAGGTTGTTGTGTTGTTTGAGTTGAGTAGTTTAGATTGACTCTAGTCTGAAAATGAATGAAATGAGGGTCACATAGAATAGTGGAGTGTAGGATCTAACAAATATAGTAAAAAGAACATATTTCTTCATGAGTCCAATCCAGGTTGGGCGAGGTCATTGGTCATGGTGGCTTCCAGTAGATGAGGTCTCTAGAATTGTGACATGAGGATCAGATTTTTTCATGAGTCCAATCAAAGTTGGGAAAGGCTCGTTGGTCATGGGGGCTTCCAGCGGATGGATCTTTGTAGAGTCATGAGATGATGAAAGTTCTTACTGATAGTAGCCACATGTATTGTATTTTCTATGTATTGAGCTTCTTGATGAATAATAAAATTATTGAGCAGTGCAACAACAACAAGAAGTGGTTTTTTCCCCTGGAGAGGGTTTTCCACCATAAATATATTATGTCCTCTTGTGCATGTTTATTTGGTTGATTCTATGGTTCAAATATGATGACCTTAGTGTATCTACAAATTTAGATTTATTATTTGTTGAGTTGTTTAATGTTTTATGTGATATAATCTACTAATGGGTTAATGTATGTGTGTGTGAATTAGTAATTGGAAAAGAATTGAAAAGTTTTATAATTCCTATCACTACTAATTCACCCCCCCAATCTTAGTAGTGAGATCACTTCCAAGAAACATTTAGTGATTAGGATGATAGATGCTCAGATGTTTCTTCTTCTTTAGGACTGTGATTGTATTATAGATATCATGGATATCTAGCTCTGAATTGCACATAAGAATTTGTATTTGTAACAAAGATATGGTCACAAAAAAACACATTTCTCCATATATAAGTAACCTACAAAATACAACCAAATCCCAACGAGAAGAAATAAATCATAGAAACCCTATACTAAATAACCAATGAACAACACCCTTCATTCTTCTTCGTCATAAAGAAACTTCACTCATCATCCATGCCCTAGTCGTAGACAAAAAAAGAGCGAGCTCTTTTTCCATACTTCAGAGAAAATTAATTTTATTTGTATAGGTTTGAAGATACATTTGAATAGTCTAGTCGACTTGAATAATTATAGGTAAATATATTTAGTTAAAAAAAATCAAATTTAATTCAAAAATTCCTTCTTATTTTGAATTTAAAAACCCCCTGCTTAGTTTTTAATATTGAAGATAACTGTCGAAACCATCCATACTAATAGACTAACACATAATCAATTTGTCTAGGGCTTTCATGCCACACCATCATCCTTAGAATTTCCACATCATCCAATGATGCCACATAATCATCACCCTTAAGGTTTTAGGCCACAATATGAGTCTTCAACTTTGATCGAGAGTATCTCTCAAACCGTAAAGCCACATGGGAAACTCCACATACCACCAAAATTAGCATGACGAGTAGAATCTAATGATATTCTTTCAATAACTGTGAGGTGTGCTCAACTTCCAAGGAATCCAAACCCTGTAGATAGGGTTTCATCATTGCATCATGAAGCTGCATCAAATTGACATCAATGATGATATCTACACTCACTCTGCTTCCTGCACCTACACCTGCTTAACCTCCTGCACCTCCTTCTTGACATCCTGCACTTAATCCTATAACATGTATCTTCATGTACCTACCACATCTTCTCTTGCTTTGACATCAATGAAAACATGCTCAACAATTTTTTCATTAATCATTATTTCCTTCTCATTAACATGATTTACAGCACAGAGATGAATTCCATAAGGGAGCTTATCTAATCTAGTTAATTACTTTCCTACAATTGATGAAGGGTGAGCCATGTTCCACCACACCATAGGCTCAACTACACTATAGTATTTCTTGTAATTAGACTCCCTTGATCTAGACAATGAATCCATTTAGAAGTTTTCACTTAGTATCATAGGTTGGAGTCATGAAGGCCACTCTCCTTCATCCGCACACAATTTAATATGATCTCCTTTTAGCCTATTGAGAAATGGTCTATTGTCATTCACAATATAGCCACAATGGGGTTGCATAACACAAAGATAACCCTTCTCCTTAGGGATTCCCTTTTGTGCTACTTGCGCATGTTTTTAACAAGCTTCCTCAATAATAGGCCACATAAGGCCTGCGCAACATGGAGGGTTCCCTTCACTAGGCCAATAGCCCCTTGATGCCTCCCTCTAGTGCTTTTATGCATAGATCAAACAAGTCCTCAGTAGTTCTAGTTAGCCCTCTAGCTTAAGATAAAGAATAAATGTGGACATCACTCACCAAATACACATATTAAAATCATCCATAGGGTTTTGTTTTTGTTCATAATAGAACCTCCTCTAATCTCTTGGTATATTTTTCTATGCTCTACTCCACTCTACTCTTTTGCCTCCTCCACGGGTGCTTCCATTCCCTCTTTTTTCTTCCTTGGGTTTCCTTCCTTGATGGGTTGCATGGGTATCTAGAAGTCTTAAGAAGGGAGGGTATGTATCCCATCATTATAAGAAATTTGGTACCATGGCCACACTTCTCTCAGAATTTTTGGCAATTATTACTACACCTTCCCATATATTTTTTTGGGGAAGGTTGATAATCTTAGACTATGGCTAAATCAAATAATTCATTGGCAAGGCTTAATTCCATAAATCATTTTTGTTGGATTCCCTCCTTTCATGACTTCCCATGGTTTGTATCATGTCTTCATCTATCCTTCAATTTCTATAACAATATAATTAGAATTGTTTTGGGTCTTTTAATCGATCTACATATACTTTCCCATATAGGCATAATTATTGTAATTAATTAAAATTAAAATATCACCGTCGAATTAAAGGTTGTGATTTTAAAATCATCTCCCTTATAGCAACATCATCCTTTATGTTTGCACCATTTCATATGTATTTATTAGCATTGTTACAAAATTTAGGTATCCTTTTAGTAGAAAACCAATCTAGTTCCTTTTATTCACTATAGCAATACATATACTTCTTTTTTTTCAACTGCGCCAAAATCCTTTCCTTTTCATATCATATCGTCTTTCACATTTCAACAATGAATTCTTGTATTGATATCTTGATTACTTTTAGAATTGCAACATTTTATCTTGTATCTACATCAAAAACTAATAACACATGTGTGTTACAATCATTTTCATATACTACAACAATGACATTTTCAATAGGAGATATTAATTTCCTCAAAGCAACATGCATTTTGACAAAGAAATTTTCAACTTAATACTTGTTTTTATGTTTTCCCTTTGCTTCACAGATCTTCCATAGTTAACAAGTTCCTCTCATTACATGTATTAGACATACCCCTTCACACACATGATCTAGTGAGACTGTGATAAGTCTCCTCTTCTTGGAAATCACTGACCATTTTTTGTTCAAACAATGCCCTCCCTCAAGTGATATACCTAACCAAGGATTTTTTTCATATGAATATTAAAGAGACAATTACAGTCTTATAGCCAATGCATCATGCTAGCTTTCTATGACATAGTTTACTAGTTGTAGGTTTCCAATTTCTCTATAGTGGCATTGTTACTAGGATCTCTTATTAACAACCTTTATATATTCCTTCTTGTACATATTCATCATCTCACTTACATCGCACACATGAAATTCATGTGAGATTAATCATAAAACTTTCAATAAAAAAATCATGTCTTCCACATTGCTTCATACATAAGCTAAGTCTCACAAGTGCAAGACTCTTCTCTAATATTGGTCCCCTTGGTCCCCTTGCAAGCGGTAATATTCTCAACCCATGTCTTCCACATTGCTTCATACATAAGCTGAGTCTCACAAGTGCAAGACTCTTCTCTAATATTGGGCCCCTTACAAGCGGTAATATTCTCAACCATCATTCGGGAGTTCATTCTATGCCATACCTAAGGAATTATACCTGCAATTAGGATTTATCTCATCCATATAATTAGTTCCCATGTTTTAACTCCTACAATTCTTTAGAAACACTTACATATTCAATCATTCAATCATTTTTAGCTACATATTTGGCAAAACATTATTGCACTACATAAAAAATTCAATTATCATCTTAACCATTCTAGAAAATCATATGGTATTTATACTTTTTCATGCTATAAAATCAAATTTTCTAAAGGCCAAGAGTTTTATATTCACTCTCTCCACTAAGATACCCATCTAAGAATATATTAGCAACTGGAATTTCTCATTTCACTTTATGTGGGAGTGAGGGACTCACACCACTCACTTCAACACTAAAAAAACTCTTTAAATATATTCACAATAATTATTTACATATCATTTAGTAGTTTTAATGTTTTCCTCTATTTGCACGCATGCATTCAATGCATCAAACACACATAGCTAAAATTTTAAGAAATTGTGATCATATCACTATCATACTCTAATAAGTATTTTATGAGAGGTATTCGTTTGTATATCATAGTAATCATAATAGTATGGATGACTTATATAATTATATTATTTCCATCACCATATATACTCATCTAATGATTCTTCAAAAATTCCACACACAAAGCTAAACTTTTAAAAAAGCATGATCATATCACTATTATACTCCACTAATTATTTTCATGATAGGTGTGCATTTTTATATCAGATTGATCATAATATTATGGTTTAATTCCATACTTACATGATTTGCATCACCAATATAATCAAGTAATGACTATTCAATAAGTCCATTCAGCCCCTTCTCTAGCTTGCATTTTCATGTCATTGTTCTTAAATGTTTTTGTATCATTGCAGACACTTGCTTGCCTCAGATCCCATTTCCAATAAGGGGTCCTTTCATATCAAATTATTGAGAATAGTCTATGGCTTTTCTTGATGCCAAATTCCATTCACATATCAATTGTTAGTTAAATTAATCTTAAACGTGTGCTTCAACACTTCTAATCAACCAACAATTTAATATATCTACATGGACTAAATTTTCATTTCTAGTATTATATTTTATTTTATTTTTTACATTCATAGATTAGAAATAAATAATCATGCTTGAGATGAAGGTACTTCACAATTTAGCCTTTTTTGTTTCTAAAATAAATTCTTAGCGGTCAACACAAAAGTCATTCCAAGGGGAAACTCCCAAAATTTCATTTCTAATGTTATATTTTATTTTATTTTTTACATTCATATATTAGAAATAAATAATCATAATTAAGATGAAGGTACTTCACAATTTAGCCTTTTTTTGTTTCTAAAATAAATTCTTAGCAATGAACACAAAAGTCATTCCAAGGGGAAACTCCCATTTCTCAAATCTTTTACATAGCTTGGGACTCCATAGTCCAATTCTTCACGTCAACCCAAAAAACAATTCCTTGTTTGAAATGTAATTATAAAATATTCCCTCTTGATTCAACTCTGCATTTAACTTAGCAAAGTCAGTTTTCCAACTTCATCAAGATTTTGACATATCAAACATATGCAACAAATTTTATTAACTTTTTTCTCATAATTTCAAAAGGCTTAGTTACCAAAAATTTCTTCTTGTAATAGCCCAAGTCTACCTCCTATAAGCTATACTAATACCATTATCCTTTAGGTATTGATCAATCAAGCATTCCCAACGCTTTATTAATTTTAAATTCCAATCCTTTTATCCGTAACAAAGCATCAATAAGGAATAAGGTCACTGAGGTTTCCCTTTCTAATTCCTTTTCATAGCTTGAAATCCATAGGACTCTACTCCATTTCCTTGAGTAGTTAATGTCTACTGGTCTTGCCATTTCCCCCTAGATTTTGCCCATCCTTCTACACAACAAAAACACTTCATACGACCATATTAGAATTTAACATACCAATCTTGTGTGGTTATATTTATAGCCATTAGATCAATTATACCATAAATAGTGTGAGAACAATAAGTTTTTATTTTAATTATTCTATATTTTATCTTCCTTAGTCATATATTTCTTGTAGTCTCTTCCTGTGTGACTGCATCATCATGTAAATCTTCATGGATGCAATGTCCAACAATCCCTAAGATTATCTCCATTTCACAAGGTAGTACCAACTATATCATTTCGTCTACTTACCTATCTCTTTCATCTGAATATTCATAAACATGCATTCACATTATGCATTCAACCAAACATTCAAACAATGTCTTAGTCATACATTACACTAATATGCTTGTGGGATACCTAAATTATTCTTATCATTCATGTACGTTTATGAAATACAACAACAAAATTCCATATGAGTTCTTACAACCATTCACATGACAAGTTGCATAGGCCTAAACACAAAATTCCATCCTCTTTCATATGGCAACAAACAACACCAAAATCATTTATGCCAAGTATCATGGAATTATTAAGTGAATTTTAACCTCACCTAGAGCATATCCAGTTCTAGTTCTTTATTTACTTTCCATTCATGCATTCATATCATTGTTGATATTAAACTTCTACTAGGGGAATAACTCTCCATATTGTGAGCATACAAAAACCACACTTGCATAGTTGATAGCATTTGTTAGATGATAATTGATTAGCCATTGTCTCAGGGAGGGTTCTTGAATTCTTCTTTACAAACCTGTTGATCATTACTTTATCATTTATAGCCTTATCTCCACAAAGAATATATATATCATCCTCATTAGTTTCTATAGAAAAACAGACAACCTGATCATCGTACATGTTTATCATTAATCCAGGGTTATTCATCATAATCATCTTATGACAATAGATTGTTCTGAGTCTTCATTCATGATATATGTATGCCTATTCATTAGTGTATGCAACCACCATTACTTTACACACCTGGCATATCATTTTACTAATTCCTTTCAATGCATATGTGTTCTTGGTTATTCAATCTCTTACAAGTATATCATGCCAATATTCTTTATTCATTAATATATAAAAACGTTTTAAAAATTTGAAGAAAATAATTTCATTAGCAAAATATAAGTTAATATATTACCCCTTGTAATCATGGCTACTTCACTTGGCCATGTGCTTTTGAAATTATCATTTTTTAAAGTTGTTATGAGGAAGTCTATTCAGCATCATGATTGTATTCCTCACAACTTTGGAAATTAACATTCTGCTACATTTTTTCATTCATTGCATATTCCTTAATACTACCTCAATCTCTTAACTAAGATTTGTTACACGTCATGGGGCATATCATGTTATTTTACTAGCAAGATTAAGTATATAAAACCTTTTTGGTATACCCAATTATCTTAGTTCTCATGTTGTATAGCCTTACTATCATACTCATTACTTTGGAACCTATATTATATAATTTACCATTGATCTATTACTCTAGAAATTATATGTCTATAGTCTATATTTAGCAATTCAATCTTCCTTCTTATATGTTTATTTCCCCTTCGAAGTCTAGTGTTTGGACTATGTCCTGATCTATTCATCCCTATGGTATATTTCTAGCTCTCCAACCCTAGTGTTTAAATTATATTTTTGATAATTTTATCTTTCATGAACCCATTCAGTCTAAGTATTGAACCTTAGCTCTGAAACCACTTTGTAACACACCTAGCCCCCAATTCCTTATTGGGGTTTTAAGGTGTTTAGTTCCAACCTCCAAGGTGAAATTATGGAGACGGGGTTATCAAAATACTCTTTATTTAGCCAACTTAAACTCATTTCTAAAATTTCCATAATCTTATTCTAATTGAGATCTTTCCAGTGATATAAATTACGTCCAAATCCAATCTCCACTATGGTCACTTTTAAGTAACAAGAAAGTAAACCTACAGTTGACAATGGGGTTTCATGTTCCATTAATATCAAGGGGTAAGCCCATATGATGATCTCAACCTCGCAATATCCCAACACCCAAAAATAAACTAATGTTCCATTTAACACCATGGATTTTCTCCTCCCATCAACTAATTCTATTTCTCCCAATTCATCAAACCATCGACCTAGTGGCATTATATGGAATCCACTCATAGCACTTTCCTAAATCAATTTTCAAACTTTAGCTAACACGTATATTACCATTGATCAATGAACTTGTTAGGACCCATCAGTATTAAGGAACTCTTGAGGATATAATATCACCCAACACCCGATACCTGGCATCTCGATATTTGGTGTCCATGTCTCCACCACCAACTACCACTTGGACACTACCTCAATGTTGTTGCACACTTTGATCCATGTCATCCTACTACATCATCCTATCACATAAACATTCCATAGAATTAAGGACCTTCTTCATGCCACACCAACATGACACATCTACTACCACATGGACATGCCATGTTGACTCCACATCAACATTCCACGGTGTTAAGTATGTCATTCCATCATGACATGTCCACCATTATGTTGAATGTCAATGGTATCAAGAGGAAATTTGGATACTTGGATGTCGATAACCTAACACCTAACTTTTGAAATTTAGGTACCCAATGCCTAGTCCTATCAACTAATAACTCTTGAACTTCTTATTAAGTTATCAGAAGTTTGGGTTTTAATCCCCTCAGGGGTTTTCACCCAGTAAAATTCATTCCATCCTTTGAGAGAGAAAAGTTGAAATATTGATCCTCGATGAATAAACGATTGAAACCCCTTTTGGCTAATATTTGAATCACATCTCCCATCAATCCATGTGACCAAGGGCTTCAGGTTAAAGGAATTCAGTTCCAAAAATTTCCAACTCAACCTTTATATCAGTTCTCCAAGGTTTAAAGGGTCAATACCAAAGTTATAACACTTCTTCAGGAACAACTAATGCCAATTTTTGGCTAATTCATGATCCATTGATAAAAAATGGTTTAGTTATTTTCTACTAGGTAGGGTTCGTTAATGTCAATGAACTCAAGACTATATTTTTATTGTAATACTTGACACCTAGGTCTTGATAATACAATACTCCAATACTTTTCCAATCTAGTGCTTAGGCCCCCTTCTGATAGGCTCTCAGTCAAGACCCCATTTTTAGGCTTATAATTAGGGGATAAAGCTAGGATCCCCAAACAATAAATTTTTGGATAGCCCAAAATTGAAGGGGAATTCATTCCCAAATTTCTCCAAGGAAAAGAAGACTAGAGAAGCAAGTTCTTAAAGAGAATTGTTTGGGACTTTATAAGAATATGAGTACCCAAAAGACTTATTACAACTATAAGGGTCCTCACTAACCATGAAGGCATCTAATTATTTCTTAGGTCCCTATAATACTAGTGTAGCCCCTTGTTGTTATTACTAGTGTAACCCCCTTATTGTTATTTTTTTGCCCATGTAGTCCCCATATTGTTATTATTGTGCCCCATAGATGCCCACTATTGTTATTTTTGTGCCATTACATTATTATTGTTATGTAGGCTCTGATTATATTGTGACCCTTAAAATCCTATTTATAGAAAGGAGGTATTTTCATTTGTATCATCCAAAAAATTTTCATTTATGTAATTTAAAGGAAGTTCCCCCCTAAAACAAGATAATTTTTAAATCATTTATATATCTATTTGTAAGCTGGTTGCATAACATTTGGTTTCAAAGCTTTGGATTCTAGGGTTTCGCTGCTTCAAACATGTCATCATGGAATTTTCACTATAACTTTTTTCTATGATGTTTCAGATGTGGAAATTATAACCATGTCGAACCAAAATTTTGGTGAAATTCATGTACGGATTTCAAATGTAATATCACTATATTTCGGAGATATGATCTGAGGAAGTTAGGGTTTGCGCAGGCTCTAGAATTCCATCTCGTATAGGTGACCTAGGGAAAATTGTCCTAACTTCCTATCTAAGCATTGGATTTGAATTTTGTAAAATGTTACGGAAATAGGATGAGCTGTAGTTTTTTGGGTATCATGTTTAGGGCCAAAGGTCAAAACAATGACATGTGGAACTCCGTACAAGTTCACTCTATTGAACTAGTCTATAATCAGGTCATTGTGGGATATTGGGAATAAATATTCCTTGAAGAATCCAATACTACTATAAAATGTTGGGTTGGAAAGAAGACTCATAAGGCTGCTACAAGATGGAATTTCAGATGTTGGAGATTCACAATTATAGAGATACAGTAGCTGCAATATATAACTCCTAAAAAGTAAGAAAAAGGTGTGTATTTTTTAAAATTTTGCATAACTTTTGTTTGGAAAATAAGTTGGAAGTGATTAAAAGGGCATAGTGAAGCATAGATATCATTGTTTGATTTTAAAATTCCTTGAAAAAAGAAATGGACACACCTAGTAAGAAACCAAAAAGATCTCCTATAGCACATGAAAATGAGGAAGAAATGTAGCATGATATATCAAAATTGTGAGATCAAGTGCAACAAATTTCACTCTCACAAAGAGTAACCAAAAATGAACTGGAATCTAAGATGGGTTGTTTGAAATATGACATGGAAGAAACTATGAATGCCAAGATGGAAGGTTTGAAGGATGGTTTAAAAGCAGATTTGAAAAGGGACCTGGAAGGTTTGAAGGAAGGTTTTACAAAATTACTACAAGAAATGCTTCCTAGTGGTGACAAGGTACTCCATGAAAATCATGATGAGAATAAAAGGAATTAAAATTATTATTTTAGAGACTCACATAGTGGGTTTAAGACTAAACACATTCCAAAGATCGATATGAGGAAGTTTGATGGAAAGGATCTGGTAACATGGATACTACAGATGAAGCAATTATTTGATCTACATGATGTGTCAAACACACAAAAGGTACGCATTGCATATTTATATTTAGAAGAAAATCAGTTTGTTGGTATCAATGGATTTGTTCTCATAAACCATGTGATGCAGGAAAGTGTTCCCTTTGCAGACAGAGGCAACCCCTCTAGCCCTAGAGTGGGTCTAGTCACAAACAAGGACAGATCAACAATAGCTTTCCTTAAACAGTCATAGTTGGAGGCCTACCTCAACCGATGGTCGATGGAGTTCCATTGCACTGCTCCAGCTTCCGCTTCCTTCTCCTAATGAGTAATCAACCTGAAACAATGCAAAGGAAATACAACAAAGCACGTAATCGGAACAACAATGATCTATTTACTGACAAAGTCAAGAAGTCATGAGTTATCAAGTACATTACATACAAGACATAGGAAAACATCATTGATTTCATTAATTATGAAATAAGAGTAAGCTTACAACCAAAGTCTTGACGTCACAAGCCTTCTCAGAGAGATCCATACAGCATGTTCCTCAAGCATTCACTCTTGAATATGGATCTCCCAACATACAAGTCTCTCTCACTCATAAGTTTTACACAAGAATAAGGGCACTTCACAACCTTCCTCAAGCTACCAACAATCCCACACTTGTCACACTCACACCAGCTATCTAGCAAACTCACAAATACTAACAGCACTATTAGCAACCATTCCAAAGACTAAGAACTCCAAAACTATCCAAAAAACTAGCAGTGCATAGCAATGGTGAGGGTTTAAATAGGAGAAGAAGTCTCCATGAAAGGTGGAAGAGTGAGCTTATCTCCAAGGAAGGTAGCACAAATGACAGAACAGCCACGCTAGAGAAAGGAGGGCAACATAAACTATGCCAACAACCAGGTTTGGAGTCATCTGGAAGGCCAATTGTTGGAACAAATTCGCCCAATCTGGATCATCATGGGCCCATAACTGGTCTTCTGCGTTGACATCGCTATTGAATAATGTAGCTAGTCAGGTCATCGCTAAATATTACAAGCGACAATCGCGCTGGCACATAAAATCGGACCATTGCGGGAATCAGGTGTACTTCCGCGATGGCAGCATTTCTGGGCTGTTTTAGAGCGCCCTTCAGCGCATTTATTTAGCCAACAGACGCGATGAGGCAGAAACCTTTGGAAAAGTGGGTCATTTGGCAACATCAGAGAGAATTTTTCTAACATGAGCATGTATGACTTGGACACATGGCACAGTAGGAAGATTGGAGTGAAGATAGTGACAAATTACTATGTAACAGATGCCCCCTAAAGTATGAAGCCCGAGATAGAGGGAGGGGTGAAATGCTTTACGAAACTGACTAAGTTGGAACACCATCTGGAAGAACCTGCACGCAAGTACAACTGATATCTCTGATAATGAAGTACATGTAGTCTAGCAATGGGCACAGCGATCCAAAAGACATACGAAATAGGTCGGTGGTATGGACGCAGCCATCCAGCTAATGAGACCATGACAATGATAAAGGTATGGTCGCAACCATCCATCAATGGGTCATGTAAGCATAAACCAATCCACGCAGCTCGAACATATGTAATCTGAGTTCGGGATCTTGAACCCATCCGATCATAGTACAAATTCTAACATGCGAATAGATGTGCTGAAGTCGAGCATGATAGAAAGTCGCTTGATTACCGGTAAATGATGGAAACCATTAACAAGCGCGAGAGAAACCACCAATAATGCCAATGCCTCTCAAGGTACTAGCTAGCACAATCCACGAAGTGTGAAAAAGGAACTGGAGTTGAACACTTGTGGAATCACCCAATTGATGACCAATGATGAAAGTCAACTGTCAGGTGCGAAGAACTTGCCATTGAGGCATGCAAGCTCTAAGGTACCAAAGGGGATCTCTAGATCAATCTCCTGGATAATGAGTTGATGTCGACAGGAGATGACCCATCGCAAGAGGGCCATAATGTTTCCCCCATCAATGACACGAGATAAGGAACAAGTGGTAGATGGCGAAATAGAGCATCAGAGGAGAAGGCAAGGGTGTAAACTGCAGAAGGATTATACTCTTGAACATGTCGGCGACACGACTCCGGAGGGGGGTGGCAGCATTCAGGCACCAAGGGATCAGAGGCTCGAAAGAGATGGGATGAATCGGATGGAATGAGGCTAGAATTATAAACCAAACCCACGGAAGGCCAAATGATGATGTATGGATGTCCCAACCCGACAAGAAGCAAAAGTGTCGATGTTCAAGAGCGACTAGCTTCCAAAGACAATCAATGATAAACCTGTTGTTAAGTCCAACCTAGTAATAGTTTAACGAGCCCTAGGAAGGAGAAGCTCGAGTCTCGTCATGATGACGCGTCTAATGTCGTCAGGGTTTAACGAGTCTGACATAAGTGAAACTCGGAGTCTTTTTCATGTTTAGAGAGTTTGAAAAAGACACGGAAAAGAAAACTCCAGGGGGGTCCTTTTTCGTAAGTTTGTGTCTCTCGAGCCCGAAAAAGTATAAAACGATACTCGAAAGAACCGCCCGACCATTACGATCGAGGAGTACTTTTCGTAATTAGTGACTTCGACCCGAAAAAGTAGAAAAGCGGTTGGAAGCACGGTTTTTTGTAACCGATAACGAGCTTGAAACGACAAAGGCCCGGCAATCTCTTTGTGTTTAAACGGTCAGAAAAGAGCTGAAAGTAGACCTCCATTTTTATTCTCTTTAACGAGTCAAAAAGGGAAATATACTCGGCAATCTTTTCATATTTTAGAAGTCAGAAAAGAGCTTAAAGGAGACTCGTCTTAGAGGAACGAGTGATATAAAGGATAGCAACTGGTTCCCGGCAATGGTGGAACTGCTCAAAACACGTAATAGTCAAGAGGTTGGCTAATAAAACCGCTCATCGCTGTGGTTCCTCAAGAAAGGGAAAAACAACCAAGTGAAATCATATGATCGGCCAAAGAGATGGTGGCAATGGAATGAAACAACCAAGGCTCATCTAGTAGAATTTAGCGGATAAACGACAATCACGAGATGTAAATCAGGTATGGTTCATTTTTACACAAGCTTGAACCATGGAGAACTCTGCTTAGATTCGGTTTCATGTTTACACAAGCTTGAAACGAAAAACTATGATTGTTATAAGTTCACATGCCCCCAGCATAATGACACAAATCGAGGTACATTCCCCCCAAGCTTCATTGCATTCAACGAGCTGGATGGAATGAAGGTTCACATTTGAGATCTTAGAAAGACTCGACTTGGATTTTACGAGATCTTAATCAAAGACTCGATTTGGAAAGGGGAGTTGTTTCATTTTTTTTTTTAAATGAGGTTGACACAATAAAAGAACTATCCTCATAAGCCTTGTTTCATTTTTTAACGAGGTTGACACAAGATCAAAACTATCCTCGACACTCCCTGTTTCATTTTTTAATGAGGTTGACACAGGATAAGAACTGTCCTCGGACACCTTGTTTCGTTTTTTAATGAGGTCGAAACAAGATCAGAACTATCCTCGAGACTCCTTGTTTCATTTTTTAACGAGGTTGACACAAGATAAGAACTATCCTCGGGACACCTTGTTTCATTTTTTAACGAGGTTGACACAAGATCAAAACTATCCTCGGACTCCTGTTCATGGGCCACACGAGAACATGGCTCCCAAGAGGTCTTTACGAGATGGAAGAGATGCACTCTGGGAGGAATACATGTCATGATGCACCAATGACAAATCAGGTTCCAATGCCCCCAGTACATGATGTACGAGACCATCTGCATGATCATCAGTAGAGGTAGAGACGGAATCAGTAGCCACATAATTGACCTGTGGCAAGGAAGGTACTGTTTGCGAGAAAGAACCGAGAGGGGATGACAACTGCACAGGAGGCACCAGGGGAGTGAAGAACGATAATTGATCGATGGTCACCATTCGTCCATCATGTGCAAAACAAACCACATGGAAAAGGGAAGAGACAAGGGCCCCCATGGCATAAATATAGTCACGACCAAGGAGAAGACTGAAATCTAAAGCACCTTGGACAACCATCACGTCGAAACAAATGGTTTTGCCCCCCAAAGTAACAGGAAACTTTAGGAGGATCCCTAAAGGTTGACTGATTCCTCCGTCAAGCGTCGATAGATTCTGCGTGACCAGCACAAGTTGTGGGGAGCCAAAAGCTTGCCAAGTAGTGGAAGGCATAAGATTGACAGATGCACCCTCATCCAAGATAGTGCCAGGTACTACCTTATCATAGGAATGTACTGTAATCTTGAAAGGCACATAGGATGGAAGGCAGAAAGTAGTCAAATGATTCCAGTCGAAGGTAACGACCAAACTACTTGGTGGGGGAACTGTATGATTGCCCCCAGGCCCCACAGGAACCGAAGAAGGACTCTCGAGATCAGCTGGGACAGGAGAGTCATTTTTGAATGCTGGAGAATCTGATGAGATGAGAAGAACATGAGCATGACGCCCTTCTGAAACAGAGTGATCAACAGGTGGTGAACCCAAGTCGATACTCTCTCCGACCAATGGTTGGTCTGGAACAGGCTTAGCACAGCCAGGCTTGGAAGGAGGAGGACAGACAAGAGAAGAATCTAAGTCAATCTCTTTGTCGATCGGGAGAGGGTCTGAAGAGAGCCTCTGATAACCAACGGGAAGTTGGGGTGAAGAAGCAGTAAGACTTTCCAAAAGGGCGGAAGTTTTATCCATGTGTGGACAAAGGTGAAGGGGATGGTTGCCTTCACATAGCCTACAGGGGAATCGAATCTTCCCTTTCTTCTTACCATTTCCATTTGATAGGGTGGCATCATCATGAGCTTCAGAGGACGATGAGGGATGAGCTGGATCATGAGACCATACTTCTAAGATCCTAGGAATGCCAGGACAATCACGAAGAAGATGGTCACCCTTGCACAATTTACAAGGAAACTTAACCTTCCGCGGAGGAGCAGAAGGTGGTCCGACCTGAGATGTACTCGGAGCAATAGCTACATAGGTGGCCTCGCATTTATCGAACTTCTTCTTCTTCTTCATCTTCTTCTTCTTCTTCTTAGTCTCCTAGTTACTAGATGTGAAACTTTCACCGGGTGAAGGAGGAGAGGAAGAGGAAGAAATAGGGGAAGAAGGCGTAGGCTCAACCTTGGAATCATCGTGTCGTGGTTCGGATGAAGGAGACGGTGGAATAGGAGTCATGACGCTCGAGACCACCAAGGTTGAAAACAACGATACGGGCAAACCGATGGTTAACCCAGGCAAAGACAATGTTGCCATATACGGAGCACCAACATTTCCAAAAGAAGGAAATGGACCAGGATTTCCATATGGGGGAAGACCTTGGCCAGTAGACTCGAGGACTGTTGCCATCAGGAACAAGCCTAAAAAAACACTTAAACTGTAATGAAGAACTCTAACTGTTACCAAGAATATTTCGTGGGCAGTAAATTTTATGACACAGGAACAAAACTTGACCTTTTCGTGTTTCAAGAGTCGAGAAAAGGACAAAAAGGTGACTCTATCTCTTTCGAGGTTTAATGAGCCTGAAAGGACAAGTGCTCAGATGGAACTTTTATTTTAGGGAGTCCGAAAAGGAACAAAAGTGACTACTCTGGAGAACTAGGCAAAAGGTTTACCAGACAAATCCGTAAAATTGCATATACACCTTGGCAGTCATATGAAAACCAAGGACTTTCTGTACGAAAATCAATCTTCCCGAACGCTGTGTTCGGTGCATTACGACTTGTAAGGTGGCACACACGGCTTCCTATGGATAAACGATGATAACCTAGTGGGTTCTCCCAACATATACTCGACAGTACATGGGAGCACAATTCCGTGCTAGACCACTATTGAGTCACAAAAGGAGGAATCACCCAACCTTGAGTGGAAACAAAAGTGACTAGGTTCAACGACGCCGGAGCACGTCTCTAGCCTAAACCTCTAAATAGTGTGCGTTATGTTCCAATGCGTTGTTAGATTTATTCAGTTCATTTTAGAGTTGATCTTGGATTATGTTTCAATTTTCAGGCCTTACCGTATGTATATAACAAAACCTAGGATGCAGCTAGAATGAATGAAATATCCTTTTTTTTTCAATGAACACCTACCTATGGGAGGGTAGAGAGATCATTCCCAAACCAAG
Source organism: Pinus tabuliformis (assembly GCA_031772625.1). Taxonomy (NCBI): domain Eukaryota; kingdom Viridiplantae; phylum Streptophyta; class Pinopsida; order Pinales; family Pinaceae; genus Pinus; species Pinus tabuliformis. The sequence continues at coordinate 608,807,890 of CM062810.1, forward strand.
AAAACCAAGGCAACAAAATAGTCACTCAATGCAAACAGACATCAATTCCTAAAGTGCACGGATACTACTAATGAGAGATTTAATCATTCGCTTTTCAAAATGCAACTTGAAATGCAAATTCACTTTCACTTTCATAGACTAAATGAATGCAATCCTTTTGATTTTGATTTCTCTTAAATCTAAAAGAAACCAATAAGAAGTAAACAAATGTGCAAAAGTGGTTGATCCAAACAATTGTAATCTATGTCCGGGTAGTGAAAAGAAATCGAATTAATGCTGAGATTGGTCCAATAACAACCACGTCCCCAGTGGATTCGCCAATTTGTGATGCAGGAAAGTGTTCCCTCTGCGGACAGAGGCAACCCCTCTAGCCCTAGAGTGGGTCTAGTCGCAAACAAGGACAGATCAACAATAGCTTTCCTTAAACAGTCATAGTTGGAGGCCTACCTCAACCGGTGGTCGATGGAGTTCCGTTGCGCTGCTCCAACTTCTGCTTCCTTCTCCTAATGAGTAATCAACCTAAAACAATGCAAAGAAAATACACAAAGCACGTAACTGGAACAACAATGATATATTTACTCACAAAGTCAAGAAGTCATGAGCTATCAAGTACATTACATACAAGACATAGGAAAACATCATTGATTACATTAATTATGAAATAAGAGTAAGCTTACAACCAAAGTCTTGACGTCACAAGCCTTCTCAGAGGGATCCAACCAGCATGTTCCTCAAGAATTCACTCTTGAAGATGGATCTCCCAACATACAAGTCTCTCTCACTCATAAGTTTTACACAAGAATAAGGGCACTTCACAACCTTCCTCAAGCTATCAACAATCCCACACTTGTCACACTCACACCAGCTATCTAGAAAACTCACAAATACTAACAGCACTATCAGCAACCATTCCAAAGGCTAAGAACTCCAAAACTATCCAAAAAACTAGCAGTGCATAGCAATGGTGAGGGTTTAAATAGGAGAAGGAGTCTCCATGAAAGGTGGAAGAATGAGCTTATCTCCAAGGAAGGTAGCACAAATGACGGAACAACCACGCCAGAGAAAGGAGGGTGACATAAACTATGCCAACAACTAGGTCTGGAGTCATCTGGAAGGCCGACTGTTGGAACAAATTCGCCCAATCTGGATCATCGTGGGCCCATAACTGGTATTCCGCGCTGACATCGCTATTTAATAACGTAGCTATTCAGGTCATCGCTAAATATTACAAGCGACAGTCGCGCTGGCACATAAAATCGGACCATCGCAGGAATCAGGTGTACTTCCGCGATGGCAGCACTTTTGGGCTGTTTTAGAGCGCCCTTCAGCGCGTTTAGTTAGCCAACAGACATGATGAGGCAGAAACCTTTGGAAAAGTGGGTAATTAGGCAACATCAGAGAGCATTTGTCTAACATGAGCATGTATGACTTAGACACATGGCACAGTAGGAAGACTGGAGTGAAGACAGTGACAAATTACTGTGTAACAAACCACTTGTCACTTGGTCAATTGTTACGGAGGAAATTTTAACACATTATGAGGATACAAAAAGAAACACCTTCTTTAGCCAATTGATAAATCTCAAACAAAAGGGTTCAATGGCGGAGCATATTGAGGACTTCCAAAAATTGAATATAAGGATAAATGGCATTCCATGGAAGCATAGGATTTATTTCTTCCTAGGGACTTTAAATGATAACATCCAACATGAGGTTCACCTTTGGGAACCTATTTCATTGGAGAAGGCATTCAAGGTGGCAAGAAAAGTTGAAAGAAAAATTATGGAAACAAGGAAGTCTCCAACTCACAAATACAAAGATGTAAGTGTTTCTCCTAACCTTTCATAACCTACAAGGTTGACACCACAAAAATTGGACGAAAAAATAGAAAAAAGGATTTGTTACATTTGTGATAGCAAATACACTAAAGATCATAAGTGTGATGAGAAGAAATTATTTTACATAGATTGTGAAGAGGAGGAATAAAAGGAACAAGAAACATCAAAATTAGAGGATATACACTAGGAACCAACCCCAAAGGAAGAAGAAATAAATCTAACCATATCTTGTAATGCACTGGAAGGAATTACCACTCCTCAAACTCTCGAGATAGAAGGACAAATCAAGAAGAAAAAGGTAATAGTGTTGATTGATTCGAGTAGTACCCATAATTTTATTCATTCTAAGATAGCCAAGGAATTGAATTTCTTCCTATATCCAGCACTAGAGTTTCAAGTGATGGTTGTAAATGGAGTAACTATAAATTCTTCTGGAAAGTACCATAATATCAAGCTAACCATGTGGGAATATGTATTGAATAGTCCAATGCTTTCCATTCCAATGGGTGTTGCTGATGTTGTACAAGGAGTCCAATGGTTACAATCTTTGGATACAATAACTTTTAATTTTTAAGAACCTTTCTTGAAATGGTTTTGGGAAGGAAAGGAAGTTGAATTAAGGGGTATTGCAAGGAAACTGATAAAGATAATCAACTATAATGCCATGACAAAGCTTATGAATAAAGAAAAATGGGTCATAACTGCACAATTATGCTCATTAGAGGTTCAAACGTTGTTATAATCTATTTCTCTAGATCTCAAAAAAGTCTTGGAAATCATTCAAAGGTATTTGAGACTCCCAAAATTCTCCTACCTATTCATGATCATGATCATGTTATTCATTTGATTCCAAGAAGTGTTCCTCAAAACATCAGACCTTACAGATATCCTTATGCCAAAAAGAGTGAAATTGAATGTATGGTTGCAGAAATGCTAGAGGCTGGTATAATTCAACCTAGTGAAAGTTCTTTCTCTGCTCCAGTAGTATTGGTGCACAATAAGGATGGATCATGGTGCATGTTTTTGAATTATAGGGAGCTCAACAATATCACTATTAAAGATAAATTTCGTATTCATGTCATTGATGAATTGTTGGATGAATTACATGGAGCAATTTACTTCACCAAGTTGGATCTTCATTCAGGATGTCATCAAATTAGAATGAAGACCGAATACATTCTAAAAACATCATTTATAACTCATGAGGGTCATTATGAATTTTTGGTCATGCCTTTTGTCCTTACCAATGCACCTTCCACATTTCAAGGTTTGATGAATTCCATTTTCAAACCCTTCCTTATATAATTTGTGTTAGTATTTTTTGATGATATACTAATCCACAACAAGTCTTGGAAGGATCATATTCAACATGTTGACAGGGTGCTCAAACTATTGTAGGAGCATGCATACATCCCAATCATTCCTATTGATGTTGCACACCTTTGTCATAGCATTCTCCAAAATTTTATTAAAAGAATCAACTGTTCCATTTGCCTGAGGATGATGTTGAGATTGCAACAAGATGATGGAGCTTAGTGAAAAGAGTCGCCTTCACTAAGTGGGCCCGCAGGCTATTTTTTGGCGCAAGTCTATTTTTAGACTATGTCTATTTTTAGACATATGGATCATGTCTATGGATTGCAGGTTGTTGTTTATGGATGATTGATCAAGTTGGGAAAAAATAGATGGACTTCTATTTTTGATGAAAGTGTGAGTGATCACAGTGTGAGTGATCAAAGTCTATTTTTAGACTGGCTGTCAAAAATAGAAAAGTCAAATATTATTATCTCACAATAATATTTGGACTATAAACTTAATCTTATTCTCTTGGAGCACTTCAGTTTGAGCTACAGAGGTGGCACATGCACCTGTCAGAAGGAAATACGCTTTTCTTATGAGTCAGTTGAGTTGTTGCATGCATGACTTCAGTTAGAACTCAATCAGTTGAGTTTGGTGGAGTTGATTGTGGAGTTGATGGAGTTGTGTTCAGTTTAGCTTTGTTAAACTGGTTGTATTTAGTCTAACTGGCAAATATACTAGAGATGAGTTGGGTGAATTAGTTATTAATTAATTCACAAGTTATTAACTCATAATACAACTAATGAATACATCATTTAACTCAGTTGCATGTCAGTGCATGTTCAGTTCAACAGGGACAGGTGGTAGAGAATCAGATTGCTATCAGTTGTGACTATAGTTGTGCACCAGATCTTGCACAATCAAGGGATTGAGTATGCCAATGAGTTTTCTCACGTATTTGCCCACATTATAGCTTGTGCTCATGTCCAACAAAGTGTGAGTGACTATTTTGCAGGTGAAAAACGAGTTTGGTGAGCCATTCTCATCAGTTCTTAAGCAGGTATTGAGCAGCGGAGGCAGGCAAGCAGTGGAAGAGATTTGGAGATCAGATCTGAGCTGTATTGTGTGTAACAGAGGTGGAGATACTTGTGAGAAGTATTATGATGTGTAATGTTACATGACTCAATCATTAATATACAGATAGTTGGGGTTTTTAGCGAGATGCTTTCCCCGGGATACATACTGTGTTAATGTGTGAATGCTCTTAATGTTTTATTGTTATTGATGCTGCTATATTGATGATCAACGTAGAGGAGCTTATGTATTGTGTATGTTTTCCGCAATAGTACATGATCAGGATAATCTCCATTGAATATGTGTTAAATTATTCAAAATTTCTACAGATGATAATGTGTGCTCTTCTGGTGATGTACTAAAACTATTATGTTAATGCTTCAATCATGTTGTTGAGGAAGTGCGTTCCTCTATCGCTCATCAGGATCTTCGGGCATCCAAACCTCAAAAATATATACTCAAAGATGAAGTGCACAGCGGTGTCTATGCTGCAGTCCTTTATCGGTTGTTCCTCAGCCCACCTAGTCAGATAATCCTGTAGAAAATATGATCTAGGTTAACCCGATAATGCAATATAAATCAAAGCAGAATACTATAACCTACTTCTCCTATCAATTTGCGGAAGCTTAAAGATCGAGCTGAACACATATAACCTGAAGAAGAAGAATCAATCGCACAATACACATGAAAATACTTTGGGGAATGCCTCAACTAAAAACCCCACTATCTGTATTATCATACAAGGTGGAAATACATAGGAATTATACAAAGCCTTAGCTCTCACAGGTAGCCAGCTCTCAGTAAAATCCTCATAGATGCTCATAGGCAATCCTGGCTTCTCTCAAGCCTTCCTCTCTGCCCTCCAAGATCCTATTTCCTTGTGTTGTTCCTCTGGGATGATTCTCCTTCAACCAAGTGGAAAACCTCTTCTACCCAGTGGATGATCACCTGATCTCACACACTGTCAGAACTACGCAATCCTCAAGGAATGATTCCTTCTGCATGCATGAGTTTTCTTTATAAGAAAACACATGCAACTGATAGTACATTGTCCTTGACTTTAATCTCAACTGGGTCTTTCTCAGAATAGACATGCATGAGTTTCTGATGAGGGAATCTTCAGTTAACTGGAGTACACTAGTTGAGTGCATGCATGCATCAACTGACTGTTAACTCTCTATTAGTTCCTCAAATAGTTTGGAACTAATTTAACTAGACATAACTCAGTAAATTGCTAACTAATTACAACTCAAATATAACACAATCTTATCTCCTTAATTTAAAGGATATCTCTTGCATGACTTCAGAAAGACTTCTAACTTGAATTTCTCCAACTAATTAAGTCAAAATAACTTAATTAATTATTTCCAAGTAGTTTTTAAGACTAAATTCGATTTTAACTCACAATTTAATTCAAGGACGAATTAAATTGGAATATTCTTTTTGCCATATTTCAACAAATCGTCGTGGTAAAAAATTAGCATGCACCAGTCTTCTTGCCTGGTGGATTGATTGGCCCCACAAAATCAATCGTGCACTTATCAAAAGCCTACAAGGTAACATGTGGATTTAGTGGAAATTCATCTCTCCATGATGGTCTTCTAGTCCTCTAGAAAACGTCGCAAGCACTACAATATTCCTTAGAATCCTTGTGCATTGTGGGCCACCATAGTCCTACCCTCAAAAATTTTGTGCTTGATTTATTTTCTTGCGTAGTGCCATCCTTTGACACCATCATGCACTTCGACCAAATTACTGTGTCTTTCATGCTGAGGGACGTATCTGCACAATATTTCATCAAGGCCCATTTTATACAAATGCCCAACAATCAAAGAAAAATCTATCGCTCTGACTATTAGTTCTTTCTTTTGTTGCATTGTATACTCCACAGGGGTGAGTCCTATAGTCAAAAAGTAAATAATATCTCCAAAATTTTCATTAGTAGCCCTTACTATGAAGAGTTGTGCATTAGGCAATCCTTCTTCAATGGTGGTCAATTCTTCTCCATTCTCAATTCAAGATAGATGATTTGGCTCAGCGTTCTGTTTTCATGGCTTGATGATTACTTCAAAATCGTATTCTTGAAATAGTAATAGCCATCTACAAATCTCCCCCCCCCCCCCCCGGCAACATAGGCTTGTTCACCAAGTATTTCATCGTGGAACGGTCCATGAACATCTTGGAGTGCACACCCAACAAGTAATGCCTGAACTTCTACTGCGTTTACACCATAGCCAAGCCTTCGCGTTCTATCGTGGAATAATTCCTCTCCCCCTTAGATAGTTTGCGACTCGCAAATGCAATGGGATGATCAATACCCCCCTCCCCGGGCTACGCTAATACAAGTCCCAAAGCTATACATGATGCATCAACATGAATGTGGAACTCCTTCTTCCAATTCAAAAACACCAGGATCGACGCAGTGACCATTTTATCTTTTAATATGTCAAGACTATTATGACACTCGTCATCCCAGCAGAATGTGGCATCTTTATTTAGAAATTTCTCCATTGGCGTAGTGATTTGCATGTATGCCTTAATGGAATTCTGATAATATCCAGTGTGTCCAATTGTTGCACGAGCTACTTCAAGTTTTTTAATGAATCCAAATTAATAATAACAACATTTTTTTCAGGATCTACCATCATCCCTTGCTTACAGACAACATGTCCCAGTAAAATTCCATAAGGTACATAAAAAATGCACTTCTTCAAGTTTAATGAGATTTGATACTTCTTGCAGATATCCAACATCAAGCACAGGCTCGAGACATGCTTTTTCAATAGCCCAAAGACTGTCTAGTAATCAAAGTACACCTCCAGAAACTTGTGAATGAATTATTTAAACATTGTGATGACAACTCTGGAAAATATAGTCGATGCATCTTCAACCTAAACAACATGACTGTATATTGAAAGGATCCCCATTCAATAGCAAAGGTGGTCTTATTCCTATCTTCTGGCACTATCTTAATCTGATGGTACCCAGAAAACCCATCTATAAAGGAGTAGGCCTCCTATCCTCCTACATTTTCCAAAACTTTGTCTGTGAATGGTGTTGGGAACAGGTCATGTACGCATGCATCATTCAACTTCCTTAAGTTGACACAGATCCTTATTTCTCCCTTAGTATTTTTCTCTTGTACTACCATTAGACTCACCCAGTTAGATTATTCTATAGGTTCGATTATGCCAGCTACAACCATATTCTCAAGTTCCTCCTTTACCTTCTCCTTGTACTTTGGGTTGAGCCTATACGGTCATTGTTTTACAGGCTTCACATCTGGATTTAAAGTGATTTTCATGATGCCCAAGTCTCCCATGATGCCTTTTAACTCCATGAAATTCGTTGGGAACAACTCCTGGTACTCATGCAATAATTTAGTGACCTTCCCTACTGTATCTTCATCCCAATAATCTCTTATGTGCGCAAACTTGGGCTCCACCTCTGAGCCTATGTTGACCTGCCTTGTCTTAACAAGTTGTGTTACATCAGGTATTTTAACATTTGGTCCTGCCACTTCGCATTGTCCTTCTGACTCATGAATATTAATGATGTGCAGATCTTCCTCCCCATCCTTAGCAGTCATATTATAGAATTCCAGTTCATGCTGCAACTGTGCATTCCAGTTGGGTGGTACCCAAGTCATTGGCTCCTTAGGTGTTTGGAAGCTTGCTGCTTTAATTTCTTATAGGGTATCATCTATACACTAAAATCCATTCTCAATGCTAAAGGTCAATATAGAATTTTCCTTCATATCGTTCCAATCGGCGATACCATGGTGCAACTTCATTTCAAGATACCAATTCATTGGTATCACATCCAAAGTGTGAACAAATACATGTACCCATTCTAGTTGAGGTTCTTCGCCCTGTGCCTTAGTCCAATGAGACGTCTCGAGGATCATCTTTTCCATTTTACTTCTCTGTGATCCTTATGTTTGTGTGACCAAACCTGAGCCTCATCAATCGTCGGTACTCCTGCCAATCTCCTATATTATCCTTATGTGTACCCCACCAGCATGTAGGTGTAGCCCTCAAAGCCAGATCCAAGGCCTGAAATCGATGTTCTTCTGGTACATCCCTTTCAAATTTATCTAGAAATATGCTAACATCACCTATCCCATCATAATATGGTAAGTTACATACCTCAGTAGATATGCAACGAAGAGATTTTGTCATTCTATTACAGCGCAGAGTAGAAACTTCATGTAACCAGTTCTGCCAATTCTCCAATTCTTCATCCGAGTTTGAATGACATGAACTATCCTTCTCCCAGATTATCCGTCCATTTGTGGTGGGGTTGATCCAATCCTCATCACATGTAGTTAACTTATAGATGTGGTCAATATCTTCATCATCGTATTCTTCACGGACAGGTTCTGTATATCACGCTCCTTCAGAGGGATCTAAGGGAACAATGACCCTGGTACCATTCTTTTCAAATACCATACTCCTCCTTTTTAGATTGATTATGGCATCCATATTAAAATCCCAATCGATTCCGAGCAACACTGGATACAGATTATTGTTGTCCACTGTCTCGATGATTTCAAAGTCTGCCCTCATGATTGCTTCTTCAATATCCACCATAATGCCTTGCAACCGACCCATCGGAATAATATTCTTTTGATTGGGCATGCAAAACTGAATTTGTGACCATTGTAGCTTTGGTTGCCCCATTCACTCCCAAGTCTACTTTGGTAAGACATTCGCATTTGATCCCAAGTCTACTTTGGTAAGACATTCGCATTTGATCCCAAGTCTAGAATTACTTGATCCATTTCAAATTCACTAATCTGCACAATTAATCACATTTCCTGGCCAGTCCTTTTCTTATTTTTTTTGACCTTATTTACTACGCATTGTTCAAGTTGTGGCTTCTCTTTACTGAAGAAGTTTTCAATCAGTTCTTGTAACCATTCTAATGCTTTCTAGTCCCTTAAACTTCATACACGTCTACAAAAAGGACTTTAGAACGGTCGAATCAGGGTTCTCCATCACAGTACTTACTTCAAGAGCGTTCTTCCTTGGTATGAGTTATGTATGCGTCTTTGATGTCGAAGCTCCTGGGTCCATGAAACTCTTCTTCTCCTCCAAGAAATCTTCCTTTTCCTTTTTCAGATCAAACCCAATACTCGTTTCTCCTCCCTTTCTAACCCATGTATCTGCCACAGGCTTTTTTACCTTATGCCTTATCTTCTCTGATAACCACACCACTTCGTGTCACTTTATTAATTCTTGGATCATCCTCGGGCAATTTAGATCACATCATTTGTATATTTTGCGCAGGCTACTGATTCTTCTTTTCTCGCATCTTAGCCATTAAAACAAGGCAATCTTCTATCACATGGTCAAACTGTCTACTTTACTGACATGAAGAGTGAGTGGGATTCTAACGATCTCACGCATAATGTCTAGCTTTTCCACAATTATAACATATGATCTAATCCTGTCCTCGTCCAGTGCCTTCTCCTCGACCTTGAAATCCTCCGCGAACCACAGGTGAACCATTCTTTTCATGTGCGTGACCTTCAACTTGCATCCTATATGTCGGAGTTTGATCTATCATCAAGTCATAGCTGCGACAATGGCTCTCATCATGTCCTACTGATACAAAATAATTGTTGTGGCGACTGCACATATTTCTGTAAAAAATAGTAGTGATCAGTCGGGTGCTGGCCTGCAACTCAGAAAATACTACACCATATGCTCGGTCTAGTACTTGGTCCAGCACTAGGATTTGACTTCAAAGGATTGGGACCTCTACCAGCCAAATAATCAGGGTAGATAGGACACTAGTCCTTATAGTGACCTTCCTTCTTACACTTTAGGCACCATACTTTTGAGTGCATCTCAGACCGAATGTCCTTTCCTTTCTTTAGGTCTTGCAACTCCATATGAAAAATTTCCAACTAGGACTATATCTACTGAACCCCTATGTGAGTGTCTTGTACCAGTGAAGCTTCTAATTTCATCGTGATTTCTAATGCTTCCGCCTGCATCCCAATATTTTGTTGTGATAGTGGTAATCTGAGGTGTGGAAATAACGTAGCTATATACCACTCTTTGTGCAATTCATCAGAGATATGGAAGTTGGCTTGTCCCATCAAACATTTTAACCTCTGATCTACATCCTAGGCAGTCTCATTGATGGCTTGCTTAATTTATTTTATTTTTGTAATACACTGTGATTGTGACTTGGGCTTCTTAAACTCCACATTTAGTGTGTTCTTCATCATAGCTAGTGAAGCAACTGGATTCATCATACTATACTTGATATACCATGAAAACACTATGTCCTGTAGAACTATGACAAGCTGCCATTTATTCATATTGTTGTCATTGATCTGTTTCACTTTCCACACAGCTTCTGCGACAAACCAAAATTGATCAAGATCCTCTGATCCCTGACCCTTAAAGATAGGCATCTTCGTTGCGTTAGCCATGTCGAATAGTGGAGGTGGAGGTGTAGGTGTATGAGGTGGAGGCAAAGATGGAGGTGGAGTGGATGGGTGAGGAATCCCAGAAGTGCCTTGAGTTTTTGACTGTGTTGCACCTCTAGATGTACTAGGGTTTCTCCTTTCTTCTTTGTTATCTGATTCACCCAATAATGGACTATACTCACCCTCAATATATTTGTCATGATCAGCTCTGAATCTTTTTCCGCTTCGCGTAGATCCAGTCTGGCCTCTTTTAAACATCAATCTATAGGCATAACACCCTTTTCACATAACAACATCTTAATCTAGAGCTTTAAGGAATTCATATACTTACCTCGTGGACCTTTGAAAAATTTGCGCTCAGCTTCACTGTAGGATATTGTTGTGTCAATTGAAAATTTAGTAATAAATCCTTTGAGGATACTATTGATCCAGTAATCAACAGCTCTTGCAACCTTATTTTCAGACTCCTTAAGTCGCTTAATCAACTCTGGGGTCCACACAATAGGATCGTCGTGTTTCCAACAAGATCTTTTGTCTGGTTGCTTTGAAAGCCACTAGTGCATCTTGTTAGCAAATGATGTGAAAAAAACCTCAGATTGTTCTGTATAGATATAACTCTCTAACCACCTTTCTTTCAACTGACATGTATCTCTTCTTTCCTGTGCTGCAAATTCATACAACTTCCAATCTACCCAATTTTGGATCTCTTTTCTAGTCGGTAGCCACATCACACATCCCTCAGATAGATCCCAGTCCCGACAACAGAACCATTTGTTGGCTTCAGGGGCTTAGACCCAGGTTCATAGTTAGCTATGCTAACCAAAAAAACCCTATACCACCAGGCCTTTCGGAAATGATTTGCGCAACGCAAAACTACAATCTCACCCGAGGCGATTTTGGGGAATGCTAGAACCAAGTTTCTGTATCTAGAGGGACTATGTAGTGTGGCTGTAAAGTTTTTATCAGTTTTAGGGCTTAATCTGACCTTCGCGAACTGTTAACCTTATTGTTACAGTCGTAAATGGTTTTCCTACTTAACATATTTGTGAACATTGTGAAACTATTCTAACATGTATTATTTAGTGTATAAAAACGTAACTGAACCTTCGCAAGGCAATTGCATAAGAAATATATAAAATAAACCATAAATAGGCTAAAACACAGAAACTACGTGAACATAGGAAAATACACAAATTTGCTTCAAAATTATTCTTTATTAGTCAAGTCTTCCCAGATACAATCTTTCTAACCTTGCGCACGTAGGTACAGGGGCTTGCACACATAGTTGCAAGGGCCTTCATACACAGGTGCATACTTACCAAGGTCTCCACGCACATGGTTGTAAGAGCTTTCCCCTTCACCTAACTACAAAACGATCTCGCAAAAATAGACTCAAAGATACTTCATCAATTAAATTCATTCCCTTAGACTTGCTAAAACATCCCTTTATATATGATTTTACCCTTACAATACCATGGTTCGCAAACCATGGGCGGAGCTGAAAATCCTTTAGATAATCCCATCCCTTTACAAAAGAAGGGGCTTGACCTACCCTAAAGCCCCTTTGACTCTTATAAACCTATGCTACTTGTGCTCCTCAAAATGCAAAGTCTTGTCAGGCGGAAAGAGTCGATTGTGTGGACACAACCAACCTCCCTAGGAGCCTAAGACTCTCTAGTGACAAACAAGACAAACAAGAGCAATCCTTCTCTAAACATGCATTTACTATATGGGAAATCAAGTGTTTAAATCCTACCTGTAATCCAACGCTGTTGTAGCAGTCCAGCTCCTCTGATCCGGATGAGCTCCTCCTTCACTTTGAAACCTGCATACAATAACAATCAAACGATTAAATAGCACTTGATAATTTCATAGAATAAAACATATTTAACACATAGACCAAGGAGTACATGAAATAACTCATAAATAACAAGTTATTGAGAGGAATGGACTCATTTGCATTAATAGGTAACAAAAGGAACAAATACAACCTGAGCCTTGGTGTTGTGCAAGTCCTTCCCAGGGTCCATCAAGAGTTCTCCTTTACTTTGACAAAGCTCACCCACTTCCAAATAGAACAAGCAAAGATGGCAATCTCTCCTCACAAGCTTCTAAATGGGAGTCCTAATTCCTGCAGCATTTACCCTTAGAAATGTATAGCTTCCAACCTCTCCTCCTTCTGGCCCAATGCCTGTATTTATAGTGCTCAAGAGGAAGTTAATCAGGTCCACCATCAATGGGATAATCCCCTCTTTGGATGGGATAGCTCCCTTATTGATGGGATAAGTTCCTCTTTGGTAGGGGTACATGAACCATCTGGAGGCGCTCAATACACGTCGAACAACCTTCTAGAATGCTCTAGAAATGACCACAAGTAACTTTTTAAAGATGAAACTTGCGCATTTTGACCTTTACAGGGGGATGCACCTGCCCCTTTACATACAGAGCGTCCAAGGACGCAACTTTTGTGAGCATTGGGTGCGTACCCGCAGGTAAGGTTGAGAGAACCTGCGTACCCAGAGATAAATACATTTATAAAGACTTTCTCTCTTTTTGGAGTTTGACATGGAGAGCAGAGGCTTAAGACTTGCCTAAGAGGATAGCATGACTGTTGATAGAGCCATACTAACTTTAAATAGTCATGGTGACATTTTTTAGTGTAACAGATTTCCCCCTAAAGTGCGAAGCCTGTAATAGATTAGGGTTTTGTATTATCTAGGAAGGGTGAAGCGCTTTATCATTTCAAGGATTATCTCGTGGAGAGCCTGGTCAGAACCTGCAATTTTCAACACAAAATACATGTATAAGATTATATCATCACTGAGGTAGGCATTCCCATGCTCAGATCAAAACTTTAACTAACAGACTAACTACTCTGATACAGGAATGATCTTGCAATACATCATAATCATAGACTTTTGTAGACACAGTATGGGCGCAGCCATCTGTTTATGATTAGTCTACTTAGATAATGAATACAAAACTCCTCGCGGCCTGGATGGTGGAAACTAGATCCAGGGTCTTCATTTCTACTTCCCGAATTGGTACGATTCTAGCCATGCGAATAAATGAGTTGATGTCGAACATGGTAGAAACCACTTGATTACCAGTCGATGATGTAAACTGTTAACAAGCGTGAGAGAGACCACCAGTAATGTCAATGGTTCTCAAAGTACCCAGTACAATCCATGAGATGTGAATGAATGAGTTGATGTCGAACATTTCACGGAATCCTTCGATCGAAAGTCAATGATGTAAACTGACGTCAAAGGCGAGAAACCTGCCATTGATGCATGCAGACTTCAAGGTACTAACGATTTCTAAGTCATCTCTCTAGATAATGTGCTGATGTCGATAGAAAGCGACTCGTTGCAGGCAAGCCCACAACACGAAATCATTGTTCAAGTTTAAGAAATGTTGCTGTAAGGACTGACTCAGGGATTGTCAAATGGATGACAAGTATTTTGCAGATGAAAGTTTTGCTTGCAGACCTCTTGAACACATAACAACACGACAGATGGCTTGGTGATGAATAACTCAAAGTTAATCCCCGGAACCCGGCTGAAGACTTTCAAAGTGGTTTGATCAACTGTGAGGTAAAGGATTTCCCAACCCAGGTGAATGAAAAGTGTCGTGTTCAAGAGTGGTAATAAAGTTTCTTCTGAGACAAAAGGTAACAAATAGGCTCATTCTTCTCTCTTTTCCCCCACCATTTCTGGCAAGTACCTCTTTATTTTTAACAAGCTTGAGGAGGATAACATATGCTTGATTATAAGCTCATCCTTCGGATGAGTCCAACCTAGTTTTGATTCGAACCCTAGGAAGGAGTGGTTCGTTCCCATTTGTAATTGAACAGGTCCTTTACTGTAAAATGTTTAACGAGCCCAGTATAGGAGAAACTCGGCGTTTTTCAATTTTAGAGAGTCTGAAAAACTTAAGAAGACTCCAAGTTGAACTTTTTCGTAGATTTGTGTCCCTCAAGCCCGAAAAAGTATAAAATAATACCTGGGGGAACCGCTTGATCTTGCGACCAAGGAGTACTTTCATGATTAGAGTCTCTGACCTGAAAAGTAAAAAGCGATCAAGGACACGTCGTTTTATTTCCATATCGAGTTTGAAACGACAAAAACCCGACAATCTTTTCCTGTTTTTACGGTCAGAAAAGAGCTATAAGGGGACCGTCTTTTAATTCCGTTTTAACGAGTGTAAAAGAAACGCTCGGCAATCTTTTCATGTTTTAGGAGTCAGAAAAGGGCTTAAAAGATGACTCTGAGGTTTCACTTTTTCGTAAGTTTTAACGAGTTCGAAAAAATGATAAAAATGTACTCATATGGCCGACTTTCAATTTAATTTACGAGCAGGAAAAGACGGAAAGAACTCGGCATTTTCATTTGTTTTACGAGAATGAAAGATAGCAAAATAATCTCGGGATTTTCATGAGTTTAACGAGTCTTGAAAATAACTGAAATTGACTCGAGATAGGTTTCATTTTTACAAAAGCTTGAAACGAAGAAAAACTATGCTTCAAAGTAGTTTCATTTTTACACAAGCTTGAAAAAGAGGGAAAACTATGCTTGATGCCCCCTAAGCGTAACTGCTAGAGCGCATGCCCCTCAGCTTCATTTCATTCAACTAAGTACAAGATGGATGGAATGAATATTCATGAACGAGATCATTTGAAAGACTCGACCTAAAACTGAAATAACTAACCTAAATATACAACTTAACATCTACGAGATCTAGTCAAGTTCTCGATTCAAGTAGAGGAGGATTTGTTTCATTTTTTAACGAGCTTGACACAGGAAAAGAACTATGCTCGGATTCGGTTTCATGTTTACGCAAGCTTGAAATGAAAAACTATGCTTGTTATAAGTTCACATGCCCCCAGGATAATGATGCAAAACGAGGTACATGCCCCCCAAGCTTCATTGCATTCAATGAGGTGGATGGAATGAAGCTTTACTTTCAAGATCTTGGAAAGACTTGTGGGAGTTGTTTCATTTTTTAGTGAGGTTGACACAGGAAAAGAACTATCCTCAAAACCCTTGTTTCATTTTTTAAACGAGCTTGACACAAGATAAGGAACTATGCTCATAACTACTCTCTACAATCTACCTAACAAAAACTCTACTCTAAAACCTTGATTCATTTTTTAACGAGCTTGACACAAGACAAGGAACTATGCTCATGACTCCTTGTTTCTTTTTTTTAACGAGCTTGACACAAGACAAGGAACTATGCTCTAAAATCCTTGATTCATTTTTTAATGAGCTTGACACAAGACAAGGAACTATGCTCATGACTACTTTCTACCATCTACCTACTTAACCTACCCTTGTTTCATTTTTTAACGAGCTTGACACAAGACAAGGAACTATGCTCAAAAAGTTCGCATGCCCCCAGCATAATGATACAAAGCGAGGTACATGCCCCCCAGACTTCATTGCATTCAACCAGCTGGATGAAATGAAGGTTTACTTTCAATATTTAACTTGAAAAGGGAGTTGTTTCATTTTTAAGGAGGTTGACACAAGAAAAGAACTATCCTCATACCTGATTCATTTTTTAACGAGGTTGACTCAGTAACAGGAACTGTCCTCAAACCTGATTCATTTTTTAATGAGGTTGACTCAGTAACAGGAACTGTCCTCAAAACCCTACTTCCTACAATCTACCTACATATCCTAAATTCTACCTGATTCATTTTTTAATGAGGTTGACTCAGTAAAAGAACTATCCTCATGCCAACTGATTCATTTTTTAACGAGGTTGACACAGTAAAAGGAACTTTCCTCGTTACATCCAGTTTCATTTTTTAATGAGGTTGAGATGGGAACAAACTATCCTCACACACACTGATTCATTTTTTAATGAGGTTGACACAGTAAAAGGAACTTTCCTCACAACGTCCAATTTCATTTTTTACCGAGGTTGAGAGAGGAACAAACTATCCTCGTACACACTGATTCATTTTTTAATGAGGTTGACACAGTAAAAGGAACTTTCCTCACAACATCCAATTTCATTTTTTAACGAGGTTGAGAGAGGAACAAACTATCCTCGTCCACTGATCATGGCTTCCAACTGGAAGAAATACATGTCAATGGACATACCTTGATCATGGCTTCCAAGAGGTCTTCATCAGAAGGAAGAATAGTTCTCTGGAAGGAGCACATGTCAAGGGACTCAAAAGGGATAAGAACATCGTGTTCAGGTAATCCCATAGAGTTTTCCATGTCAATTACCGGCTCTAAATCAAAGGAAGATGAGCAAACAGTGAGAGGCTCACTTACATCGGTAACTGAAAACATGGGACCAGTTGCCACATAATTAACCCGTGGCAGGGTAGATCCCACTTTAGAATCAGGAACATTTAGGGGTGTCATATTATTGGTAGTTGAAACAAGACTAGGGAACGAAAGCTGGTCTACAGTCACAATACTGCTGTTGTGAGGGAAAGACATCACGCGAAAGAGTGTCGATACGACAGCTTTCATCGCATAAACATAATCTCGCCCAAGGAGTAAATTGAAATCCAAGGGACCTCGAACTACCATAAGATCAATACAGACAGTTTTACCTTCCAAGGTAATAGAAAACTTAGGAAGGATCCCTAAAGGTTCACTAATGGTTCTGTTAAAAGCTTTCAGATTCTACGTAATAGGCGCAAGCTGAGGGGAACCCAAAGCTTTCCAAACAGTTGAGGATAAAATACTAACAGAAGCGCCCTCATCTACCTGAGTACGATGTATGTCCCTACCACCAGCCTTGACAATGATTTGGAAAGGGATGGAGGAAGGAAGACGAGGTTCTGTCAGTCTATTCCAATCAAAGGAAAAGACCTCAGTGCTTGGAGGGGGTTCTGTAGAAACAGGTGAAATGCCCCCCGGCATAGAAGAATCTGATGTAACAAGAAGAACCTGAGCAGTATGAAGTTCACTCTCTAAAGGGAAAGTGGGATCGACCGATTGTGAAATTGAATCGACCACTTGATCAACTAATGGATCATCAACCTGAGTGATATGAGTTTCACTCTCCAATGGAAGAGTGTGATCTACTGTACTTGAATTTAAATCAATCACTCCGTCAGTTTACGGTAACCAGTTGGAAATTTTTGCTGTGGAATAATAAGTTTTTCCAACAATGTTGAGGCTTCATCCATGTGAGGGCAAATGTGAGTTTGATGACTCCCTTTGCATAACTTACAAGGAAACCTAACTTTACCCTTTTTCCCAGGAACCTGACTATCACTGGTTGATGGATCAATGAAAAGTTGATGAGATTTTTCTGACCATACTTCCAAGACCTTTGGAATACCAGGACAATTGACAAGGAAGTGGTCACCCTTACATAGCCTGCAAGGGTATTTGGGTTTACGATGCATGTCGGAGTTTTCCTCAACACAACTAACACTTACAGTCGTGGTTGGTTGGTTGACTTCTTTCTTATCTTGCTTCTCCTTCTTCTTCTTCTTCTTCCCTTTCTTCTTCTTCTTAGCCTCCTGGTTACTAGCATCAAGGCTTTTACCAGGCGAAGAGGAAGAAATGGAGGAAGAAAAATTAGGCGAAGAAGGTAAAGGGTCAACAGAAGGTTGGTGATGTTGAGATGGTGAACTCTGTTGAGGTGAAGCATCCGGTTGAGATGGAACAATTGGAGTATTTTGGGCCAACGAAGTTGAAAATAACCATATCGGTAATCCTATTGTAAATCCAGGTAATGACAAAGTAGCCATATAAGGAGGACCAACATTTCCAAAGTAAGGAAAAGTACTAGGATTCTCATTAGGAGGGGTTCCTAGGTTGATAAATTCCGGAACATTTGCCATTATATTCAACTTCAGTGAATTTTATTAACAATTTAAAACTAAAATTAACAATCCACAATTCACACCTAACAATTAAAATTCACAATTCACACCTATGGTCTCTAAAAGTAAAAACAAACAAATTAACACGCGCTATCAAATCTAGGAGTCAAACCATACACAAACAGTAGCCTTCCGGACCGAAAACACTAGTTGGTGATGAAGCCCAACATCGCCGAATTCAGTACAGAAGTGGTGGGTGGAACAGTTACCCTGGCAACCTGCTTAATTAATAGACTGGACCAAGTTCCTCCACTTTAATTGTCTCGAGTGAAGTGAACCCCCCAGAAAATCCAAGTGAGTCTAGCCGACGTCTGCTCCAGGTACAGTGGGATCTTCCCTCCACCGTCACCTTCGGTAGAACCCTAAAGATAATGGTCACTAAGGTTACCAACAGCAACAAATGCACCTGGGGGAACAGTCTACACTCCGACAGCACGAAAGGGCAGAGTATCAAGCTCAATCCCCTTGCCGGCTCCTTGACAATAATCCAAGGTTTACCGACAAGTGACCCCTGGCTCCTCGACAATGGTTAATCCGAGGTTTACCGTTTGTAATACGTGCATGTCTGGCGTCGTTCCCAACGAGGGAGGATTGATCCCCTCACTGGTTCGGACACGAGCTCGTGCTTCTCCTTTAAGAGGAGCTTTCCCAGAGTACAAATGAAACAGTTGAATTTATCCTACCACAAGATGAGCTACCTGTTTGGTTTTGCTGTCTTGGAGAGTTAATTACTCTCCTACTCCAAGACACTAGCCTAAGTTATATTGGTGTTTCAGAGCCCTAGAAATGTAAAAATTACTAGATGAATTTTAATTAAGCGTTGTGTTATTAAGGCTGTTATTACTCAAATGGGTAAATGGAGATGAAACCAATGGTGTTATGACCCGACTCAACTGAATGCAATCGAATATGATAATGTAATCGTTTCAATTCGATGAATCCTAACTAAAGTAAGGAGAGAGTTTCCATTCACTTCCAACAATGCAAAAAATTGATCACTAAGAGAAAATATAGCAAATTCTCTAATGCACTAATTTTATCAAGAAAAACTAATGCAAATCAATTCCAAACCATTTTTTTTTTTTTTTTTTTTGTGTAAATTCAAATCAAAGAAAACCGATCTAAATCTACGATTGATTTTTTCAGAATGTAAACTATGCAATGGTAATCTAAGCACAATTCACTTGAAAAGTATGCAAATGTAATCTATGCACATTTTTCATTCATATTCTAAAAATGAGAATTCTAATTATGCAAATGTGATCTATGCAAGAGAATTCTCAAACACAAGATGATTCTAATGTAATCTAAGAATCAATCAAGTGCAAGTCGAGAAAACTGGGTGAGAGTTCCAAAGATCAAAAAATAAAAACACTCAAAGGCGATTAACACTCATACACAATTTAGCCCCCCCCCCGGCGAATGAGGGGGAAATGTTTTTGCAAAAACAAAAGCAAAAAGATGCAAAATTGTGAAAAGACTGAGACAACCCTCCAAGTAATGACCAAAGGAAATCAAATCAAGAATTTCTCAAAAAGAGACTCAAAACACCCAATTGATGAAAGCTTAAAGCAGGAATGCCAATGAAACAAGCTCAGGTGAAGATCTTTGACAAGAGACTAATGGGTCTGGGTTGTAAAAACTAAGAAAAAGCAAAATCTAAGAGAAAAAATGCAAAAAATGGAATTTTCTTAAATTTTAGCAGGGGACGCAGGCAACCAGTTAAGCCAGGTGCGGGCCCGCTCTGTGCACACAGCGACAGTGCGTCCAGGGACGCACTGTGCAATACTCAGAGGGTGCGTCCTACTGGAAAATTCAAGAAAAACTAAATTGAATCTAACCCTAAGCTAACCCACACAAAAACAAAGTCACAGAGCCAAAAACCAGAAAATAAATGACTTTTCTCAGAGCAAAGTTGCATACAAAGGAAAAGACTTTCACATCAATGGAGTCCCCATCGGAGTCGCCAATTTGTCAGGCGGAAAGAGTCGATTGTGGGGACACAACCAACCTCCCTAGGAGCCTAAGACTCTCTAGTGACAAACAAGACAAACAAGAGCAATCCTTCTCTAAACATGCATTTACTATATGGGAAATCAAGTGTTTAGATCCTACCTATAATCCAACGCTGTTGTAGCAGTCCAGCTCCTCTGATCCGGATGAGCTCCTCCTTCACTTTGAAACCTGCATACACTAACAATCAAACGATTAAATAGCACTTGATAATTTCATAGAATAAAACATATTTAACACATAGACCAAGGAGTACATGAAATAACTCATAAATAACAAGTTATTGAGAAGAATGGACTCATTTGCATTAATAGGTAACAAAAGGAACAAATACAACCTGAGCCTTGGTGTTGTGCAAGTCCTTCCCAGGGTCCATCAAGAGTTCTCCTTTACTTTGACAAAGCTCACCCACTTCCAAATAGAACAAGCAAAGATGGCAATATCTCCTCACAAGCTTCTAAATGGGAGTCCTAATTCCTGCAGCATTTACCCTTAGAAATGTATAGCTTCCAACCTCTCCTCCTTCTGGCCCAATGCCTGTATTTATAGTGCTCAAGAGGAAGTTAATCAGGTCCACCATCAATGGGATAATCCCCTCTTTGGATGGGATAGCTCCCTTATTGATGGGATAAGTTCCTCTTTGGTAGGGGTACATGAACCATCTGGAGGCGCTCAATACACGTCGAACAACCTTCTAGAATGCTCTAGAAATGACCACAAGTAACTTTTTAAAGATGAAACTTGCGCATTTTGACCTTTACAGGGGGACGCACCTGCCCCTTTACATACAGAGCGTCCAAGGACGCAACTTTTGTGAGCATTGGGTGCGTACCCGCAGGTAAGGTTGAGAGACCCTGCGTACCCAGAGATAAATACATTTATAAAGACTTTCTCTCTTTTTGGAGTTTGACATGGAGAGCAGAGGCTTAAGACTTGCCTAAGAGGATAGCATGACTGTTGATAGAGCCATACTAACTTTAAATAGTCATGGTGACATTTTTTAGTGTAACAAGTCTTTACATGACTCGGACAAAACTTAGACCCAGGGCACCCTACCCAACCGTCTCTTCACCTTCCTTTTCTCCTATTTTCTTTTATTTTCATTAAAAGATTCTAATCAATATTTCTTTTCATTTCTCAATTTCCTTAGCCATAAATAAACCGAAAGTGACACCAAATAGGATGTTTTTTTCCCATAATTCAACTTTGAATACATGTCCCATGACCTTGGTCTTATTTTAGTTACATGGAAAATCAACCAGGGGTTGTTACACTCCATTCACAAAACTTCATTATTCTCAAATCGAACTCAACTGATACTCTTTACTAGATAAAAAATACAAGAACTAGTGACTTTACTACTAAGCTTGGATATAAGGCACGGTTCAAGGTAAATTTTGAAGGCATGAATTTATAGTTGTGGAATACCCTTTGGAAAGTAGTCGGCCCCTCAAATAAAAAATATTTACTTGGATATACCTCAATAATAAATTCTTACCTAGGAGGGAGGTTCTCATTGCTCATGGTTAACATGGCCTAAGAAGATGTCCGTTATGCAATTAGCAGGAAGGGACAACATTGCATCTCTTTGTGAACTATCCTTTTTCGAGATAGCTTTTTACACTCATTCAGTCAACATTAAATCCCAAACCACTCTGGATCTCCAACCCTCTTACAGGATCTATAAGACAATGGATATTAGATAAAATTGTTGGTTCATACTCAAGTATCCCTTGCATCATGATCAACAATATATGGAGAGATCGTAACTTAATTTCGTTACATGAAATGATGATATCCCTTGAGTTGTGCACTTTAAAAATGATTTATCTTGCAAAGGAATATTAGAATTGACATAATTCCTCTACAGAACGTGTGCCTTTCATGTAAAATATTAACTATGATGTTTCGTAGGGCTTCATCGATGGATATATCTAAGGGAACCTATCCCTTTGTGGTGTTAGAGTGGTTATCTACTTCAATCAAACAAACTTCCTTTCCTGCAGATATTATCCTGGCAGTGGATCTAAAAATAATGTAGAATTTACAGAGCTTTGGTTTCTTCTCAAGACTGGCAAGATGAAAAATATTCCTAGGCTCCAAGTTCTTGGGGATTCCAAGTTGGTCATTGTTTAGGCCACTTGAAGTGTCATATTCCAAAATATAAGCTTAGATTCGATTCTTTAGGAAATTCTATGGTTAGCCTTTACTTTTTCGTGGTTTTCCTATAATCACATCTTATGAGAATTAAAGAAGGAGGTTCATGCCATCTCCAAAGAAGCTCTTCAAATTTCCATAAGATCTACAGTTATACTCAAATTAAATCATTGGAAAGAAATTGATGATATGGGGTTTCACCTTTAAATAATTGTCTAGTCCTTTGTCTTTCTCAGTTCTTTTTTTCTATGATCATAGTTGTACGTGTTTTTGTATAAGTCCTCCCATTTTTTACAAAAGGAACAACACATGAAAGAAGAAAGCATTGTAGATGGAAAAAAAAAACACGAGGTTTAAAAGAGGAATGACTCTCTATCAGGCCCATCAAGGTTATTAATAAAATACAACAGAAAGATACATTGAAAAATAAATTTTAACTCATACACTAGACACAAGATTTATGTGGAAAACCCGATTCAAGAAAATACCAAGGGGAAAGGGATTCATAGCTTTTTATTATTATAAAAATAAAACATATTACATTTCACCTGCTTCTTTTTCACTCACACCCCTATAAAAATATATTTCATTATAATACCATGGGCTCAATACCATTGGACATCACCATGGGTTACTAATACCATGGGTGTGGACAACTTTTCCTTTGATTTGGTCTCAAACCTAATAATCTCCCACTTGAGACTAAATAGAAGCTTGAGCAAATGTTTTTTACATTGTTTCTCTCTCCTTGTTACTAATACTGTCTCAAAATGCATTTCATCATGTTTGCATTGCTCCATCCAAGGTTCTACAAATCCCTTGCTTGTCTCTCAACAAAATCTTTGTTAACATATCAGTTGGATTTCCTTTAGTGTGTATTTTACGCAATTGTAGAAACCCATCATCTCAAACTTGATGAATCCAATCATATCGAACATCAATGTGCGTTATCTTAAAATGATATGTTAGGTTTTTTGCTAAATGAATGGTGCTCTGACTATCACAAGGCAACACCTATTTATGTTGTTTTATTCTTAGCTCTCTTAAGAATCGTTGTGTCCAAAACATCTCTTTGCAAGATTCCATGGAGGCTATGTATTATGCCTCTATTATTGACATTAGAGAAATTTTTAGGTCAAAAATGGGTCTCAAAACAAAAATGTACAACCAAAATCAAATTTATAAGAAGCAATAGAATTCAAGATGATGATGTCAACCATGGCGGATGATTCATCATTTTTGGAGTAAAAAAAAAAAAAAAAAACTACTTTTTCAACTTGTATTTTCAACATATATCCCTACAGTTTTACTCAAATTTTAATCGGGAGCACATATTGGATGCATAATTTAATTCCCCATCCAAGGAGTACCCATGTTGCATACTTTTGATGGATCGTGCTACATAAAAATGAGAAATGCATGAAAAAATGTAATTGCAATCACATTTTTCCATATGTTTCTCAGTTTTCATGTAGTAGGGTTATTTGAAAGTATGCAACATGAGTTCTCCTTGGATGAGGAATTAAATTATGCATCCAAAGAGTGCTCCCACTCAAAATTTGAGTAAAATTATAAGGAGTGAAGTTGAAAAAGTAGTTTTTCCTTTTTTCTCTCTAAAATTTGATGATGTAATCTTATATTATTTTATTATTTCCACTATTATTTTTATAATATTCCTTAGGAGTCCCATTTTATACCTCACAATTTATCTAATGGGGGGCTACTGCTTTATGCAATCTAGACATCCAAGATATTGTTACACCTACAAAAGTATATAAATAACTAGTGGCGGACTTTCTAGTATCCACATCTCCAACCATATTCACATTTGCATAAACTTCAAGAAAAACATTGTTATTAGCAAAACATAAACAATAATTACTGGTACCTAAGTATTGAGGGTTTTCCGCATTGCATTATATTAGATATCATTTTTGGGATTCAACTCTGTTAAATGAGTCATTCATCTATGATCATTTCCATGAGAGGTAGTCGTAAAATGACTAATTTTTCATGCTTTTTGAATAGTCCACTTAGCACTCATTGCATCGGGTGATGCTCACGGGGCTGAAGAAATGGGATTGAAACTAGTGAAATGAATCACATAGCGTCAATCATCACTTACAGGGCTTGCACCCAGTAACCAGGACTTCCTGGGAGGTCACTCGTCACGGATCGCCTTTGGCTCAAATGTGCTTAACTATGAAGTTTTCCCCACAATCAAGGCCACTTAACTTGCTACCCCAATTGAAAAACCTTAGCAAGTACCTAAGTATTGAAGGGTTTTCGCAGTGCATTATATCAGATATCATTTTTTGGGATTTAACTGCGTTAAGTGAGTCATTCATCTATGACCATTTCCATGGGAGGTAGTCGTAAATTGACTAATTTCTCATGATTTTTAAATAGTCCACTTAGTACTCATTGCATCGAGTGATGCTGACAGGGGTGAAGAAGTGGGATTGAAACTAGTGAAATGAATCACGTAGCGCCAATCATCACTTCAGGGGCTTGCACCCAATAACTAGGACTTCCCTGGAGGTCACCCATCCCAAATCGCCTTTGGCTCAAGTGTGCTTAACTGTGGAGTTTTCCCCACAATCAAGACCACTTAAATTGCTACCCTATTTGCAAAACCTTAGCAAGTATTATTCCTCATGAACCATTCAAGTAGAGCTCCCTTCACTCTTTTGTATTTAAGTATTGAGGGGTTTTCGCAATGCATTATATTAGATATCATTTTTTTGGATTCAACTACGTTAAGTAAGTCATTCATCTATGACCATTTCCATGAGAGTTAGTCGTAACTGACTAATTTCACATGATTTTTGAATAGTCCACTTAGCACTCATTGCATTGGGTGATGCTCACAGGGGTGAAGAAGTGGGATTGAAACTAGTGAAATGAATCACATAGCACATCTTCACCCCTCTGAGCATTACCTGATGCAATGAGTGCTAAGTGGACTATTCAAAAATCATGAGAAATTTGTTAGTTACGACTACCTCTCATGGAAACAGTCATAGATGAATGACTTACTTAGCACAGTTGAATCCAAAAAAATGATATCTAATTACTAGTACCATTGAGATACCTAAAAATCTACTTTACCACTTACCAATTTTGTTTTCTTGGATTTGAAGGGAATTGGCTCACTACTCCCATTGAATGTGAAATATTTGGATGGGTGCATACATCAAGCTACCAATCACTGAAGCATAAGGGATTTCACTTATTTCCTCATTCTTCTTGTCATCATAAGGGCAAAAATTAATACTAAGTTTGAAGTGTGATGTTAGGGGTGTACCAATTGGTTTGGAATCCTTCATATTGAGCATGTCTAACACCTTCTCAATATATTTTTCTGGCGACAACCACAAATTTTTGTTTTTTCCACCAAGTATAATTCTCATGCCCAATATTTATTGTGTTGTACCTCAAATTTAATTGCAAATTAACTGCCAAAATCATTCTTCAACCTATTAATCATGTTCTTATAATGTCTAACAATTAGCATATCATCAACATACAAAAATAGTACAATATACCTTTCTTCGTCATACCTCTTGATGTAGAAAAAATTATCAACCTCTAGTCTTTTAAAGCCACGGTCCAACATAAATGAATCAAATTTCTTGTACCATTGATGAGGTGTTTGTTTCAAACCATAAAGGCTCTTCTTCAACCTGTAGACAAGGTTCTCCTTACCTTTTACCTTGAATCCTTTGAGTTGTTCCATATAAGTGTCCTCCTTTAATTCTCCATTAATAAAAGTTGTCATCACATCTATTTGTTCACATTCCAAGTCTAATGCAACAACATAACAAAGATAGATCCTATGGATTAAATTTTAACAATAGGTGAATTTTTTTTATTTAAAGTCAATCCCTTCTTTTTGGGAAAATCCCTTCACCACTAGCCTTGCTTTGTATCTTTCCTTTTTCTCTTCACCTTCATGTTTAATTTTGTATGGGAACTTATTCCTTTTAGAAGCATCACTAACTCCAAAGTTTTATTTTCCAAAAGGGATTCCATTTCTTCCTCCATTTATTTCTTCCACTTCATAAGCTTCTTGAAAACAATGAGGTTCACTTTCACCAGTTATAAAAATATATTTTGAGGGTGGATGCCTTTGTGAAGGCTCATGGTAGCTAGTAGCCCTACGAAACAAATGTGGTGGTGTATTTTTTTGTTAAATCTCTTGTAATGGATGCATAAAATTTTATTCTTGTTGTGGCCCATTATTTTCCACTTGTTTTCCATCCTGTTCTTGAATTTGTTGCCTAGGTTCTCGCAATTGTGGGATATTTTCTTGTTGTTCTAGAAACTTTTCAACATTTTTTTTTAACCTCCATATCACCTATAGGAATTTTATACATCTCTATTTCATTAAATATTACATCCTCTATTATAACAATTTTGTGATTAATTGGATCCCATAGATGGTAACCAAAATCACCATTCACATATCCCATAAAACCACATTTCCTTGATTTATCTTGTAATTTGGTTCTATGCTCCTTTAGAATATACGTAAATGCTTCACATCAAAAAAACATTAGGTAAGAATAATTTAAATTTTTACCAATCTAAACTTCTTTAGGAATACCACTATTTAGGACTGTAAAAGGTGACAAATTGATGAGATAACAAGTTATCCTTATTTATTCTACCCAAAAATGTTTTTTCAACTCAAAATTTGACAACATACTCCTTACCTTCTCTATAATAGTGTATTCCACTCTTTCCATGGTACCATTATGTTGGGGAGTACCATAGACAATCTTCTCATATTTAATACAAAACCTGTTACAATAATTCTTGAATGCATTGGAGAAATATTCTCCACCACAATTTGTCCTCAAACACTTGAGAAATTTATTAGCCTCCATTTCAACAACAGCATGAAATTTTTGAAATATCTCAAACACCTCACCTTTAATTTTCATAAGGTATGCCTAAACCTTCCTATATGCATCATATTATTATCACAAAATATGAGGCTCTTATTGAAGACTTAATATTCATCTTCCCAAACACATCAATGTGTATTAATTCTAATAAATTTATTTTTATTTCATGACCACCTCTCATAAAAGAAACTCTTCATTACCTTCATAAATACAATTCTCACAAGGACTAGTTCATTGGATTTCAAACCGAGACATATGCTTTTACCAACAAGAAATTTTAGGCCCTTTTCACTCATGTGGTCTAAGTGCTTATGCAATAAATCCACTAAGTTTCAACAATAAATGCATATAATATCTTTTTTGTTTCTCTCATTATATACAAGGTTCTTGTCTTAGAGCCTTTAGCTAACACTAATGACCCTTTACTAATTTTCCATCCACCTTTCCAAAAGGTTGTGGAGCATCCTTCATCATCCAGTCATCCCATAAAGATCAAACTCATACACATTTCTAGGGCATGCCTAACCTCTTTCAGCAAGATACCCTATCCCTCCTTTGTCTTGATTCAAGAATCTCACACTCCAACAATATTACAAAAGTAATTATTTCCTAAATGTATTCTACCATGATCACTTGCTTCATATGTAATAAACTTATTTTTGTTTAGGGTCACATGGTGAGATGCCCCATAGTCAAGTACCCAATCAATGTTATTGTTAGTAGTATATAAACATGCTTATTCTACTAAAATAATAAATAAGATATCACTTTAAAAAGCTACAACAATGGTCTCACCTTCATTTGTATTACTTGAATTTTGATTTGTGTTAATCGATTTTGTTCCTTCTGTTCTTTCTTCCAAAACCAACAATCCTTTTTCTTATGTCATATTTTTCCACAATGAAAAGAAGTAAGTCTTCTTGTTCTTGGATTTTGAATGCCCTTGTACACTATGTTCACTTTTCCTTCCATGATTAGCTAAGGCTAGATCTTCGCCTCCCGAGTTTTCCACAATTGATTTGCGTCATGACTCCTCATTCATAAAATTGTTGCTAATGACATCAAACTTAAGGGTCCCAGTAGGTGTTGAAGTTTTCATAGCTATTATCTAATTCTCCCATTTGTATAGCATGGAGCACATAAGTAGGATGGCTTTTATTTCATCGTCCAAAACAATTTTGACATAGGAAAATTGACTAGTAATTATATTAAATTCATTCAAATACTCTACAATTGAAGCACCCTCCTTCATCTTCAGGTTATATGGCTTCTTAATCAAGAAGAATTTATTTGAAGTCGTATTATTCTCATACAAGTCATCCAACTTCTTCCATATCCCTTATGTTTTCTTCTCACCCAGTACATCAATGTAGGCACTCTTTTCTACACATTGTCAAATTGTAGCAATGACCTTCCTGTCCAATGACATCCAAGCATCATCTATCATTGTTGATGGTTTCTTTGACACTCCTTCAATTGGAAAATAATGAGTACATCTTCCATTTGTGATTTCCATAGGGGAAAATTGGCTCCATTTAGCTTCTCCATATCGCCCAATATATTACTCTCCATACTGTTGAAATTTGAATGCAAGACAAAATTTCTTAACATGATAATTACTTGTGACTATTCATATATGTTTTCCATTTAGTATGTAATTTAGTCATTAGGTCATCAAGCAATTATACAATACAAAAATACAAGGCACATCAGAGACTAAGCCAGAGGCTATGGAAAAACCCACAAAGGGAAAACCCATCAATCCTTTCCTTACATAATCTTAGTCAACAAGAGAAATCCAAGTCAAAATAATAAGATAAATCCTTATACCATTTCTTTCATGGTATATGATTTCTCACTTAGAAATTTGGGTTTGGTTAAGTGTCTCTCCTCACTCTTGTTATTGCCCTTTTCTAAGGGTTCACTGTAAATTCCATCCTCCGAGAAAACTATGGCTTTGATTTTGGCTAATTGTGTTGGGGTGTATGGGATATGATGATAGCGTATCCAATTTAGTGGGGCTTGAGATGGTTATCAGACGGAGTCATATCCCCTTCTTTATGATTGACTTTTTAGAGTACTTTTCATTTTTTAGGTGACAGTTTGTTATCACTGAGACTATAGTGAATATCACTATAAAAAAATTTGATAAAATGTATAGGTCACCGGGCTACATACAGTCCTTGTCGTCAATCTAGGTGACAACAAGGTCTTCATCTGTTGACTGTGGAGGATTTGTTGAACCTCAGTGAGCCAGATTACCCATCTTCAGGTTATCAGTCTCCAATATCTAACATTGAATCAGTCAATACATCCCAAGAATCAATACTGCCGAAATATTTTTTCACTAAAGGTTTTGTAGCTCCTTATATTCCTCCTATCACTGAACCTTTGGGGCCGCTATTGATTCAAGTTGCACTTGTACCTACCATGTCTTCCACTGTACCTACACCCACCATTCTGTCGGCAACTAATGGTTCATGGACTTTTGTGGACAATTTGGTCCACCCTCACTTTCCCAGCCAACAGCTAGTACTACACCACTGATCATGAACCCCGCAATATAAACTGTGCCAAGTCTGAGCAGCTTAGTTACACCCAACATGAGTGGAACCCCGTACATACTAGTTTCTTCCCCTTTTGTGTTTACTCTTGAACCTTCGGAAAGTGCTCCAAATAGCGTTGTTAGCATAGGTCCCTTCAGCAAACCCTTTGGTTGGATTCCTTTGTTTAGTTCAAACTCCCAGGTTCAAATGCCAGAGGGCATTACAGTTCCCCCTCTATTTATAGGTCAAACTGGACAGTCATTGATTTACATCAATCCTCCATATGTCAGTCAAGTACTGATGCCCAACTATGTGGCTGGTGGGATCCCTCAACCCGGTCTTGCTTAATCCATTTAAGCACCCCATTCTCAACCTCAATTGAGTCAAGGGGGAAATTATTATCTTGGAGGAAATCAAGCTTATATCCCCCAGTCTAACAACCCATGTGGACAACCACAATATATGATTGTTCCTTAAGGAAACTATTATTTAACAAATCCTATGTATGATGTTGGGAACTATATGATGGGCATACCACAAGGAACCTCAAGTAATTCATTGTCATCCTGGTAAGAATCAGGGGCACCAAACACTTTTCCTTTTTTGGCAACATTCAACATCCCCGATTTGTACAAATTGACCAAGGATCCCATCGACCATAACTTACATTGGCCTCCCATCCCACACAAAATTCCTATCGACATCCCAAAGTTTGAAGGAAAATAAGGGGACGATCCAACTCTATGGTGGATAACAGTCTCCGACTCTGGCTCTTCCCCTGCACCCTTACTAAAAATGCTGCCAAGTGGTACATTGAGTTACCACACGCGTCATTTAATACCTTTGGCGCCTTGGCGATAGAATTTTTAAAGCATTTTCAGTTACCCATCTGCTACGAAACTAGGATAGAACTCCTTACTACTTTATGCCAAGACACCTCCACCAACATCTCTGATCACTTTCATGAATGGATACGTAGGTGAAGGCTAGTCAAAGCTCCCATTCTAGATTATCTATTAGCATATTGGTTCTATAAATCTCTTCTTCGCCAAATCACAAAGGATGTTGCCTTAGGTGGTGCATCACTGAAGACCAATCCATTCATCATCCCAACACTTAGATTTGATTTATTCGCAATTTGGCACATTATACAACGTAATCCCCAATGCCCCCAGAACTTCCAATGTTCCCACTACTCAACAACCCGGCATGTGTGCTGATGGTATTATCGATGCTACCTCTGGGTTCGTTGTAAAACAACTTAGTGGACACATTGCCCAGTTGTCTGTTGATCGCGCTAGCCAATCGATTTCTCTGCCTACCTCTGTGATAAACTCTGTGCAGTATACACAAAAACCCAATGGTAATAATAATAAGAATAAGAAAAGATCGCTCCTTCTAAAGAGCAGCCAACCAAGCAATCCAACCCAAAGCAGAAAGTTATTGCACTACCTGACACCGTAAAGGACAAAGCTGTCAAGTTCCCTTGGAAAATGTGTGCGAAAGACCATATGACACATCGATATCTGCGCCTCCAAGAATGCACTGATCTTCTTGCTCAAAATGACACTGGCCAGACCCCCGCGGTCCTACACAACCCTTTCCCTGCTCAACAACAACAACATCTTATTGCAAACCTACCTCAACCCGCACAAGGGGGAAATGGCGGTTCACATGATCCTTCAGCTAGTGAAGGACCATCGACCGTTTACACCTTTGAAATGGTTTATCTTCAAATGCGAGCCAAAATGTATGGAGCTCCATTCACTAACGCTTAGGATGCTTCCTCAAGTTCAAACCCACCGCCGCCCAATGATATTCATATAAAAATGTTGGTTTCTGATATTGTATTTTTGGGGGCACTTCGTCGTATAACACATAATACATCTTCACGTGCTGCCCAGAACTACAATATTATAGAATATTTGGCGCAAGAACCATCAACAATGTCTGTACTTGAAGTATTACAAACTTTTCCAACACAAAGGAAATCTCTGCTTTTGGCTATTGGTGTGGTTGACCCTCAGGATTCCATGCTATAAATATTCGACATGGAGAAATGGGAACCTCCCCTTTCCCATCAGCTTGCATTTCAGGTGCAATTTTTTTCGAAAGGACGAGGGGTACATAGAACTATCATTGGCAAAGATGCTTTGACCTACATCATGTCTACTTGATGTTGGCTCGCCTTTGGTTCTCCAACCCTCTCTCCACCGTCAAATTCCCTTAAATATTTCGATGACCATACCTCAATTGAGTAAAGGGGGCAATTATTATCTTGGGGGAAATCAAGCTTATATCCCCCAGCCTAACAACCCATATGGACAACCACAATATATGATTGTTCCTCAAAGAAACTATTAGTCAACAAATCCTATGTATAATGTTGGGAACAATATGATGGGCGGACCGCAAGGACCCTCAAGTAATTCATTTTCATCCTGGTCAAAATCATGGGCACCAAACACTTTGTATTTTTTGGCAACATTCAACATCCCAGATTTGTACAAACTGACCAATGACCCCATCTACCATAACTTACATTGGCCTCCATCCCACACAAAATTCCTACCAACATCTCAAAGTTTGAAGGAAAACAAGGGGATGATCTAGGTACACATGTTACCACCTATCATCTATGGTGCATATCCAACTCCATGGTCGATGATAGTCTCCGGCTCCGACTCTTCCCCTGCACCCTTACTGGAAATGTTGCCAAGTGGTACATTGAGTTACCACGCGTGTGAGTTAATACCTTTGGCATCTTGGCAATGGAACTTTTAAAGCACTTTCAGTTACCCATTCGCTACGGAACTGGGACAAAACTCCTTACTGATTTATGCCAAGACACCTCCACCAACATCTCCGATCACATTCATGATTGGAGACATAGGTGAAGGCCATTCAAAGCTCCCATTCCAGATTATCTATTAGTAGATTGGTTCTATAAATCTCTTCTTCCCCAAATCGCAAAGGACGTTGCCTTAGGTGGTGCGGTCACTGAAGAACAATCCATTCATCATCCCAACACTTAGATTTGATTTATTCATGGTTTGGCACATTATACAATGTAATCCCCAATGCCCCTAGAACTTCCAACGTTCCCGCTACTCAACAACTTGACATGCACGCCGATGGTATTATCGGTGCTACCTCTGGGTCTTCTGTAAGACAACTTAGTAGACACATTGCACAGTTGTCCGTTGATCACACTAACCAATCAGTTTCTCTTCCTACCACTATGATAAACTCTGTGTGGTCTACACAAAAACCCAATGGTAATAATAAGAAGAATAATAAAAGACTGCTCCTTCTGAAGAGCAGCCGGCCAAGAAATCCAACCCAAAGAAAAAAGTTGCTACACCACCTGACACTGGAAAGGACAAAGCTGTCAAGTTCCCTTGGAAAATCTGTGTGAAAGGCCATATGACACATCGATGTCCGTGCCTCCAACAATGCAGTGACCTTCTTTCTCAAAATGACACTGGTTGGACCACCGCAGTCATACACAACCCTTTCCCTACTCAGTAGCAGCAACATCGTTTTGCGAACCCCCCTCAACCCCCGCAAGGGGACAATGGCGGTTCACATCATCCTTTAGCTAGTGAAGGACCATCAACTGTTTACACCTTTGAAATGGTTTATCTTCAGACACGAGCCAAAACATATGGAGCTCCAGTCCCTAACGCTCAGGACGCTGCCTCGAGTTCAAACCCACCGCCGCCCAACAATATTCATATCAAAATTTAGGTTGCTAATATTGTAATTCGCCCCCCAAAGGGGGCACTTCGTCGTACAACACATAATACATCTGCACATGCTATCCGGAACTAAAGTATTGTAGAATATTTATCGCAAGCACCATCCGCTATGTTTGTACTCGAAGTATTGCAAACTTTTCTAGCACAAAGGAAAGCTCTACTTTTGGCTATTGGTGTGGTTGACCCTCAGGATTCCATGCTAGAAATATTTGACATGGAGAAATGTAAACCTCCCCTTTCCCACCAGCTTGCATTTCAAGTGAAATTTTTTTCGAAAGGACGAGGGGTACATAGAACTGTCATTGACAAAGGCGCTTCGACCTACATCATGTCTACTTCATGTTGGATCGACTTGGGTTCTCCAACCCTCTCTCCACCGTAAAATTCCCTTAAAGCTTTCGACAACCTTACATTCATCCCGAAAGGTTACCTTTCCAACTACCCCATCAATTTGAGTGGAAAAAAGTAACAGTGGACACTGAAGTCATGTATCGAAGACTCAACTATAATCTACTTTTAGGTCACAGTTGGACTTATGACATGATTGCCATTGTGTCTACTTTTTTTCACATCATCCTATTTCCATTAGATGGAAGGATAATCATAGAGGAATAGAGGTCCTTTTGCACCCCAGATTACTCCCCGTTGCTTAAAGCACTGTACCTTTACTGGGTGGCATACCTGAATCTTATGTCAATATCGGCACTGGTATTTTGAAGGGTTCTTCCCTAATGGGTTGTTTTCCTCTCTCACTGCACGTAGTTCCACAAATAGTTTGTATGCTCTCCACTATTCCTCATGACCGAACTGATCCCTAGATCCTCTTGGTCCCTTTAGACATTGATTCTTATGGAGAACAAATGTCGCTGTCACCAGTTGAATTGGCCTATCAAGCCATTCAATCTTCATATAATTCTCCTATCACTTTGGTCACAGCCAACGATACCACCTCCTCTCCCACAACTACCCCCTCTAACAATCTCCTCAATCAAGTCCTACCTTTGGATGAAGTTATTTGAGAGATCATGTGTTTAGAGGAGCAACCTTCGGAAAATTATCACCATCGTGTTTGAATTATTGATTTAGATGGGACTCCTAGACAAATCCTGTCCCTTGAAACACCTGAGATCATTCCCTCGATTTATACAACCATCCAAACTTTGGATTCAGAAGGGAACATGGGAAATCTTTCAAAGACAATGCTCATTGATATCTCAGTCAAGATAGGCATCATGGAAAATATACAGATTGGAGCCAATTGCAATCCTAAGGAAATTGCAAGCTTCACCTTCCTTTTCAAGGAATTTTGTGATGTATTCGCTTGGTATTATGAGGAAATGCCTGACATAGATCCATCTATCATCGAGCATGAGATCAAGGTTTATGACAATGCCAGGTCTGTCTGCCAAAGACTCCAACCAGTCCACCCCCACAAAACTACAACCATCAAGACTGAGGTGGAAAAATTATTACGTGTTGGTTTCATTTACCCCGTTCCTTTGATGGAATGGGTTTCCAATCTAGTTCCTGTAGATAAAAAATAGGGTACCATCTGGGTCTGTGTTGACTACCAGGATTTGAACACTACGTGTCCAAAAGATAATTATCCGACACCATTCATCGACCAAATAATTGACGATTGTGTTGGTTGTGAATCCTTCTCATTTATGGATGGCTTCTCATGTTATAATGAGATCTCCATAAAGCGAGTGGACCAACACAAAACCACCTTCATTTGGCCTTGGGGAATATTTACATATATAAAACGCCCATTTGGTCTAAAGAATGCGTGAGAAATGTTTCAACGGGCCATGGACTATGCATTCCATGATATTAGACACAATGTTTAAGCTTACTTAGATGACCTTCCAGCCCATTCCAAGAAGTGAGCCCAACTCCTAGCTCATCCTCGAGCAATTTTTCTTAGGTGCAGTTTCTATAACGTACATTTGAATCCTCACAAATGTGTTTTCATTTTCGATTCTAGACACCTACTTGGTTTCATTGTCTCCAAACTCGAGATTAGGATTGATCCCGACAAGGTAAAGGAAATTACTCAATTGCCCGAGCTGTAATCCATTTTACAGCTCCAACATTTGCAAGGGAAAAAAAATTACTACAATGATTCATCGTAAACTATGCTGAGCTGATGAAAGGCCTTGTGCGTCTACTAAAGAAGGGAGTACCATACTTGTGGGATGAACAAGCCCAATGATCATTTGATGCCTTGAAAGAGGCACTTATATCTGCCCCACTGCTTAGTTCTCCCAACTATTCACACGACTTTCTCCTCTACCTAGCTGCCTCACCATCCTCTATTGGTATGGTGTTTGTTCAAATGCATGATGATCTTAGTGAGCATGAGATCTATTGTCTCTCGAAAAGGCTGACTGGGCCCATACTTCAATAATTACATGTGGAAAATGTTTCCTTGGGAGTTGTCTTTGTTGTCAATCGCTTCCGACACTATATACTGCTGCGACAGACTACCTTCATCGCTTTGGAGAATCCCATGAGACACATTTTGTCTTGTCAAGTCATTAGAGGAAAATATTCCAAATGGATTTTTATTCTCTAGCAACTTGATTTAGTTTTTGCCACTACCAAGGCGAACAAATACTCAGTCTTCACAGAACTATTGTCGGATCTTCCCATTATCGATCCAAATGAGATAGCCCATGATCCTCTTCTGGATGAATTTGTCTATCTATTTGACTCAAATGACCTTTGGTATGGTGACATTCTAGTCTACCTCCAAGCACAATGATTCTACCCTGAACTGTCGTCAGGTGATCGTCATTCCATCTGCCACCAAGCTCAACACTATTTAGTGTTGAATGATACTTTATATCATCATGGCACTGATACAGTTCTTTGGCATTGCTTCACTCATGAGGAGGTGGAACACAATTTAAATGACTACCATGATGGGGCATATGGTGGTCATCTTTCTAGCATGTCTATTGCCCATAAAATTCTACGCGCAGGATACTATTGGCTGACCTTGTTCAAAGGTTGTATCAAGGCAATCTAGCAATGTCACCTTTGAAAAAGTTTTACAAAGAAAATGTGCACACCCCCGGCTACCTACACCTGGTTATCTCCATCGGCCCCTTTACCAAATGGGGTATTGACTTTGTCACATGCAACGCCACTTCCTATGATGGAAACAACTACATTATTGTCGTTGTGGACTACTTTACGAAATGGGCTAAAGCCATTCCCACTTTTCGGGCTGATGGAGAAACCACTATGTTATTCCTGTTCAATCAGGTGACCTTTCATTTCAGTGTGCCTTGAACAATCGTTACATACCATGGTTCTCACTTTCAAAATCACATGATGTCTGGCTTAACATCGTTGCTCAGTTTTAGCCAGGAACAGTCTTCTGCCTACTAACGCCAGGATAATGGCCAAGTGGAATTTGTTAATGGTGTCCTAAAAACCATGATCCACTAGTTAGTAGGCAACCAGAAAACCCACTGGCACCAAATGTTATATCCTGCATTATGGGCATACTGAACTTCAGTCAAAACCTACAGGCTTTACACCATTCCAACACACTTATGTCCTGGAAGTGGTACTACCTATTGAGTGTCAGATTCCTTCACTGAAACTTGTTGTTGAACTCTTGCCAAACACCACTACTGAAGAAGAGCACTTACTATATGTCAATCAGCTAGATCAGACTCATTGAGATGTCACACTGGCCCTCAAATCCCATAAGCATTAGGTCAAAGCTCAATATGACAGAAATGGCATGCCTCATTCTTACCAAGAGGGTGATCTTGTTCTACTCTATTATCAAAGACATGATCTCTTGGGGGTAGGAACGATTCAACCATTGTGGATAGGTCAATATGTCATCACCAAGGCCCTCTCAAAAGGTGCCTATGAACTTTAGGAATGTGAAGGAATCCTGCTCGCTGAGCCTCGAAATGGGCTTTATCTGAAAACGTATTATGCCTAGTATTGCACTAGGCATGTGCTTTGTAATATTATGTATTTATAAGTTTTGCTTCTTTTCGTTGTGACTGGATTTTTTGGCATTTTCTAAGTATTTGTCTCATACATGTCTCTTATTGTGCAGATGTCTTCATCACCCTTACCATACGTAGGATACACGGATAGTGCCAGTCATCGCACATGACACATTGCAACAACTGCTTGTGTCATTTACACACCTAAGTCGGAACTACTTTGTTCCTAGGGAGTCTTTCTTGGCACTGCCACCAACAATATTGCTGTGTATATGCTTGTAATTTCACTTCTCATTGAAGTGTCATATTAGTACATCTCCAATCTGGTGGTCAGGTTAGAATCTCAATTAGTCGTTATGCAATTGAAAAATCATTATCACCTTTGCAATCCAATCTTGGTACATCATTATTTAAAGGTTCTTGTTATGTCATTATTTAAGGGTACAAATCTTGGAACGTCAATTTGATTTTATTACATATGAACACATTCCTTGAGAATTTAACACAGTTGTTGACTCATTAGAAAATTATGTATTTGATTGACATATGTCTCATTTATTATAGATGCATGCATGAAATTAAAAATTTACACAGTTAGAATTTCCCAAAAACATTAAAAAACATTTACATCATAAAATGCCAATATATATATATATATATATATATATATATATATATATATATATATATATATATATATATATATATATATATATATATCGAATCCAGTCTTTTAACATCAAAAAATTCCCAAAACTTGGGTGTTTTAAGTACAAAATGGCTTTACTAAGCCTCGTTATGACACCTGTTGGCTACACCATGCTACTACTAAGAGTCTACTGCTCATGAAAACTCAAAACAACTCTAGCTAACCTCCTAAGAGGAACTAAAAACCGCTCAGGCACACCTACTGTATGTTGCTACATATGAGCAGGGATCTCCCTTGTGGGAAGAGGAGGCACACCCATGCTCAGACCTTCGAGGTTCCTAAGAACCTCATGGAGACTCTGCGCATCATCTCCCTCTTCGATGGTTGCCGCAGCCACTCTAGCCCCAGGTAGCCGATCCACCCACCTCACTTGGCAGGGCATGCCCACAGGACGCACTGGTGCCACATCTGTTTCAAGAAAATGCTTCATGTCAGTACTTGTTCATCCATAAAATAAAAAACATTACATAAACATTCAAAAGTTAAAAAACACTTTTAAGTACTCTAAAAAAACTTCTTACCTTGTGGCCCCCACTGAGTTCCAGGTGGCAACATCAACTCCAGATCTCCTATAAAATCCATGCCTTCATAGGCATAGTCATCAATCATGAGAATCTGGCCACTAAGCCACTCGAAGAAATCATCTTCAAAGAAGTGTCGAATTGGTCCCCCTCCAGTCCGAGGAACTAGGGAAGCCCATCGCCCTTGCCTTGGCTCCTTGGGATCAGCCTGACCCAAACTCATTCGTGGCCTCAGTAAGGGCACTCTCCTAAGAAATAAGGACACAATAAGAGTACCATACCCAAATTACCTTTGGGTACAATTCTTACAAGCTGTCATTTCTGCCTTCACCTGGCGAATAAATCCTTCACACTAGTTGAATATCTGAGGCTGTAAGCAGTCAATAGCTAGTCACAATTGAGCTTTTGTAGCTACATGTGGTCTCTTGGATCCCGCCAAATGCATGATCATCCACAAAATGTCCCTCATAGGCCTAGTCCTTATCTACTCAATAGGGACCCTGTTGCTAACTAAACCACTGACAGGTAGCAGTGAGTCTGGACCAACTCGATGGTGGTTCGTGGATCTATCCTACCCATGGCCAAGTTTACTCGTGCACCTCTGCATGATAAACCTGTAAGAAAGTATATGTCATCTCTTTCAATCGCGAACTCATGATCCCTGATCTGGAACACACCTTAGTGGTCATCCCACCGTTGGATAATCCAACTTAGAAGTTCTTCCCGACCCTTCATCAGGCAAAGCCTTACATACTTCTTCAAGCCACATCTAGGCAAAGAAATTATGCATGATGGATCATTTAGCACTTGTAGTTCTTCACTATCATGAGCTCTTTCTCTCCAAAGGCTCATGATTATGGCTCAAAACCTGCATAAAATCACCCAAAAATCAGTCAAAATGATGGAGAAATCATTAACAAATCATGCATTGGGGTTTTAAAATGCACCCAGGAAGCCTAACACTCCCCCCTAGGGCCCACAGGGTGTGCTAATGCACCCTTGCAGGTCATGAAGGGCGTTTAATGCTCCTCCAGATCTAGAAGGCAACGTTAAGCACAAAAAATTGTCTAGGGATTCCCCAAAATAAAAAACTTTCACCACTAATGTAGATGAAAAAGGTAATAGAATGCAAGATAAGGGTTAGACCATCTACATGGAATAGACGGCATGTCGAATGGTTGCCTAGATTGCTCGCAATCGCTCGGAGAAGATCTCCTCTTTCACTCTAGAACACTCTCATGGAACTTAAATGGTGAAAATGAACGCTTCCAAACCTTCTTATAGTCATTTTGGAGGTATGACTCACCTTATTTAGTCATTGAAATTAAAAAAAATTCATTCCTATGTTGTTTATCATACGCCATTTCGATATGTTGTCAATATTAATTATGCTCTGATGAAGAATTTTTAGTGTTGAATTGCAGAAACAACCATTTTTGATTCACTGTGAGAGATTTATTTTATGGGATATTTTCTCTCTCTTGAATTGAAAATCCCTAAGTTATCGTCATCGGGCTCGTAAAACTCCTACGATGATGATATGAGTGCTTTCTTTTTTGGGACCTTTTCTTTCTCTTAAATTGAAAAATCCTCGAGTTTTTCCCTTCTTTGGGCTCGTTAAATCTACGAAGAAGGCATGAGAAATTATTTTATCTCTTTTTCCTTACTCATTAAACTGAAAAAGATATATCAAGTTTTCTTCATTTGACTTGTTAAAATTTGATGAAGATCTATTGAGTTTGTCTTCATGTGACTCATTAAAATTTCATGAAGAATATCAAGTTTACTCTGTCCCCTCATACTCATAACAAAATGAGGCAAACGTCTATTGAGCATAGGTTTATCACTTTATCTGGACTCAATAGACTAACTTATGGAAAAGGAACTATGTCGGGTATACTATTAAACCTTTTTCACACCTGGTTAACAACTATGACAAAGGGACCCCCCTAGAGTTTCTCTTTATGATCTTTTTAAACTCTCTAAATATGAAAAGACCACCGAGTTTACCCATCTGGACTCATTAAATTTAATCAGATGGGGAAAATTGGACAACACAATTGCTCTGTGTCTGTATTTGGAAATATTTTGGCAACAGTCATTCCCTTAAATATGGTAACCCCTCAGCAAAACCTCCTTTTTGTCAGCCTCTCAGATGAACCTTACCATCTTATGAGTTTAGCCTATATACTCTGATGTTCCTCCATCCTTGTATCGTAACACTCTTTGGTGTTCAGGAATCTAAAGATTCTTGGTTAAACCTTTGTGTCGTGCCTTCTATTTCTCAAGGGATCCCTTTATCCTCTGCTTCTTGTATCAACCTTCAATCATATACTTCCATCATGACCTCCATCGATTTGACCCATTGCTCAAAAATTTATCTTCAAAAACAATCATTATTGTCCTAATTCATGTTGATTGATGTAGGAGACATTATTGCATACCTTGCGATAGGTCTCTTCCTATCGATGTAAGCACTCTATCTAGGAAGCAAATCCATAGACATATTAGTGCCTTGGAACATGTAGACATTAGTGGCAAGTTACCTTGTGTTTGATCAGGGGTTTTCATTATTGGCTCCTGATTGAATGATTCTACAAGTGTTCGACAAAAAAATCATTATTCACACTCGCTAGATTGTATTGCACATCTTGGAGACCATTATCATTATCAGTGGCCACCCTCGCATATGTTAACAATTTTCATTATTGACTGGTAATCAGACAATTTTGTACATGTTCGACCTCAATGCCTTTATTCACATGTGTCGAAATATGTTGTTAAGATAAAGGGGTGATCAAGACCTTGGGTAGAGGCTTACATCACTTAGTCCTGTTTCCTCTCCCAAGTTGCATATATTATTTTTCGGAGACAACTTGTCAAGATGATCCTATTATGACACAAGTTCCACATTGTGCTTATCAGTGGACATGATTTTTGTTAGCTACCTATACCAATAGGTTTCATTTTTCATGATTGGCATGGGAAGTGCCAATATGATCTACTTTGGGAATGCAAAGATCTCATATTCTGATGGAAGACACACATTTACATTTGGTTGATGCTGCCCTATTTCCAAATGGGTGATCCAACAGCCTAAGCTGGGTCAGGCCATGTTTCAGTTTTTTGTTATAGATTAGAGAAAGAAGTATGTCCAAATAGTTCAATCTTGGCAGACAAAGTAGTTAGGTAGAGAAAGAAGGTTCCCAACTGTTTAATCTGGGGCCTTGGAAGCAATAAGTATAGCCTTAGATAGAGAATCAAAAGAAAAGCCAAAGGAAAAGAAAAGGCACCTGGGGGTTTGCAAGTCCAAGTGCACCCTCCTTGAAGTAACAAAAAATGCTAGGAAATAGGCAGGGTAGGTAGTGGAAGGTTGCAGAAAGCTGAATCCAAGGACATCACTTGGAGTAAATCAAAGTGGCCATCAGCAGAAAAGTAAGAGCAGTGGCCTAAGTGGCAAATTGCTAAATCATCACTAACTTCCCTCATTCCCCTCAAAGTTTCTTACTAACCTCCCATGAGCACTGCAGGATCTGCCTGATCAGTCCTCCTTATACTCTTCATTTGTACAAATTTTATGTCATAAATGACCTCTTTCTTTGAAAGGAAGCCACATTTCTTGTCTAAAAATTCTTTTCATTTTGATCTACTTCCTAACTAAGCTTGAGTCCCAAAAAGCTTAGTAAACACCATTTTCCATTCTCATTCCCCCCAATACTAACTACTGACTGTATCTACACTAAATCCCTTATGTTTCCCTTCCCCCTACTATTATAACACCATGGTGTATAAACCCCTAAACATGTATAATATCCCCCCTTTTAGCACTATAGCTAAATAAGTTTGTCTAAGGGAGACATTAGTCCCCCAGGGACTATGGTCAACCCGGCCTTGGGATTACTCTAACCCCTGGTCAGAGTAATAACCTGTACTAATCCATCATCTCCCCTCTTTTCTTAAAGAATTTCATCAAAGAGCCCCTTTCCCTCTGCTTAAACCCACTTTTAATCCTTTTCCCCCCACAGATTAACTCATACCCCGAAAAACCCACAAAAACCCCAAAACCTATAGTCCCGCGCCACAAATATTAAATTGAATATTTTAAATAATCGGGCGGGACCCAACCCGAAACTGTGCGTTGATCAACAATGCCTGCCAACCGTCAATCGTCCGCCGCCCCCGATCTAACGGTGGGCGGTCAATATCAGATCCCAACCCGTCGCCCTTTAACGTCCGGGGAATGGCGGTATTGGGGGCCGTACCCAGGACGCGTAGCAAGCGGCGGGGTTGTTCGGGACCCCCCTCCCCGATACCGCCTTTGCGCAAAGGTGGTGCGGGGAGACCGCTTACCACATCCCCGTTACCACCTCCCCTGCTACGTCAACTACACATCACCATGACATTGCACGACCTCCGCCCGCCCCCGCGCCCCGTGGCCCTCCACGTAGCCCTGCCACCGCCTCCGCCCGCCACCGTGTCCAGCCACGCTGGCCTCCAGCTCAGCGTCCACGTCACCCTCCGTACCTCGGTCCCGCCATGACGTCATGCTGATGTCACTGGCGAAAAAAGCGCCAATGACCCTTTTTGTCTAAATTTGTCGTTATAAACGCCCAAACTAGCCGTTTATCGTCATTTTCACACGAAAAGGACGCAGCCACTATTAACCTGTTCACCGCGAAATTGCCTCCGAGCCATCAAATTCAAAGTTGCGGCTGCCATAACTTGTCAATCCAGCTGCAGTGAGCTCCCCCTGCTCGGCCCGAAGACGTTCAGTGCTATTTTTTCCAGGTATTCAACGCAAGTTCCTTGTTTCGCCCCTATTCATGTGAATTCTCCAATAAGCATTGGTCAAATCCTAAATTGCACACTGTCTACTACTTAATTTGCAATTAAATCAACCCACATTGCCCCAGCTCCATGAATTTGACATTCAAACGATAATTCACGGCTTGAAAATTACAAATTTAGCCCCGAGTTTCCCGACATTGTTCCCTTTTGCCGGGTGGAGGCCCAAGTCTGCATGTCACCAAATTGAAGCCCGCACACCCTCTGCAATCATCCTCATCAATTCACAATCCCTGTGAATTTACCAAAAAACAGCAGAGACAAGTCTGCCAAGCCTGCTTATTCCACTTTGAACAAAATTTCAAGCATTATCTACAGTAAGCCTGTCACTTAAGCTTTGAGGAACCTTGCAAACCATTGCACTCACCTTGTTCAAATTCAGATTACATAATGGCTGCTCCTGCACCCACAGCCCTCAGTGTTGCTCCTATAAATGCACCAAATAAAGACCTGGAGTCCTTGCCTCTTGCTGACAGGGACTACCTCATCCAAGACTTTGTGGGTAACAGGGACTTTTTGCAAACCTTCAGGCAATTGAGAGATGACAACCTGAATGGCAGGGATACATATGGGATTTGGGAATCAAATCTGCCACACTACTGTCTCCCCTCTGTCAACATTTTTCCAGAGGTTATCCGCCTATGTGCTGAAAATTATGATGTACAGCACAGAGCTGTTAAGTCTCCATCTGGGAGCATCCTCTTTCACATTAATCCTGAATCCATCAATAAGATGCTCAACTTTGATCAAACTGAGCTGTTGTTCCCTTTTTCCATGAATTATCTACTGGACACTCGTGCCAAGATGACCAGTGAGGATATTCAGAAAATCACCAAGACATTTATAAGGCCGGAATGCCAGCCCACAGGGCAACCTCCCTACTTGGATGTTTATTTTACTGAGGTAGGCAGACTCTTGTTGGAAATGATTGCTTATGTGCTGGGGTACAGAACCAGTGAGCATGTGGATGAAACAATGCTGGTACTATTAGCTGCTTACAGCCCAGGC
The DNA here is from genome assembly GCA_031772625.1 of Pinus tabuliformis. Taxonomy (NCBI): domain Eukaryota; kingdom Viridiplantae; phylum Streptophyta; class Pinopsida; order Pinales; family Pinaceae; genus Pinus; species Pinus tabuliformis. Next base: position 608,852,866 of record CM062810.1, read on the forward strand.
CAACCCCCTGCCCGCAAATATAACTTTGCCAAGTTCATAGCTAACAAGATTCATGATCAGTTGTGAAAAGTAGACAGACAGGGAGTCTTCAAGTATTCATCTTATATCTACCACCTTTTCATGTACTATCAGTCCGAGGTTTTTCCATGCTACATCAAAAAGCTGGACTCTAAAGGGGAAAGAAGATCTGTTATCTTCTGGACATCTGTCTTTCACGAAGTACAAAATTCACCCTATTCCTATTGTGAATTTATCGATCAATTTGTATACCCTGTCTCTTGCTTATTGATGAGGTCCCCTCCTCCCAGAATATCAATTGAAATACAGAAGGTCCTGCAGCTCTCCAAGAATTACAAAATAGGTGATTGGTACCTATACGAGGATCATACAGTCATCAGAGTCTATGGCTGTGAGCTCTGTCCATACAGGCTCCCAAAATATGTGCCTATGAGGATATTTGCCTTGGAGTATTATAGGCAGTTAATTCACTCTGACCTCACTCACTTTCACAGCTCCAAAAAGAAAGCCCATCTCAAGTTCAAGCACCACTTGGGCCTCTTCATCATGAATAAAAAACAAGAATGGGAAGATGCTGACCTAATCCTCAAAGACAAATACAAGCTATCACATAGCTTCCGGTGGGTCCCTTACGACCCTGAAGGCTTCATTACTGCTAGAAGAGTCAAGTACAGGCTACTAGGTTATAAACATTGCAAATATCCACACATTGAAAAATATGCCAACCAGCAAGAATGGCAGCAGGATACTTTAATTGAAAAATTAACTGAAGAAGAGATAATGAAAAAGAATGTCAAGGAATTGGAAAAGACTCTTGACCTAGATTCTGTGCAGCAGGTACCCTTCAAACGACCGCACTCAGCAGGAGAAGGGACCTCAGCCACAACAACTACACCAGCCACACGGGCACCTTCTACAGCAGCACCAGGTATGGACAAATGGAAAGGAATAATGGGTGCTGAAGAAGAAACCGTGAAAGAAAAGCCTGCCCCTTCAAGTGAGCAGCAACAAGGGCAGCAACCAGAGAAGCAACAAGAGCAGACTCCCCCTCCAAAAACTGAGCCACCAACAGCTTCAATTTTTCAGACCCCAGCATAGGAGGAGAGGGGTACGAAAAGAGACAGAGAAGAGTCCACTCCTGCTAGTGGATCTTCCCAACAACCCCAGACCAAAAGGCAAAGGGCTGACTCCCCAGAGGTAGAAGACATCACTGAAGAAGTCCTTGACAGTTCAAGGAAAGCCAGGGAGGGCAGCCAACATACAGGTACAAGCTCCTTTCAACAGGAGCAGGGATTACAACTTGGTTTGGAGGTGTCTTCCTCCTCTCAGCAGAGCAAGAAGCCCAAAAGCACTAAGGCTTCTTTCAAGCAAATTAAGGAACAGAATGACTTGCTGAGGGTGGAAGTCTATAAACAATTTCTAAATGCAACACCAGCCCAGAAATAAAGGCTAATGTTTGTATGTGACATTCAAGAGGAGAAAATGATCCTCAGTCATTTCAAACCTACAGTGCCCCATCCAAAATCAGCTGCAGATTATGTGAAGACAAGGGTGGAGGTCATGGCCAAAGACATCCATCCCATGGACCAAATTGAACTCCACAAGCAAACTGGAGAGATGTTCTATGCAACCTTGGTGGACAGGGCAACCATGGCCCATGAACTAAAAGAGTCACTGAAAAATACCAACATTCAGTTGGACTTTGAAAGAATGTCCTCCCTAGCCAAAGACAACAGAATAAAATCACTTGAGGACATCATTATCGACCTAGGACATGATCCTAAGGATCCAAAGGGTGTAAGGGCCCTTATGAAGAAAAAGGAGGATGACCTCAATGCATTGAAGAAGAGGTTGAGACTGCTGCCCACTGAGCACCCTCAAACAGCAGATTTACAGCAGGCAAAACAGGCCGATGAGAACCTTGACCTTATAATGTAGCTCAACCAAAAAGTCATCGATTTAGAGAAGGAACTTGAAGGAGAATTACAAGATAAGCAGGGGGAATCCACATCCCAAGCTCCTCCAACTACTTCAACCACTGCAACAACTATAGAGGCAGCAGTGGCTCCCACAACAGAAGCAGCAGCAACAACAACAACTGCAGATTCCAGCACAAGCGTGGAAGAATTGACTAAGGCCATTAAAGAAATGGAGCTCCAGGCAAATGAAATAAAACAGACCAGGGAAAAATTGGCAGAATTAGATGCCAAATATGATAAATCAAAAATGACTGTGGCAGAACAAGGTAGAGAAATAAAGGCCCTAAAAGAAAAGATAAAGGCCTTGGAGCAAGAGTTGAATCTGGAAAGAACCATGGCTGGAATAAAAAGAATTCTATGGGCCAAAATTGACCAATCCATCACTAAACAATGGAAGTCAATTAAAACTATACATCAACAAATGGATTTAATTGGCCAAGCACAGACAGAGATTCAGAGGGCCAAAACAGCGCTGGGAAACAGGCCTGACCAGGCCAATAGAATGATAGACTTTTTGAACAGACAAGAAAAGGAGGAACTGGCAGCTATTGGCATAGTCAACAGAACAGAGGCTGTCCTCACAGCCAAGAAGGTACTCACTCTCAGGAATTATGTACAAACTGTGGAGAGGAAGTGCTATGAAATACAGGCTGAGGTGGATGAGTACCAACTCAAAATGGCAGCACTGCAAGCAAAAGGACTGCCAAGCCTACTAAGCGGTGCAGGAAGGCTGATCTCCAGAGAGCAATATACCAACAGAATGGCAACTTATATTGAAAATCAAATCACTGCATCTGGCAGTACTTCTGAGGAAACAGGGCCTCCAACAGGACAGAGCCTATACAATAAACTTGAAGGCCTGTGTTTTATTGAAAATGAGGTAAAGCACCTTTTTGAAATTCCTCCAATTTTTTACAGATATACAGAGGTCGATGAAACTTTAGTAAAAATTCGAAGACATCAGTTGCCCAAGGAGGATTGGTGGCAGGCAATGCTTCAAATTTTGCCACGATAGCCTCAGTTTCTCGGTCATTGCCAGCTCCAACTCACTAGAAGACAAACAGCAAAATAAAGTTAGCATTTAAGGCAGCTGAAAGGTGACTCAGCACATGGACAATGACAGCTAGCCCAAAGGATAAGAAAATACTTAAATTTTGGACAGCGTACCCTCAGCCGAATCCAACAGCCACCAAGTCAATAGTTTCTGACTATTTTGGACAACTATAGCAGTGAAGAGTTACTACAGCATTAATTTTCTCAGCTACAAAGCTCCAAGAGTTGGCATAACATTAATGAGCCATTAAGTCATTTCCTTGATATTTTCTCATGTAAATTTTGTATATATACCCCCCTTAGCAACGCATGAGGGGTTGGTGTTTTTCACTCTGAGGCAAATGTATTGTACACTTTCAGATTAACTAATACAAAGGGCCGGACCAGCTCAGTGATTTCCTGAAAATTTGATGTCTTGCTGATGACATGCGTGCTGTTACAGAATTCTTGTGCTGTCTGATGGAATAATAAGTTTTTCTCAATCTCTGTTTTGTCTTCTTATGTCATTAAATCATGCTCATGTTTCACTGATCTAGCAATAGAGAAAAGGGATAGTGCAGGATATGTTTGGTTACACCTTGTGCTCAATCTTTTATTGCTGTAAATGTTTTCTTTAGAATTAACTATAGACATGAATTCTTAATTGCTCATGTTTTATCATTAATTCTATAAATATGAATGTTATCTAGAATTTATTCACTGCTTCTAAATAATATTCTCACTTTTTCTGCATATCAGTTTGTTGGAAGATTCTTAATTGCCTTTCATAAACTGGATACATCACACTTAATCACAATTTCAAAACGTTGTTCCTCAGACAATTATTTAGCTCTGCAGCATCATTACTATGTCAACACGGCACACCAAACAACTAAAGGACCCCTGACTCCATGCCCAATGGCTTAAAACATTCTAGTGAGCACATATATATCTTGACTGAAATCATCATCCAACAAAGTCCAAAAACAAACCTTGAGCATCATAGCTAGCCTAAAATATTACACAAACAAAGCTAAAACATAAAGAGAGAGCCCTCTCTGGTCATAGGTAGGCTAGAACCTGTGACCCAAAGATTGGTTAGTGGTTACCTCGGCCGTATTCCCTTGGGAGTCAAAGGGAACAACCTGAGTGATAACATAATTGGCGACTCCACTGGGGAGCTCCTCAGGATTTTCTAATTTCTGTATATTTCTTAAAGCTGCTTCAGTCAACCTTCATGCTAGCTTCAAGATATACACAGCCATTCCAAAATCTTGTCTGGCCCTTGTAGACACAAAAATACTCCAAAAACATACTTAAAAAACAAGTTCAGAAGCTGGCTCCCAAGAAGAATCTGCGATATACAAGGTCAAATCCTGACCCCAATCCACCAACTATTTTTGAAAATCCTAATACAATCCCTAAAATCATTAGGAAGCAGCAAGGACAGGAAACTCTTGCTGATTTGAGTCCTGAGACAGCTTACCCAAACCCTGTTCCAACTCCAATCAAGGTTCTATTTCGGTCTACCCCTGATTCCCCCAGTTCACCATCCACATCTCAAAGCCCTTCTTTCACACCTCCATCCACTGCACATATTCCCTTGACCAACACTCTAGTTTCTACCGTTCCCACTACCCCTGTTGTACCAGTCGTTCATGTTATCCAAGTTATCCCTGTCAATCCTTTAAATCTTGCAAATATGGCTAATAGATATGCACCCCTGCAGTTGCCTGCTAATGCTGCAGCTCTACCTCAGGACTACCAATCCAAGATCTCATATTTTGACTCCACTGGCCCTTTCACATCAATTCAACATGCCAGAAGGATGTAAGACCATTTTGAGAACTATGAAATAGATGATGACAGTGTGAGAATGAGAATCTTTGTTCAGAGCCTGACAGGGGATGTAAGAACTTGGTTTAGATCACTGGCTGTAAATACCATCACAACTCCTGATGAGCTTTACCAAGCCTTCACTAACAGATGGGAGAAAAAGAAAGATCCCCTGCACATACTTGGTGAATATGATACAATCAAACGAGGTCCTCAAGAGACCGTTTTGGAGTATTTTGCAAGATTCAACAATGTATATAACGCAATACCACAGAATTTAAGACCTCCTCCTGATTTGGCCTTGTACAAATTTCCTGCTGGTTTTGACCCTGATATGGCATATCAGTTGAAGGAAAGAGCCCCTGAAACCCTTGAAGATGCCCAAAAGGTTGCTGTCACAGTAGAGGCTAACATGATTGCCAAAAGAAACAGGGCAAGATTGGAAAAGAGAACCACCTTCAAAGAAGAACCCTCAACCTTTGATCAAAAACTGGATGCAATACTCACCGGTATGAAGAGATTGGGTGATAGAGTAGAATCAGTTGAGAGAAAGTCATCATGGGAAGCACCACAAAATAACCCTATCAGGAATCCCAATTTTAGGAGAAATAAAAACCCAAACGTTGGCAAGGCCGGTTCTGATCCAGACATAAGACCTCCTTTCCAGGAAAACTATACTGAGGCATCTACTTCGAATGAGCAAATAGACGACACCCACATTAACCTGATGGGCCTGAATGATGAGCAGCAAGTTTTTCTGAGTCAAGAAGACCATAAGGATGATGACATTCAGCAATTCCAAACCAGGTCAGGTGAGTCATTTGACTTTAAACAAGGCTATGACACAACTGTTTATGAAGTTCATAAGCAATATAAGCTAAGAAGCAGAATTATAAATGTAACACAGCCTGAAAAAACAAAGGATAGCCAGCAGCCCAAAAGAGCCATAGTCACAGAGCTAAATGACACAACGGATTCAGTTACAAATGAAGTAACCGTTCAAGAAATTACTGAACCATTGCCCTCAAAACAACAGCCTATGGCTACATCACCCTTGCAGCCTAATCCAAGTAACACTCCTCAAGAGATGATTAAGAAGGACAAGCCTCAAGATCAAGATAAGAATCAAGAAGAAAACCTAGTGAACAAGGAAAAGGCTGTCACCCACAACACCAAGATCCAATCTGAAAGACCCTTTGACTTAGAAGCTGGAATTGGCAAATTAAAGGTAGCTATTCCTCTTTCAAAACTAGCCAAGAATGACATTTATAAACAACAAATCAAGAAGTCCCTACAACTTACTCGTAATAAAGATAATGTCAATGTGTTGGATGACACCCCATAATTGCTTTTCAGTCCAGAGGTTGATGGAAAGACAACAGTTACAGGGATCTTACCTTTCTATGTCAGCCTGCATGTTCATGATAAGATACTACACAATGCAATGTTTGACTCAGGTGCCTCTCACAACCTGATGCCTAAATCAGTCATGGAGAGATTGAATCTAGATATTACAAGACCATATAAGGACCTATTCTCATTTGACTCCAGCCAAGTTAAGTGTTTAGGCTTAATAAAAGACTTATGTGTGTCCCTTGTTCAGTACCCAAATAAAACAATTCTAATGGATGTTGTAGTTGCTGATATCCCACCCAAATATGGGATGCTGTTATCAAGATCATGGGGGGCTAAACTCCAAGGTTCCCTACAATTAGACATGTCATATGCCACCATCTCAGTCTTTGGTCAACCCAAGAGGTTATATAGAGAGTCACTTATGAAATACATGGTCAGCAGTGAAGAAAAACCTCAAAACTTTCCCATATATGTTGTCCATTCTGATATAGACTCCTATATTCTCTTCAATGATAATGCAGGTCCCACAAATGATGAAGAAAACCAGACACTCAAACAAGATCAGCATATAAATGAAGAAACTGTTGTTCAAGAAATAATGATTGAGAAATCAATTAACAAAACTGTTCAAGAAGGAAAACCAAATGTAAGCCAAGATCCCAAGTTGTTGATGCTTACTCCCACAACAGTTGACAATTCTTCCCTTAACCAAGAAGTCCTCTGGTTTCTTGAATTCGATGGGTCGGTCAACAAATTAGGGACAGGAGCAGGGGTTTGGATACATAATAAACAAAACAGTCATGCAGAAGGCCGAGCCTATAGGTTAAACTTCAGGTGCACCAACAATATGGCAGAATATGAAGCTCTCTTACTAGGCCTCAAGCTAGTAAAATCCTTACAAGCCATAAAAGTTTCAATCCTAGGAGACTCAGACCTAGTTATCCAACAAGTAAAGGGTAATTTTGTCACCAATGACAAAAGACTGAGATGTTATAGATCTGCTGCTGCTGAACTACTAAAGTCCTTCACTGAATTTCAAATTACCAAAATTCCTAGAACCCATAATCTGCATGCTCATAGTTTGGCTACATTTGCAAGCACTTGTAAACTTCCTTTTGAACCCCAGCATTGTTTTACAGCCAAGGTAAAACACAGACCTTCTGTCCCAAACAATGTCAAGGACTGGCAAGTGTTTGAGGATGATACCCATATAAATCAATTTTTGACTTTACAGCAAGAGTTTTCAGGGCTACACATTGATATGGAGGCTGCAAGTGATTCACAAACACCAGGTGAACAGCACCAAACAAGTATTTCACCCAAAACAGCAAACCAAATGTTACATCCAACCATTTTTAACAAAGAAAACCTACAAGAAATTAAACAAATCAGTTGTGAGGAGATAGCTGACAATGAAGCTGAAATCATACAACTGAAAGACAATTTCCTCACACTGGCCCTCAAATCCCATAAGCATTAGGTCAAAGCTCAATATGACAGAAATGGCATGCCTCATTCTTACCAAGAGGGTGATCTTGTTCTACTCTATTATCAAAGACATGATCTCTTGGGGGTAGGAACGATTCAACCATTGTGGATAGGTCAATATGTCATCACCAAGGCCCTCTCAAAAGGTGCCTATGAACTTTAGGACTGTGAAGGAATCCTGCTCGCGGAGCCTCGAAATGGGCTCTATCTGAAAACGTATTATGCCTAGTATTGCACTAGGCATGTGCTTTGTAATTTTATGTATTTATAAGTTTTGCTTCTTTTTGTTGTGACTGGATTTTTTGGCATTTTTTGAGTATTTGTCTCATACATGTCTCTTATTGTGCAGATGTCTTCATCACCCTTACCATACGTAGGATACACGGATAGTGCCAGTCATCGCACACGACACATTGCAACAACTGCTTGTGTCATTTACACACCTAAGTCGGAACTACTTTGTTCCTAGGGAGTCTTTCTTGGCACTGCCACCAACAATATTGCTGAGTATATGCTTGTAATTTCACTTCTCATTGAAGTGTCATCTTAGTACATCTCCAATCTGGTGGTCAGGTTAGAATCTCAATTAGTCGTTATGCAATTGAAAAATCATTATCACCTTTGCAATCCAATCTTGGTACATCATTATTTAAAGGTTCTTGTTATGTCATTATTTAAGGGTACAAATCTTGGAACGTCAATTTGATTTTATTACATATGAACACATTCCTTGAGAATTTAACACAGTTGTTGACTCATTAGAAAATTATGTATTTGATTGACATATGTCTCATTTATTATAGATGCATGCATGAAATTAAAAATTTACACAGTTAGAATTTCCCAAAAACATTAAAAAACATTTACATCATAAAATGCCAATATATATATATATATATATATATATATATATATATATATATATATATCGAATCCAGTCTTGGAACATCAAAAAATTCCCAAAACTTAAGTGTTTTAAGTACAAAATGGCTTTACTAAGCCTCGTTATGACATCTGTTGGCTACATGATGCTACTACTAAGAGTCTACTGCTCATGAAAACTCAAAACAACTCTAGCTAACCTCCTAAGAGGAACCAAAAACCGCTCAGGCACACCCACTGTGTGTTGCTGCATATGAGCAGGGATCTCCCTCATGGGAAGAGGAGGCACACCCATGCTCAGACCTTCGAGGTTCCTAAGAACCTCATGGAGACTCTGCGCATCATCTCCCTCTTCGATGGTTGCCGCAGCCACTCTAGCCCCAGGTAGCCGATCCCCCCACCTCACTTGGCAGGGCATGCCCACAGGACGCACTGGTGCCACATCTGTTTCAAGAAAATGCTTCATGTCAGTACTTGTTCATCCATAAAATAAAAAACATTACATAAACATTCAAAAGTTAAAAAACACTTTTAAGTACTCTAAAAAAACTTCTTACCTTGTGGCCCCCACTGAGTTCCAGGTGGCAACATCAACTCCAGATCTCCTATAAAATCCATGCCTTCATAGGCATAGTCATCAATCATGTGAATTTGGAAACTAAGCCACTCGAATAAATCATCTTCAAAGAAGTGTCGAACTAGTCCCCCTTCAGTCCGAGGAACTAGGGAAGCCCATTGCCCTTGCCTTGGCTCCTTGGGATCACCCTGACCCAAACTCATTCGTGGCCTCAGTAAGGGCACTCTCCTAAGAAATAAGGACACAATAAGAGTACCATACCCAAATTCCCTTTGGGTACAATTCTTACAAGCTGTCATTTCTGCCTTCACCTGGCGAATAAATCCTTCACACTAGTTGAATACCTGAGGCTGTAAGCAGTCAATAGCTAGTAACAATTGAGCTTTTGTAGCTACATGTGGTCTCTTGGATCCCGCCAAATGCATGATCATCCACAAAATGTCCCTCATAGGCCTAGTCCTAATCTACTCAATAGGGACCCTGTTGCTAACTAAACCACTGACAGGTAGCAGTGAGTCTGGACCAACTCGAGGGTGGTTCGTGGATCTATCCTACCCATGGTCAAGTTTACTCGTGCACCTCTGCATGATAAACCTGTAAGAAAGTATATGTCATCTCTTTCGATCGCGAGCTCATGATCCCTGATCTGGAACACACCTTGGTGTTCATCCCACCGTTGGATAATCCAACTTAGAAGTTCTTCCTGACCCTTCATCAGGTCAAGCCTTACATACTTCATCAAGCCACATCTACGCAAAGAAATTATGCATGATGGATCATTTAGCATTTGTAGTTCTTCACTATCATGAGCTCTTTCTCTCCAAAGACTCATGATTATGGCTCAAAACCTGCATAAAATCACCCAAAAATCAGTCAAAATGATGGAGAAATCATTAACAAATCATGCATTGGGGTTTTAAAATGCACCGAGGAAGCCTAACACTCCCCCCTAGGGCCCACAGGGTGTGCTAATGCACCCTTGCAGGTCATGAAGGGCGTTTAATGCTCCTCCAGATCTAGAAGGCAACGTTAAGCACAAAAAATTGTCTAGGGATTCCCCAAAATAAAAAACTTTCACCACTAATGTAGATGAAAAAGGTAATAGAATGCAAGATAAGGGTTAGACCATCTACATGGAATAGACGGCATTTCGAATGGTTGCCTAGATTGCTCGCAATCGCTCGGGGAAGATCTCCTCTTTCACTCTAGAACACTCTCATGGAACTTAAATGGTGAAAATGAACGCTTCCAAACCTTCTTATAGTCATTTTGGAGGTATGACTCACCTTATTTAGTCATTGAAATTAAAAAAAATTCATTCCTATGTTGTTTATCATACGCCATTTCGATATGTTGTCAATATTAATTATGCTCTGATGAAGAATTTTTAGTGTTGAATTGCAGAAACAACCATTTTTGATTCACTGTGAGAGATTTATTTTATGGGATATTTTCTCTCTCTTGAATTGAAAATCCCTAAGTTATCCTCATCGGGCTCGTAAAACTCCTACGATGATGATATGAGTGCTTTCTTTTTTGGGAACTTTTCTTTCTCTTAAATTGAAAAATCCTCGAGTTTTTCCCTTCTTTGGGCTCGTTAAATCTAAGAAGAAGGCATGATAAATTATTTTATCTCTTTTTCCTTATTCATTAAACTGAAATAGATATATCAAGTTTTCTTCATTTGAATTGTTAAAATTCGATGAAGATCTATTGAGTTTGTCTTCCTGTGACTCATTAAAATTTCATGAAGAATATCAAGTTTACTCTGTCCCCTCATACTCATAACAAAATGAGGTAAACGTCTATTGAGCACAGGTTTATCACTTTATCTGGACTCATTAAACTAACTTATGGAAAAGGAACTATGTCGGGTATACTATTAATCCTTTTTCACACCTGGTTAACAACTATGACAAAGGGCGCCCCCTAGAGTTTCTCTTTATGATCTTTTTAAACTCTCTAAATATGAAAAGACCACCGTGTTTACCCATCTGGACTCATTAAATTTAATCAGATGGGGAAAATTGGACAACACAATTGCTCTGTGTCTGTATTTGGAAATATTTTGGCAACAGTCATTCCCTTAAATATGGTAACCCCTCAGCAAAACCTCCTTTTTGTCAGCCTCTCAGATGAACCTTACCATCTTATGAGTTTAGCCTATATACTCTGATGTTCCTCCATCCTTGTATCCTAACACTCTTTGGTGTTCAGGAATCTAAAGATTCTTGGTTAAACCTTTGTGTCGTGCCTTCTATTTCTCAAGGGATCCCTTTATCCTCTGCTTCTTGTATCAACCTTCAATCATATACTTCCATCATGACCTCCATCGATTTGACCCATTGCTCAAAAATTTATCTTCAAAAACAATCATTATTGTCCTAATTCATGTTGATTGATGTAGGAGACATTATTGCATACCTTGCGATAGGTCTCTTCCTATCGATGTAAGCACTCTATCGAGGAAGCAAATCCATAGACATATTAGTGCCTTGGAACCTGTAGACATTAGTGGCAAGTTACCTTGTGTTTGATCAGGGGTTTTCATTATTGGCTCCTGATTGAATGATTCTACAAGTGTTCGACAAAAAAATCATTATTCACACTCGCTAGATTATATTTCACATCTTGGAGACCATTATCATTATCAGTGGCCACCCTCGCATATGTTAACAATTTTCATTATTGACTGGTAATCAGACAATTTTGTACATGTTCGACCTCAATGCCTTTATTCACATGTGTCGAAATATGTTGTTAAGATAAAGGGGTGATCAAGACCTTGGGTAGAGGCTTACATCACTTAGTCCTGTTTCCTCTCCCAAGTTGCATATATTATTTTTCGGAGACAACTTGTCAAGATGATCCTATTATGACACAAGTTCCACATTGTGCTTATCAGTGGACATGATTTTTGTTAGCTACCTATACCAATAGGTTTCATTTTTCATGATTGGCATGGGAAGTGCCAATATGATCTACTTTGGGAATGCAAAGATCTCATATTCTGATGGAAGACACACATTTACATTTGGTTGATGCTGCCCTATTTCCAAATGGGTGATCCAACAGCCTAAGCTGGGTCAGGCCATGTTTCAGTTTTTTGTTATAGATTAGAGAAAGAAGTCTGTCCAAACAGTTCAATCTTGGCAGACAAAGTAGTTAGGTAGAGAAAGAAGGTTCCCAACTGTTTAATCTGGGGCCTTGGAAGCAATAAGTATAGCCTTAGATAGAGAATCAAAAGAAAAGCCAAAGGAAAAGAAAAGGCACCTGAGGGTTTGCAAGTCCAAGTGCACCCTCCTTGAAGTAACAAAAAATGCTAGGAAATAGGCAGGGTAGGTAGTGGAAGGTTGCAGAAAGCTGAATCCAAGGACATCACTTGGAGTAAATCAAAGTGGCCATCAGCAGAAAAGTAAGAGCAGTGGCCTAAGTGGCAAATTGCTAAATCATCACTAACTTCCCTCATTCCCCTCAAAGTTTCTTACTAACCTCCCATGAGCACTGCAGGATCTGCCTGATCAGTCCTCCTTATACTCTTCATTTGTACAAATTTTATGTCATAAATGACCTCTTTCTTTGAAAGGAAGCCACATTTCTTGTCTAAAAATTCTTTTCATTTTGATCTACTTCCTAACTAAGCTTGAGTCCCAAAAAGCTTAGTAAACACCATTTTCCATTCTCATTCCCCCCAATACTAACTACTGACTGTATCTACACTAAATCCCTTATGTTTCCCTTCCCCCTACTATTATAATACCATGGTGTATAAACCCCTAAACATGTATAATATCCCCCCTTTTAGCACTATAGCTAAATAAGTTTGTCTAAGGGAGACATTAGTCCCCCAGGGACTATGGTCAACCCGGCCTTGGGATTACTCTAACCCCTGGTCAGAGTAATAACCTGTACTAATCCATCATCTCCCCTCTTTTCTTAAAGAATTTCATCAAAGAGCCCCTTTCCCTCTGCTTAAACCCACTTTTAATCCTTTTCCCCCCACAGATTAACTCATACCCCGAAAAACCCACAAAAACCCCAAAACCTATAGTCCCGCGCCACAAATATTAAATTGAATATTTTAAATAATCGGGCGGGACCCAACCCGAAACTGTGCGTTGATCAACAATGCCTGCCAACCGTCAATCGTCCGCCGCCCCCGATATAACGGTGGGCGGTCAATATCAGATCCCAACCCGTCGCCCTTTAACGTCCGGGGAATGGCGGTATTGGGGGCCGTACCCAGGACGCGTAGCAAGCGGCGGGGTTGTTCGGGACCCCCCTCCCCGATACCGCCTTTGCGCAAAGGTGGTGCGGGGAGACCGCTTACCACATCCCCGTTACCACCTCCCCTGCTACGTCAACTACACATCACCATGACATTGCGCGACCTCCGCCCGCCCCCGCGCCCCGTGGCCCTCCACGTAGCCCTGCCACCGCCTCCGCCCGCCACCGTGTCCAGCCACGCTGGCCTCCAGCTCAGCATCCACGTCACCCTCCGTACCTCGGCCCCGCCATGACGTCATGCTGATGTCACTGGCGAAAAAAGCGCCAATGACCCTTTTTGTCCAAATTTGTCGTTATAAACGCCCAAACTAGCCGTTTATCGTCATTTTCACGCGAAAAGGACGCAGCCACTATTAACCTGTTCACCGCGAAATTGCCTCCGAGCCATCAAATTCAAAGTTGCGGCTGCCATAACTTGTCAATCCAGCTACAGTGAGCTCCCCCTGCTCGGCCCGAAGACGTTCAGTGCTATTTTTTCCAGGTATTCAACGCAAGTTCCTTGTTTCGCCCCTATTCATGCCATTTCTATGCGAATTCTCCAATAAGCATTGGTCAAATCCTAAATTGCACACTGTCTACTACTTAATTTGCAATTAAATCAACCCACATTGCCCCAGCTCCATGAATTTGACATTCAAACGATAATTCACGGCTTGAAAATTACAAATTTAGCCCCGAGTTTCCCGGCATTGTTCCCTTTTGCCGGGTGGAGGCCCAAGTCTGCATGTCACCAAATTGAAGCCCGCACACCCTCTGCAATCATCCTCATCAATTCACAATCCCTGTGAGTTTACCAAAAAACAGCAGAGACAAGTCTGCCAAGCCTGCTTATTCCACTTTGAACAAAATTTCAAGCATTATCTACAGTAAGCCTGTCACTTAAGCTTTGAGGAACCTTGCAAACCATTGCACTCACCTTGTTCAAATTCAGATTACATAATGGCTGCTCCTGCACCCACAGCCCTCAGTGTTGCTCCTATAAATGCACCAAATAAAGACCTGGAGTCCTTGCCTCTTGCTGACAGGGACTACCTCATCCAAGACTTTGTGGGTAACAGGGACTTTTTGCAGACCTTCAGGCAATTGAGAGATGACAACCTGAATGGCAGGGATACATATGGGATTTGGGAATCAAATCTGCCACACTACTGTCTCCCCTCTGTCAACATTTTTCCAGAGGTTATCCGCCTGTGTGCTGAAAATTATGATGTACAGCACAGAGCTGTTAAGTCTCCATCTGGGAGCATCCTCTTTCACATTAATCCTGAATCCATCAATAAGATGCTCAACTTTGATCAAACTGAGCTGTTGTTCCCTTTTTCCATGAATTATCTACTGGACACTCGTGCCAAGATGACCAGTGAGGATATTCAGAAAATCACCAAGACATTTATAAGGCCGGAATGCCAGCCCACAGGGCAACCTCCCTACTTGGATGTTTATTTTACTGAGGTAGGCAGACTCTTGTTGGAAATGATTGCTTATGTGCTGGGGTACAGAACCAGTGAGCATGTGGATGAAACAATGCTGGTACTATTAGCTGCTTACAGCCCAGGCCAATCCCCTGCCCGCAAATATAACTTTGCCAAGTTCATAGCTAACAAGATTCATGATCAGTTGTGAAAAGTAGACAGACAGGGAGTCTTCAAGTATTCATCTTATATCTACCACCTTTTCATGTACTATCAGTCCGAGGTTTTTCCATGCTACATCAAAAAGCTGGACTCTAAAGGGGAAAGAAGATCTGTTATCTTCTGGACATCTGTCTTTCACGAAGTACAAAATTCACCCTATTCCTATTGTGAATTTATTGATCAATTTGTATACCCTGTCTCTTGCTTATTGATGAGGTCCCCTCCTCCCAGAATATCATTTGAAATACAGAAGGTCCTGCAGCTCTCCAAGAATTACAAAATAGGTGATTGGTACCTATACGAGGATCATACAGTCATCAGAGTCTATGGCTGTGAGCTCTGTCCATACAGGCTCCCAAAATATGTGCCTATGAGGATATTTGCCTTGGAGTATTATAGGCAGTTAATTCACTCTGACCTCACTCACTTTCACAGCTCCAAAAAGAAAGCCCATCTCAAGTTCAAGCACCACTTGGGCCTCTTCATCATGAATAAAAAACAAGAATGGGAAGATGCTGACCTAATCCTCAAAGACAAATACAAGCTATCACATAGCTTCCGGTGGGTCCCTTACGACCCTGAAGGCTTCATTACTGCTAGAAGAGTCAAGTACAGGCTACTAGGTTATAAGCATTGCAAATATCCACACATTGAAAAATATGCCAACCAGCAAGAATGGCAGCAGGATACTTTAATTGAAAAATTAACTGAAGAAGAGATAATGCAAAAGAATGTCAAGGAATTGGAAAAGACTCTTGACCTAGATTCTGTGCAGCAGGTACCCTTCAAACGACCGCACTCAGCAGGAGAAGGGACCTCAGCCACAACAACTACACCAGCCACACGGGCACCTTCTACAGCAGCACCAGGTATGGACAAAGGGAAAGGAATAATGGGTGCTGAAGAAGAAACCGTGAAAGAAAAGCCTGCCCCTTCAAGTGAGCAGCAACAAGGGCAGCAACCAGAGAAGCAACAAGAGCAGACTCCCCCTCCACAAACTGAGCCACCAACAGCTTCAATTTTTCAGACCCCAGCATAGGAGGAGAGGGGTACGAAAAGAGACAGAGAAGAGTCCACTCCTGCTAGTGGATCTTCCCAACAACCCCAGACCAAAAGGCAAAGGGCTGACTCCCCAGAGGTAGAAGACATCACTGAAGAAGTCCTTGACAGTTCAAGGAAAGCCAGGGAGGGCAGCCAACATACAGGTACAAGCTCCTTTCAACAGGAGCAGGGATTACAACTTGGTTTGGAGGTGTCTTCCTCCTCTCAGCAGAGCAAGAAGCCCAAAAGCACTAAGGCTTCTTTCAAGCAAATTAAGGAACAGAATGACTTGCTGAGGGTGGAAGTCTATAAACAATTTCTAAATGCAACACCAGCCCAGAAATAAAGGCTAATGTTTGTATGTGACATTCAAGAGGAGAAAATGATCCTCAGTCATTTCAAACCTACAGTGCCCCATCCAAAATCAGCTGCAGATTATGTGAAGACAAGGGTGGAGGTCATGGCCAAAGACATCCATCCCATGGACCAAATTGAACTCCACAAGCAAACTGGAGAGATGTTCTATGCAACCTTGGTGGACAGGGCAACCATGGCCCATGAACTAAAAGAGTCACTGAAAAATACCAACATTCAGTTGGATTTTGAAAGAATGTCCTCCCTAGCCAAAGACAACAGAATAAAATCACTTGAGGACATCATTATCGACCTAGGACATGATCCTAAGGATCCAAAGGGTGTAAGGGCCCTTATGAAGAAAAAGGAGGATGACCTCAATGCATTGAAGAAGAGGTTGAGACTGCTGCCCACTGAGCACCCTCAAACAACAGATTTACAGCAGGCAAAACAGGTCGATGAGAACCTTGACCTTATAATGTAGCTCAACCAGAAAGTCATCGATTTAGAGAAGGAACTTGAAGGAGAATTACAAGATAAGCAGGGGGAATCCACATCCCAAGCTCCTCCAACTACTTCAACCACTGCAACAACTACAGAGGCAGCAGTGGCTCCCACAACAGAAGCAGCAGCAACAACAACAACTCCAGATTCCAGCACAAGCGTGGAAGAATTGACTAAGGCCATTAAAGAAATGGAGCTCCAGGCAAATGAAATAAAACAGACCAGGGAAAAATTGGCAGAATTAGATGCCAAATATGATAAATCAAAAATGACTGTGGCAGAACAAGGTAGAGAAATAAAGGCCCTAAAAGAAAAGATAAAGGCCTTGGAGCAAGAGTTGAATCTGGAAAGAACCATGGCTGGAATAAAAAGAATTCTATGGGCCAAAATTGACCAATCCATCACTAAACAATGGAAGTCAATTAAAACTATACATGAACAAATGGATTTAATTGGCCAAGCACAGACAGAGATTCAGAGGGCCAAAACAGCGCTGGGAAACAGGCCTGACCAGGCCAATAGAATGATAGACTTTTTGAACAGACAAGAAAAGGAGGAACTGGCAGCCATTGGCATAGTCAACAGAACAGAGGCTGTCCTCACAGCCAAGAAGGTACTCACTCTCAGGAATTATGTACAAACTGTGGAGAGGAAGTGCTATGAAATACAGGCTGAGGTGGATGAGTACCAACTCAAAATGGCAGCACTGCAAGCAAAAGGACTGCCCAGCCTACTAAGCGGTGCAGGAAGGCTGATCTCCAGAGAGCAATATACCAACAGAATGGCAACTTATATTGAAAATAAAATCACTGCATCTGGCAGTACTTCTGAGGAAACAGGGCCTCCAAAAGGACAGAGCCTATACAATAAACTTGAAGGCCTGTGTTTTATTGAAAATGAGGTAAAGCACCTTTTTGAAATTCCTCCAAATTTTTACAGATATACAGAGGTCGATGAAACTTTAGTAAAAATTCGAAGACATCAGTTGCCCAAGGAGGATTGGTGGCAGGCAATGCTTCAAATTTTGCCACGATAGCCTCAGTTTCTCGGTCATTGCCAACTCCAACTCACTAGAAGAAAAACAGCAAAATAAAGTTAGCATTTAAGGCAGCTGAAAGGTGACTCAGCACATGGACAATGACAGCTAGCCCAAAGGATAAGAAAATACTTAAATTTTGGACAGCGTACCCTCAGCCGAATCCAACAGCCACCAAGTCAACAGTTTCTGACTATTTTGGACAACTATAGCAGTGAAGAGTTACTACAGCATTAACTTTCTCAGCTACAAAGCTCCAAGAGTTGGCATAACATTAATGAGCCATTAAGTCATTTCCTTGATATTTTCTCATGTAAATTTTGTATATATACCCCCCTTAGCAACGCATGAGGGGTTGGTGTTTTTCACTCTGAGGCAAATGTATTGTACACTTTCAGATTAACTAATACAAAGGGCCGGACCAGCTCAGTGATTTCCTGAAAATTTGATGTCTTGCTGATGACATGCGTGCTGTTACAGAATTCTTGTGCTGTCTGATGGAATAATAAGTTTTTCTCAATCTCTGTTTTGTCTTCTTATGTTATTAAATCATGCTCATGTTTCACTGATCTAGCAATAGAGAAAAGGGATAGTGCAGGATATGTTTGGTTACACCTTGTGCTCAATCTTTTATTGCTGTAAATGTTTTCTTCAGAATTAACTATAGACATGAATTCTTAATTGCTCATGTTTTATCATTAATTCTATAAATATGAATGTTATCTAGAATTTATTCACTGCTTCTAAATAATATTCTCACTTTTTCTGCATATCAGTTTGTTGGAAGATTCTTAATTGCCTTTCATAAACTGGATACATCACACTTAATCACAATTTCAAAACGTTGTTCCTCAGACACTTATTTAGCTCTGCAGCATCACTACTGTGTCAACACAGCACACCAAACAACTAAAGGACCCCTGACTCCATGCCCAATGGCTTAAAACATTCTAGTGAGCACATATATATCTTGACTGAAATCATCATCCAACAAAGTCCAAAAACAAACCTTGAGCATCATAGCTAGCCTAAAATATTACACAAACAAAGCTAAAACATAAAGAGAGAGCCCTCTCTGGTCATAGGTAGGCTAGAACCTGTGACCCAAAGATTGGTTAGTGGTTACCTCGGCCGTATTCCCTTGGGAGTCAAAGGGAACAACCTGAGTGTTAACATAATTGGCGACTCCACTGGGGAGCTCCTCAGGATTTTCTAATTTCTGTATATTTCTTAAAGCTGCTTCAGTCAACCTTCATGCTAGCTTCAAGATATACACAGCCATTCCAAAATCTTGTCTGGCCCTTGTAGACACAAAAATACTCCAAAAACATACTTAAAAAACAAGTTCAGAAGCTGGCTCCCAAGAAGAATCTGCGATATACAAGGTCAAATCCTGACCCCAATCCACCAACTATTTTTGAAAATCCTAATACAATCCCTAAAATCATTAGGAAGCAGCAAGGACAGGAAACTCTTGCTGATTTGAGTCCTGAGACAGCTTACCCAAACCCTGTTCCAACTCCAATCAAGGTTCTATTTCGGTCTACCCCTGATTCCCCCAGTTCACCATCCACATCTCAAAGCCCTTCTTTCACACCTCCATCCACTGCACATATTCCCTTGACCAACACTCTAGTTTCTACCGTTCCCACTACCCCTGTTGTACCAGTCGTTCATGTTATCCAAGTTATCCCTGTCAATCCTTTAAATCTTGCAAATATGGCTAATAGATATGCACCCCTGCAGTTGCCTGCTAATGCTGCAGCTCTACCTCAGGACTACCAATCCAAGATCTCATATTTTGACTCCACTGGCCCTTTCACATCAATTCAACATGCCAGAAGGATGCAAGACCATTTTGAGAACTATGAAATAGATGATGACAGTGTGAGAATGAGAATCTTTGTTCAGAGCCTGACAGGGGATGTAAGAACTTGGTTTAGATCACTGGCTGTAAATACCATCACAACTCCTGATGAGCTTTACCAAGCCTTCACTAACAGATGGGAGAAAAAGAAAGATCCCCTGCACATACTTGGTGAATATGATACAATCAAACGAGGTCCTCAAGAGACCGTTTTGGAGTATTGTGCAAGATTCAACAATGTATATAACGCAATACCACAGAATTTAAGACCTCCTCCCGATTTGGCCTTGTACAAATTTCCTGATGGTTTTGACCCTGATATGGCATATCAGTTGAAGGAAAGAGCCCCTGAAACCCTTGAAGATGCCCAAAAGGTTGCTGTCACAGTAGAGGCTAACCTGATTGCCAAAAGAAACAGGGCAAGATTGGAAAAGAGAACCACCTTCAAAGAAGAACCCTCAACCTTTGATCAAAAACTGGATGCAATACTCACTGGTATGAAGAGATTGGGTGATAGAGTAGAATCAGTTGAGAGAAAGTCATCATGGGAAGCACCACAAAATAACCCTATCAGGAATCCCAATTTTAGGAGAAATAAAAACCCAAACGTTGGCAAGGCCGGTTCTGATCCAGACATAAGACCTCCTTTCCAGGAAAACTATACTGAGGCATCTACTTCGAATGAGCAAATAGACGACACCCACATTAACCTGATGGGCCTGAATGATGAGCAGCAAGTTTTTCTGAGTCAAGAAGACCATAAGGATGATGACATTCAGCAATTCCAAACCAGGTCAGGTGAGTCATTTGACTTTAAACAAGGCTATGACACAACTGTTTATGAAGTTCATAAGCAATATAAGCTAAGAAGCAGAATTATAAATGTAACACAGCCTGAAAAAACAAAGGATAGCCAGCAGCCCAAAAGAGCCATAGTCACAGAGCTAAATGACACAACGGATTCAGTTACAAATGAAGTAACCGTTCAAGAAATCACTGAACCATTGCCCTCAAAACAACAGCCTATGGCTACATCACCCTTGCAGCCTAATCCAAGTAACACTCCTCAAGAGATGATTAAGAAGGACAAGCCTCAAGATCAAGATAAGAATCAAGAAGAAAACCTAGTGAACAAGGAAAAGGCTGTCACCCACAACACCAAGATCCAATCTGAAAGACCCTTTGACTTAGAAGCTGGAATTGGCAAATTAAAGGTAGCTATTCCTCTTTCACAACTAGCCAAGAATGACATTTATAAACAACAAATCAAGAAGTCCCTACAACTTACTCGTAATAAAGATAATGTCAATGTGTTGGATGACACCCCATAATTGCTTTTCGGTCCAGAGGTTGATGGAAAGACAACAGTTACAGGGATCTTACCTTTCTATGTCAGCCTGCATGTTCATGATAAGATACTACACAATGCAATGTTTGACTCAGGTGCCTCTCACAACCTGATGCCTAAATCAGTCATGGAGAGATTGAATCTAGATATTACAAGACCATATAAGGACCTATTCTCATTTGACTCCAGCCAAGTTAAGTGTTTAGGCTTAATAAAAGACTTATGTGTGTCCCTTGTTCAGTACCCAAATAAAACAATTCTAATGGATGTTGTAGTTGCTGATATCCCACCCAAATATGGGATGCTGTTATCAAGATCATGGGGGGCTAAACTCCAAGGTTCCCTACAATTAGACATGTCATATGCCACCATCTCAGTCTTTGGTCAACCCAAGAGGTTATATAGAGAGTCACTTATGAAATACATGGTCAGCAGTGAAGAAAAACCTCAAAACTTTCCCATATATGTTGTCCATTCTGACATAGACTCCTATATTCTCTTCAATGATAATGCAGGTCCCACAAATGATGAAGAAAACCAGACACTCAAACAAGATCAGCATATAAATGAAGAAACTGTTGTTCAAGAAATAATGATTGAGAAATCAATTAACAAAACTGTTCAAGAAGGAAAACCAAATGTAAGCCAAGATCCCAAGTTGTTGATGCTAACTCCCACAACAGTTGACAATTCTTCCCTTAACCAAGAAGTCCTCTGGTTTCTTGAATTCGATGGGTCAGTCAACAAATTAGGGGCAGGAGCAGGGGTTTGGATACATAATAAAAAAAACAGTCATGCAGAAGGCCGAGCCTATAGGTTAAACTTCAGGTGCACCAACAATATGGCAGAATATGAAGCTCTCTTACTAGGCCTCAAGCTAGTAAAATCCTTACAAGCCATAAAAGTTTCAATCCTAGGAGACTCAGACCTAGTTATCCAACAAGTAAAGGGTAATTTTGTCACCAATGACAAAAGACTGAGATCTTATAGATCTGCTGCTGCTGAACTACTAAAGTCCTTCACTGAATTTCAAATTACCAAAATTCCTAGAACCCATAACCTGCATGCTCATAGTTTGGCTACATTTGCAAGCACTTGTAAACTTCCTTTTGAACCCCAGCATTGTTTTACAGCCGAGGTAAAACACAGACCTTCTGTCCCAAACAATGTCAAGGACTGGCAAGTGTTTGAGGATGATACCCATATAAATCAATTTTTGACTTTACAGCAAGAATTTTCAGGGCTAAACATTGATATGGAGGCTGCAAGTGATTCACAAACACCAGGTGAACAACACCAAACAAGTATTTCACCCAAAACAGCAAACCAAATGTTACATCCAACCATTTTTAACAAAGAAAACCTACAAGAACTTAAACAAATCAGTTGTGAGGAGATAGCTGACAATGAAGCTGAAATTATACAACTGAAAGACAATTTCCTCCCAACAGGCCTCACTCCCTTGGAAGACATTTTCGACTCAAATGATATTCTCAGGAAGCCAAAATTGCAGCCCCTCAATACTACCATAGAAGAGTGTAACATTGGAACTGCAGAACAACCCAAGATAATTAAATTGTCTGCATCTTTACCACCTGATCAGAAGCCTAAATACATTGACCTCTTTAAAGAATTCCAAGATGTCTTTGCATGGAGTTATGAGGATTTAAAATCCTATGACACCTCTGTTATTCAACACACTATCCCTCTCAAGCCAAATCAAAAACCCTTTAAGCAAAAATTGAGGAGAATCAATCCTATGCTTCTCCCAGCAATGGAGCAAGAGGTACAAAAAATGTTTAAGGCTGGCATCATAGCACCAATCAGATTTTCTGATTGGGTTTCAAATTTGGTTCCTACCAGAAAGAAAACTGGTGAAATAAGGCTTTGTGTTGATCTAAGGAACTTGAATCAAGTGTCCTTGAAAGATAATTACCCCTTACCCAAGATGGATCACATCTTGCAAAGAGTAGTGGGGGCCTCAAGAATTTCTTTACTTGATGGATTCTCAGGTTTCAACCAGATCCTAGTTCACCCTGATGATCAGGACAAAACAACATTTACAACCCCATGGGGAACCTTCAAATATGTAAAAATGCCTTTTGGATTGAAGAATGCAGGGGCTACATTTCAAAGAGCAATGGATATTGCTTTTGCTAAAGAGATTCATGACTTCCTTGTCATTTATTTAGATGACCTCACACCTTTCTCAAAATCTGACCAAGAACATTTGAAACATCTAAGGCAAATATTCATAACTTGTAGGAAATATGGAATTTCTTTAAATCCCAAAAAATCCCTGTTTGGTTTAGAAGAAGGTAAGCTGTTAGGTCACATCATTTCAAAGGATGGCATTAGAATTGACCCAGATAGGATACAGACTATCTTACAAATGCCCCACCCTAGAAACATCAAAGAATTACAAGCCTTCTTGGGGAAGATCAACTTCTTAAGGAGGTTTATCCCAAACCTAGCAGAATTGATCAGATTACTAAATAACATGCTAAAAAAGGATTCAAAAGTAAAATGGACGGTAGAAGCAAATCAAGCTTTTGAAGGAATAAAATTGGCCCTTACCCAAACTCCAGTCTTAACAAATCCTCAATTTGATAGAGAATTCATCATTTTCTCTTTTGCCTCCCAGCATACCATTGTTGTTGTCTTATTACAGAAAGATGACCAAGGAAATGAGAAACCCATTGCTTTCTTTAGTAGAGCTCTTAGAGATGCACCTCTGAAATATCAAATCATGGAGAAGCAAGCTTATGCTTTGGTCAAAGCCATCAAAGACTTTAGGATTTACATCCTATACTCCCATGTTATAGCTTATGTACCAAGTCCCATTGTGAAAGACATACTTACTCAAGAGAACTTAGAGGGCAGAAGAGGAAAATGGATTGCCAACATCTTGGAATTTGATATTGAAATAAAACCTACAAAACTGATAAAAGGGCAAGGTTTGGCCAAACTAATGACAGAAGAAAACTTTCAAGCCTTAGACATTAACCAACTGGACAGTGAACCGGAGCTGGCGACTCCAAAGATCAACGTAGCCTTTGAACAATCCCCTTGGTATTCTGATATATGTTATGTGTTACAAAACCTGTGTGCTCCCCCAGGATTGTCCAGAACTAAATGTAGGTTCCTAAAAATGAAAGCTTCAAAATTTTGTGTCATGGGTGGCAATTTGCTTTGGAAAAACCATGAGGGTATATTGTTAAACTGCTTAATTGAGAGTGAGACTAACAAAATCATGGAAGAATTTCATGCAGGTGATTGTGGTGGACACTTGTATTGGAAGTCCACTGTGGATAAAATACTGAGGGCTGGTTACTATTGGCCCACCTTGTTCTCTGATGTTAAAAAGTTTTCTACCTCATGCCACAAATGTCAAATATTTGAGGGAAAGAGAAAGTTACTGCCACTCCCTTTAAGGCCTATTGCAACAGAGAGACCGTTTCAGCAATGGGGCTTGGATTTCATTGGGGAAATTCATCCCTCATCTTCAGGCCAACATAGATGGATCCTCACAGCCACAGACTACTTCACCAAATGGATTGAAGCCATCCCATGTAGACAGGCAAATGATTCAACAATCATTCAGTTTTTGGAGAATAACATATTGTCTAGATTTGGCTGCCCCAACAAGATAATAACAGACAATGCTGCTGCTTTTAGATCCAAGAAGATGGTGAACTTCTGCCACAAATTTCATATTACTTTGGGCCATTCCACTGCATACTACCCTCAAGGGAATGGCCTAGCTGAATCATCAAATAAAAGCCTTGTGAACATCATAAAGAAGGTGTTGGAAGAAAATAAGAAGAATTGGCATAAGAAGCTTGTGAATGCCTTATGGGCAGATAGACTAACAACCAAGAGGTCCATTGGGGTCAGCCCATATGAGTTAGTTTATGGATTAGAAGCCAAATTTCCTTCATCACTAGGGGTACCTGTCATGAAGTTACTCCAAGAAAGTCAAGCTGAGCCAAATGACATGCAGAGAAGGATCAATCAGATAATATGTCTGCAGCAAACCAGAGATCAAGTGTATAGCAGAGTTCAAATCCTACAAGAAAAGCTGAAGAAAGCCTTTGACAGAAGAACTAAGGCTGAAGATTTCTTCATAGGGGACAAAGTGCTTAAGTGGGATTCAAGAAGAGAAGACAAGGGTAAGCATGGCAAATTTGACTCCCTTTGGAGAGGGCCTTTTGTCATACAAGCACTACAGGGAAATAACACTTATTTTTTGGAAAATTTGGATGGCACTGACTTAGGTGAAGGTCCTGTAAACGGCAGGATGTTGAAGCACTATTTCGACTACTTTCCATGTATATAACAGAGTTTCCCCTTCTGTACATAATCAGCTGTATATATTTTCTTTCAGCACATAAATAGTTCAGTTTGAGAAGCTACTACAAATAAGCAGAAAGGGGCTTTATATGCCAGAAATTCCACAGAGGTAATAGCCTCCAGTTTTGAAGTACAAAGAGAGAATTTTCAAATTTTGGTAAGAACAGATCAAGGGCCAAGGCATTCTGACCTGCTGTTCTTGGTCTTTCAAGAAGAAAAACCATCCCCAAGTGGAGCCACTGTTAGCTACCTATACCAATAGGTTTCATTTTTCATGATTGGCATGGGAAGTGCCAATATGATCTACTTTGGGAATGCAAAGATCTCATATTCTGATGGAAGACACACATTTACATTTGGTTGATGCTGCCCTATTTCCCAATGGGTGATCCAACAGCCTAAGCTGGGTCAGGCCATGTTTCAATTTTTTGTTATAGATTAGAGAAAGAAGTCTGTCCAAACAGTTCAATCTTGGCAGACAAAGTAGTTAGGTAGAGAAAGAAGGTTCCCAACTGTTTAATCTGGGGCCTTGGAAGCAATAAGTATAGCCTTAGATAGAAAATCAAAAGAAAAGCCAAAGGAAAAGAAAAGGCACCTAAGGGTTTGCAAGTCCAAGTGCACCCTCCTTGAAGTAACAAAAAATGCTAGGAAATAGGCAGGGTAGGTAGTGGAAGGTTGCAGAAAGCTAAATCCAAGGACATCACTTGGAGTAAATCAAAGTGGCCATCAGCAGAAAAGGCAAGAGCAGTGGCCTAAGTGGCAAAGTGCTAAATCATCACTAACTTCCCTCATTCCCCTCAAAGTTTCTTACTAACCTCCCATGAGCACTGCAGGATCTGCCTGATCAGTCCTCCTTATACTCTTCATTTGTACAAATTTTATGTCATAAATGACTTCTTTCTTTGAAAAGAAGCCACATTTCTTGTCTAAAAATTCTTTTCATTTTGATCTACTTCCTAACTAAGCTTGAGTCCCAAAAAGCTTAGTAAACACCATTTTCCATTCTCATTCCCCCCAGTACTAACTACTGACTGTATCTACACTAAATCCCTTATGTTTCCCTTCCCCCTACTATTATAACACCATGGTGTATAAACCCCTAAACATGTATAATATCCCCCCTTTTAGCACTATAGCTAAATAAGTTTGTCTAAGGGAGACATTAGTCCCCCAGGGACTATGGTCAACCCGACCTTGGGATTACTCTAACCCCTGGTCAGAGTAATAACCTGTACTAATCCATCATCTCCCCTCTTTTCTTAAATAATTTCATCAAAGAGCCCCTTTCCCTCTGCTTAAACCCACTATTAATCCTTTTCCCCCCACAGATTAACTCATACCCTGAAAAACCCACAAAAACCCCAAAACCTATAGTCCCGCGCCACAAATATTAAATTGAATATTTTAAATAATCGGGCGGGACCCAACCCGAAACTGTGCGTTGATCAACAATGCCCGCCAACCGTCGATCGTCCGCCGCCCCCGATCTAACGGTGGGCGGTCAATATCAGATCCCGACCCGTCGCCCTTTAACGTCCGGGGAATGGCGGTATTGGGGGCCGTACCCAGGACGCGTGGCAAGCGGCGGGGTTGTTCGGGCCCCCCTCCCCGATACCGCCTTTGCGCAAAGGTGGTGCGGGGAGACCGCTTACCACCTCCCCGTTACCACCTCCCTTGCTACGTCAACTACACGTCACCATGACGTTGCGCGACCTCCGCCCGCCCCCGCGCCCCGTGGCCCTCCACGTAGCCCTGCCACCGCCTCCGCCCGCCACCGTGTCCAGCCACGCTGGCCTCCAGCTCAGCGTCCACGTCACCCTCCGTACCTCGGGCCCGCCATGACGTCATGCTGACGTCACTGGCGAAAAAAGCGCCAATGACCCTTTTTGTCCAAATTTGTCGTTAAAAACGCCCAAACTAGCCGTTTATCGTCATTTTCACGCGAAAAGGACGCAGCCACTGTTAACCTGTTCACCGCGAAATTGCCTCCGAGCCATCAAATTCAAAGTTGCGGCTGCCATAACTTGTCAATCCAGCTGCAGTGAGCTCCCCCTGCTCGGCCCGAAGACGTTCAGTGCTATTTTTCCAGGTATTCACCGCAAGTTCCTTGTTTCGCCCCTATGCATGCCATTTCTATGTGAATTCTCCAATAAGCATTGGTCAAATCCTAAATTGCACACTGTCTACTACTTAATTTGCAATTAAATCAACCCACATTGCCCCAGCTCCATGAATTTGACATTCAAACGATAATTCACGGCTTGAAAATTACAAATTTAGCCCCGAGTTGCCCGGCATTGTTCCCTTTTGCCGGGTGGAGGCCCAAGTCTGCATGTCACCAAATTGAAGCCCGCACACCCTCTGCAATCATCCTCATCAATTCACAATCCCTGTGAATTTACCAAAAAACAGCAGAGACAAGTCTGCCAAGCTTGCTTATTCCACTTTGAACAAAATTTCAAGCATTATCTTCAGTAAGCCTGTCACTTAAGCTTTGAGGAACCTTGCAAACCATTGCACTCACCTTGTTCAAATTCAGATTACATAATGGTTGCTCCTGCACCCACAGCCCTCAGTTTTGCTCCTATAAATGCACCAAATAAAGACCTGGAGTCCTTGCCTCTTGCTGACAGGGACTACCTCATCCAAGACTTTGTGGGTAACAGGGACTATTTGCAAACCTTCAGGCAATTGAGAGATGACTACCTGAATGGCAAGGATACATATGGGATATGGGAATCAAATCTGCCACACTACTGTCTCCCCTCTGTCAACATTTTTCCAGAGGTTATCCGCCTATGTGCTGAAAATTATGATGTACAGCACAGAGCTGTTAAGTCTCCATCTGGGAGCATCCTCTTTCACATTAATCCTGAATCCATCAATAAGATGCTCAACTTTGATCAAACTGAGCTGCTGTTCCCTTTTTCCATGAATTATCTGCTGGACACTGGTGCCAAGATGACCAGTGAGGATATTCAGAAAATCACCAAGACATTTATGAGGCCTGAATGCCAGCCCACAGGGCCACCTCCCTACTTGGATGTTTATTTTACTGAGGTAGGCAGACTCTTGTTGGACATGATTGCTTATGTGCTGGGGTACAGAACCAGTGAGCATGTGGATGAAACAATGCTGGTATTATTAGCTGCTTACAGCCCAGGCCAACCCCCTGCCCGCAAATATAACTTTGCCAAGTTCATAGCTAACAAGATTCATGATCAGTTGTGCAAAGTAGACAGACAGGGCGTCTTCAAGTATTCATCTTATATCTACCACCTTTTCATGTACTATCAGTCCGAGGTTTTTCCATGCTACATCAAAAAGCTGGACTCTAAAGGGGAAAGAAGATCTGTTATCTTCTGGACATCTGTCTTTCACGAAGTACAAAATTCACCCTATTCCTATTGTGAATTTATTGATCAATTTGTATACCCTGTCTCTTGCTTATTGATGAGGTCCCCTCCTCCCAGAATATCAATTGAAATACAGAAGGTCCTGCAGCTCTCCAAGAATTACAAAATAGGTGATTGGTACCTATATGAGGATCATACAGTCATCAGAGTCTATGGCTGTGAGCTCTGTCCATACAGGCTCCCAAAATATGTGCCTATGAGGATATTTGCCTTGGAGTATTATAGGCAGTTAATTCACTCTGACCTCACTCACTTTCACAGCTCCAAAAAGAAAGCCCATCTCAAGTTCAAGCACCACTTGGGCCCCTTCATCATGAATAAAAAAGAAGGATGGGAAGATGCTGACCTAATCCTCAAAGACAAATACAAGCTATCACACAGCTTCCGGTGGGTCCCTTACGACCCTGAAGGCTTCATTACTGCTAGAAGAGTCAAGTACAGGCTACTAGGTTATAAGCATTGCAAATATCCACACATTGAAAAATATGCCAACCAGCAAGAATGGCAGCAGGATACTTTAATTGAAAAATTAACTGAAGAAGAGATAATGCAAAAGAATGTCAAGGAATTGGAAAAGACTCTTGACCTAGATTCTGTGCAGCAGGTACCCTTCAAACGACCGCACTCAGCAGGAGAAGGGACCTCGGCCACAACAACTGCACCAACCACACAGGCACCTTCTACAGCAGCACCAGGTACGGACAAAGGGAAAGGAATAATGGGTGCTGAAGAAGAAACCGTGAAAGAAAAGCCTGCCCCTTCAAGTGAGCAGCAACAAGGGCAGCAACCAGAGCAGCAACAAGAGCAGACTCCCCCTCCAAAAACTGAGCCACCAACAGCTTCAATTTTTCAGACCCCAGCACAGGAGGAGAGGGGTATGAAAAGAGACAGAGAAGAGTCCACTCCTGCTAGTGGATCTTCCCAACAACCCCAGACCAAAAGGCAAAGGGCTGACTCCCCAGAGGTAGAAGACATCACTGAAGAAGTCCTTGACAGTTCAAGGAAAGACAGGGAGGGCAGCCAACATACAGGTACAAGCTCCTTTCAGCAGGAGCAGGGATTACAACTTGGTTTGGAGGTGTCCTCCTCCTCTCAGCAGAGCAAGAAGCCCAAAAGCACTAAGGCTTCTTTCAAGCAAATTAAGGCACAGAATAACTTGCTGAGGGTGGAAGTCTATAAACAATTTCTAAATGCAACACCAGCCCAGAAAGAAAGGCTAATGTCTGTATATGACATTCAAGAGGAGAAAATGATCCTCAGTCATTTCAAACCTACAGTGCCCCATCCAAAATCAGCTGCAGATTATGTGAAGACAAGGGTGGAGGTCATGGCCAAAGACATCCATCCCATGGACCAAATTGAACTCCACAAGCAAACTGGAGAGATGGTCTATGCAACCTTGGTGGACAGGGCAACCATGGCCCATGAACTAAAAGAGTCACTGAAAAATACCAACATTCAGTTGGATTTTGAAAGAATGTCCTCCCTAGCCAAAGACAACAGAATAAAATCACTTGAGGACATCATTATCGACCTAGGACATGATCCTAAGGATCCAAAGGGTGTAAGGGCCCTTATGAAGAAAAAGGAGGATGACCTCAATGCATTGAAGAAGAGGTTGAGACTGCTGCCCACTGAGCACCCTCAAACAGCAGAATTACAGCAGGCAAAACAGGCCGATGAGCAGCTTGACCTTATAATGCAGCTCAACCAGAAAGTCATCGATTTAGAGAAGGAAATTGAAGGAGCATTACAAGATAAGTAGGGGGAATCCACATCCCAAGCTCCTCCAACTACTTCAACCACTGCAACAACTACAGAGGCAGCAGTGGCTCCCACAACAGAAGCAACAGCAACAACAACAGCTCCAGATTCCAGCACAAGCGTGGAAGAATTGACTAAGGCCATTAAAGAAATGGAGCTCCAGGCAAATGAAATAAAACAGGCCAAGGAAAAATTGGCAGAATTAGATGCCAAGTACGATAAATCAAAAATGACTATGGCAGAAAAAGGCAGAGAAATAAAGGCCCTAAAAGAAAAGATAAAGGCCTTGGAGCAAGAGTTGAATCTGGAAAGCACCATGGCTGGAATAAAAAGAATTCTATGGGCCAAAATTGACCAATCCATCACTAAACAATGGAATTCAATTAAAACTATACATCAACAAATGGATTTAATTGGCCAAGCATAGACAGAGATTCAGAGGGCCAAAACAGCGCTGGGAAACAGGCCTGACTAGGCCAATAGAATGATAGACTTTTTGAACAGACAAGAAAAGGAGGAACTGGCAGCTATTGGCATAGTCAACAGAACAGAGGCTGTCCTCACAGCCAAGAAGGTACTCACTCTCAGGAATTATGTACAAACTGTGGAGAAGGAAGTGCTATGAAATACAGGCTGAGGTGGATGAGTACCAACTCAAAATGGCAGCACTACAAGCAAAAGGACTGCCCAGCCTACTAAGCGGTGCAGGAAGACTGATCTCCAGAGAGCAATATACCAACAGAATGGCAACTTATATTGAAAATCAAATCACTGCATCTGGCAGTACTTCTGAGGAAACAGGGCCTCCAACAGGACAGAGCCTATACAATAAACTTGAAGGCCTGTTTTTTATTGAAAATGAGGTAAAGCACCTTTTTGAAATTCCTCCAAATTTTTACAGATATACAGAGGCCGATGAAACTTTAGTAAAAATTCGAAGACATCAGTTGCCCAAGGAGGATTGGTGGCAGGCAATGCTTCAAATTTTTCCACGATAGCCTCAGTTGCTCGGTCATTGCCAGCTCCAACTCACTAGAAGACAAACAACAAAATAAAGTTAGCATTTAAGGCAGCTGAAAGGTGACTCAGCACATGGACAACGACAGCTAGCCCAAAGGATAAGAAAATACGCAAATTTTGGACAGCGTACCCTCAGCCGACTCCAACAGCCACCAAGTCAACAGTTTCTGACTATTTTGGACAGCTAAAGCACTGAAGAGTTACTACAGCATTAACTTTCTCAGCTACAAAGCTCCAAGAGTTGGCATAACATTAATGAGCCATTAAGTCATTTCCTTGATATTTTCTCATGTAAATTTTGTATATATACCCCCCTTAGCAACGCATGAGGGTTTGGTGTTTTTCACTATGAGGCAAATGTATTGTACACTTTCATATTAACTAATACAAAGGGTCGGACCAGCTCAGTGATTTCCTGAAAATTTGATGTCTTGCTGATGACATGCGTGCTGTTACAGAATTCTTGTGCTGTCTGATGGAATAATAAGTTTTTCTCAATCTCTGTTTTGTCTTCTTATGTTATTAAATCATGCTCATGTTTCACTGATCTAGCAATAGAGAAAAGGGATAGTGCAGGATATGTTTGGTTACACCTTGTGCTCAATCTTTTATTGCTGTAAATGTTTTCTTCAGAATTAAGTATAGACATGAATTCTTAATTGCTCATGTTTTATCATTAATTCTATAAATATGAATGTTATCTAGAAATTCTTCACTGCTTCTAAATAATATTCTCACTTTTTCTGCATATCAGTTTGTTGGAAGATTCTTAATTGCCTTTCATAAACTGGATACATCACACTTAATCACAATTTCAAAACGTTGTTCCTCAGACACTTATTTAGCTCTGCAGCATCATTACTTTGTCAACACAGCACACCAAACAACTAAAGGACCCCTGACTCCATGCCCAATGGCTTAAAACATTCTAGTGAGCACATATATATCTTGACTGAAATCATCATCCAACAAAGTCCAAAAATAAACCTTGAGCATCATAGCTAGCCTAAAATATTACACAAACAAAGCTAAAACATAAAGAGAGAGCCCTCTCTGGTCATAGGTAGGCTAGAACTTGTGACCCAAAGATTGGTTAGTGGTTACCTCGGCTGTATTCCCTTGGGAGTCAAAGGGAACAACCTGAGTGATAACAATTGTCATACCTCTTTGTTGAGAAATCACTCTGACATAACTACTGAGCGTGGGAATGCCTGACTCAGGACATGATTTTATATTTTAACATATGTGGTTGTATCAGGTTTCTCGTAGTCCCAAAGCTCCGATCCTCTCTCTCTTTTTTCCAACATAGCAATTCTAAAGTATTTCAATCATCACCTTCATCTCTGATCTCACACTTTAGGGGGCATCTGTTATACATGAAAATGGCCTCCTCATCAACTCATAGGAGAAAGACATTTTGACTGAAATATTGACCAAGTTCATTGTCCTATTTTCTAGGGTAACGCTCCCTAGGAACTAGCAAGAAGAGTTATAATGCTCCCCATGCATGAACTAGGGGCGTTAGTCCCTAGGGTAACTCTTTGTGTTTCCTTAGGGGTAGCGTTAGTCAACTTTTCTGAGTTTTTGGAGGTGAAAGGAGCGGGTTGACTGAATAATATCCCACTTTTTATGCATATGTCAACCCAAAAAGCAGGAAACATCCATCTTCGACTTGTTTGGGGATATTTCTATGCTTAATGGAGCCTAATAGAAAGGGAAAGAGCAATAAAGAAAGGAAACATCCTAGATTTTGCTAAAGGGAACTCATGAGAGAGTTGGCAAGGATTAGCCTCTCATTCTATATATTGGAGGCTTGGGGCATTGTGAAAGAGGTCGAAAGGTTGAAGGATTGCCTACTTACTGTTGAAACTTTGTATGAGACATATTGGTTTACCAAGAGGTTAAGAAGGGAGAGAGAGAGGGGAGCTGGAGGAGTAAGGGAAGCTTGATTCACTAGATGGTTGTAATCATCCTTTCCTATTATTAATATAGACCTGGAGTTGTATTGTCTACTCTATGGTGCTTATGTTGTGATTCAGTTACATGTTGATGCAATGCCATAGTTTATGAGTAGCTTAGATGCATGTTGTTCGATATCCTTATGTATTGTTGTTTTGATTATCAAGGTTATATGATATAGTATTACTTCTTGTCTTGTCTATATGTAGGTGTTGATCTAGGAGCTAGTAGAGAGGTTTTCCACTCTGCTACATTGGGTTCTCCAGCAAAACTGCATCAAGATCTGAGGTAACCTCTTCCTTCCTGCTTTGATTATCATTTCATTAATATGGATATGTATATGTTTCTTTGTGCCAGTTGCAACTAATCTGATATGTTTTCCAAGGATCCTGGGAAGATCCTTGAGGGTATTCCAACCACAACCACCTGTGCATTAATCCATATAGCAGTGACGATGTTGTAGGGTGGTGTCTAAGTATGGGGGGAAGTTGTGACCATGTCTAGTGTTAATTGATATCATCATTCTTCTACCTTGATGATGGATCCCACTTGGGATTCGAAACGTTGGTTCGAAAATAATTCTACTGTGGATTCTCCGATCATTTCAAAAAAAAAAAAAAAAACATACTATAAAGTTAAATTAGGTGCAAAAGAAAATGTGAAATTGAAGAAAAGTAATGTTTAAGTTTTCAATTCAAAATGTTATTTTGACAAGTGAATTTAAAGGAAAATATATCACAATGCTCATTACACCCATAGATATTATATATTTCAGAATAAGAAATATATTGTAATTTTCTTAAGATAACTTATTAAATCAAAATAATTGTTAGGATATTTCAACACATAGGAAATAGTTAAGTATAACTTGGTCTAGTGTATAGTTAGGTAAAGTGTGTTTCTTTAGTATGTACTTTTTGTAACATATAATCCGATGGTCACAATATGTTCTAGACATGAAGTGATCCGACAGTTCATTCTCTCCTCGGTATTACCGACACTTGATCCATGGCTTAACACCTGATTGGTCCATGATCTCTATTTAAAGAGCACAGAGGGTCATTTGTAAGGTGACCGTTCATGAGAGAAGCTTATGTAAAAAAAAATTCTTTTACATTAATAAATTGCCTGAAGTGGCCACGTTGGCTCAAGTCATGGACTATTTACATTTTTGAGGGTTTTAACCAAGCCAAGAATACTGGTGTACTGATCTGTGATCTGTTTTTGAGCAGTGTCCTTTGGTGTTCTATCTGAGGAACTTACCCTGTAAATTCCTACATGGTATCAGAGCTATTTGAGGGCAGCATCCGTTGGTGATCCAAATCCGAAGCCAGTACAACTGCATCCGATTTTCATTTCCTAAATCTACTGTTTCTGACCACTTTCGGGCCAAGAAGACTGCTCTATTGTGTTAGGAGCATTTGTTCCAGTGAGTAACCCCTTTCGTTTCACGCGAAAATGTTTCTGGTAGTCCTAGCTACGTCATTTTTAAGATCTTAAGGTACCTAGTTTGTGTCACGCAGACCATGCACCTTCTAAGTCTCACGAATGGCATCATGATACATACATGTATATGTCAAAATTTAATCAAAGATAAGCTCGTGATAATGCATCATCATATAAGGGCATTGGTGGGTCATGAGGAAGTGGTGGTGGTCTTTATATCTCTCCATGCAATGCAACATGCACATTAGCCAATGACGCTCACATGTTGTCTGCAATAGTCTCGCGTGTCTCATTACCAAGCTATGACAAATCCTTTAGCTCTCCAGGTAATACCATGCTCTGAGATGGTAGTGAAAAGAATCTCGGAGGTGGTGGTACATTCTTAGGGTCCCTACGAGCTCCCTTGCGCTCATAGGTACATCCCCTACCAGTACCATAAAAATGAGATCTGATATCAATGTAATCTAGCCTCATATGTAACACAAACTCAACATATAAATTCTTAGCAAAATAAACTATGACATGGTCATGGTTGGGGAACTTTCCCCAAGCTCCAATGAATCTATCATACATGAAAGGGGTTGCATGAACATTACTAAAATATCTTAGTGGGATTGGACCTTTATGTCTAGCAGGGTGATCTAGAGGGATGTCAAACAACTCCCCATGAACATCAATGTCCTTGGTGGCCTCTTTCACCACCTCCCAAGAATTTGGGCCTCTAACCTCATGCCTCCTGACCCTATGTATGAACTATAATATGTGGCTATATGGGCCCAACCTTTGGTATGTCTCGATCAACCTAGTCATGCTATCCAACATCAAAGACAATGCAAGGCAAGTTGGTGAATTAGCAGGGATATTCTTTATTTCTGTTGTAATGTGTGTATGACATGTCATAATATCATCTAATGTAATCTGAATTGTAGTAGAATCCCATGTAGGGATCGATGTTTCACTCTGATCCTCAGCTAAGGCCTATTGAGGACCTGTAAATCATAAACATAATTTAACGTATATATAATTAACAAACTAGAATTATAATAACATATACATTAAATTCAAACACATCAATTGAGGACAATTTAAAAATTAAGGACAATTTCAAGACATAAACACATAAAATTTAAAGAGGATTTAAAAATGAAGGAGGTCTACCTGAAATGGGTGAAGACGTTCCACTAGATGTACAAGCATGGCCATCAATAGATATAGAAACACTTTCTCTGACACTTTAACTAGTGTCAGAGGCAGGATCTACTAGGGAAACACGAACTCTTGGTGGGCTACGTGATCTATCACGATCCCGACCACGTATAACAGACCCTCTCGCACTACGATGGCCTACAGTTGGGGCACGTATATGGGATGCCTCAACATATTACATATAATACATATAAACTAATCCAAGAAAAAAATGTTGACAAAAAAAACCATTTCTAAACTCAAGCAGAATAATCTAGCCTAAAGTCCTAAACTTTAGAGTCCATTTTTTGATAATTTATCAACCAAAGTACATTGAGTTCCATGTAAACACAATCAAAAGAAGTGATCAAATCTACCCTCACACTTTTTCTCGTTTCTAAATAATGCATTTTATTCATAGCGCAACTATATGTAAATATATATGTAAAAAATTGAAATAAACCTATTTAAAAAACTAATAAAATTTCATGCCAACCAAGTACTACAATAGACTTTACATTCTTAATGTTTGACTTTGACACATGACATGTATTAGGTGCAAGCACATGAAGACAATGTTTCTTGTACAACACACTACATAATGAAACAATATGGTACAAATTAGAAAAGAGTCTAAATGCTTTTATTCACTAGACCAAATGCACTTTTTATGATGGATTTAATTTATCTATCAATGATGCATTGTCAAAAAATGAATATATATATATATATATATATATATATATAATGTTATGCTAAATAATTATGCTATGCTAAATGTTATAGATATAGTTATATTATATTATAGTTATACACAATGTACATGTGATACTATGTTACAATATATATGTGTGTGTGTGTGTGTGTGTGTTATGTAACATATAATGTCATGTTATGGTAAATATTAAATAACAAGTTACGTTATGTTAAATATGTTATGTTATAGAAAATTTTATGTTAGGTTATAACCAATACATATAGAACTATAATATATTTAGCTATGTGATATTTTTTTTTCAAAGATGGGAAAACCTATCATAACTTAGTGTCAAACCAATAGTGAGGACAACCATCTCTAGCTGCTATTCACGAATGCAGGCTGATTCATCACCGTTATTCAAAGAAAACCACACCACCTGGAATAACCTGTTGGTGGTCCGTAAGGGGGTAGGATTTCACTCCTACCAGATGCCTCCGGGTCTTGGGCTGTTAACTTGTTTCCTTACGTCTAAGGAAGAAAATATCTTAGCCAAGCACAAGTAGTTTTAGGGCATACTCCAGGTCCGAGCTATGTGATATGTTATAACTTTATAATCTAGCTAAATATATAGATATAGTTATATTTAAACAATTATATAATTACATAGTTATGAAATAATTTTAGTTATGTTACATGCTATGTTATATGTGTGTTATGTTAAATAACTTTATGTTATACATGTTAAATAATTATAGAATTATATGTTATAATTGTATGTTATGAACTAAATAGTTATAGAACTATGTTATATATATATATAGCTATGTGATGTTGTAGTTAAATATAGTTACATGTTATGTTATGTTGTATAATTATATATATGTTATGTAAAATGTTATAATTATATATAGTGACATGATGTTATATATATATATATATATATATATATATCTATATATCTATATATATATATATATATATATATATATATATATATATATATATATATATATATATATATGTTGTTGGAAATATTGTTGGAAATAACACTGAGAGGGGGGGTGAATCAGTATTATCAGTTCAATAATTTTTCATTTCCCAAACAGATTTATATACGCTATTTTTGTGAAGTGAACTAGCGTGTACACGCTATTGTTATTAGAGAAACCAGCGTATACCCATAGAACTTGTGATTTAGTTAGTTTATCATGTGTTGATATTTAATCAGTGCATCAGTAACTAGTTAAACAATGCAATAAAACCATAATAAACAATCACACATGAGCAACACACATGAACACCAAGATTTAAGGTGGAAACCCAATGCAGGAGAAAAACCACCTGCTACGATCGTCTCTGTCTTCCTTTAATAATAATAAAATCTGTTTACAATCTTGTATTGGTGCAGACTCATACCAATACGTAGGTACCCCCCTGTAGAAGGCTACAACCTTCCCTCATTTTCCAAGTTCTACTAGAAGGGAGCCGCAACCCCACAGCTCTTGTACTACCCAATGAATTTACCAGTACGTAGGCGTCAGCCTACAAAAGGCTACGACTTTCTCTCTTATTCCAGGGACCACGTTTCATAAATTTTTAGACTGGATTCTCCTGGCACACAACAATACAAATGAAGGCCTCTATTCATAAAATTTTCATACTGGACCCATCAGAACTTTCAAACTGCATCAACCAATAATTAGTTAATCTAAACAGTTAGATCACTGTCACCAGAACACTGTGCTGAACCCAGAAACCTGCATCATCATTCAGAACCAGCTGCAACCTCAAAAATCATGCATCAGAATGTATACGCTACTTTACTGAACCCAACCTGCATGTATACGCTACTTCCTTCAATCAAACCTGCGTATACCTTCAAAACCACTGAAACATAAAACTTCTAAATCAAGTCTGTACCAACTAGCAATATACTGAGCATCTACTATCAAATTAAAGAGCTTTACATAGACAGTAGCAGAGGTCACGCTTCTCAGTTATACAATCAATAAATCAAATACCAAACTCCTTATGCATTCAGTTTTACATTCAGGTCTAAGAAGACTTCATTGACAGACACCAGTAAAGCAATAGAAGCGATCAGATAGATCAATCAGATCTGAAGAATAGGCTCTTATTTTGTATACGCTACTCAGAAGAGTAGAACCTGCATGTACACGTGCTTTTACTGAGACGAACTAGCGTATAGATATGCAAATATTAACTCATAACTTTGCTGCTATTTCAGACTTCAGATAAACCCAGATCATGATATTTAAAGTATAAAACATGTGTACGTAATTAGATCTAGCCCAACCAATATCAGATCATTCAATGATAAGTAATTTTAGGTCTCATGATCCTGATCCAACATTGAATTCAAGGTTCACAAAATATTTCAGATCAAATCACAAACATAGCCCCTTCAACATAAAATATACTTTAGATAGGAGTATTCCTTCAAAACCCTTTCACTTGCACACTCTGGCCTTATGATCTTCTCCTCCTTATATAGTTTTTGGCTTTTCTCAATACCTCGGACCAAAACCACTTAGGACCTATGGTATTCTTAGACGGGATCAAATAGTCATTACTCCGCTCAATATTGTGGGCTAATAACATGGTATTGACCCCTGGTATTTTATCCTCTTGAATTTCCTTGATTTTCCAATATATACACGCTTTTCTTCTTGTGAAAGTGTGTGTATACGTATATGCTCTTTTTGTTCTGTGAACCAACATGTATACGTTGTTTTGACTAAGTGGACTTGTGTATACATCTTAAACTTCTTTACACCATCATTTACCTCCAACTTCTTCATTCTGATTTGTAGACTTTAGTTCCATCTTCCTATTCTTTTGTACTAATTCTCTATTACTTCTGAATAGACTTGTTACACTGTGAGTGAGTTGCCATCAAGGACAACACAAGTATCATAATGCCAACAATCTCCCCCTTTGGATTTGATGGAAACCATGATGGTGTTGATTACTGCAAGTTGTAGAAACTGTTAGAGATAACATGCAAAACCAAAATACTCTCCCCCTTTGACATCAAGGGCAGAGGGTGGACCAAGCTACTCTCCCCCTTTGATATGTAGTATGTTTTCCATGCTCCCCTTGAGTGCATACCGAGTTTGCACAGATATGTTTCAAAAGAATAACATGACTCTATAACTCAACTAAGTGAGTATGACCTCCCTATGACCAATGACTCATACATACATCAATCACCCAACCAAGTGGGGATACACCATATTTGACTCATCCACCCAACCAAGTGGGGATATACCAATTGTTTATACATGACAGAAATAAAACAATTATTACATAATCCATCCCATGTAAAGTGGGGATACAAATTACATCATATGTCCAATATGACTCATTCAAACATAGACCATGACAAAAGAAGTCATATCACACCCTAGATCTTTACATGACTTATGCAACAAATGATATAAGTATCTGAAGCCATAGCTGAACTCAGCAACCATGATGTCAACAATGCAGAATGTGTGTGAAGGCTAATGCTCCCCCTGAACCTGTGCTACATGTGCATTGCTAACAAGTCATTCATCAAGGCATCTTTGTCAGTCAGAGAAAGATCAATGAACAAAGCATATCGTCAGACTGTAATAATCAATATCAGATAGGGCACCCATATCATAGTTTGCCCCACTGTTTTTCTATCAGGAAAAAATATACGCTCCTTCAGCCACAGAAACCCGCATGTATACATGACTGTACTTCATGAAACCCGTGTATAATAACCTTCCTCAGAAAACTAGATTTAACAGTAGGATGATGCAGCAACTACTCCCAAATTTTGTGTGAGATATTCAAATGTTTCTCTAGGAAGCGGCTTGTTGAATCTATCAGCAACATTTTCTTTGAAGGGAACATACTCCAATTTAACCTTTTTTTCAAGCACTTGTTCTCGTAGAAAATGGTACTTAATGGGTATGTGCTTGGTCTTGGAGTGCATGATTGGAATTTTCAAAATACTGATGGCACTTGTATTATCACATAGAACGAAGATGGGTGGAGTACATGTGATTTGAATGTCTTGCAATGTTTTCATCATCCAAAGTAGTTGTGTTCAGTAAGATGCAGTAGCCACATATTCTACTTCAGCTGTAGATAAGGCAATCGAACTTTGTTTCTTGCTGAACCAAGACACCAACCATGAACCCATATAGAATGCTCCTCCACTAGTACTCTTTCGATCATCCACATTTCCTGCCCAATCTACATCTGTATAAGCATGAAGAGAAAGATTTGTATCTTTATGATATCATAGACCAAAGTCTAGAGTTCCTTGAAGATATTTGAAAATTCTTTTTGATGCCTGAAGATGTGATTCCTTTGGATTTGCTTGGAACCTTCCAACAATTCCTACTACATGCATCATATCAGGTCTGGTACCTATTAGATAAAGTAGGCTTCCAATCATAGATCTGTAAGTTGGTTGGTTTACTGCTGGTGGTTCATCATTAGAACTGAGACTGCATCCTATTACCATTGGAGTACATACTAGTTTAGAATCTTCCATTCCATACTTCTTCAAGATCTACTTGAGATATTTGGTTTGTGAAAGAAAGATATCATCTTTTGTTTGTTGTACTTATAGGCCAAGAAAATAAGTAAGTTCACCAAGTAAGGACATTTCAAATTATTTTTGCATGACTGAAGCAAAATTATGACTCATGGAGTCTTTATTGCTAACAAGAACGATATCATCAACATAAAAAACAATAATTAGCAATTTATCATTTTCAATCTTTTTGTATAAATTGCTTTGTAGAACCTTTTTTGAAACCTTGTTATTGTAGATATTTGTCAAGGCGGTAATACCAACCCCTTGGAGCCTGTTTTAGACCATAGAGAGCCTTTTTGAGCTTGCATACGTATTTTGCATCATTTTCAAGAATGAATCCTTTTGGCTGTTCAATATAAACTTCTTCTTCAAAATCTCCATTAAGAAAGGATGATTTTACATCCATTTGATATACTTTGAATTTTCAAAAACTAGAAAGAGAAAGAAACATCCTTATGGCTTCAAGTCTAGAAACAGGTGCAAAATTTTCTTCAAAATCTATACCTTCTTGTTGAGCATACCCTTTACAAACAAGTCTTGCCTTGTTTCTAATAACTTCTCCATTTTCATTCAGCTTATTCTTAAATATCAATTTTGTTCCTATAACATTTTTATCATGAGGTCTAGGAAGTAACTCCCAAGTATCATTCTTTTCAATTTGGTCAAGTTCTTCATCCATGGCCTTGACCCAACATTCATCTTTGTAGGCTTCATTTACATTCTAAGGTTCTATGGAGGATAGTAATGCTAGATAACTTGAGGTCCCTATAAGATTTCTTCTTATCTGTACTCCAGGCACATTTCTCCTAGAATTTCTGGATGATTCTTCTGAACATACTTGGATGGAGTATTTTCCCTATCTGCTGTATCTTCTTCTGGTGCTTCATTTGTTTCTTCTTCTATATCATTTTGATTTGATGCGGGAAAGAATTCCCCATCTTCTTCATTGTCATATTCCTATGTTGATTTCATTTGTTCCGGAGTTTTGCATGCTTCATCAACTACAACATCAATGATTTCAAGAATTTTCCGAAGTCTTTTATTATAACATTTGTATCCTTTACTTCTGGATGAATAACCAAGAAGAATTCCTTTGTCTGCTTTGGGTTCAAACTTACCAAGTTTTTCATCAGTCCTTTTGATGAAACATTTGCTTCCAAAAACTCTAAAGTTTTTTACAGTAGGAGGCTTATCATACCAAAGTTCATATGGAATTTGATTGCTATTTACCTGAACATTCGCTTTGTTGAGAATAGTCACGGTAGCAAATGCAACTTCACCCTAAAAGGTTGCAAGAGTTCTAGATTCACTAAGCATAGCTCGAGCCATTTGTTGAAATGTTCTATTCATTATTTCCACCATGCCTTTTTGTTGAGGAGTTCTTGCGATGGAGAATTTCCTTTTTATTCCATGTTGTTCACAAAAGTCAAAGAATTCATTTGATATGAATTCTCCCCCTCGATCAAATCTAAGACATTTGATTTTTCAATCTGATTCATTTTCAACTAAATATTTAAAGACTTTAAACTTTTCAAATGCTTCATCTTTATTCTTTAGTAGACCTATCCAACACATCCTGGAAAAATCATCAATAAATAAAATAAATTATTTTTCTCCACTAGGTGACTTTTTCCTTGTTGAACCACATAAATCAGTATGGATGAGTTCAAGAGGCTTACTTGATGATCCTTCTTTTTCACTGAAGTGAACTCTAGTTTTCTTACCAACTTGACATGGTTTGCATATGGTGTTTTCTGGGATGTTGATATCTGGAAGATCACAAATTGCCTTGAGCCTACATGCTTTTCTTATCTGAGAAAAGCTTAGATGTCCTAATATTCTGTGCCATAGCCAATTTTCATCTGTTTTTCTTAGATAGCATTGTTGTTGTCCTCCTTTGAGTATGTATAAATTATTTGGAGTTCTTGTACCTTTGATCATGGTCTTTCCTATATCAAGCTCACGAACCACACATCTATTTGATCGAAACACAACTTCATTTCCTTGATCACACATTTGACTAACACTCAACAGGTTATGCTTCAAACCATCTACATACATGAAATTTCCAGCTTTAACCTTTTCTTTCAAGAAAACAGAACCTTTACCTTTAATGACGGCTAGAGTTTCATTTCCAAATGAGACATTATTTTC
Organism: Pinus tabuliformis; assembly: GCA_031772625.1. NCBI lineage: Eukaryota > Viridiplantae > Streptophyta > Pinopsida > Pinales > Pinaceae > Pinus > Pinus tabuliformis. The sequence continues at coordinate 608,896,702 of CM062810.1, forward strand.
CTTTTCTAAAGCATTATATGAATGAAGTTTCTCTTTATCACCTTTCATGTGTTTGGAGCATCTGTTGTCAATGTACCACTAATTTTATTGTCCTTCTGCATACAGAGCTATGCCACATCTTTCTGATTGAGAATCCTTCTTTCTCCATGTCTTGGGATTTAATGATGTTTTCTCCTTTTGAAGTGTTGGTCGAAATTTCCTCCCGCATTCAGATTCTTCATGACCGAATTTGTTACAAATTGAACATTCTATTTCATTTTCAAGAGGAGAAAAGTTATTATAGGAACTTTTCTTGATTCCTGTTACACTCCTTTTATTTCATGCTTCTCTAGTCATGATGGTTTTGTAAGCAACATATTGATCGACCTTATGCCCAAAGTTATGATATGAAAAACATTACCCATTAAAGAAATTTATACGATCATAGAATCTTTTGGCATTGTTTACCCGTTGGTTCAAGATTCTACTGATATTCACCCTTGGAATAAATTGAGTATGATTTACCTGATGAGTAATTTTAGGTCTTTTCTGACGATTGACATACTATTCATTGGTCTTTGTTGCATCAAGATAACTTCTGGTGGAGGCTAACGACTTCTGTGATTGAGATGATTCTTCAGTATATCTAATACTTGTATTTATCAGAGGAGAACGTTGGACTTTGATGATTTCATTTAAAGTTTCAGATCCTTTAGCAAATCTAAGATTAAGAGATTTTGTATTCTCAAGTTTTTTTCTTAAACCCACAATTTCACATTCTAGATTTTCATTGTGTTTTTCTCTTTCAGTGAGTTGGTTTGTCAACGTATCTATGATCATATTCTTTTCTTCTAAGAAGATTTTGAGTTTAATGATTTCTTCAAGAAAGTATTCCTCTTCTAAGGCATCCAAAAAATCATCATTGTCATAAGCCATGAGTAGTCTATAATCTTGTTTAGTTTCATCTTCATCACTATTAGATAAACCATCACTATCTTCATGTGTATAGTAACTCCTTTTATTGACAACCTGTTTTCTATTTCCTTTTGCATATTCCTTTCCATTTTCATATTTATCTTTATGAGGACATTTGGCAGCATAGTGGCCAACTCTACCACAAGCAAAGCATTTGATGGTAGCTTACCTCTGAATATTCTGGAACCCTGTTAAAGCTTCTTGACAAAATTTACCTCATCTTCTTCTTCTTAAATGTATCCTGGTTCATTGTGCTCTTCCTTTTCTTTTCCCTTTGATGAAGCTTTAAAAGAGGCTTCTCTCATATTTTATGGACCTCCTTTCCTCATTTCAAAGGGAGTTAGGATTCCATGGAGTTGAGTCACAGTAGTAGTTTGAAGATCCAGTGTTTCTTCTATAGCGGACACGTTTGACTCAAATCTAGAAGACAAAGATCTCAAAATTTTCTCAACTAAAGTAGCTTCCTTGATCTCTTCACCCAGACTCTTCATACAATTAACAATCTCATCTATATGTAAAAAGTAAGTAGAAACACTATCATCACTATGCATCTTAAGAGTTTCATACTGAATTCTAAGTGTTTGAAGCTTAGCATGTTATACCTGAGAGTCTCCTTTGTAGCTCTGAATGATTTTGTCCCATATCTCTTTGGTTGTCTTGAGCTGCATGACTTTGAAAAATTCTAATTCTGATAGACTTCCCAATAACGTATTGACATCTTTGGCATTGGTTTTGTATAACTTCTTACCTGCGGAGTCTGTAGGTATTGTTGCTGGAAATTGATATCCTCCTTCCACAATTTCCCAAACATCGGCTCCAAGCGATTGAAGATAGGCTCTGGTTCTTATTTTCCAATATACTAAGTTTCTCCCATTGAAGATTGGTGGTCTAATAGATCCCATGCCTTCATGATTATTCATCTTGAAAGATCTTCCTTCAAGCGATCAAGCTTCTTCTGAAGGACCTGCTCTAATACCAATTATTGGAAATAATACTTGGGGGGGTTGAATCAATATTATCAATTCAATAATTTTTCATTTCCCAAACAGATTTATATACGCTACTTCTATGAAGTGAACTAGCGTGTACATGCTACTATTATTAGAGAAACCAGTGTATACCCAGAGAACTTATGATTTAATCAGTTTATCATGTGTTGATCTTTAATCAGTGCATCAGTAACTTGTTAAACAGTGCAGTAAAACCATAATAAACAATCACACATAAGCAACACACATGAACACCAAGATTTAAGGTGGAAACCCAATGTGGGAGAAAAACCACCTGCTGTTGTCGTCTCTGTCTTCTTTTAATAATAAGAAAATCTGTTTACAATCTTGTACTGGTGTAGACTCATACCAGTATGCAGGAACCCACCTACAGAAGGCTACAACCTTCTCTCATTTTCCAGCTTCTACTGGAAGGGAGCTGCAACCCCCTAGCTCTTGTACTATCCAATGAGTTTACTAGTACATAGGCACCGACCTACAGAAGGCTATGACCTTCTATCTTCTTCCAAGGACCACGTTTCATAAACTTTCAGACTGGATGCTCCTAGAAAACAACAATACACATGAAGGCCTGTATTCATAAAATTTTCATACTGGACCCATCAGAACTTTCAAACTGCATCAAACAATAATCAATTAATCTGAACAGTCAGATCATTGTCACCAGAACACTGTGTTGAACCCAGAAACTTGCATCATCCTTCAAAACTAGCTGCAACCAAAAAATTCATGCATAATAATGTATACATTACTTTACTGAACCCAACCTAAGTGTATACACTACTTACTTTAATAAAACGTACATATACATTCAAAACTACTGAAACATAAAACTCATGAATCAAGTCTGTACCAACCAGCAATATACTGAACATCTACTGTCAATTTACAGAGCTTTACACAGGCAGTATCAGAGATCACCCTTCTCACTTATACAATCAATCAATAAGATACCAAAATCCTTATGCATTCAGATGTAAGAAGACTTTATTGACAGACACCAGTAAACAACAGAACTGATCAAATAGATCAGTCAGATCTGAAGAATAGGGTTTTCTTTCGTATACGCTACTTGGAAGAGTAGAACCTGTGTGTACACGCGATTTTACCAAGACGAACCAGCGTATAGATCTGCAAATATTAACTCTGAACTTCGTTGCTATTCCAGACTTCAAATAAACCCAGATCATGATATTTAAAGAATAAAATAGGTGTACATAATTAGATCTAGCCCAACCAATATTAGAATATCCAATAATAAGTGATTTCAGGTCTCATGATCCTGAACCAAGATTGAATTCAAGGTGCACTAAATATTTCAAATCAATCACAAACATAGCCCTCCAACATAAAATATACTTCAGATAGAAGTATTCCTTCGTAACCCTTTCACTTGCACACTCTAGCGTTATGATCTTCTCCTCCTTATATAGTTTTAGGCTTTTCTCAATACCTCAGACCAAAACCACTTAGAACCTGTGGTATTCTTAGACGGGATCAAATAGCCATTACTCTACTCGATATTGTGGGCTAATACCATGGTATTGACCCCTGGTATTGTCTCCTCTTGAATTTCCTTGATTTTCCAACATATATGCGTTTTTCTTCTTGTGAAAGTGCGTGTCTACGTATACGCTCTTTTTGTTCTGTGAACCAATGTGTATACGCTGTTTTGACTAAGTGGACCTGCGTATACATCTTAAATTGCTTTACACAATCATTTACCTCCAACTTCTTCATTCTGATTAGTAGACTTTAGTTTCATCTTCTTGTTCTTCTGTACCAATGCCCTATTACCTCTGAATAGACTTGTTACATTGTGAGTGAGTTTCCATCAAGGACAACACAAGTATCATAATGCCAACAATATATATATATAACAAAATTTTATATTTTAAAATTTTTAACTTTAAAGTTTAATATTTTATTTTAAAACTAGAATCATACTAAAATAATAAAATAAAATAAAATTTATTATTTTATAAATAGAGATTCACTATGGGCAACATATTCGTCATGTCAATCTCAAGCTCCTAATTTACTTATTTATTGGTTATAGTTTTGTTGTTTTTGGAGTTTTTTTGGGTATACTTCTAGTCAAATTTGCTAAGAATTTAAAATGCATTTTAAATAAAAATAAAAAATAAAAAAAAAAATTAAAATTTATTTCCAAAATCATAAAGAAAAACTTTAAAACCTAAAATAATTAGAAAAAAATGTTTTTACCATTCAAAATAAGAAAATATGCATTTAATACACAAAACATTGCAAGTAAAAAACAAATTTAAAACCTAAATTATAGTTTTTTTTGGGTGGTTTTGAAGTGTTTTCTAGGTTGTTTTGAAGGGTTTTTTTATGGTTTTATAGGTTGGTTTTGGTCCATGTTTTGAAGGGTTTTTTTTATGTGGTTTTCTTGGTTGGTTTTGTGATTTTCTAAGCTTTTTTGAAGGGTTTTTTTTGTGGTTTCGTAGTTTTTGTATGGTTTCATGGTTTTTGTACATGGTTGTTTTTTTTCTTTAAATTAATTTGTTACATTTTGAAAAAAAATTAAATAAGAAAGACAAAAAATAGAGTGCCTACCTTTGTTTGAGCCTCTGCGATGTTGGCGGGGTGGTTGACGAGATTGGTTTGAGGGATCCACTGCTTAATCGAGCTCTAATAATCTCGGTCAAGCTACTGGAAAATTCTCAGTCAAGCTCCTATATTCTGTGCAAATGTCGCATGCAAACCATGGGAGTGGTATATATATATAAAATGGGCTTGATCGAGCCTTAAAACTCAATCATTTTGATCAAGCGCTATTGCTTGATCGAGCATTATATCTCGATAAAGGGTTAGTTTTTAACACCTGATCAAGCTTTTGTTTTAGTGCCCAAGGAAATCGATCAAGTCATAGTTTTTTTCCACCCAAACACACCCTCTTTCACCACAAAGTGTAACCCAACTCCATGCTTTTGCCCCCGAATATACAATGTTAACCATAAGGAACCTGGTACTAGAAGGTCCGATTATATATATTATATAAGTAAAATGGAACAATACACATTCATTGAAGGTTTCCAACCTTGGTTGTTTTTAACAATACAAATAAGACATAATTGTGCTTAACATTAAAATTCCTCTCAAGGTAAAAATATTGACAACTCCCATAATACTTAATTCAAAGTAGAAGTTATGGTTTCTCATTCCCTGGTGAGAGAAATACATATATAAAAGAAATTCCATACATAAGTGACCAAATAGTGAAAGCACATCCAACTTGTAAGGGAGGAAGTTGAATACGTTGAGGGACTGGAAGGGTTCTAAGTTGAATAAAAATGCACCCTATAATCAAAGGGTTAGTGTACCTGGAAAACCCCCAAAATAAAAAATGTGAGTTATGGTTTAACAAATGAAATTGTTGACAAAAAATAAAAAATAAAAACAATTAGAAGAAGAATTTACCTAAGGAAAAGTCCATGTGTGAAACCCCGTTTTCTCTACATATAATAGATGCAACTCTACAAAAATTGATAAAAAAGGATACAAGTTAACGAACTCGAGTAGGGCTAAAGCCCTATACATTAAAAAAATTCTACATAAGAAATTTTAGCCACGGTACAACATTTACATATGTGGCCATGGCTAAACACTTACGCCAAGATTTAACCAAGGCCATACATAACCCATGGTGTGATAGGGTTTCAACATTTACACCCTAATTCGTAACTGACCAGGAAATAAGTAAGGAGTGCAAGAAATGCATTGAGGGTTTTTCCATTTTAAAAGAAAATAAAAATATAGTATTATTTGTTGCGAGTGAACCCCTACCAAGAGGAGGCTAGAAGTAACTCTATATATCCATATTGAACTTAGATATAAAAGGAAAAGGGTTATTACAAAACCCTGGCTTGTTTATAAAACCAAAATATAGACAAGGAAACAAAAAAACAAAGCCTACCTGGAGAGAAAGGGGAATGAAGAAAAATACCTGCAACAAGTTTAACCAAACCAAGAGCCAACTAATGGAAAATTATTGATAGTGATAGAGACCAAGAGAGTCTCGATGTCATTAGGGAAATAATCTCTATGAAAACTGCAATGCCAAGAAGAGAAACTGGGTAAACTAAAGATATAAAAAAATTGACAAGAGGAAAATTAATGTGTATATATATATATATATATATATATATATATATATATATATATATATATATATATATATATATATATATAGAGAGAGAGAGAGAGAGAGAGAGAGAGAGAGAGAGAGAGAGATATAAACCTTAAAATCAACCTTATGCTTTGTATCATACGAGTTCGACCATATGGAGCCACAATGTGTTTCCATTGAAGGAGAATGATTAAATCCTGGATAGAGGATAAAGTTACATCTATTATGGTAATCTAGTAATGGGTAGAAGATCTAAATATGATTATGGATCATATATGTGTTAAGCATGTAACCCTAATGAAAATAAAAAGATGAACCGTTGGAGGGAAAGTCATTACTCCCAAAACTAAAACCTAGCATTAGACATTGTTGAACTGTCTAAACTAAATCGTGTATGATGAATTGAAAGTACCATGTAGAGCTATGTGAGGCCAAGTGGGGAGGCCCTTCATGGATCAATAGAATTGATCCAAGTAACCAGGCATGGTCCCCACATTAGAATTCATACGCCACTTCAAGTGTGGATGAAACCCTTATACATAGAAGAAAAACCATATCTTATATGAAAATTAAACCATAGAGTGCATCAACCAAATACCATGTGCCATGAATAGAATATATAAAGTAAGGTGGGGTAAAAACCTTGTCATAAGGGAACAAAGGAGGATGGGAAAAACCCCATAGTATGTTTGTTAGGTCCCTATACTACTAGTGTAACCCCTTACTGTTATTAGTACAACCCTCTCATTATATTGTTGTGCCCATGTAGTCCCCATATTGTTATTATTGTGCCCCATATAAGCCCACTATTGTAATTATTGTGCCCTTACATTATTATTGTTATGTCAGCTCTGATTATATTATGACCCCTTAGACTCCTATATATAGAAAGGAGGTCTTGTCATTTGTATCATCTAAGAATTGTTCATTTGTGTAATGTAAAGGAGGTTGCCCCCTCGAAGAGGCTTATTTATAAGGCGTTGATCTATCTTTTCTATCTTTTTGTGAGCTGGTTTCATAACATTTGGTATCAGAGCTTTGGATTTTAGGGTTTCGCTGCTCCAAACAGGTCATCGTGGAATTTGCGCTATAAATTTTCTTCTGCGACATTTCAGACGCTAAAAAAAAACCCATTTGGGTTGAAATCGTTCTGAACCTCAAGTCCAAATTTCAGAGCTTTTCGCGCTATATTTGCGGAGATAGGATCTGAGGAAATTGGCCTTTTTGTAGACTCCCGAATTACATTCCAAACAGGTGACCTAAGGAAAATCGTCATAACTTCTCTTTGAGCATCAGATTCAAATTTCGTAAGAATTTGCAGAAAGAGGACGGACTGTAGTTTCATTTTTATATTTTTTAGATCTGAAGGTTGAAACAGTGATACGTGGCACATCGTACAAGTTCGCTCTACTAAAACTTTATATAATCAGGTCATCGTAGGAGATTGGGCATAACTCTTTCTTGGAGAATCAAATTCTGATCAGACTTGCGGGGTTAGACAGAGGACTCAGAGGGCTACTATAGGAGACAATTTCAGAACTTTGAGATCTAAAAGTACAGAGTTACAGTCATTTCAAGATCGAGCTCCTGAAATCAAGAAAAGGCGATATGAGGAAGTTTGATGGAAAGGATCCAGTAAATTGGATACTATAGATGGAGCAATATTTTGATCTACATGTTGTACCACTGTTACAAAAGGTGTGTATTGCAGCTTCAGATTTAGAACCGGATCAATTTTTATGGTATAAAGGGCTTTGTTCTTGTAAACAACTTGTTACATGGTCAATTTTCATGAAGGAAATGATAGCACATTATGAGGATACAAAGAGCAACAAATTCTTTAGAGAAACACCAGAACAATTGGAAGAAAAAAGAGAAAAAGGGCTTTGTTACAAAGTGGAAAGAAAAATTATGGCAACAAGGAAGTCTACCCCTCACAACTATAAAGATGGAAGTGTTGTTTCTCCTAGCCTTCCACAACCTACAAGGGTTACACCACAACAATTGGAAGAAAAAAGAGAAAAAGGGCTTTGTTACAATTGTGATAACAAATATATTAAAGGTCATAAGTGTGCTGAGAAGAAATTATTTTACATTGGTTATGGAGAGAGGGAAGAAAAGGATCAAGGAACACCAAAAGAAGAGTATATACACCAGGAACCAATCCAGAGAAAGAAGAAATGAATTCGACCATATCTTGTAAAGCAATGGAAAGAATTACCACTCCTAAAACTCTCAAGATAGAAGGACATATCAAGAAGAAAAAGTTTCAAGAAGTGAAAGATCACATCGAGAAAGAAGAAATGAATCCGACCATATCTTGTAATGCATTGGACGGAATTACCACTCCTCAAACTATCAATATAGAAGGACATATCAAGAAGAAAAATGTTCAAGAATTGAAAGATCACATTGAGCCTCAAGAAATCAATCCAACCATATCTTGTAATGCATTGGAAGAAATTACCACTCCTCAAACTATCAAGATAGAAGGACATATCAAGAATAAAAAGGTAAGATTGCTAATTAATTCAGGAAGTACCCATAATTTTATTGATTGTAAGATAGCCAAGGAATTGAATTGCCTCCTACATCCAACATCGGAGTGTCAAGTGATGGTTGCAAGTGGAGGAACCATAAATTGCTCTGGAAAGTGCCATAATATCAAGCTATCCATGGGAGAATATGTATTGAATAGCCCAATGCTTTCCATTCCAATGGGTGGTGCTGATGTTTTACTAGGAGTCCAATGGCTACAATCTTTGGGTATGATAGCTTTTAATTTTCAAGAACTTTTCTTGAATTTTTTTGGGGGAAGGAAAGGAAGTTGAATTGAGGGGTATCGAAGGAAAACCTGGAAAGATAATCAACTCTAATAGCATGAAAAAGCTTCTAAATAAAGAACAACGGGGTGTAATTGCACAATTATGTTCACTAGAGGATCCCACATCGAAATCATGTATTTCTCCAGATCTCCAAAACATTTTGGACAATCATTCCAAGGTATTTGAGACTCCCAAAGGCCTCCCACCTATTCGTGATCATGATCATGCTATTCATTTGATTCCACGAAGTGTTCCTCCAAACATCAGGCCTTACATATATCCATATGCCCAAAGGAGTGGGAACTCATTCAAAAGTTGCAGAAGATCCCAATTCAAACAATATTGCGAGAACTTGACAAGGAAGGAAAAATCATATCAGAACCTGAAGCAGTCACAGAAACAAGAAATCGAAAGCTACGAAATAGATCAATTTCAGAGTATCTCATCAAGTGGAAGAACTTACCAGCTGAAGATTCCACATGGGAGGACAACAATTTATACAAAAGCATCAAGAACTGCTCAAGCGTTGAGGGCAACACTTTTTGAAGGAGAGGGCCATGTTAGGTCCCTATACTACTAGTGTAACCCCTTACTGTTATTAGTACAACCCTCTTATTATATTGTTGTGCCCATGTAGTCCCCATATTGTTATTATTGTGCCCCATAGAAGCACACTATTGTTATTATTGTGCCCTTACATTATTATTGTTATGTCGGCTCTGATTATATTATGACCCCTTAGACTCCTATATATAGAAAGGAGGTCTTGTCATTTGTATCATCTAAGAATTGCTCATTTGTGTAATGTAAAGGAGGTTGCCCCCTCAAAGAGGCTTATTTCTAAGGCATTGATCTATCTTTTCTATCTTTTCGTGAGCTGGTTTCATGACATTTGGTATCAGAGCTTTGGATTTTAGGGTTTCGCTGCTCCAAACAGGTCATCGTGGAATTTACACTATAACTTTTTTTCTGCGACATTTTAGATGCTAAAAAAAAAATCCATTTGGGTTGAAATCGTTCTAAACCTCGGGTTTGAATTTCAGAGCTTTTCGCGCTATATTTGCGGAGATAGGATTTGAGGAAATTGGCCTTTTTGCAGACTCCTAAATTACATTCCAAACAAGTGACCTAAGGAAAATCGCCATAACTTTCTCTCTGAGCATCAGATTCTAATTTCGTCAGAAGTTGCAGAAAGAGGACGGACTATAGTTTCCTTTTTATATTTTTGAAATCTGAAGGTTGAAACAGTGATACGTGGCACGTCATACAAGTTCGATCTACTGAAACATTATATAATCAGGTCATCATAGGAGATTGGGCATCACTCTTTCTTGGAGAATCAAATTCTGATCAGACTTGCGGGGTTAGACAGAGGACTTAGAGGACTACTGTAGGATACAATTTCAGAACTTTGAGATCTAAAAGTATAGAGTTACAGTCATTTCAAGATCGAGCTCCTAAAATCAGGAAAAGGCGATATGAGGAAGTTTGATGGAAAGGATCCAATAAATTGGATACTGTAGATGGAGCAATATTTTGATCTACATGCTATACCACTGTTACAAAAGGTATGTATTCTAGCTTCATATTTAGAACCGGATCAATTTTTATGGTATAAAGGGATTTTTTCTCTTAAACAACTTATTACGTGGTCAATTTTCATGGAGGAAATGATAGCACATTATGAGGATACAAAGAGCAACACCTTCTTTAGAGAAACACCACAACAATTCAAAGAAAAAGGAGAAAAAGGGCTTTGTTACAAAGTCGAAAGCAAAATTATGGCAACAAGGAAGTCTACCCCTCACAACTATAAAGATGGAATTGTTGTTTCTCCTAGCCTTCCACAACCTACAAGGGTTACACCACAACAATTGGAAGAAAAAATAGAAAAAGGGCTTTGTTACAATTGTGATAACAAATACATTAAAGGTCATAAGTGTGCTGAGAAGAAAAGGATCAAGGAACGTCAAAAGAAGAGTATATACACCAGGAACCAATCCCAGAGAAAGAAGAAATGAATTCGACCATATCTTGTAAAGCATTGGAAAGAATTACCACTCCTAAAACTCTCAAGATAGAAGGACATATCAAGAAGAAAAAGTTTCAAGAAGTGAAAGATCACATTGAGAAAGAAGAAATGAATCTGACCATATCTTGTAATGCATTGGACGAAATTACCACTCCTCAAACTATCAATATAGAAGGACATATCAAGAAGAAAAATGTTCAAGAATTGAAAGATCACATCGAGCCTCAAGAAATCAATCCCACCATATCTTGTAATGCATTGGAAGAAATTACCACTCCTCAAACTATCAAGATAGAAGGACATATCAAGAAGAAAAAGGTACGAGTGTTGATTGATTCAGGCAGTACCCATAATTTTATTGATTGTAAGATAGCAAAGGAATTGAATTGCCTCCTACATCCAACATTGGAGTGTCAAGTGATGGTTGCAAGTGGAGGAACCATAAATTTCTTTGGAAAGTGCCATAATATCGAGCTATCCATGGGAGAATATGTATTGAATATCCCAATGCTTTCCATTCCAATGGGTGGTGCTGATGTTTTACTAGGAGTCCAATGGCTACAATCTTTGGGTACGATAGCTTTTAATTTTCAAGAACTTTTCTTGAATTTTTTTTGGGGAAGGAAAGGGAGTTGAATTGAGGGGTATCGAAGGAAAACCTGGAAAGATAATCAACTCTAACAGCATGAAAAAGATTCTAAATAAAGAACAATGGGGTGTAGTTGCACAATTGTGTTCACTAGAGGATCCCACATCGAAATCATGTATTTCTCCAGATCTCCAAAACGTTTTGGACAATCATTCCAAGGTATTTGAGACTCCCAAAGGCCTCCCACCTATTCATGATCATGATCATGATCATGCTATTCATTTGATTCCACGAAGTGTTCCTCCAAACATCAGGCCTTACATATATCCATATGCCCAAAGGAGTGGGAACTCATTCAAAAGTTGCAGAAGATCCCAATTCAAACAATATTGCGAGAACTTGACAAGGAAGGAAAAATCATATCGGAACCTGAAGCAGTCACAGAAACGAGAAATCGAAAGCTACGAAATAGATCAATTTCAGAGTATCTCATCAAGTGGAAGAACTTACCAGCTGAAGATTACACATGGGAGGACAAAAATTTATACAAAAGCATCAAGAACTGCTCAAGCGTTGAGGGCAACACCTTTTGAAGGAGAGGGCCATGTTAGGTCCCTATACTACTAGTGTAACCCCTTACTGTTATTAGTACAACCCTCTTATTATATTGTTGTGCCCATGTAGTCCCCATATTGTTATTATTGTGCCCCATAGAAGCCCACTATTGTTATTATTGTGCCCTTACATTATTATTGTTATGTCGGCTCTAATTATATTATAACCCCTTAGACTCCTATATATAGAAAGGAGGTCTTGTCATTTGTATCATCTAAGAATTGTTCATTTGTGTAATGTAAAGGAGGTTTCCCCCTTGAAGAGGCTTATTTCTAAGGCGTTGATCTATCTTTTCTATCTTTTTGTGAGCTGGTTTCATAACATTGCATAGCATATTTACAAAACGAGCCTTGTGACAAAACTTGTATATATTCAATGAGGGTTATTAAGAAATGATAGGCCTAATTAGATATGTATAAGGCTATAGTTAAGTTGAAGAGTATAGTACATTTAATATCAATTTGTAAGTTAATAAGCCACCAACCCAAACCATAGACTAAAGAGTGTCTTGGGAAAGGTTAAGGGCATCTTAAAATGTATGTGTTATAAGGTAAGCAAATATTATGTTAAATCTTAAAAAAAAACAACTTGTAGGCAAGTATTACAAAGGAAAATTTGGTCAATGATCAAGCTTGTATGATAGTATTAAGTCATAATATTGTGGAGTATTGTTTGAGTACTGTAATTCAGTTAGTACGTTTTTCTTTTTAGGGTGTGTTTAGAGTTTCATTACAAATGTAGTAGGAGTAAGGAGGCATGTGGGGTTGTGGTTCATTTGGTAGCATGGGTCAGGGGCTTATGATTAGTGGCATATATTTGTTAGTTTGTTTTGGATCTCCTGGGATTGAAAGGGGAGATGCAACTCAAAAGGATTTGTTTGAAGACCTAGAGCTTTCAGCATCAAGTGGGACATATTGGTATAACCACCCCCTCCCACATTAACCCAATTTCACTAGCCTTCTAGGGTAAACATGAGACAAAGAGTTACTATGACATGACCCAACCTCCAAGCTCAATTTAAGGAAGTAATGGCTACAAACTAACCACAAGCTGACAACTTACAACATCCCTTAGAGCTATAGGACACTCAGGGGCCAAAGGACCACCCCACGTGACCAAACCCTGAGCTGGGGCTCTTTTTCATACACCTAGACTCCCAAACAGATGTATGACAAGGCTTAGGTGTAGTTATATGCCTCCAATCACATGCACAACACTACCTCCATGTAGTTGTGACCCAATTTGCCCAGTTCAGAGGGTGCGATCCCATGATTTGAGCCATAATTTTAGGCAAGCCTCTAAACCACTGCCCATGATTGCCTAAGGATTTCCATAATTGTTATTGACATGATGACAAAGCTAAACATTCAAACTTGAATCAATAACTTGACTTATACTTCCTAGAACACACTAGACATTTAGTCAAACATATGGAAAACATGTAAGCTACAGGTCATGAATGCATATCAGATCACAATAGTCTGAGATTCATCTAAGATTCACCAAGAAGGATATATTCCATCTCCACATAGCTACAACAATGCTTATTAGTCCATACATTCATCAACCAATCAATAGCTAAAAAATTCATGACAAGAGCCATATATGGTACACATTATATAACCAACATATAACTAGAAAATAACTAACATAAGAATCATGGAAACGGAACAATAATATCACCAACATAATCACTAAAAATATACATGAATCATAGTAGAAGAATATATTGATCCATATTTAAACAGGAACGCAAAAAATTATAGGGATAACCATAAAAACAAAGATGCAATGGAAATAATACTTCATTTCATTAATGTAAAATACTGAAATATGCTTACAAACAGAAATGGAAATAAACTAGCTAGGGCAATGGTAGCTTATCTTTGAGAAGAGATGTGGTGGCTACATGCCTCTCAATTGTCTTACAATGAGGCTCGAAGGCCTATTTATCATTGAGAAACAATGGAAAATCTTTGACATCCCAAAACCTAGCCCTAGAAGATGAAATGCCAAATTGTGGGCCCCGTTTTGGGTAAGTTGGTACATCAACTTCTCGGGGTCGTAACTTTGGCACCCGATCTTCGTTTGACGCGTACAATAGCTCGTTAGAAATATCTATATGAGCACTACAAGTTTGGGAAGAGGAACATTGGTCCATGGACCCATATTGCTCCTATATTTCCCAAAAAACATCGTTTAGGGCCTCAAAACGGCACCCGAAGTTCAGGACCCCAAAAACTGCTAAAAATAGTAAATTGTGCTACAATTAAGGAAACTAAAAAACTAAAAGTGATAGTTGTGGGGGTCCAAATGGGATAGGTGGGTGGCCACCAACATCTACCTGGATAATTCCTCCCCCCTTAGGAAGCAATGGTCCCCATTGTGTTGAGTTCCTCCATCTGTTCAACTTGATCCCTGGTGAGCTGTTATGCAATCTATGGTGTGTCTAGTAATGGTGGGAAGCATGGTCGATGATGGTCCACATTGAACACTTGGTGCAGGCGAAGGAATGGAGGAATGTTGTGCTCCAAAGCTTTGTTTCCCACAACCTTGGTAATGCTGTAAGGACCATGCCGTAGTGGTTTGAGCTTCTGATGGGCTCTTGTAAGGCATTCTTTCTGCATATGTAACCAAAATTTGTCATCCATCTAAAACTTGTGTGGTGGCCCTGTGGGTGAGGAGAATTTGTTCCTATGTTCTTTCATGACCGTATCCCTTTGCTGTTGCTGCTACGTGGAGGAACCCTTTGTGGGGGTCATGGATGTGGCGATGATCTTCCCCTTACTTTGGGAACGAACCAAATAGAAAATGAATTTCCTAGTTTGCGAGATGAGCTTGCTGCCTTTCTTAGCAGCGATAAAAGAGGTGGCGGTAGGTGGGGATACCTCTAGTATTTTGTATAATGAATTACCCAAAGTAATAATAACAACATGAGGCCTTGAATCATACACAACATGTCACCTCCATAAGTATGGCTAGCCAAATAGTACATCAAAAACATCCAGAGGTGCAACATCACATAATACCTTGTCTGTGAAGGGTTTGAGGTAATATGGAAGGCGGCACTGTTGGCGAACTTGAAGATCTCGTCCTTGGTGAAGCCACCCGATGCTGTACGGCTACGGGTGTGGTGTAGTTGGTAGGCCCAACCACTTCATGACCTCTGCGGAAATGAGGTTATTTTGGCTACCACTGTCAATAATGAATTGCAGCAGCGAACCCTTCACCCACATCTGTGAGTGGAAAAGACACTCCCCCTCCTTTGGATCTTCGGGCTCATTCTTCTAGATCTTAGTGGTGGCAACAGTGACACTAGGCTCTGCATCAATGATCTGCTTCTCTTTGCCATTCCCCTTGTCGGGTTCTAACTCAGGGTCGGAACATGCATCTGATTCGGAAGCCTTCAACTCGGGCACCATCGATTGCTTGGTATGAAACTCACTTGTGTTATGATTGGGGCTCTTATGGAACTCACACCGCTTTCCTATGTCCTTCTTCAGCTTTGTGGTGTTGTTCTTTTCTTGTGGCTTCGATGAGTTGTGTTGGGTCACCCTCCCTTGGCTTTGTCCGTTGGTCTTCGGATTTGCAGATCCAAAGTATCGCTTCTTTTGTTTAAACTTCTGCTCGATTTTGACAGTGTATTGGTACGCCATGCCGAGCGAGGAGATATTGAGGAACTCCATCTCTTCCTGGATGTATCTGTGTAGGCAGCCATGGTATTTGAGTATCAAATGAAACTCATAATCCTTTATACCCAACTGTGTGCGAAGGGTATGAAAAATGTTTGTGAACTCTGGCACATCTTGGTCCCTTCCCTACCGCAACGTGGTCCACTTTATGTATTTGTCCTCATAGCTTTTGATAGGGTAAAACTGCTCCTTGATGGCATCCCAGAAGGAATTCCAAGTGGGTGCATTTGAAAATAGTGAGCTCGTACTTTCATCCTTCTGCTCATAGTAGGTTTCCCACCAATCCTTTATGTGGGGGGCTTCTTTGAGAAAAGTGAAAATAATCTTTTCCCGACTTGAAAAATCATGAACAAAGAAATACCCATCTAGCATATTTAACCATTTATCTACAGCGTCTGCATCTGTCTAACCCTTGAAGATGGGGATTTCAAAATTAACTTGTACCTTAAAAGGTGTGGTGTTTCCAGAGTAGCTGTTGGAAGTCGATGCGTCGCCCCTGGGTAGTCGCTAAAGGATTTTGGCAAAGTTGTCCATCATTGCGTTCCTTTGTCACTTGAGGGCTTCTTTGAGAAAGATTTTTATAGGATCTCCTACCCCATCGTCTTTCTTTTCATCCGCCATGGGAGTTTGTCGGGATTTGCGAGGCTGGTCTTGCAAAGGTTCGACCAGTTCAAGCCCTAACTCCTTATATCCCGACCTCGTTGGAGACATGCAAAGAAAAATAAAGAAAAAATAGACCGCTCTGATACCACTGATCCATATTTAAACATGAATGCAACAAATTACAGAGATAACCATAAACACAAAGATGCAGTGGAAATAATACTTCATTTCACTAATGTAAAATACTGAAATATGCTTACAAACAAAAATGGAAATAAACCAACTAGGGCGATGGTAGCTTATCTTTGAGAAGATATGTGGTGGCTACATTCCTCTCAACTGTCTTACAATGAGGCTCAAAGGCCTATTTATTATTGAAAAACAATGGAAAACCCTTAACTTCCCAAAACCTAATCCTAGAAGATGAAACGCCAAATTGTGGGCCCCGTTTTAGGTAAGTTGGTACATCAACTTCCCGGGGTCGTAACTTTGGCACTTGATCTGCATTTGACACATACAATAGCTCGTTATAAAGATCTATCTGAGCACTACAAATTTGGGAAGAGAAACATTAGTCCATGGATCCATGTTGCTCCCATATTTCCCAAAAAACGTCATTTAGGGCCTCAAAATGGCTCTGGAAGTTCAAGACCCGAAAAACTGCTACAAATAGTAAATTGTACTACAACTAAGGAAACTGAAAAACTAAAAGAGATATTTGTGGGGTTCCAAATGGGATAGGTGGGTGGCCACCAACATCCACTTGGGTCATATATCTTATTAATATATGAAAATATAAACCAAGTCAAGGACTTCCACGTACCACCTAACCATAGATAGGGTTGAACCAAATGTCTCTTTTAGTTGTTGGCATTATGGCTTGTGTAATTTCAACTAGTGTGTGTTGACATTAATATGGTTATGTTGGAATTGATGTCAACCTCTTGATGATGTATCATGTTGGTGGTATGATCTTCATGGATGGATTTTCTTGTGTTTTCATCCAGGTCTTCATGCTTATACTCATGGAGATGATTTGTTGTAGTGATAGTTTGGACATATAATGATGACGGATGTGTGTTATAGGTTTTTGCAGAGATGTGCAGTTATTAGAGGTGATTTGTTGGCATGATGTTAACTTGTTTGGAGGCCCTTGTTATTTTTTCTTAGGGCTATATTGTTCTTTGATTTGATAATTCCATTTTTTTATTAACACACTATGTTCACCCCATAACATCATAAAATTATTCAAATTTACATCATTATTCAACAACATATGCAACTATATAGAAGGAACAATATTATCATCATCAATGCAGTGGAACATAAAGGAATAATAGAAGAAACACATTCACACATATAGACATCAGGATTGGACGGAGACCAGGGAAAAACCCACTACGGGGAAAACCATTTCAAATTCTTCTTATTATTAGATTGTCATCGAATGATTCAACAAAAGAGAGTATAATGATCCATATCTTCATTCATACAACTATTCATAAAAATAAACTATAACATCCATGAAATGAGCCCAACAATGCTTATACTCAAAATCCTGATTCTAAAGCCTGTAAAGAACTATCATTGTCTATGGTAAACTGTCGAACACTACATTCACTGAGAGAAGTATTCAGAAAACTAAAATTCCATCATTTAGGTCTTGATCAAATGGAGGAGGAGTCATGTGTGTGGTTGGGAAGCTTCCAGTCACTCTCTAGAGCCTACAAGCGAGTAACTGCAGTTTGCAACTGAGATTTTGAAACCTTAAATGTTGGTAGCATGGAGGACGTCTTGTGCGTGCGAATGATTTGCTTCATTCACATGGATGAGCCTGGTACTGAGCGAGTGTAGTTGAGATATCTCTGTGATGTGCCTATGACTGAGGACCAAAACCATAAAACAAAAATGTGAGCTTCAAACTGTTATGAAACTAGCTCAAGAAAAAGATAGAAAAGATAGATCAACGCCTTAGAATTCAGCCTCTTCGAGGGAGCAACCTCCTTTACATTACGTAAATGAACAATTCTTGGATGATTCAAGTGACAAAACCTCCTTTCTATATATAGGATTCTAAGGAGTCACAATATAACCCAGCCGACCTAACAATAATAATATAAAGCCACAAAAATAACAATAGAGGGATTCTATGGGGCACAGTAATAACAATATGGGGATAATAGGGCACAACAATATTAATAAGGGTTACAACTACAATAGTAATGGGGTAATCACTAGTATTATAGGGACCCAACATGCCCCTCTCTTTCAAAAAAGTGTTTTCCTCAACGCTTGAGAAGTTTTGGATGCTTCTGTATAAAATTCGCATCCTCCCATGTGGAATCTTCAACGGATAAGTTCTTCCACTTGATAAGATACTCCGAAATTGATCGATTTCGTAGCTATCGAGTTCTTGTTTCTGTGACTGCTTCTGGTTCCAATATAATTTTTCCTTCCTCGTCAAGTTCTGCCAATATTGTTTGAACTGGGAGCTTGTCGCCTATAACCTTCTTTAAACATGAAACATGGAAAACTGGGTGCAATCGAGAAGCTGCAGGAAGCTCCAATTTGTATGCCATAGTACCAATCTTTTGCAACACCTTGTATGGACCATAATACTTTGGTGATAATTTATTATCCTTCTTAGCTTGCTTGAGGGACATTTGCTTATATGGTTGTAGCCATAGGAATACCCAATCACCTACATCAAAACTTCTTTCACTACGATGTTGATTTGCCTGTTGTTTCATTCTATTCTGTGCCAACACGAGGTTATCCTTTAAGAGTTGGAGGACTTGTTGTTGATGTTCAATGTGATGTTCCACTGCTTGAACCTTAGAATTTTCTCTTAAATATGATGTGATGGATGGTGGCTGATACCCATAAAGTGCCATAAATGGGGTCATTTTTGTTGTTGTGTGGGAGGAAGTGTTATACCACCATTCAGCCAGAGGCAACCATTTGACCCATTGTGTCTGTTTATCAGATACAAAGCAACGAAGATATCCTTCCAAACATTTGTTTACTATCTCAATTTGCCCATCAGATTGAGGATGATAAGATGAGCTATGAGCTAACTGAGTACCAAGACAAGAAAATAATTTTGTCCAAAAATTTCCAGTGAAAATGGGATCTCTGTCACTTACAATAATCTTTGGGTTTCCATGTAGCTTTTGAATTGTTTTCATAAATGCAGTAGAAACTGTACTGGCTTTAATGGATGTGATAATGCACAAAAGTGTGCATACTTGGTAAGTCTGTCAACTACCACCATGATGACACTCTTTCCCTCAGACTTGGGTAAACCTGTGATAAAATCCATTGAAACCTCCTCCAAACATTGGCTTGGAATGGATAAAGGTTGTAATAGACCTGGTGTCTTAATTGTTTCAACTTTATTTTGTTGGCAAACCAAACATTCCGCCACAAAATTTTGAATATCTGATTTAAGGCCATCCCAAAAAAATTCCTTCTTAACCCTGTGGTAAGTTTTTAAAAATCCTGAGTGCCCTCCTAAGGGAGAAGTGTGCAATTCCATAAGAATCTTTTGTTTTAGCTGGGAATTCTTACAGAGGTATAAGCGATCTTTTACCATAACGAATCATTTTGCCAGCTAAATGTATCAGACATACTGGAATCTTTTTGTAACTTTCGAATAAGTGCCCACACTTCTTCGTCATTCTTCCATTCCTCCCTTGCTTCGTTTATCCAATCTGGTTGGATAATAGAAATGGCGCACAACAATGCTTCCACATCCTCATCCTTTCTTGAGAGTGCATCTGCCACCACATTTTGCTTTCCTTTTTTGTAGATGATTTCAAAGTCATAACCCAACATCTTTGTGACCCACTTTTGTTGCTCTTCAGAGGATAATCTTTGTTCTAAAAAGTATTTAAGGCTATCATGATCCGTTTTTACCTTGAAGTGTCTTCCCATTAGGTAGGGTCGCCATTTCTTAAGTGCATGGAGTATTGCCAACATTTCCTTCTCATAAATAGCTTTGTGTAAAAACTTTCCCTTGATTGGACGACTTTCAAAAGCAATGGGTCTTTCATCTTGCATTAAAACAGCACCAATTCCATTTCCTGAAGCATCACATTCCACAATAAAGGTTTTTGTGAAGTCCGGTGTAGCTAAGACCGGTGCTTGGCACATTGCCTCTTTAAGATGTTCAAAGGCCTTTGTTGCTTCTGGAGTCCATGAAAATGCATCTTTCTTCAATAATGTTGTTAGAGGTGCTGCTATTCTCCCATAATTCTTAACAAACTTGCGATAATACCCTGTCAACCCGAGAAATCCTCGCAGATGCTTTATGGATGTGGGGAATTTTCCATTCCTTAATGGCTTTAATTTTGCTAGGGTCTACCTTAACTCCTTCATGAGATACAATATGACCCAGATATTCCACCTCTTGTACTCCAAAGAAACATTTGGATCTTTTTGCATATAATTGTTTCTCCTCCAATAGTTGTAGCACCCTGTCAACATGTTCAACATGATCCTTCCAAGACTTGTTGTAGATTAGTATATCATCAAAAAATACTAACACAAATTTTCTAAGGAATGGTTTGAAAATTGAATTCATCAAACCTTGAAATGTTGAAGGTGCATTGGTAAGGCCAAAAGGCATGACCAAAAATTCATAATGACCCTCATGAGTTCTAAATGCTGTTTTCAGAATGTCTTCAATCTTCATTCTGATTTGATGATATCCTGAACGAAGATCCAACTTGGTGAAGTAAATTGATCCATGCAATTCATCCAGTAATTCATCAATGACAGGAATGGGAAACTTATCTTTAATAGTGAGCTTGTTGAGCTCCCTATAATCCAGACACATGCGCCATGATCCATCCTTCTTGTGCACCAATACTACTGGAGCAGAGAAAGAACTTTGACTTGGTTGAATTATACCAGCCTCTAGCATTTTTGCAACCATACGTTCAATTTCACTCTTTTGGGCATAGGGATATCTGTACGGCCTGATGTTTGGAGGAACACTTCCTGGAATCAGATGAATAGCATGATCATGATCACGAATAGGTGGGAGACCTTTGGGAGTCTCAAATACCTTGGAATGATTGTCCAAGACTTTTTGGAGATCTGGAGAAATAGATGATTCCAATGTGGAAACATCTAGCGAACATAATTGTGCAATTACACCTCTTTGTTCCTTTTTTAGAAGCTTTGTCATACCGTTAGAGCTGATTATCTTTCCCGGTTTCCCTGCAATACCCCTTAATTCAACTTCCTTTCCTTCCACAGAAAATTTCATGAAAAGTTCTTGAAAATTAAAAGCTATTGTACCCAAGGATTGTAGCCATTGGACTCCTAGTACAACATCAGCACCTCCCATTGGAATGGAAAGCATTGGGCTAGTCAATACATATTCTCCCATGGATAGCTTGATATTATGGCACTTTCCAGAGCAATTTATTGTTCCTCCATTTGCAACCATCACTTGACACTCTGGTGCTGGATATAAGAAGCAATTCAATTCTTTTGCTACCTTACAATGAATAAAATTGTGGGTACTTCCTGAATCAATCAACACTATTACCTTTTTCTTCTTGATTTGTCCTTCTATCTTGATGGTTTGAGGAGTGGTAATTCTCGCCAATGCATTACAAGATATGGTCGGATTCATTTCTTCTTTATCTAGGCTTTGTTCCTGGAGTATATTCTTTTCTTTTGACCTTTCTTGCTCCTTTTCTTCTTCCTCTTCACAATCTATGTAGAATAATTTCTTCTCAGCACACTTATGACCTTTAGTGTATTTGCTATCACAACTGTAACAAAGCCCTTTTGCTCTTTTTTCTTCCAATTGTTGTGGTGTCAACCTTATAGGTTGTGGAAGACTAGGGGCAACAACACTTCCATCTTTATAGTTGTGAGTGGTATGCTTCCTGGTTGCCATAATTTTTCTTTCCATTTTTCTTGCTAACCTGAATGCCTTCTCTAATGAATCAGGTTCCCAAAGGCGAACATCATGTTGGATATTATCCTTTAAAGACCCTATGAACACATCAATCCTATGCTCCTCTGGAATATCTTTTACCCTTATGTTCAATTTTTGGAACTCCTCAATGTGCTCCATTATTGAACCCTTTTGTTTGAGACTTATCAATTGGCTAAAAAAAGTGTTGCTTTTTGTATCCTCATAATGTGCTATCAATTCTTCCGTAAAAATTGCCCAAGTGATAAATTGTTTATGAGAGCAAAGCCATTGATACCATACAAACTGATTTGGTTCCAAATATAAAGTTGCAATACGTACCTTTTGTGTGTTTTGCACATTATTGAGATCGAAAAATTGCTCCATCTGTAATATCCATGTTGCGGGATCCTTGCCATCAAACTTCCTCATATCGATTTTTGGAATATGGTGGGTCTTTGATCCAACATTAGAGTCTATGGAATCATGATTAACATTTCTTTTGTTCTCATCATGAGTTTCCTTTACTACCCTTTCACCATTAGTGACCCTTTCTTGTAGCAACTTATTCATATTTATCTTCAATTCTTCCATGTCTGTCTTCAAATCTATATTCAAATCATCCATCTTAGCTTCCACGTCATTCATCTTAGCTTCTACACCTTTCTTTAAACAATCCATCTTAGCTTCTACGCCTTTCTTTAAACCATCCATCTTAGATTCTGTTCCTTTTTGTGCAAGGGACAGTTGTTGCACTTGGTCTTGTAATTTTGATATATCATGTTGCATTTCTTCCTCTTCTTCATGAGTCATGCTAGAGCTTTCAGGTTCCTTACTAGGTGTTTTCATTTTCTTTCCTTGGGGCATCAGTTACCGATAATAATTCTCTACTATGCCCTTTGAATTCCTTCAAAATAAATTTTCAAACCAAGCTTAAGCAAAAATTTAAGAAAATCTACACACCTTTTTTCACTTTGTAGGAGCTCGATATTGCCTCTGATGTATCTTTGTACTTTCCAATCATCTAGATCTGAATTTGTGACCTGTAGTAGCCCTCTGTGTCCTCTTTCCAATGCCACAAGTCTGACCCAAATTGGATTCTCCAAGGAAGAGTTATGCAAAATCTCCCACAATGACTTGATTATAGACTAGTTCAGTAGAGCGAACTTGTACGACTTGCCACAAGTCACTGTTTCGACCTTTGGAACTAAAAAATGCATACAAGAAACTACAGTCTGTCCTATTTCTGTACCTTCTTAAGAAATTTCAATCCGATTCCCAGAGAGAAAGTTATGATGCTTTTCCCCAAGTCACCTGTGTGGAATGTAATTCAGGAGTCTGCAAAAAGACCAACTTCCTTAGATCATATCTACGCAAATATAGCGCGAACAGATCTGAAATTCGGACCCGAGGTTCAGCGCGATTTCTTCTCAAATGGGTTTTTTTTTTCAACTTCTGAAACGCTGCAGAAAATTTTTTATAGCAAAAATGCCACGATGACCTGTTTGGAGCAACGAAACCCTAGGATTCAAAGCTCTGATACCAAATGTTATGAAACCAGCTCAAGAAAAAGATAGAAAAGATAGATCAACGCCTTAGAATTCAGCCTCTTCGAGGGGGAAACCTCCTTTACATTACGTAAATGAACAATTCTTGGATGATTCAAATGACAAAACCTCCTTCCTGTATATAGGAGTCTAAGGAGTCACAATATAACCCAGCCAACCTAACAATAATAATATAAAGCCACAAAAATAACAATAGAGGAATTTTATGGGGCACAGTAATAACAATATGGGATAATAGGGGCACAACAATATTAATAAGGGGTGCAACTACAATAGTAATGGGGTAATCACTAGCATTATAGGGACCCAACACAAACCCTGCAATTTCATCTTCGAGCGAACCTGTTTCTCCGCGGACAAGCCTCAGTCCTGTGCATGCCAAAAACCAAGATAAAAGAGTGTGTCATAATTATACCTAAATGAGGTAGAGGTCACTTGTATTTATAGACTTCCAAGAGTGTCCAATTTTCTTTAAGGCTTACCTTATCAAATATGCACATGTGGGTTTTTCTTCATAAGAACCCTTCCCCTTATCTTATTTGAGTGATATTTAGGTCAATTTTGGTCCTCTCAAAAAGAGGAATTCAATGCAATCATTATCTCCATAAAATGAATTGTCCAAAGTGGAATTTGACCACAATTTCATATTTTAACACCCCCTCTCAACTAGGAAGAATTCCACCTGCATCATGTCACGTGTATCCTATCATCAAATCATATCCAATCACAAGTATTTCATCATCACGTGGCATCATTATTCATATCGATTCATCTCTTGCTTATTCCTTCTTATCTCTATGTTGTTCCATCTCATATGTTGAACATTCTTGAATCTAAAAGGAGAATAATTGACATCAGAGGGGAGCTCAATCTACCACCCCGAATCTCTGCCAGTGGGGAGCCAATGCTACCACCCGATAAATGTTAGAAGGGAGATAAATCTATGACCCACATCATTATTGGGAAGCATATAATTAGGTATCACATCTCAACCTAGAACCACATAGGGGAGGACATCTCATCCCAAAATCTCATAGGGGAGCTAAACATCTACGACCCCATATCAAACAATAGATAGGGGAGCAACATCTCTGAACCTATTGGTGACAAATAGGAGCGAAACATCTACGACCTTATTTTCGAGAGTTCCCTCAACCCTAGGAGTCCTTCATCTTAATTCCACACCCTAGGAGCTCAGATAGGTGGGAAGAGTTGGCTCAGTCTCTCTGTAGATCATCAACATATCATCGTGCTCATACATGGTAATCATCATGTATCAACAACAATTGTCTCTTTTTCATATAGGAAATCAAATCAAATATCATATTAGAACAAAAATATACATATCATAAAAAGGATACCATAGTCATCCTCCTTCTCAAGGAGGTGCCAACCACAAGCCTAAATGTGTATTGTACAACAATACTATCTTAATGAAGGTGTCTCATACTCAGCTATAAGCGGGATTTTCTTCCAATCTATTCCAACTCTTTGTCATTACAACGTATCCATGCCATATTCAGAACTTCCTCAAACCTCTCTCTAAAAGGCTTCTTCATCCTGCCTCCTAGCTAGTCATGCTAGCAACTATCATACTCAGCCTCGGTCGTGCTTAAATATATGGACCTCTCATATCATGGCAGATGTCATACTAAAGCAGTTCCCAGATACGCTCATCAATAATAATCCCAAACATCATCAGTACATCCATGCATTCACATATCACATGAAGAATGTCTTAGTCCAAAAATTGTTCATTCCATGCAAATATCTTGAAGGGTTCTTGGTGACAACCCCATGTGTATGAAGTGGATCAATCATTAATTGACTCAGGTTCTATGTAAAACATATATGTATATGGATGGGTGTTCAATCAGAACATTAATGCTTAAATCAACTGTCAGTTTCCAAGTCATGTTCAACAATACCTTTTCATAACTTCTTGAAATTCAATCGGAATATCCAAGGATTTTCATTTCCACTTTCCAACAATTCTTTAATAGCTTCGCAATATATATTTTCTTTTCCAAACTTTAGAAAGTAATGCATCATTCCATGATTCTTCATTTTGAGTTTTAGATGTTGTCTCTCTCTTACTTTGATCATCAAAGGCTCATTACCTATCAAGAGAAATCATCATTATATAAAACCAAAATAAAAGTCATACCTTGGACCACTTTTGAAGTAGAGGTTTGGACCAATAAATCATCTTGGCTTCACTAGGTAACTGTCAAGTAGACATACCTGGATCAAGGATCTTGTTTCATACAATGCTTTATTCATAACACTTTACCAAACCAATATGTTTAGCCTTACTCAAATCAATATTGTGCAATCAAATCAACTTAGTTAGCTTATCAAAGTTTAGATGCCAAATCAAAACTAATATCAAAATCATCAATATCAAAGTATCAAATTATTTAGACCAGGTGACTGGTAGATTTATCATCAAGTCATGACTTCATCTATTATCATGCCAACAAGTTGTCATTTAATTGTCAAACCAAGCTTCATCAAGTCATCCTAGTTATCATAATATACATAAGTAGATGAAAATGCATATACCAAGGATAAGTCATGCAAGTTCCATCCATTTATTGTGAGACTACTTCACATTGAATCACACATGTTCCTGCTTAAACATTATGCTAAGGACAATGAGGCCAATACAAAACCATTATCAATTTTAGTCACTAAAAGATATTATGCCCATTTGCATTGTTAACAATGAAAATCACAATTGTCAAATCAAATCATTAGTCATCGGGTCAAATCCAAATTTGATATCACAATGAGATCGATATTCTAGAACATATATCAATCATCAAGTCAAAGTTCTAATTCATTATCATGTTAAAACTCCAAAAACTGCTCATCTATATTAATAAGCTAAATTTAGTCAAACTCTTGCAGCACAAACTTCAATGGTTAAATCATAATGAAATATATATATGCATATCTTGGTCACCTGCAAACAAAATTCTAGTCTACATATTCATCTTATAATAAACATTCAAACTTCCCAACTCATACAACTTTCTATTGTCTGCTTCATGTTTGTAGGATTGACATCCTTCAGGTGAACTTCTGATTCCATGCACAAAACTTAATTTTTGTGTCATGCAGACATAATAGCATCCATAGGTTTTCTTTTGTGCAGCTGGGAGACTACATTTGCACACTTGACCTTATGTCTGTGTGGATAAGAGCCTACTTTCGCACCTGTAAGCTTTCCTTCGTGTGACTGAGTCTTACAGTAAGGGAAAATTCTCTCTTCTCAGATCAGAACTTTGTTGTAGATCAACAATGTCAAATATTTGTCTATTCAGGTCCATAAATCTTATTTCAGTAATAAATAATATACATATAATGCCAATGGTAATAGGAGTAAGGATCTTGTTGAGAGATTCTCCCTCTGAATGGGAATCCACTTCAATCATCTTTATTCAAGTCATTAACTTGTCTATAATATTGTCATGCATCAACAGATCTGTTAGATCATAAAGTTAGACTATATCAGGGTTATGTCATGTTATCATTAGCTACTTCATCATGACATCAATATGTCATCTGTAGAAATTATGCAATTCTCTACAAATCTCACTCTGAGACCTCTGTGGAAAATCTAACTGTAGATTAACCTGATAATGCAATATAACCAAAGAAAAATACTATAACCTGCTTCTACTATCAACTTTGCGGAAGCTTAAAGATCGAGCTGAATTAGAGTTGAACACATATAACCAGAAGAAGAAGAATCAATGCATATGAGACACATGAAAATACTTTGGGGAAAGCCTCAGCTAAAAACCCCACTATCTGTATTATCATACAAGGTGGAAATACATTAGAATTATACAAAACCTTAGCTCTCATAGCTAGCCAGCTCTCAGTACAATCCTCCTGGATGCTCTTCTCACAAGCCTTCTCCTCTACCCTCCAAGCTCCTATTTCCTTGCGTTGTTCCTCTGGGATGATCTTCTCCAACCAAGTGGAATATTGATCTCTCACTCTAATCTCACACCCTATATGAACTGCACAATCCTCAAAGAACCTTACCTTGATTGCATGCATGGGTTTCCTTTATAGGAAAACACATGCAACTGATAGTACAATGTCCTTGACATTTAGCACAACTGGGTCTTTCTTAGAATAGACATGCATGAGTTTCTGATGAGGGAATCTTCAGTTATCTGGAGTACATTAGTTGAGTGCATGCATGCATCAACTGACTGATAACTCAAAATTAGTTCCTCAAACAGTTTGGAACTAATTTAACTAGACTTAACTCAGTAAACTAAGCTAACTAATTACAACTCAAATATAACTCAATCTTATCTCCTTAATTAAGGGATAATCTCCTTAATTTAAGGGATAATTGTTGCATGTCTTCAGAAAGACATTTCTCTTACTAATTAATCCATAATGAATTAATTAATTATTTCTAAGTAGCTGGTGAGACTAAATTCAATTTTAATTCAAGGACAAATTAAAATTGGAATTTCTGGATTCTATTTTTATCATTTCTTGTTGTTATTTTCAACATTCCCTCTCAACAAGAAAGGAATTCAACTCGGTCCTAGTCGTGAACATTTGGAATTTTATGCATGCAACACTTCTCTCTAGTGTTGTTGCTCCATCAACTCTAGAAACAAAAAAAAACACATCCAACTTGAATTAGTATGATGCATCTGTCATCAAAGTCTCTAACTGCTATTTCCTCTATCAACTGAAAACTTTGCGCTTCTGCTAACTCTGAATTTTTGCATTGTTGTCAATCCTTCTCTGCGCTCTCCAGTATCTGACTTCTCTAGCCTCTATGACTTTGATCTCTGACTACATCAATCCCACTGATTCCTCCCACTACTATGTACTTTGGGCTCCCGTAGCAAGGTACGATCCATGAGATAAAACATCTCAATGGACCCTGCCTAATTTTAGCCTTCATGGGACTATCACTTCACATCACCCCACCTCACACTTTGAGGTATGGTTGCATGTGATACCTCTACCCACTTGGATCGAAATTCCCCCCCTAATGGAGGTATCTGCATGAGTGGATCTCTTCACTTGGTCTCCTCTGTGCTTCTCCAATTGTGGCTCCTCCACAATTGTTTGAGACTTCTTTTGGGGCTGCATATTGAGAGGTAATTTACTCTCCCTCTCAACCAACAAGTCTCTAACATTTTCCTTGCTCCTCAAGGCTTTTCATGCATCTTGAACCTCAAGAGTATACAGTTTCTTAACTCGTGAACCGATCTGTTTCACTTGTCTCAGGTTGATGTGTCTAAGGAATGCCTTTCCTTTACTGAAGACAACATTGTAGCCTTTGTCCTCCAACATCGCCACCGATACCAAGTTCTTCTTCAGTACAGGCACATACTTCACATCTGTCAAGGTGATAGGAGCTCCATGCTCCCTCTGAAAAGCAACTGTGCCCACTCCTGAAACATTATACCTTCCGTCGTCACCCATCTCTATGCACATCTTGAGGTATTTCTCCTCCAAGGTATTGAATAAACTTTTATCGCCAGTCATGTGGAATGAGGCTCCATTGTCAAGATACCAAACACAACCCATCATTGATGACACCATGCATGTGATGAGGGTAAAGTCCATTTCAAACTGAGAGGCTAATGCCTCACCTTCCAATCCTTCCAAGGATCCCTTCTTGGACTTCTTCAATGGGAAATTAGTCGCATAATGTCCCATCTCATGACAATTAAAGCATCTCACTTTAGACTTGTCACCCTTCTTCCCTCCATGAGAAGAATTCAATTTGGAATGGGATGCCTTCCCCTTCCCTTTCCTTGCCTTACTTGCTAAGGCAAAATTTTCGTCATCATCATCCTTGGATGAAGAACCATCTCGTGTGCTCCTCCTGATATCCTCCTGCATGAGATCTGACCACAGTCATTCCCAATCCAGCAGTTTCTCCCTTCCATTCATAGAGTCCTGGTAGCTATTCCAGCTCTTTGGAAGGCCAAGGAGAGCAAGGCTCGCCATATCATCATCGACAGTAGTTATTCCCACACTTCCAAGCTCATCTCTACAGGTGGTGAGCTTGTTTAGATATGTGGAAATAGTATTGCCATTCTCCATCTTGATTCTTTGAAGCTTATCCTTGAGTGCCAATTTCCTCTGGTTGCTATTGTTCTGGTAGAGGTCCTTCAATGTCTTCCACATTGAAAATGGAGTATCCTTCCCATGGAGAATCAGACAATATGGTCTCAAACTCCCTCGAGGATGATCTGTCTTGCCTTCGCTACACACTTCTTCCACTCAACCAACTCTTGTGCATTAGTTGAAGCTGGCTTTTGGATTTCTAGATCAATGAAATCCTTCAAGCCGTTGTCTTCTAATACAACCTCCATTCTATCTTTCCATGCTATGTAATTCGAGCTACCTTCCAAGGCATACTCGAGTCTCAAGCCATAGAATGCCATTGGCCAACTTTGAAGTATGATAAGAATTCGATTTTCACCTGCAACCCTAAACTTCAAACTTCCAATTCTCTTCTCTGTATACTATTCACTTCTCTAATAAACTTGGCTCCGATACCATATAGAAATTCTGCAAATTCTCTACAAATCTTGCTCTAAGACCTCTATAGAAAATCTGACTGTAGATTAACCTGATAATGCAATATAACCAAAGAAAAATACTATAACCTACTTCTACTATCAACTTTGCGGAACCTTAAAGATCGAGCTGAATCAAAGCTAAACACATATAACTAGAAGAAGAAGAATCAATGCATATGAGACACATGAAAATACTTTGGGAAAAGCCTCAGCTAAAAACACCACTATCTGTATTATCATACAAGGTAGAAATGCATCAGAATTATACAAAGCCTTAGCTCTCACAGCTAGCCAGCTCTTAGTACAATCCTCCTGGATGCTCACAGACAAGAAAAGCTTCTCACAAGCCTTCTCCTCTGCCCTCCAAGCTCCTATTTCCTTGCGTTGTTCCTATGGGATGATCTTCTCCAACCAAGTGGAAAACTGATCTCTCACACTGATCTCACACCTTGTATGAACTGCGCAATCCTCAAGGAATCTTACCTTGATTGCATGCATGAGTTTCCTTTATAGGAAAAAACATGCAACTGATAGTACAATGTCATTGACATTTAGCTCAACTGGGTCTATCTCAAAATAGACATGCATGAGTTTCTGATGAGGGAATCTTCAGTTATCTGGAGTACACTAGTTGAGTGCATGCATGCATCAACTGACTGATAACTCACAATTAGTTCCTCAAACAATTTGGAACTAATTCAACTAGACTTAACTCAGTAAACTGAGCTAAATAATTACAACTCAAATATAACTCAATATTATCTGAATCTCCTTAATTAAGGGATAATCAACTTAATTTAAGGGATAACTATTGCATGACTTCAGAAAGACTTCTAACTTGAATTTATCCTACTAATTAATCCATAATGAATTAATTAATTATTTCTAAGTAGCTGGTGAGACTAAATTCGATTTTAATTCACAATTTTAATTCAAGGACAAATTAAAATTGGAATTTCTGGATTCTATTTTTATCATTTCTTGTTGTTATTTTCAACATCATCAAGGGTTAGTCTCAAAGAGCTAATAGGAGTATAATTCAAGAATCATGATCACAACATTATTTCTTTGTCACATTACTCAATCAAGTTAGGGCATTCAGTTTCACCATATGTCATAGTTACTAAGTACATAAAAACATAACCATAGTCAAACCATCATGAATATCAATCTCATTGTTATACTTCTATCATAATGGCTATCATTCTTTTTACAAAAATTATTAATAGTATCGAGTTACCGTCTATTAGAATCAAGGTGCTAACCTTCTTCATGGGATCAATATATCCAAAATGATAGATGTTAGCCAAATCTAAAGTATACTAATATATCAAAGATCAATATTAAATAGCTTCATAGAATCAAGAATTTCATCATGTCTAAAGGATAAAATACTTGCTTACTACTAAGAGCATCATTTCATCATAGGAACCATGAATCAAAATTACTTTCATGAGCCATATTATCATCAAACCTTAGTGCTTACCTTACCATCAATATTGCAGCTGAAACATAACATTGAAGCAATATACCATGCATACCTTTAAGTATTCATACACCTATGCACCCTCTTATTTTACATCGGTAGCTTGTAGCACTCTTTTACCTTTACTAGCTCCTCTCTTTTTGCGTTAGCCATGATCCCCAATAAGGATCCAATTATCACAACTCATCAAGAGATTAGAAGCTTCCAAATACTCAGATATATATGAAGGAAGCATAAGTAATAATCAAAATAATAATTAGATCCATAAGTCAAAAGTAAAGATATAAATGAGCATCATAAGTCGAAAAGTACTTATCTTCAATGAGAGGTGATCATCTCCCTTAATAACCATCATTGTCCATTCATCAACATCATCATCAGCCATGCCTAATAGAAATTATCCCATCTAGGGCTTCATAAAATCTATCACAAGTGTTTGAGCATCTTCATATTGACCATGCTAGTCTTTCTAGGTTTCATATCTCAAATCTTTTGTCATAAAACAGGGTTTCTCTCAAACCCTAACCTCATAATAAACCTAATAACCAAATTTCCTATGGTTTTTTTCAAACCCTATAATTATTTTAGGTCTCCTCCATCCTCTCTTTCTTCCATCAATGGTGTCATCATAGGGGTGATCTCCGTGACTTTTCTTCAACCCGTCTTTGATACCATGTTAATTTTTCTTAGGGCTATATTATTCTTTGTTTTGATAATTGCATTTTTTCATTAACACATTAAGTTCACCCCATGACATTATAACATTATCCATATTTACATCATTATTCGATAGCATATGCAACTATATAGAAAGAAAAATATCATCATCATCAATGCAGCAGAACATAAAGGAACAATAAAAGAAAAGCATTCACACATAGAGACACAAGTATTGGTCGAAGACCTTGTCAAAACCCACTATGGGGAGAACCCTTTCAAGTTATTCTTCTTATTATATTTCCATCGAATGATTCAGAAAAATAGAGTACAATGATCCATATCTTCATTCATACAAATATTAATCAAAATAAACCACAACATCCATGAAATGAACCCAACAATATTGCTTATACTCAAAATCTTGATTCTGAAGCCTGTAATGAACTATCACTATTTTATGTCAACTTTTGAACACTACGGTCACTGAGAGAAATATTTGGACAATTGAAATTCCATCATTTAGGTCCCAGTCGCATCGAAGAGGAGTCATGTGCGTGATTGGAAAGCTTTCAGTCGACCTCTGGAGCCTAGAAGCAAGCGACTACAGTCTGCAATTGAGATTCTGTAACCCTAGATGTTGGTTGCACGGAGGACAAGTTGTGCATGCAACTAGGATGCTTTGGTAGCACATATGAGCCTAGTAGTGAGTGAATGTAGTTGTTATATATTTGTCTTGTGCCTATGACTGAGGCCCAAAACCCTAAAATAGAAATGCAAGCTTCAAACCCTACAATTTCATCTTCGAGCGAACCTATACCTCCGCAAACAAGCCTTAGACCTCTGTGAGCCAAAAACCAAGATAAAAGAGTGTCTCATAATTATATCCAAATGAGTTAGAAATCACTTGCATTTATAGCCTCCAAGGGTTTCCAATTTTCTTTAGGGTTGACCTTATCAAATATGCACATGTGGGTTTTTCTTCATAAGAACAATTTCTCTTATCTAATTTGAGCGATGTTTAGGTCGATTTTGGTCCTCTCGAAAAGAGGAATTCAATGTAATAATTATCTCCATCAACTGAGTTGTCCAAAGTGGAATTTGACCATAGTTTATTATTTTAATAGCCCTAACATGATAATTAGTTAGACAGGGCTGAAGGCATTGTCATAATGACTTAGATCCTTCATATGAGCCTGATCAAATGGTGTATTCATTCTACTAGCTTAGGAGGTGACTACAGGCACTGAGAGGATGATTTTGGAAGTTTTGGAGCAATGTTGACTTAGTTTTGGGTGTAAAACTTGGGTAACTCATTCTAGAAAAGCATTGGGAGCGTTATAACTTGGTTTTCCTTCATTATAAAAGTGTTAGTCCTGATCTGAACACCTTTCCCAAAGGAAGAAGGAGCATTACCATGTCCAGACTCTATTTTCTCACATACCTTATGCATCAAATGATTTTTAGAGAATCATACAATGGTAATTACCCATGGTATGAGTTGGAATCTTTTGTTGACTTAATATACAACTCAAATAAGTGTTTAATGTGTGAATACATTGATGATCTAAGTAGTAGATATTGTGAAGAATTTTTCTTAAGCAGAGGAGAAGATTCATCATTCTGAGGTTAGATTGTTGAGTGAAGGGAGGGAAAATGTGACTTCAGATAGAGGAGGTCGAGCTCCCACAACATATGTGCACACAAAGGCTAAGTTATTGATGCATGTTCATATACACATGTAATGGGAGAGGTTAGATACTAGTTTTATGCATGGAGAAGCCAAAAACAGTGATAAATCTTTTGATGTGCAGTGAGAAGACCTGAAGTTGTCGTAGATTTGAGAAGATTATTATAGAAGATATATCATCTTGTAGAGAAGAGTTTTTGTGGAGATATGGAGAAGAATTTATTTTTTTGAATGATATAGTTGTTGCATATTTGGTGTATTTTTTTGAGCCACTATTTTTCTAAGAGTATAGAGCATGTTCCTAATGGTATTTTGTTGAGCATTTTTCTTCTGGAGATCATATTACAGAGCTTAATCAGTTTGATCATAGTGTCTTGGGATCCAGTATGAAAATAGATGAAATGAGGTCTACATAGAGAAGAGGAGAAGTGAATTCATGAGAGTGGAGTAGGTATTTCTAAGATTCAGCAAAAGGAATAGTTTCTCCATCTAATCGAAGTTGGGCAAGGATCATTGATTATGGTGGCCTTCAGCAGATGGTAGTCCATAGATAAGTGTGAGAACATAGTCTTTTGAGATAATTAGTAGAATAGAGTTCCTTGGCTGATTGGAGTTGGCCTATTATATATGAGTTCAAGTATCCAAACTATTGGGAGTCGGCCGTCTATGTAAAAGACATCGTTTGCTTAATATAAGATTTAGAGCAGTGCAACAGTAGTAAGGGTGGTTTTTCTCCTCGCAGGGTTTCCACCATAAATACTTGTGTCTCATGTGTGATGATGTTTTTGTGCATTGATATGTATTTTATTATTTCTCTCATTGTTATTTTAGTTTAGCAGCTTATTTGGTCACATGTTTATCATTCATTCATATGTTGTTAACATATTGTGAGTTTCCGTAATGACAAGTGTGTGATTCAGTTGAGAAGTAATAAAAGGAAAAAAACTATAATAAGTCGCACTACTGATTCACCCTCCCCCCTAGTAGTGCTCAACATTTCCAACAATTTGTATCAAAGCATGGTTCTCGGTTGCATATTGATCACTAGAGAGTAGATACGGGGTTTGTTTGTAGAAATTTAAATTTTTTTTTTAGAATGAACTCTCAAGGAATACCTATTCTTACTACTGAAAATTTCAAGGTATGGAAATAAAGTGTGAAATATAAATTATTTTCTTGTGGATCTAACTTATGGAGATTGGTTTGTGAAGGATATGATGATGATTTTCCTTCATCCAAAGAAATGAAGCAAAATTCTCAAGCAAGGCGAATTATTTTTTAAAATATCCATAACGCAGATTTAGAAAAGGTTGGAGATTTAAAATATGGCAAGGAGGTTTGGGATAGATTGCATATGTTATTTGGAGCAAGTTGCAATAGTAGTGATGAAGAAGTTGAGAAGAGAAACAAAAAGAAGAAGAAGAAGAAGAAGAGATCCATGAGGAACAAATCTTTAGTTAAACCGGTTGTGAAAGAGGACAACAAATCTAAAGAATATAAGCTGTAATGATTTACTTTTGAGTTATATTTTTGATAGCAGTAATGATAATAGTCTATATCTAGTTAGTGAAGAAAACTGTGATCATAGTTATATTCTCCTTAAGGCTGAATATGAATCTGCATTAGTTGTTGTTGAAGAGATTTTTAGTGAAATTGGTAGACTAACTGATGCATGCAAGGAGCATGAGAATAAATTACAGATATGTGATAAAAAGGAAAAGGATCTCAAGGAGGAGATCACTGCTTTGAGGACATAGCTGAAAGAATAAAAAAGAATTGAAGAATTCAATTGCAACAAGAAAAAATATAGAAAGGACTATGTTGAAAAGCTAGAAGGTTTAATTGACAAATTAAGGAAGTAGCTTGAAGAAAATGACCAGTAGATGGAGCAAGTAAAGAGAACCATAGCAGTAAACAAATCTAATAGAAATATTTAGAAAAGCAAGATAAGTTTGCATACAGGGAAGAATAACAAAGCAGAACCAAAGAAACCTGCAACAAAGAATGTGACCAACAATAGAAACAAGAAAGGAGAGAGATAAATTAGATCCACTAGTAGCAACAAAGGAAAGAAAAAAAATGATCTTTTACATCTATAATATCTTTTTCTCCAATGGTTGATAGTGGTAGATTTCATAGGAGAAATCAAAACTCCTTTTCCTGCTTGATGGATGATATTAAGTGCTTAAATTGCCATAATTTTGGACATGTGGAAGCTAACTATAGGAGGATAATGCACACATCTATCTAGTAGTAATATCAGCCAAGAATAGGACCTACATTTAGGTATACAAGTTCTTTTAAGGGTCATTATTTTGATTATGACATGTTTGTGCACAAAGCCATTGATTGTAGATCTAGTGTGAGAAGATGGAGGTCCACCATGAGCAACAAACGATCAGATCCTTTGGCTACATATCTTGGTCATATAGAGCATTATGTGTGTCATAATTTTTGGAACATGTCCAAGGATTGTAAGATGCCTAGATCCTTGAGGCCTTTAGTTTAAAAGCAACAAACAAAGAAAAATGTACAACCAAGGAACACATGGAAGAATAATGAGCTACAACTAGGAACGTATGGCATTGTACTTTGTTCATGTGATGAGGATGACATGTGGTATATTGAAAGTGGACACTCACACCATATGTTAGGATGTAGGAGGAAATTTCACTTCCTAAAAAAAACAATACTGGTAGTGTTTCTTTTGAAGGAAAGGAAACTGCAAGAGTATTGAGAAGCAATCAATCCAATCTCGGTGATGAGAGGGCCAATTTAGATGATGTATGTCTCGTTGAAGGTATAAATAGTAATATCTTGAATGTGAGACAAATGGTTGATGGAGGTAAGGAAGTGGTTTTCAACTCCAAAGGTTGCATCATCTGGAAAGAAGGATTAAATAGAGTGATTGCTAAGGGAGTCAAGACACCGAATGATGTGCATGTGTTAAAGGGAAAAGTGAAGAGTAAGAAGAGACCAAGAGAATACTCTTTCTCATCATATTAAAAGTAGGAGAGATCAGCCCCTACTACATTCCATTCTTACATGATAGATCTTCTTGACTGTAGAGGTATATATATGAGATTGGTATGGTATCAAGGGGAGTATTGGTAGCTAGATAAGTACCTAAAGCAGAGTTAGAAAAATCCATGAGGAAAGGGGACTAAGTAGCATTAACGTCGGGTATCAATGAGCTACATATAATTACTAATGTTTCCCATGGCCTAGAAGACAGAGTTCTAATGCATGACAGAAGAGCAGGGGGAGATTAACTCTTCTTATAATGATTTTCTCCAGATTGTGCATGCATCACAAGTGATAATTATAGGGTTTCAAGGCCTGTTATTCATATTATTATTATTTTTCACTCATATTTTCTTTGGATCTAGTATACTTACTATTTATGAGCATAAATACATGTTATCTTAGCCTTGTTGTATCTTTTGTTGATCATGTTCATCTACCCTAGCATGAGGATATGTGGCAATGACATGCATGTGTGACTTGAGACTTGGGGCTAGCCATAAGTAGGTTTTTATATGTATTTTGTTACAACTATGTACCTCTTACTATTTCATCATTATGAATTGATTAAGAGTCCAATCAATAGTATGTTGATTCATCATGGTATTATGCATGTCATGAAGGAGTTTCATGGAGTTATCTTGCAGCCACATGTATGGGCTAATGAGATGTAACCATAGGATATGATGAAAAAAATTTGTACTTTGTTAATAAATCTATGTAAAATGGTCATGACACTATGTACTTGTATTATTTGAATCTAGTCGTAAATCATTAGGTCATGGTATGGTCATATGAGAGTTATGTATGAGGCCTTTATGGCACTGATACGTCCATGTATTTTCAATTTACAAGTCATTCAATCATGGTCATATGGAGTCTTGGTTCTCCTTATGCTTCTTTCTTAGAAAGGAAGCAATGTTTACATCAAAGGCAATTCATTGCAAGTTGGAGCTGATTTTGAAGATGGCATATTTCTAGAGGGAGCATCCATTTTCTCTTGCTTACCTTAAGCATCCATTGTTGGAATTATGGTCCACTTGGAGGTGTTTATGGTTTGCCTAATTATATAGTATGATTGTCAGGTTATTTTCCTCATGTTATGGGTAGAGAGGTTGATGATGTTTCTTATAGTTATGTGTGCATAATGTTGTTGTTGTTAGAGATGTTTCGAGATATGTTGCTCTGAATGTTGCTTTGTTTATATGTGCTTGTTATTTGTATGGAGGCATGCATAATTATTGATGTACATTGTTTTTCAGCCATGTGGAGGTCACATGCTTGAGTAGTTGTACCTATTTTCTTGTTTCCTCATCATATGGAGTTGACCCTTTGCCATTGACGTCAAATTGGGAGTGATAGAAGACGAGTTTGATTTGGAGGTTGTGTGGTTGCCATAAAGGCCAAAGGGGGAGATTGTTGGAATTATGACTTGTGTAGTTGTAGTTGGTGTGTGTTGGCATGATGTCAACCTTTTAGCATGAATTGGAGGTTTTCAATCATGCATATGTTGTATGGTTGCAACTAGTTGTGTTGACAATGAGATGGTTATGTTGGCATTGATGTCAACCTCTTGATGATGTAGCATGTTGGTAATACGGTCTTCATGGAAGAATTTTCTTGTGTTGACATGTGCTTCATCCAAGTCTTCATTCTTATACTCATGGAGATGACTTGTTGCAGTGATGGTTTGGCCTTATGATGATGATGGAGGTGTGTCATAGGTTTGCACTGTTAGAGGTGAGTTGTTGGCATGTTGTCAACTTGTTTGAGGCCCTACATATTGATCAATTAGATAGGTTTGGAGGCATTTCCATGATGACTTAGATCCTTCTTATGAGCCTGATCATATGGTTTATTCATTCTACTGGCTTAGGAGGTGATTGTAGGCACTAAGAGGATGAACTTGGAAGTTTTGGGGTAGTGTTGACTCAGTTTTGGCAATCAAAATTGGGTAATGTAGTATAGCAGAGCATTAGGAGCTTTATAAAATTGGTTTCCTTCATTAGAAAAGCATTAGTCTTGATATGAATGCTTTTCCTAAAAGCATAAGGAGAATTGCCCGGTCGAGACTTTGTTTTCTTACATACCTTGCACATCAAATGATTTCCAGAGAATGAGACAATGGTAATTACCCATGGTATGAGTGGAATATTCTATTGAATTAATATATATCTCATATAAGTGTTTAGTGTGTGAATAAATTGATGATGAAATAAGAAGGAGCATTACCCTATCTAGAATATGTTTTCCTTCATACCTTACGCATCAAATTATTTCCAGAGAATGATATAATGGTAATTGCCCATGGTATGAGTTGGAATATTCTACTAACTTAATCTATAACTCATATAATTTTTTAATGTGTGAATAGATTGTTGATATGAGTAGTGGATATGGTGGATAAATTTACTTAAGTAGAGGAGTGAATCCATCATTCTGAGGTTAGATTGTTGAGGGAAGGGCAAGTGGATGTGAGTGAAAACAAAGGAGGTTGAGCTCCCATAACACATGTGCACACAAAGGCTAAGTTACTAATGCATGTGCATATATAGATGTAATAGCAGAGGTCAAAGACTACTTTTATGCATGGAGAATCTAACAATAATGACAAAGCTTTTGATGCAGTGAGAAGATCTAAAGTTGTTGCATATTTGAGTAGATTGTTGTAGCAAAGATATCAGCTTGAAGAGAAATTTTTTTGTGGAGATATGGAGAATAATTTATGCTTCTAGACGATATATTTGTTTCATATTTGGTGTATGGTTTTGAGCCA
Source organism: Pinus tabuliformis (assembly GCA_031772625.1). NCBI lineage: Eukaryota > Viridiplantae > Streptophyta > Pinopsida > Pinales > Pinaceae > Pinus > Pinus tabuliformis. The sequence goes on from CM062810.1 coordinate 608,936,895, forward strand.
TTATTTTACTAAGAGTATAGAGCATGTTTACGGTGGTATTTTGCTGATAATTTTACTATTGGAGCTCGTATTGTATATTTGAATCAAGATAATCAAAGGGTCTTGGGATCCAGTATGAAAATAGATGAAACAAGGTATGAATATAGAAGAGGAGCAGTAACATCATGAGAGTGGAGCAGGGATTTCAAAGCTTCAGTGAAAGGAACAATTTCTCCATTCAATCGGTTTTGGATAGTACTAATGGAGTTGGGTGAGGATCATAGATTATGGTGGCCTTCAATGGATAGTAGTCTGTAGATCCATGTGAGAATAGAGCCTTCTGAGATGATCAACAGAATCAATTCTCCTAGTTGATTGGTGTTGGCCTATTTTATATGAGGTCGAGTCTTTAGACTTATGGGAGTCAATCATATTTATAAAATACATCATTTTCTTAATACAAGATTCAGAGCAATGCAACAGCAGCAATGGTGGTTTTTCTCCCGAAAGGGTTTCCACTAGAAATACTTAAGTGATGACGTTCTTGTGCATTAGTGTGTTGTGTATTATTTCTCTCATGGTTTTTTGTTTTAGCTTCTTATTCAGTCACATGTTTATTATTCATTCATATGTTGCTAACATATTTTTAGTTTCTGCAATAACACGTGTGTGATTCAGTTGAGAATTAATAAAATGGGAAAATTGATAATAAGTCACAATATCAATTTACCCCTTCACTTAGTAGTGCTCAAGGTTTCCAACATCATCCAATCAACCCCACACCATATTCAAAGCATAAATGTGGGATATCATGGAATAAACTAAGACAAAAATAAACTAGGGCTTCCAGAGGCCAAACCACCTCAACCCTCAATCATAGTGGTTCCACCTCCACGGTTGGACACCACTACGACCAACTAGATCAATCTCTACCCAGGTTGTCTATGGCTTTAGGAACTAGTAACTCAACCCACATCATTCCATATCTCTAGAGAATTTGTCCAACCCAACTCCAAGGACTAGTAACTAAACCCACCAAGGGTTCCATAGTTTTTGTCCCAACAAGGCTCCAAGGCTAGTAACTCAACCCAAGTTGTTATAGGGCTTACATAGAATTTGTTCCAACCCAAAGCCATAAGGAATTATGAGCACCAATCAGAAAAAAATTAAGTGGAAAAACCCACAACACCATGGCTATACAGAAATGGAAAGTCAAGGCTAAAACCATTGTCAATCCAGGAAAATCTCCACGCCAATGACATCACATAACCAAAAAATCACCTGCATATACATGCATCCAAAAATTAGCAAGGAATTCACACATGCAACATGTTATCCTCAAAGAAATCTAGTTGTAGCTGCTGATCGAGTTGTTTCCTTGTGCTTTCTAACTTTCTTACTTTCCTTTTCCTTCTTTGTTCAATCTAAGTGAATACTAAAGTTCTCCAAACATTCTCCAATAATGCTCCAAGATTTCTCTAAGTGTGCATGAGTGTGGGAGGATGAGAAAATGAAAGGAGAGCTCCAAAACTAAAATGAAGAAAGGCTATGAACTAATACTGAGAAGCCTTTTTATCATTGAGGTCTCTATTTTCTTCATTTTCCTTCATTTTTCCTTCAATTCCCCTCTCATGCAAATTTGTGTCTCTTCACCTTCCTTTTCTCCTATTTTATTTATTTCATAAATAAAATTCCAATTATTACCACGTTGCCTTTTCCAATTCCTTTTCCAATTTCCTTAGCCATAAATAAAATCAAAGTGATCCCCAGTATAATATCTTCCCACCATTCATCTTGGAATACGTGTCCCGTGACGTTGGTCTTATTTTTTTTTTAACATGGAAAATTGACCAAGGGTTGTTATAATTGGAGACAATGTGGGATGCTACCACTTGGCCATGAGATTTTTCAAGTAAGGATCAATTACATCTTGCTCCATTCCTTCTTTAAAATTTGGGGTGTAACATCCTGACCTTTAATTCCCCAATAATATTGTAGTTGTAATTAATTGTGTTATGGATGCTATTATGAGAAAGTATATATAATTAGGTTAAAAGGACTAGAACAATTATAATCGTATTGTAAAAACAACTAATGGAGAGGTGAATCCTTGATATGGAACACGACAATTTTGAGAGGAGGAAAGCCAACAAAAGGGATTTATGTAATTAATCCTTTCCTATGAATTATTTAGATAATCCATAGCCTAAGACTTTCAATCTTCCCCATGAAAATATCTAATGGGAAGGTGTAGTAATAATTTCTAGTAGTTATGAGAGAAGTGGGGAATGGTATAGAAGTGCTTAGAATAATGGGTTATGTACCCCACTTTCTAGAGACTTCTAACTACCCATGTAACCCATTACGGAAGGAAACCCAAGGAAGAAGAAAGAGGGAACAAGAGCCCCTATGGGGGAGGAAAATGAGTAGAGTGGACTAGAACATAGAGATACAGATCAAGAGATAAGATCATTTTTTCATATGAACAAAATAAAACCCTATACATGATTTTAGTCCACTTGGTTGGTGAGCCTGGTTAGTGTTTGTCTTTAGCTTGAACTTGAGGGCTAGTTGGAACTATTGAGGAATTGTCTAATTGACACATAAAAGCACCAAATGGAGGCATCGAGAGACTATTGGATTAGTGAATCACCCTCCATGCTATACATGCCCAATGTGGCCAATTATTAATAAATATTATTGAATCCATCTGCATGAAACACAAAAGGGAATCCTTGAGGAAAATGGTTTTATTTGTGTTGTGTAGGCCCATTGTGGCCACACTATGAATGAGAACAAGCCCTTTCTTAATAGGCTAAAATTATCTCATATTGAATTTTGTGTGGATGAAGGAGAGTGGCCTTCATCGTTACACTATTGATATCCTCAGAGATATTTTCCCTTTTGGATGTTTGTTTTTTCAAGCAGCTAAGGAGCCACCCAAAACAACTAGGTAAATTCTGAGCTTAATGTGATGTCAAGAGAAATAATGAGCTTGAATGGATGAATGAGAATGGCCTTCATGACTGCAGCATATAATTTTGAGTGAGAAATTACCTCATGGCTTTCATGGTTTGACTCAAGGGTGGCCAGTAGCAAGAAAGACTACAATGTAGCTGATCCTATGGTGAAGGTGTGGCATGGATCACACTTTATCAATTGTATACAACTAATTAACTATATTGTATAAGTAGCCTTGTGGAATTTATCTCCATGATGTAAATCATGTTAATGAGAAAGAAATAATGGTTGATGAAAAAGTGGATATTAATGTTCTTGTATACTAAATGGATATTATGATCTATGTGATACTTAGTCATGATGTAAAATAGTAGATCTATAATTAATGGTTGTATATTGTTTATATGTCTATTAGTAAATATTTAATGCGTTATTATGATGAGTTTTCATTACTATGGACATAAATTAAATGGTTCACTTAAATATGGGACTAACATAATTTTATCCTTGTTATGGTTAATCTCCATGGTATGTTATTAAACAAATTACAAAAGATCTAGGTTTTCTAAAATTATTAGAAAACCTTAGGGATAATATAGAATTAGAGGCAAGGGTAGGATCCTTCATTGCACATGGGAGACTCAAGGAGAACGAGGTATTCTCATAACACCTAATGGAAAGTAATAAAGTTTTCACTAAAGAACTTCGGAGGTGATATATTTTTGTTGAAGAAGTCGAATAAAATCTCGTTAAATGGCTAAGGGAAGAAATATTGTTATACAACTAGCTCACAAATAGATAGATCAACGATTTAATCCTCTTCGAGGGGGAAACCTCATTTACATTACGTAAATGAGAAATTATTGGATGATACAAATGAAAAGACCTCCTTTCTATATATAGGATTCTAAGGGGTCACAATATAATCAAAGCCTACATAACAATAATAATGTAAGGGAACAACAATAACAATAGTGCGCTTCTATGGGGCAAAATAATAACAATACAGGGATTACATGGGCATAAAAATAACAATAAGGGGCTACACTAGTATTATAGGGACCTAACATGACCCTCTCCTTCAAAAAAGTGTTGTCCTCAACTCTTGAGTAGTTCTGGATGCTTCTATACAAAATTATCATCCCCCCATGTGGAATCTTCAGTGGGTAAGTTCTTCCACTTGATGAGATACTCTGAAATTGATTGATTTCGTAGCTATCAAGTTCTTTTTTCCATGAATGCTTCAAGTCCCAATGTGATTTTTCCTTCCTCATCAATATCTGGTAATATTGTTTGGACTGGGAGATTGTCACATATAACCTCATTTAAGCATGAAACATGGAAAACTGGGTGCACTCGCGAAGATGCAGGAAGATCCAATTTGTATGCCATAGTACCAATCTTTTGCAACACCTTGTAAGGACCATAGTACTTTGGTGATAATTTAGTATCCTTCTTAGCTTGCTTAAGGGACATTTGTTTATATGGTTGTAGCCATAAAAATACCCAATCACCTACAACAAAAATTCTTTCGCTACGATTATGATCAACCTATTGTTTCATTCGATTCCACGCAAAGTGAGGTTATCCTTTAAGAGTTGGAGAACTTGTTGTTCATGCTCAATGTGATATTGTACTGCTTGAACCTTATAATTTTCTCTTAAAGGCTATGTGATGGATGGTGGATGATATCAATAAAGTGCCATAAATGGGGTCAATTTTGCTATAGTATGGGAGGAAGTGTTATACCACCCTCCAGCCAGAGGTAACCACTTGACCCATTGTGTTTTTTATCGAATACAAAGAAATGGAGATATCCTTCCAAACATTTGTTCACTATCTCAGTTTTCCCATTATATTGAGGATAATAAGATGATCTATGACCTAATTGAGTACCTAGACAAGAAAATAATTTCATCCAAAAATTTCCAGTGAAAATGGGATCTCTGTCACTTACAATAATATTTGGGTTTCTATGTAGCTTTTGAATTATTTCCATAAATTCAATAGCAACTGTAGTTTCTTTAAATGGATGAAATATTGCACAAAAGTGTGCATACTGGGTAAGTCTATCAATTACTACAATGATGACACTCTTTCCTTCGAACTTAGGTAAACCTGTGATAAAATCCATTGAGACCTCCTCCCAACGTTGACTTGGGATGGCTAAAGATTGTAACAGACCCCAGGTCTTACTTGTCTCAACCTTACTTTGTTGGAAAACCAAACATTCTACCACAAAATTTTGAATACTAGATTTAAGGCCATCCCAAAAAAATCCTTCTTTTTCAAAATATTGAGTGCCCTCCTAAGGGAGAGGTGTGCAATTACAAAAGAATCTTTTGTTTGAGTTGGAAATTATTACAAAGATATAAGCGATATTTGTACCATAATGAATCATTTTTCCAACTAAACGGATCAAATGTACTTGGATATTGTTGCAACTTTTAAATGAGTGTCCACACTTCTTCATCGTTCTTCTATTCATTCCTTGCTTTGGTTATCCAATTTAGTTGGATAATAGAAATGGAACAAAGCAATGCTTCTATTTTTATATTGCCCATTTCGACCAAACCATAGCTCTGTTTGATGAACCATCCACACCATTGGAAATCTCTCATTAAGTATTATAATGGGTCTTTCTCAGTTTTTGATGATTTGACACTTCACCCAGAAGCCATTTTTCCAAGAAGGGTCACTTCGTCGCCTCTCAAAATCGAATTTCTTCATAAAGCGACACTTGTACTTTGAGGTCTACCTCCTCTTAATACTTGGCATCTCACGTGTCAATTTTCATCATGAATAACCATCATGTGCTCATGTCTTCATGGTCCCCACCGGCCCTATTCTATGTGGCAGCATCAACGAGTCACCCTTGTTTAGTGCATTTGTGATGAGTCACCTTTGCATTCATGGAATCTGTTTCACATTCCATTATATCATGTCACGTTATTCCATCCATCTTTTCATATTGTTCATCCTGTGTTTCCCATTTTGGCCTCCAGTTATACTGTCCCCCATCCCCTCCGGAGTTGAGTCAGTCATTTCCAGGTCAACCATGCACTTTATGCTCTAACAAGGGAAGCTGTTTGTTTGTCCCTTAGTCCCATTATTTTCCATTGTCCCTGGTGGCAGTCCATCAGTCACATTACTATTTTCGCTCGTGCCTTATTTGAGGATCCTAATTTCTTCAGCTATCGCAAGCCCTATTTGTCGGCCCTATTCTGTCGACACAGCTCATTATTCTAGAAGAACAGCCTAGAGGGTAGTGTATCTTGGTTCCAGCTTCCATTCTTGTTTGGTACCTCGGATCAAGCAGAGGGACTCATTATTTCCCTTTGACTTGGTTGTTTCGTGCTCCTGATTCATACACTTGATGGTCTAGTGATGTAGCAAATTGTACCAGCGATGTTTGGGTGTGTGTGAGATGTTTCAATCCTCATGAGGGGGAGGCCCTTTAGGGTGCCCCCCACATGCCTAGATGCCTTCATATTATGCTACAGCCTCAGATGCAGTTCCAAAAATTTTGTGGGTTCGGTTCCTACCGATCGCAGTGTTCATAGCATGCACATCTCCTTCAAATGATCCATTCAGTTTTTCAGAGCCCTTCCCTATTCAGTAGGGCTTCTTTGGCTAATCTACCTTCCCTCCCACCCATTTTTTTAGGGAAGGGCCATTATATCTCATGTACTCAAATGATATTGTATTCAGTCTTGACTCATGTTTTTTCCAGGTGCATTATGTATATGGGACACATTGTATTATTTTCTGGCTCAGTTATGCCAGCATGTCATGTACCATTCAACATGTACTTCATTGCTCAGTTTTATGTTTCTGGGCACATCATTATTTTTGTACTAAGTTATCTCAGCGGGTATAGGTATGCCTCCCCCACCTCACTGAGATCCGGTACCACAACATAAAAGGAGACTTGCATTGGTCTCGCCCCCTCTGTCCCTATCCTCTTTCGCTTTAACTCTATTGGTCTCTCTCTCTCTCTCTCTCTCTCTCTCTCTCTTCGACTCCACTTTGTTGTCTAGTGATTGTGTCTTTAAAATGTACTTCGGTCATACGTTTTGCTCCTAACACTCGTACGTTGGGGGGCAATCTGTTATCACCAAAAAATTCATCATTTAACCTAATTTACTAGATGGATTGAAGTACACCATGTAAGGCCAATTTTACCATAATAAAATTTCTTTCACTGTGAGAAATTACTTAGTAAACCACATTTGTTAATTAATTTATAATTAAACCCATGAAGAATAATTAAATAAATCACTATTTATTTAATTATCTTCTAGGAATAATTAATTAAACCATTGATTAATTAATATTCCTTGTCATATTTGACCCAGTTATGAAAAATAAACAGATAAATTATTAATTATCTTATTTCTCTAGGAATAATTAATTAATGTTAGGAAACCAGCTCACAAAAAGATAGAAAAGATAGATCAAGGCCTTAGAATTCAGCCTCTTCAAGGGGGAAACCTCCTTTACATTACACAAATGAACAATTCTTGGATGATACAAATGACTAAACCTCCCTTCTATATATAAGAGTTTAAGGGGTCACAATATAATCAAGCCGACATAACAGTAATAACATAAGGGCACAAAAATAACAATAGTGGGTTTCTATGGGGCATACTAAAAACAATATGGGGTCAATAGGGGCACAATAATAACAATAAGGGAAACAATGAAAATAGTAATGGGGGAATCACAAGTATTATAGGGGCCTAACATGCCCCTCTCCTTCCGAAAAGCGTTGTCCTCAACGCTTGAGTAGTTCTGGATGCTTCTATATAAAATTCTCATCCTCCCATGTGGAATCTTTAGCGGATAAGTTCTTCCACTCGATGAGATACTTCGAAATTGATCAATTTCGTAGCTGTTGAGTTCTTGTTTTTGTGACTGCTTCTGGTTCCAATATGATTTTTCCTTCCTTGTCAATTTCTGGCAACATTATTTGAACTGGGAGCTTGTCATCTATAACCTTCTTTAAACATGAAACATGGAAAACTGGGTGCACTCGGGAAGCTGCAGGAAGCTCCAATTTGTATGCCATAGCACCAATCTTTTGCAACACCTTGTACGGACCATAATACTTTGGTGATAATGTATTATCCTTCTTAGCTTGCTTGAGGGACATTTGTTTATATGGTTGTAGCTATAGGAATACCCAGTCACCTACATCAAAACTTCTTTCACTGCGATGTTGATATGCCTGTTGTTTCATTCTATTCTGCGCCAACATGAGGTTATCCTTTAAGAGTTGGAGAACTTGTTGTTGATGCTGGATGTGATGTTTCACTGCTTGAACCTTAGAATTTTCTCTTAAATATGATGTTATGGATGGTGGATGATATCCATAAAGTGCCATAAATGGGGTCATTTTTTCTGCAGTATGGAAGGAAGTGTTATACCACCATTCAGCCAGAGGCAACCATTTGACCCATTGCTTATGTTTATCAGATACAAAGCAACGAAGATATCCTTCCAAACATTTGTTTACTATCTCAGTTTTCCCATCAGATTGAGGATGATAAGATGAGCTATGAGCTAACTGAGTACCAAGACAAGAAAATAATTTTGTCCAAAAATTTCCAGTGAAAATGGGATCTCTTTCACTTACAATAATCTTTGGGTTTCCATGTAGCTTTTGAATTGTTTTCATAAATGCAGTAGAAACTGTACTAGCTTTAAATGGATGTGATAATGCACAAAAGTGTGCATACTTGGTAAGTCTATCAACTACCACCATGATGACACTCTTTCCCTCAGACTTGGGTAAACCTGTGATAAAATCCATTGAAACCTCCTCCCAACGTTGGTTTGGAATGGATAAAGGTTGTAATAGACCTAGGGTCTTAATTGTTTCAACTTTATTTTGTTGGCAAACCAAACATTCCGCCACAAACTTTTGAATATCCGATTTAAGGCCATCCCAAAAAAAATCCTTAACACTGTGGTAAGTTTTTAAAAATCCTGAGTGCCCTCCTAAGGGAGAAGTGTGCAATTCCATAAGAATCTTTTGTTTGAGTTGGGAATTCTTACAGAGGTATAAGCGATCTTTGTACCATAATGAATCATTTTGCCAGCTAAATGTATCAGATGTACTGGAATCTTGTTGTAACTTTCGAATAAGTTCCCACACTTCTTCATTATTCTTCCATTCCCCCCTTGCTTTGTTTATCCAATCTGGTTGGATAATAGAAATGGCGCACAACAATGCTTCCACATCCTCATCCTTTCTTGAGAGTGCATCTGCCACCACATTTTGCTTCCCTTTTTTTAGATGATTTCAAAGTCATAACCCAACATCTTTGTGACCCACTTTTGTTGCTCTTCAGAGGATAATCTTTGTTCTAAAAAGTATTTAAGGCTATCATGATCCGTTTTTACCTTGAAGTGTCTTCCCATTAGGTAGGGTCACCATTTCTTAAGTGCATGTAGTATTGCCAACATTTCCTTCTCATAAATAGCTTTGTGTAAAAAATTTCCCTTGATTGGATGACTTTCAAAAGCAATGGGTCTTTCATCTTGCATTAAAACAGCACCAATTCCATTTCTTGAAGCATCACATTCCACAATAAAGGTTTTTGTGAAGTCCGGTGTAGCTAAGACCAGTGCTTGGCACATTGCCTCTTTAAGATGTTCAAAGGCCTTTGTTGCTTCTGGAGTCCATGAAAATGCATCTTTCTTCAATAATGTTGTTAGAGGTGCTGCTATTCTCCCATAATTCTTAACAAACTTGCGATAATACCCTGTCAACCCGAGAAATCCTCGCAGATGCTTTATGGATGTGGGATTTTCCATTCCTTAATGGCTTTAATTTTGCTAGGGTCTACCTTAACTCCTTCATGAGATACAATATGACCCAGATATTCCACCTCCTGTACTCCAAAGAAACATTTGGATCTTTTTGCATATAATTGTTTCTCCTCCAATAGTTGTAGCACCCTGTCAACATGTTCAACATGATCCTTCCAAGACTTGTTGTAGATTAGTATATCATCAAAAAATACTAACACAAATTTTCTAAGGGTTTGAAAATGGAATTCATCAAACCTTGAAATGTAGAAGGTGCATTGGTAAGGCCAAAAGGCATGACCAAAAATTCATAATGACCCTCATGAGTTCTAAATGCTATTTTCAGAATGTCTTCAGTCTTCATTCTGATTTGATGATATCCTGAACGAAGATCCAACTTGGTGAAGTAAATTGATCCATGCAATTCATCCAGTAATTCATCAATGACAGGAATGGGAAACTTATCTTTAATAGTGAGCTTGTTGAGCTCCCTATAATCCAGACACATGCACCATGATCCATCCTTCTTGTGCACCAATACTACTGGAGCAGAGAAAGAACTTTGACTAGGTTGAATTATACCAGCCTCTAGCATTTCTGCAACCATACGTTCAATTTCACTCTTTTGGGCATAGGGATATCTGTATGGCCTGATGTTTGGAGGAACACTTCCTGGAATCAGATGAATAGCATGATCATGATCACGAATAGGTGGGAGACCTTTGGGAGTCTCAAATACCTTGGAATGATTGTCCAAGACTTTTTGGAGATCTGGAGAAATAGATGATTTCGATGTGGAAACATCTAGTGAACATAATTGTGCAATTACACCTCTTTGTTCCTTTTTTAGAAGCTTTGTCATACCGTTAGAGCTGATTATCTTTCCCGGTTTCCCTGCAATACCCCTTAATTCAACTTCCTTTCCTTCTGCAGAAAATTTCATGAAAAGTTCTTGAAAATTAAAAGCTATTGTACCAAGGATTGTAGCCATTGGACTCCTAGTACAACATCAGCACCTCCCATTGGAATGGAAAGCATTGGGCTAGTCAATACATATTCTCCCATGGATAGCTTGATATTATGGCACTTTCCAGAGCAATTTATTGTTCCTCCATTTGCAACCATCACTTGACACTCTGGTGCTGGATATAGGAAGCAATTCAATTCTTTTTCTACCTTACAATGAATAAAATTGTGGGTACTTCCTGAATTAATCAACACTATTGTCCTTCTATCTTGATGGTTTGAGGAGTGGTAATTCCCACCAATGCATTACAAGATATGGTCGGATTCATTTCTTCTTTTTCTAGGCTTTTTTCTTGGAGTATATCCTCTTCTTTTGACCTTTCTTGCTCCTTTTCTTCTTCCTCTTCACAATCTATGTAGAATAATTTCTTCTCAGCACACTTATGACCTTTAGTGTATTTGCTATCACAACTATAACAAAGCCCTTTTGCTCTTTTTTCTTCCAATTGTTGTGGTGTCAACCTTATAGGTTGTGGAAGACTAGGGGAAACAACACTTCCATCTTTATAGTTGTGAGTGGTATGCTTCCTGGTTGCCATAATTTTGCTTTCCATTTTTCTTGCTAACTTGAATGCCTTCTCTAATGAATCAGGTTCCCAAAGGCGAACATCATGTTGGATATTATCCTTAAATTCCCTATGAACACATCAATCCTATGCTCCTCTAGAATATTTTTTACCCTTATGTTCAATTTTTGGAACTCCTCAATGTGCTCCATTATTGAACCCTTTTGTTTGAGACTTATCAATTGGCTAAAAAAAGTGTTGCTTTTTGTATCCTCATAATGTGCTGTCAATTCTTCCGTAAAAATTGCCCAAGTGATAATTTGTTTACGAGAGCAAAGCCATTGATACCATACAAAATGATTTGGTTCCAAATATAAAGTTGCAATATGTACCTTTTGTGTGTTTTTCACATTATTGAGATCGAAAAATTGTTCCATCTTTAATATCCATGTTGCGGGATCCTTGCCATCAAACTTCCTCATATCGATTTTTGGAATATGGTGGGTCTTCTATTCAACATTAGAGTCTATGAAATCATGATTAACATTTCTTTTGTTTGCATCATGAGTTTCCTTTACTACCCTTTCACCATTAGTAAGTATTTCTTGTAGAAAATTTGTCAAATCTGTCTTCAAATCTGCCATGTCTGTCTTCAAATCTACCATGTCTATCTTCAAATCTATTTTCAAATCATCCATCTTAGGTTCCATGCCATTCATCTTAGCTTCCAAGCCCTTTATCTTAGATTCTACGCCATTTATCTTAACTTCTGTTAGCTTTTGTGAGAGTGACATTTGTTGCACTTGGTCTTGTAATTTTGATATATCATGTAGTATTTCTTCCTCTTCTTCATGAGTCATGCTAGAGATTTTAGGTTTCTTAGTAGGTGTTTTCATTTTATTTCCTCGGGGCATCAGTTATCGATAATAATTCTCTACTATTCCCTTTGAATTCCTTCAAAATAATTTTTCAAACCAAGCTTAAGCAAAAATTTAAAAAAAATCTACACACCTTTTTTCACTTTGTAGGAGCTCGATATTGTCTCTGATGTATCTCAATAATTTCAGATCATCCAGTTCTAAAATTGTGATCTATAGTAGCCCTCTCTATCCTCTTTCCAATGCCACTAGTCTGATCCAAATTGGATTCTCCAAGGAAGAGTTATACCAAATCTCCCATAGTGACCTGATTATAGACTAGTTCAGTAGAGCGAACTTCTATAACATGCCACGTGTCCCTGTTTCGACCTTTGGCTTTGAAAAATATATATAAGAAACTAAAGCCCGTCCTCTTTCTGTAAATTCTTATGAAATTTCAATCCGATGCTCAGAGAGAAAGTTATGATGATTTTCCCCAGGTCACCTACTTGGAATGTAATTTAGGAGTCTACAAAAAGACCAACTTCCTTAGATCATATCTCCACAAATATAGCACAAAAAGCTCTAAACTTCGGACCCAACGTTTAGTGCGATTTCATCTCAAATGGGTTTTTTTTTCCATTTCTGAAACGTCGCAGAAAAAAATTTATAGCGAAAATTCCATGATGACTTATTTGGAGCCGCGAAACTCTAGAATCCAAAGCTCTGATTCCAAATGTTATGAAACCAGCTCACAAAAAGATAGAAAAGATAGATCAATGCCTTAGAATTCAGCCTCTTTGAGGGGGAAAACTCCTTTACATTACACAAATGAATGATCCCTTGATGATTCAAATGACAAAGCCTCCTTTCTATATATAGGAGTCTAAGGAGTCACAATATAAATTGGCTGACCTAACAATAATAATATAAAGGCACAAAAATAACAATAGAGGGATTCTATGGGGCACAGCAATAAAAATATGGGGATAATAGGGGCACAACAATATTAATAAGGGATACAACTACAATAGTAATGGGGTAATCACTAGTATTGTAGGGACCTAACATCATCCTTTCTTGATAGTGGATCTGCAACAACATTTTGCTTCCCTTTTTTATAGATGTTTTCAAAGTCATAACCCAACATCTTTGTAACCCATTTTTTCTACTCTTCCGAAGATAATATTTGTTCCAAAAAAGTATTTAAGCGTATCAAGATATGTTTTTACCTTGAAGTGTCTTCCCATTAGGAAAGCTCTCCATTTCTTTAGTGCATGTATTATTGCCAACATTTCCTTCTCATAAATAGGTTTGTGTAAATAATTTCCTATGATTGGCCGACTTTCAAAATAAATTGGTTTTACTTCTTGCATTAAAACATCACAAATTCCATTTCTCGAGGCATCATATTCCACAATAAAGTTTTTTTTGAAGTCTGGTGTAGCTAAGACCGGTGCTTGGAACATTTCCTCTTTAAGATGTTCAAAGGCCTTAGTTGCTTCTGGAGTCAAAGAAATTGCATCTTTCTTCAGTAATGTTGTTAGAGGTGTTGCTATTCTCCCATAATTCTTAACAAACTTGTGATAGTACCCGGTCAACTCGAGAAATCCTCGAAGATGCTTTATGGTTGTGGGGATCTTCCATTCCTTAATGGATTTAATTTTGTTAGGGTCTACCTTAACAGCCTCATACGATACAATATGACCCAGATATTCTAACTCTTGTACTCCAAAGAAGCATTTGGAGTTTTTTGCATATAATTGTTTCATATACCTGCAGTGTTATGGGCATAAAGGACTACTTGCAAGAAGCTGACAAGGAAGACTCCATTCAAGCTAGTGTGTGGACAGGAAGTTGTAATGATGATGGAATATATAGTACCCAATCTTAGAATCGCAACATTCATGAATATGGAAGACAATGATACTATGGAAAAAATATTGCAACAACTACTCGCACTAGAAGAAGATCGTTCCTTGCAGGATTTCACCAACAAGTACAAAAATCTTGGGAAAAGACATGGCATGATCAACATATTAAGCAACACACTTTTAAGAATAGAGACTTGGTTTTGATGTACGATAATAAGTTCACACAGTTCCTTGGTAAGTTCAATATGCATTGGCTAGGCCCCTACATTATCAAGGATATCTCAAATGGTGGCGCAGTTCACTACGCAAAGCTGAATAGTGAATTATTTGTTGGGCGAGTAAATGGGAGTCAGTTGAAACTCTACAGGGATGATTTTGTCCTTGTAGCTATGTGATGAATATATGAATGGAGGAAAGTCTTAGTGCTATAGGAAGTTGGAAGGAAGCACGAGACTATAAAGTACTCTGCCAATGAAGGACCTTGTCGAAGAAGGAGGGTTGTGCGGTATTCAGGAGGATGGTGCAGGTGGAGAAAGTTGTGATGGAGAAGGGGTAACTACACTGTAGGGAGGGCTTTGACGTAGTTCATCCAGAATATGACTATTGGGGTTGACACAATTGATTTTACAGGGAAATTACCATTAAAAGGAGCAGGGAAAACACATTTAAGGTGCATATCTCAGAAAATCTGTTGTTAAATCCACATTTATGAAAAGGATCTGGAGGGAATTGAGTGGTTTGAATTTGAAAAAGGCTATAAATATGGCACCCCACTCCACATTCAAACACTTTGTTTGTTGAGAATTCACTATGTGATTTTGCACCTAAGTGTGAGTTGAGCATTCTGCTGCATGTCTGGTTGGAGTTGGAAGGAGCTTGAGCAGGAGTTTTGAGTCGAGAGTTAGAATCCATTATGACCACTTCACATCTAGCACATACTACTGCACCTAGATTGCTAGGAACTAAGCCTACTGCCACAATCGCAGCAACCAAGAAGCAGAAGAAGCCCCAAAGGACCTTAGTTAGAAAATCCCCAAGGAAAATCCCTGCAAAACTATGGAGTAAGGAGAAAATGGATACACAGAAGCAACCAATGAAGCCCCAAGATCTGGATGAGGAAGAATTAGCCAGCAGATTTGAGGATATCAATGCAGACGAGGTGGAACTAATCTCCAGGTTTCCACCCTATATGTCGTCAAGGAAACCAACTGCAAATGTTATGAAAGACCCAAATTATATGAAATACAAGGTATTTACACCCTTCTTACCAGAGGAAGTTCTAATTGAGGGAGCGTTTCCGGCTAGGGTGCCACACCTGCACATGGAGGACTAGGATTTGAATGATCGCAAAAATTATTTTCAATTCGAGCCCAACAGTACCTCCAATCTATTTATTACGAAGAAGTTGTAGTGACAAGGGTTGAACCAATGAAGTTGGTAGCCAAGATTCAACACACTGGGTTGTTAAATATGCTTTATGTTCCACATTTTGGGCACAACAACATAAACAAAAACTGTGTGCGCTAATTATTGGTATTGGTACATGATGGGTTTTTGTTGCTCGAAACAACAATCCCGATTGATGATATGTTCACCCAAAGTATTACTTTGTTGTCTCATCAAGGAGTGAACCCAAAATGACGCATTTGTTGGGAAATCTCAGGAGAAAAAGCTAGTCGATCAGATGAAGAATGACTTTGGTATAGTCAATAAGTCCCAGTGATATTCTATTAGCTTTATTAATTATGAGGCTGTGGGTTTTTATGCATCTATTTTGGTTTGTAAGATCATCAAGAAGTGTCGGGCGGATGAAGTGCCGACCCCATTTGTATCCTTGACTGCGTAGTGCAGCAAGGGGGTCCAATTTAATTGGGTCAGGTATTTATGTCAAGAGTTTTTGGATGACTACCTAGAACCACAGGAAGAAGGGAAGTCATTCGACTATGCGTGGTTGTTACTCTTAATTTCATTGGTAGCATAGCGAACACTGAATGATTCACAATTCCCAAATGTGGAACCTAATGTGTGTGAGGCTGCAAAGTTTACCTCATTTTGGGCATCTAAGGAACCAACCCAGGTTATGGAGAAGAAAATATTATGGGTTCTCTTTGAGATGGATCTGCGCACAGTCATCAACCAAAGGTCATGGCTATCACTAGCATTATTTCAACAATATAGCAACATTGCCGACTTTAAAGTGGACTTTCACAGTGTCTTTATCCACGCCAAGAAAGATTTGGAGAAGGTATGGCATGAGCTACCATACTTAGTTTATGAAGATGAAATCTTGATGGTCATCAGTAAGTGGTCGAGTAATTGTCTTACCCCAACAAATGTAAAGGTGATAGAGAAGGTCTCCACAAGTAAGACCACTTCAGGTGCGCAGGCCGAAAAATCAGCGGCCAAGAAGGATACCAAGAAGGTGCCTCCGATGATCACCATTGACCACGGGGAAAAGACTACCAAGCCTGTAGTAGAGTAGGAGATTGACGGAGAGGAACGGGATGGTGGAGACTCTATTTTGGAAACGAAAGACATTTATTTCCCATTTATAATAAAGAAGTGAAAGAAGCAGAGTGTTGGTGGTGCACAGAAGAAGCAGATGTCCGATAAAACCACCAGTGTGAAACCTTTGGTCCTCACTGAAGGCAACTTTGATGAAATGGGAGACAACATCCATGATACGATAGAGGAGATGTGGGGGAATATTGATGATCAATATAGGGAAATAATCAAGTGAGTGTGGTACCTTTGACAGCTGAGATTGTTGTAGACCTCTGAGCAATCCATTTTCCAAAAGGATCACTACATGTCTTGGTTATAGAGGAAAGGGAGAGCACTCAAAAATTGAAGAATCTGAGCCTCAATCTTGTGGTGCTCCCCTTTCAAACGTTGCATGAACTACATCAGGGAGTCATAGATGAGATCAAGATACAGGAGCAGCGAGCTTTGTTGGTCATCAACGAAGTCAAAATAAACAACCAATAGATGTTCAAGGAAAATAATAAAGCGATGCAGGATCGTGAGGAGGTAGTTGTGTGCAACTAGCAGCTAGAAGAGGCCATAACCAAAGCATGCAGTGAGCTTCTAGAGCTCCAGATCCCAACAGAGGCAGCTTCAACAGAAAAGATTTAGAAACTAGCAGAAGCAGTTAGAGAATCAAAGGAAGAGGTGGGGAAGGTTCAATTTGAACTACAGATGTAGATTATAAGGCTTCCAATGAAGTTGCAGCCTACAACTCTACTGGAAGTTTGCGAGTAGCGTGAAGCTGCCATAAAAACTACTAAGGTTTAGATAGAGACTGTAGTCAACTTTTTGAAGATACAATGGAAGTGTGGGCCTTGCTGCAGGAGGACCCACATGTGTAGAAGATCGAAGTGGAGATTAGAGACAAGAAACTACAGTTTGATGAGCTTAAATCCATAGCGTGAACCTTAGCACCTGTGCAACGGTTCGCCTATCTCCAGGAAGGAACACTTCTGCAGGGACAGATCGATCAGTTGTGGAGAAAGGCACAAATCATCTTCGAGAAGATGCAGCCTTGGGAAGGTGAGGCCTACCATCTCTCATATGTAGTAGAGGGAAAATTGAAGAGCATGCAAAAAACACAGAGGACAATCGACCTCGCAGTAGAAGGGTCAACAACAGAGAAACTCGTGGACGAAGTTCGACGGGTCACAAAGAAATGCACAACAACGCTCCATCCATTGATGACTACATACAAAGGCCTAAAAACAAAGATCGAGGACGTACCAACTGAGTGACTCGAGGATGAGTCACGTCTTTGTGTTGGGGGCCTGTTAGGTAGGGGTCCCCTAGGTCTAAGTTTTGTCCAACTTATGTAAAGATTCACATTTTGAGGAGTGCAAGTAGCGTAGGTTTATAAGAGTTAGAGGGGCTTTAGGGCGAGCCAAAGCCCCTTATTTTGTAAAGGGATGGGATTATCTAAATGATTTTGAGCTCCTCCCATGGTTTGCGGACCATGGTATTGTAAGGGTGAAATCATATATAAAGGGATGTTTTAGCAAGTCTAAGGGAATGAATTTAATTCATGAAGTATTTTTAGTATGTTTTTACGAGATATTTCTATATTTAGGCAAAGGGGAAGGATCTTGCAGTTGTGTGTGCGGAGACCTTGGTAAGTCTACAATTGTGTGAGTAGGCCCCTGCAGCTACGTGCGTAGGGCCAAAAATATTGTATCTGGGAAGACTTGACTACTAAAGAAGAATTTTGAAGAAGATCTGTCTATTTTCCTATTTTCACGTGGATTCTATGTTTCAACCTATTTATGGTTTGTTTTATATATTTATTTTGTAATTGCATCGCGAAGGTTCAGATATTGATTTATATGCTAAATAATACATGTTAGAATAGTTTCGTGCAGTTCGCAAATTTGTTAAGTAGGAAAACCCTTTGCAATTGTAACAATAAGGTTCATGGTTCGCAAAGGTTAGATTAAGCCCTAAAATTGATAAAAACTTTACAACCAGACTACATCGTCCCTCTTGATGTAGAAACCTAGTTCTAGCATCCCCCAATATCGCCTTAGGTGAGACTACATTTTGCGTTGCACAGATCATTGCCGAAAGGGCCGGTGGTATAGGGTTTTGTTGGTTAGCATAGCTAACTCTAAACCTGGGTCTAAGCCCCTAAAGCCAACAGAGACACAGATTTGCATGTAAGAAAAATTAGAGGGAAAATGAAGAAAATAGAGGCACCAATGATACGAAGGCTTCATAGGATCAGTTCATGGCCTTTTGTCAGTTTAGCTTTGGAGCTGTCATTTCATTCTCATATACTCTCATACTCTTGCACACTTAGAGAATTCTTGGAGCATTCTAGTTTCACTTGGATTTAGAGAAAGAAGGAAAATGAAAGAAGGAAAGTGCGAGAGAATAGGTGGATCAACAACTACAATTGGATTACTTTGTAGGTAACAGGTTGCATGTGTGATTTCCTTATTTATTTATGGATGCATGGTATATGCATGTTAGTATATGGTTATTTGTTGTCATTGGCATGGAGGATTGTCTAGATTAATAGTGGTTTTAGCCTTGCCTTTCCATTTCCTAGATAGCCATGGTGTTACAGGTTTTTCTACTTGATTCTTTTCTGATTGGTACCCATAATTCCTTATGACCATGGGTTGGAACAAACACTCTGGAAGCCCTAAAAAAACTTGGGTTGAGTTACTAGTCCTAGAGCCCAGGTTAGGAAAAACATTATGAAACCCTTGGTGGGTTCAATTACTAGACCCTGGAGTCGGGTTGGACAACTTCTCTGGAACCCTGGAAGGTTGTGGGTTGAGTTACTAGTTCCTTAAGCCCTGGATGACTTGGTTAGAGACAATCTGGTTGGTGTTAGTGTTTTTCAATCATGGAGGTGGAATCATTTTGGTTGAGGGTTCAGGTGGTTTAGCCTCTGGAAGACCTGGTTTTGTTTTTTCTTGGTTTATTCCATGAGATCCCATATTCATGCTTGGAATATGGCATGAGGGTAATTGGTTGAAAGAAATATTTGGTTCAGCCCAATCTACGGTCAGGTGGTACGTGGAAGTCCCTGACTTGGTTAGATTTTTCACAAGTTAATAAGAGTTTTTTTCCTATTGTAATCTATGAGCACTTGTACTTGTTATTATGATGATTTGATGGTTTTTTTTTCATGGTTAATAATTTGGTTTTATGTTGGTTATAAGCATGGATTTTTAATGTGCTCTAGCTATGACTTGTTCAAGATATTATAAGTATATGAATGATTGGTGAATGCATGGAATAACAAGTGCTATTGTAGCTAATATGAGGGGGAATTAGACCTTCTTGATGATTATCATATGGACCAAAAACCCTTATGATCAGATATGCATTCATGACCTCTAACTCTTATGTTAGCCACATGTTTGACCAAATGTCTGCTATGGATTAGGCATGTTCTGAGTCAGTTATTGATCAATTTTTTTATGAATTTCTTCGCCATTATGTCATTTTTAATTCTGAGAAGTTACAGGTAGTTTTGCGTAGTGGTATGGAGGCTAGCATGGAAAAGTGGCTCAGATCTCAGGACCACACCCTCTAAATTGGAGGATTTGGGTCACAACCACATGGAGGTAGTGTTGTGCATACGGTTGGAGGGTCATAACCTCACCTTTGTAGGATTATGCATGCAATTGGGGGTTAGTTCAGAGAAAAATAGCTTCATCTCGGGGTTTGGTCACCTGGGGTGGTTCTTTGGCCCCTAAGTGTCCTATAAGCCTTGAGAGATGTCTGTGATTTGTCAATTTCCTTTAGCCCCACTTCCATAACGAAAGCTTAAAGGTTGGTTCATGTCATAGTAACTATTTGCCTCATGTTTACCCTAGTAGGCTAGTGAAATAAGGTATATGTGGGAGGGGGTGGTATCAGATCGAGTTTCATTCTCTTTGGGTGATATTTGATACCACAAGGTGGTATCAGAGCTAGTTTCGTTCTCTCTGGGTGATAACTCATACCACCGGGTGGTATCATAGCGAGTTTCGTTCTCTTTGGGTGATATCTGATACTACAAGGTAGTATCAGAGCGGGTTTTTGTTCTCTTTGGGTGATATTTGATACCACAGGGTGATATCTGAGCTTCCAAATTTGAACACTTGGACTAGATATGGTTACGGTTAGCCAATTTATCCCATTCAGCTAAATGTATATGTTTATGCATGCATATTAGGTTAGACATGAATCATGGTGGTCATTGTGCATTTTATGTCATCATGATGTTGTTGCCATATTATGAGGATGATATGTTGGCCGAGATGGAGCAAGAGATCTAGATCATCGGAGCGAGGTTGCAACATTGAACCTCAAGGTAAGAGAAGATCGTCATATATGTTTGTGTATTGGGCATGCAAGTATGTTAGTTAATGGTTTTTATAAGCATTACGGTTATGCACATGCTTGTCATTTTATTGTTGTTGTGATTACATGCATGATAGATGTTAGTTGATCAGTGTGGTCATATGCACATGCATCAAATAGTCATGAAGGGAAGTAACTTGTTTTTATATGAATTTCAGTCATATGGATGATGATTATGGTCATTGTAGCTAAGATATTGATGTTATATATATCATGCTAATCTAGATTGGCCTATGCAGATAGTTATGGTTATGATATTCAGATATGAGTCGTTATACTTGTGATATTGTGTCATACTAATCTTGATTGACTTGTGCAGTTGTGATAGCCTCCCCTGAGATACATTAAGGTATGAGTTTGATTATGTCATCTATTTGGTTTATCTAACATGGTATGTTTGTAGGAAATAGAAGATCAGGGATGAAGAGAAAAGTAGCAGACTACGAACTACACGACTCCCCTTAGAGGACTAACATGAAATATATGGAGTGGAAAAGTGGCATGATTATGTGGCATGTTTTTAGGTACAAAATGTATGAGAAATATAAATCAAGTTTTTCCAAGTGTGGTTAAACTTAGTAGACCTTTGGAGATCCCATTTCCATAGTTGGACACTGGAGACCAGGCCATTATAGTAGTTGCCTCCTTCTACCTTAGTATGGACCATGGAAAATAATGGTGTATGTTTACAGGTTGTTTGAATGTTTGATTAATTGCATGAAATGTGTACATGTATATAATATTGCATGAAGGAATGATCTTGTTTTAAGACGGTTGTACTAACACAATATGTGTCGAGAAAGTTGATATGCACTTGAGTGCAAGTGGGTTCTAGTTGTAGTAATATGAATCATGACTATGAGTTGATTATGAAATGGTTCTTAGTCTTGGTAAAGGTTGATTTCAAATTAATAGACATGATGTCTTGATATTTGGAACATGTCACTAACATGTGCGAATAGTTGCAAGGAAACATGCTTGATATTAGCATGACAAGGTAACAGTTGATTTGTTCATATAACTAAATGTTGGGCAATGTAATAACACATAATAAGACTCAATTGCAACCATGTAAAAGGTAAAAGAAAGGAATTGGGTGAGAATTCCTTTAGATATGTTTGGAAACATAAATTCTAAATGAATGGGTGCTTTCACCAGTACAAATGGGGCCAAATCCAATGTCTATTAGTCGAATATGCAACTTATAGGCGTCAAATATCCAACACATTGGTGCTCATCAACTCTTCACTAGAAATTTGTCGACTGGTAAATATTTTAGTTAGAGTTAGATATTCGATGGTACAAATCTCAATTATTCAACACAAAAAAGGTCAAAATTGTCATAAAAAATTAATGTTTTTAAGTCGGTTTTCCAATGCTATAAATTGTCGAATATCCAATGCACCAAACATCGAATATTTGACAAGTCTCGCATTGCGTTACATCTCCTCAGGCATGAAAAATTTTGACATTTGGTCATTAGATATTCGACAACTAGTTAGTTTGTTCCAATTGGAAAACTGACATTTAGGCATATTATAATCGATCACATACCCTAATTGTGTGACAGAGTGTTACCCCTGTGACGCTCCCTCCGCTAGCCATGAGAAGTTCATTCGATGTATCAATGTCGGATAACTGACATCAAGTTGAATTATTTTTACGAGAGTTTTGAATATCAGACATATTGTTCCATCGATTTGGTTCACGTGAGCCCATGGTGACGTGTCGAATATTCGAAGGATAAGAGTTCTATCTGACGAGAGTTTCAACTGACCAATGATTATTTCCGTTAGTTTTGGCATCAATTATCTGACTATTACGGCGACCAATAGGAGTCGAAAATTCAATGGTTATCCTATGTTTTCGAATATTCGATGAAAGTCTACGTATTAATATATATATATATATATATAATTTCATGACTTTTTTATCTCTAGCGTGTAGGAGCAGTAAAAAGTTTAGCCTGGTTTGGGAATTGTGAGTTAAAAGAATGGTCCACTCAAAGGTGAAATTAGTGAAAGCAAGCTAGTAACATTAGAGATGAAGGAGAAAGAACCATTATGAGTTTATTCCTTTTAGACAAAGAATAAGAATAAAAAGGTAGTCTCAATATAGAGAAAATAAGGAAGGAAACCTTCATAGACCTACAAGAGAAGATGGAAAAGAATTTTTGGTATAAAGGGTTTTGTAAAAAAAAATAGACTGGCTAGAGAAGAGAATTACCTAGTGTAGCTAGTTGATCAATAGAAAAGGAGGAAATATTTCAAATGGCAAGGAGAAAAAATGGGAATTATAATGGCTTGGGTGCAAGGTCCTTACTCTTTAATAAGAATAAATAATGTGAATTTCCTAGCTTTTGAGCTAAGAATGCAGTACACAATTCCATGGTATAGTTTGATTTGGAGTTGAATTGGAAGAAAATGCTAGAAAATTGGACAAAATCCACTAGATTACTTTAAGGGAAGACAAATATAAGTAAGATTAGAGACTAAGGAGAAGAGAGAGAATTAAGGATGCATTTGTAGTTGGAAAATAAAATATTTTTGAATTTGTTAGTAGACTATAACAAAAAAGAAATAAACATGAGCTCAAATATTAGCCTTGGAATTATAGGTTGCAACTATCAAATTCAAGCTTAAAATCAATTAGATGAAGCACAGAGTAAATGAAAACAAAATTTATAGAAGCAAACCAATGCCCTAAGAAAGGGAAACTTCAGTAAATTCAGAAAAACCAAAAAGCATAGCTAGGGGTAGATGGAAAACCATTGTGACATTTTTCTATTTCACTAGACATAACAACACTAATTGATCTGAACCTCTATAGTTTTTAGTTTTTTCTACTTAGTATGTGTCAAGGCCTTTAGATGTTTGTCATGATGTGGT
Source organism: Pinus tabuliformis (assembly GCA_031772625.1). Lineage (NCBI taxonomy): Eukaryota > Viridiplantae > Streptophyta > Pinopsida > Pinales > Pinaceae > Pinus > Pinus tabuliformis. The sequence continues at coordinate 608,960,690 of CM062810.1, forward strand.
ATCTGAAGGCTTATTAATCATACGTCTTTCCTTGATAATCTAGTATAACAAGGAGATAAATACAATTGTCCTTATAAGTGTCAAAGAACGATTCTATTATAGAATATAATGTTTTCCCCTTTGAAAAAAAGTCATCGTGAATCAAGGATGAGTCGATCCAATGAAACCACAAAATGCATAGACAATTTATTTAGCAGGCAATCGATCATCTCTTTTCAAAAAGAGTCTTTCAGTCAACTTGTTTCAGAATACTTGCCAGCTTAACAACTAGTTGACATAGTACTTTATATATGAAAGAAAAAAGAGGTCTCTCAAATGACATAAATTATAAAAATATCATATCATCTAGGGTTAGGCCACAAAGTAAATATATTTAAAAGAATATAGAGGTATTTCAAATGAAAAATGATAAAATATTAAATAATCTAGGTTTAATGCCTATACATGACAGCAACAACAACTAAGCCTGAAAAACAGTGAAAATAAAATGAACAATCTGCAAATCAATGAAGTTAAATTGATAATCCTGCAAAATTATAATATGCATTCAAGGATAACTAATAAACTGTAACCAATACTTTTTAAGGCAAGTAATTTAAGGAGTGAGTGTAATGGTGCATGGGCCCACAAAGTTGCACATAAATAAACGTTAAATTATTATGATGGAAAATCAAGGCTGCCCCAAATCAATTGCATTGGTTTCGGAAACTCAACCTCCCATTCCAATGGTCATTGTTGCTGCAAATCCTAACTACGTACAAGGGGAATCTCCCATGATCATAGTAGCAACAAACGGTTGATGCCAAATGAACACCACAATAGACGACACCACATTATTACATTATTAATTATTACTGGACTCCAATATTACATGCTTACCCTCAACTCTTCCATTGCTTTTCATTCTCCCACATTCAAATTGTTTCACTTTCCAAACACAACCATAGCCACTCTGAACTCTAACTAAAGATGGGAGGCCCAAGAGTTCGCAAAGAACCTGCCGAATAATTGCTACACGAATTTCAATTTCAACACATTAGACCATTGTTTGAACAGGCTGGCTGGATGGAGTATATTCATAGGTTGCATGGGTATGATGATGACATAGCTCTAGAATTTTCCATGCATTATAAGGAGAGAATATCTGAGGTAGCAGGGACAGTGGTGCATGTGACAGAAGAAATTACAGAAGTGGCAGGGTTACCCCAGATGGGAGAACAGTGGTATGCGCCCCAAAAACCCCAACCTAATGTTTTATGGAAATTCCTTGAAGAAGGTGAACAACTGCAGAAGATAACCTCAAGATTTGACAAGAAGACATTAACCCAACCCTAGAATGATGTTGCATTCCTTGTCCATAATTTTTTCACGTGCAAAGGAAGGTATGTCACTATTTATTACTAGCACATCTGATTGTTAGACTACATGCATCATCGCAGGTTGGTTAACATGCCTTTTTTTCTTGGAAAAACCCTAGAGCATATGGCCCGATCGGTACAAAAATCAAAGCAACAATTGGAATCCTTGTCCCACCATTGCCGGTTGAAAATGGCAACAAGAAATGCTAAAAATAAAATTGCTATAAATAGCATTTCAAGATATACTCCAACTCTGTTGGAAATAGCAAAAAATAGAAATGCTAAAAATAGCATTGCTATAAATAGCAATTCGGGATACATTCCAATTTTAATTAGTCCCTAAATTAAAATTGAGAATTAAAATTTGAATTTGAGCTCAGCAGTTGTTTGTAAAATAATTAATTAATTCATCTTGAGTTAATTAGTTAGATAAAATCAAACATGAAGTCTATGTGAAGACATGCAACAATTATCCCTTTGATTGAGGAAGTTATCCCTTAATTAAGGAGATCAGGATGAGTTGTACTTTGGGTTGTAATTAGTTAGGTCAGTTAACTAAGTTAAGTCTAGTTAAATTAATTCCAAACAGTTGGAGGAACTAATTGTTAGTTTAGTCAGTTAATGCATGCATGCATGCATGCAAATAGTGTTCTCCAGATAACTGAATATTCTCTCATAAATAACTCATGCATGTCAGTTCAGACAGAGACCCAGTTGAGATTAAAGGAAGGGACAATGTACTATCAATTGAAGGAATTTTCCTATATAGGAAACTCATCCATGCAGAAGGAATTATCTCCTTCAGGATTGCACAGTTATTTCAGAGGTTAGTGTTGTGTGTGAGGTGAGAATCACACAGGTTGCAGCTGGAGGACCCAAGAGAAATTGTGCAAGGAAATAGGAGGCTTGGAGGACTGAAGGAAGGCATATGTGTTGTCTATTCTGTCTATGAGCAGCAGTGAGGGATTGTACTGAGAGTTGGATAGCTTGTGAGCTAAAGCTTTGTGTAATCATGAGATATTTCCACTTGTATGATAATACAGATAGCGGGGTTTTTAGCTGAGGCTTTCCCCGGAGTATTCTTTTGTGTTTCATGTGTATGATTTCTTCTTCTCTGTTATATGTGTTCTATTTGATCTTACTCAAAATTGATTAAGCTTCCGCAAGTTTGTTTGTAGAAGTAGATCAAGTATTTTTCTTTAGTATATTGCATTACCAGGTGATCTACAATGAGAATTTCTACATTGGCTCATTAAAATTTTGGTGGTTTGTGCGCTGAAAAGGGAAGGGAGAACTTGGGATGAACTAGTTGCAAGGCCATTGCATATTGATGTTACTACCCCGCTAGACGATGCCCTAGCAATTACCACTCTACCCCATAGCCTCCTAGTTGCAGAAATTCCCACAAAACCTTTCCATATGGAAAACAAGCTGCCCAGTTTTCAAGCAATGATGTTTTCTAAGGATTATAATGCTAATTCCCCACAAAAAGGCGACGAACAAGACACTGATGAAGAAGTAGAAATATTGGGGAGTAAACTTACAACCAGAAGATTGAGAGGATATAGGAAGCACCCAACAGTGGTGCCAAAATCCAAGCATAAATGAACATAGTGAGGTCGTGTTTCTACATCTCCTGAAACCCTCCCCATTGTTACCAAAAAAACAACAGAAGAGGTTTCCCCTAATGCTACGCAAGAGCACCCACAAGATGTATTGATGAAAGAAGGAGTCACGGAGCAAGGATGAATGCAGCAAGGATTCATGGAATGAGGATTTGGACACCTTGTTAACACAGAAGAACAAGTTGAGAAGGTTCCCTCTGTTGATTCCAACTATGAGTACATACAAGGAGTAGCCAAATGGTACGGATCAGAGGGCCTTTCTTCAATTTAAATTTTGTATGGGGATGATGAGGAGTACCAACAAACTGCACCATAATTTACAAAGAAGTATGTTAAAACAGTAAGTACCCCTTCATATCTTCCTCTTTATATTTCGTTGTTAAGGAAGAACAGGGTTCTATAGATGAAAAATAGACAACTTCAAAATAAAGTTAAAACCCTAACATATGAGCTCAGACAAAAATTAAATTTTGAAAGATTACATTTCTTGGCCCAAGTTACAGACTCCCTACCCATTGGTATCATAGATATACCTTCTCCAGGGGTCTAAGAAAATATACCCCTCGAAAAAAATAGACATATGACATTGTTGTGAAAACAGAGGATCAAGAACCAGAGATGAAATTAACCAAAGGCATAGTTGTGAAAACATAGGAACATGAACCATAGATGAAATTGATGAAAGAAACAACTATGCAAACAAAGGATCAGGAACCAGAGATGAAACTGACCAAAGACATTGTTGTTCAAACAGAGAATCAGGAACTAGAGATCAAACTGACCAAAGACATTGTTGTGCAAACAGAGGATGAGGAGGAAAATGATAAATTAGCCCTGTGTATACCCTCTTATAAGAGAAAACTGATACCTTTCCATTTGCATGGAAACTGAATTCATGACCTTTGCAAGACATGGTAAGAATATATAAACAAAGTTGAAGGAACACATAAAAACACAGTAGTTGATCTACAAAGGAAGGTGACCAAGTTGGAGAATGAGAAGAAATAACTCGGATAGTTAATGGAATGTGTGCTTACTTAGAGGGCTCATTCAACGAATTACAACGTGTACTTGGAAGAAATATTGTTGATGTTTAAAAAGAAAGTTATCATAAACAATAATCCTTTCTAGGTTGAATACAAAAATGGTTTCATAGAAACATACAAGGCCTGTACAAATCTAGAAAAAGACTTGCTCTGTGAACTGTACCAACACAAATTTTTGTTGTCTATTAACAAAATATAGAATCCCAACCCTTATGTAGGGGATGTCCAATTGAGAGCCTTTTTATCGTATTTGAGAAATCAATCCATTTGGGAGGAAGCTCTTAAAAATTTTAAACAAAATTCCGAGAGCATTTTATGGGTTAGAGGAGAATATGAAATACCTATACAAGTGATAAAATAACAATAAGAGTTGGCCAGTTTGTTAAAGGAAGAAAAGATTATTTCCAAGAATAGGCAGTAGACCATTGCATATTGCATAGACTAGATTCAAATATTGAAGACTACCACACAAAAATGATGTAAAGTAAGGTGAGATTCCTCAGGAAAACAAACCCAAAATAAAAATCCATTTAACTACCTAAACTTAAAGATATCCTTAACAAGGGTTGCTAATTATTTATTTCCATGGAATAATTTGGGAATAACTGGATCAGTCCTATATTTCATTATACAATGATTTGGTTGCCGACAAGGATATATAAAATGTCCTATACCCTAAAAAAAGAGTTTGAATGCTCGAATAAAATTATGGAAACATATTCAAAAGAAAAATAATACATGAAATACACTAACAAATATTAAAATCAAATTGAAAACAAATATATCACAACAAACCTAGAAAACCATGCATTGTTTGAGCGAGGGTGACCTTGCTTGTTGACTTGTTCCAACTTAAATGGTTCATCTTCATCTGCAGCAATATTCAAGTCAATTTTCAATCTTGCATTTTGTTTGCTTGTTTTTTTCTCCTTTTGGGGCTCAGGAAACTCTTCTTCCTCTTCAAAGATGACTAAGAAGCACCCATCCCACACTTGAATTCATAATCCATAATATGAAGATTGTTGGTGTCATCAAAGATTTTTTTTAACCAAAGAAATCAACTATTCAGTCTTTGTCAAAGTAGCAGGAAGACTATTTCGAAGTAGGTCTATGTAGCTAAATAACTCCTCTTTGGCGAACTCAAGTCCTTTAGCATTTACATCAACACTCTAACTATCCATGGCAAATGTGTTTTCATATTCACCAAGATCTGATATTTCCTCTATATTTATCTCAGGAGGGTCATTGTATGAATAAGTTGTGGTTTGATGATTTAGTAATTGATTTGAAGCCATTGAACGGGAACACAACCAACCCATATTTATGGCCTACTTGCAAATGTTTCCACAAATAGACCATGGACAATCACAAGTTAAGAAATGTGTGCGATGACAAGTGCCGAGATATTGCTTATTAGGTTTAGGTTGACTTTTCACCCAAAAAGCATGAGACATTTTCTCATGAAGGTTGCAATCACTATCTGGAATTTTTTTTTCTTTTTCCATTGATGATTCAAACTATTTCTCTTTCCTGTAATTATTCAAAAATCCTTCCCTTTTTAGAATTCCTTAAACTGATAACATTGTTCAACATTTGTTAGAAGAACATATATCAACCAATCCATCCTACAAGCACATTCCTTTCTTCTATTATATAGAAAGTTTGTCTTTCAATAATAGTGATATGATAGTAATGTCTGTATTCAAGCTTCTATGATCCATAATGAATTACACAAAGTATTTTGGTAGAAATCACATGAGAGATTTTTTTTTTGGCCGACACGTTTCGAACCAACAAGTGTGGTTCATCATCAGGACTAGATGAAGAGGCAGACCATGGCAAAGGCTTAAATAGAGAGCAATGTAGAGACATAATTTCAGGGAACGACTATATTTGAACAATAACGTTTAAATTATTAATTAATTTATTAATATAATAAAAACAAATATTATTAAGTAACGACTATATTAAACGGCTAGTTTTTGAAAAAAATATTTAAATAACGATATTATTTCATTAATTTATTAAAAATATTAATACATAACGGCTATATTAAACAGCTAGTTTTTGAAAAATAATATTTAAATTAATTTATTAAAACCAAATATTACTAGTCCTTGAAAAATAATATTTAAATAATGATATTAGCTTATTAATTTATTAAAATATTAATATGTAACGACTATATTAAACAGCTAGTTTTTGAAAAAATATTTAAATAATGATATTATTTCATTAATTTATAAAAAATATCAATAGGTAACAGCTATATTAAATGGCTAGTTTTTGAAAAATAATATTTAAATTAATTTATTAAAACCAAATATTACTAGTTCTTGAAAAATAATAAAATTAATTTATTAATTTATTAAAATATTAATATGTAACGACTATATTAAACGGCTAGTTTTTGAAAAATAATATTTAAACTGTGATATTAGTTTATTAATTTATTAAAAACAAATATTAATAAGTAACCGCTATATTAAACATCTAGTTTTTAAAATAAATAAATAAATAATCAAAGTCAAACTTTAAAGGAGGGGAGTCAAAAATTATAAAAACGAGTGAAGACCCTAATCGAAACAAGATCATTTGATAAATAAAATAACTAATGGAAATAAAATAAAATAAATTAAAAATAATTAATGGAAAAATAAATAAAACAAAACAAAAATATACACAAGTCAAAAGAAATATATAAAAATAAAAATAAATAAATGAATGAAAACATAAACATATATATATATATATATATATACAAAGAAAAAATAATCAATAAATAAAACGGGGTCAACAATAAAATATGGGGCTCAGGCCCATTAAACAAATAACAAAAATACTAAAAGGAGTTAAGAACAAATAGGATGACAAAATACATAAAAAACACGAAGGATCAAGAAAAAATAAACTCTAATGAAGAATAAATCAACAACAAATACTATAAAAAGGATGCCAATACCTACATTAGAAAAAAAAAAAAAAAAAAAACCAACCTAAAAAATTAGGAGGACAAGGCAGGGACCCAACTTCTACTAATATTCCAACCATCATCTCTATTCAAATTATTGGGTCTTTTTTCAATTTCTAGTGCCTCCCTCAATTTACGATGATGGAAATTACTAACCTTAGCAACGACTTGGGCCTCCTCAATGCAGATGTAATGCTTAGATTTATCTGCATGCTCCGCCAAAGAAGAGGATCGAGTCCTGCCATGCTTGATGTCAGCAGCATGGTCATGAATCCTTTGATTAATTGAGTGACCAGTCTCACCAATGTAGGGAGTCCCACAAGAGCATGGGATAACGTAAACACCCTTCATATTCTTGGGGTCCACTGGGTCTTTTACAAATCTAAGGGAGCTCCAGATGGTATTTATAGGCCAAAAGGTTGAAGCCACCTTATGCTTTCTTAGGATCCTTGCAATCTTGTTAGTGGTCCCTTGGATAAAAGGAAGACGAACACCAGAAAATCGATCCTTGGTATCTTTCTTAGCACTAGGACCTTTTTCAGCTCTAAGGAAAGCCTTAGTACATTGGTGTCTACTATACCCATTATTAAATAAAACACTTAGGAGATGTGCTATCTCTTCCTTGAGATGGTTCTCATCAGAAACTCTTAACGCTACAGTCGCTAAGGTGTTGAGAACACCAAGCTTTTGAGCTGGGAAATGATGAGAATTAGCATGAAGATATTGTTCTGTATGAGTTTTCTTATGATATACCTGATGAGAGAAAGAGCCATTATCATTCCTTGAGAGGAGGACATCAAGGAAGGGAATACTACCATTACATTCAAATTCCATGGTGAACTTTATAGAAATAGATTGATTGTTAAGATGGAGGAAAAATAGTTCCAATTTTTCTTTACCATGGGACGAGATGACACAAGTGTCATCCACAAACCTCTTCCACAACTTAGGCAGAAGACGAGAAGAGGCTAAAACCTTTGATTCGAAATCCTCCATGAATAGATTAGCTACCACAGGGGAGAGGGAGGAACCCATGGCGACACCGCAAGTTTGCTCATAGAATTCCCCATCAAATGAAAAGAAAGTAGAAGTAAGACAAATACCAACTAAATAATCCGCATCAGGATCTGTGATGTGCTTGATGAATTCAATGTCCTTGTTCATAGGGATATTAGTGTAGAGAGAGACCACATCGAAGCTCACAAGCTTTTCCTCTGGATCAAGCTTGAAACTCTTTAACTCATTAACAAACGATGCAGAGTCCTTGATGAAGGATTCTTTATGACCAACAAGGGGCTTAAGCTTCTGGGCTAAATATTTAGCAAGAAGATAAGTTGGCCCTCCTATCGTGTTGACAATGGGTCTCCGAGGAGCCCATTCCTTATGAATCTTTGGCAGACCATAGATTCTGGGGGTAAGAGGGCAACTTTCAATAAGCTTATGACTGAACGAGTTGATCGAGCTACTAGCCTTTATAGCAAGAGCCACACTTTTGGAAATCTTCTTCATAGGATCCTTGTTGAGTTTCTTGTAGCTCTCGTTATTATGGAGGTGGCCCAACATCTTTCGACGGTAATCATCTTTATCAAGAATAACCACAACACCACCTTTGTCGGCTTTGAGAACTAGTAATATTTGGTTTTAATAAATTAATTTAAATATTATTTTTCAAAAACTATCCGTTTAATATAGCCGTTACCTATTAATATTTTTAATAAGTTAATGAAATAATATCATTATTTTTTCAAAAACTAGCCGTTTAATATAGTCGTTACTTAATAATATTTGTTTTTAGTATATTAATAAATTAATATTATAATTTAAACGTTATTGTTCAAATATAGTTGTTACTTGAAATTGTGTCTCTACATTGCTCTCTATTTCAGCCTTTGCCATGGTCTACCTCTTCATCTGGTCCTGATGATGAACCACACTTGTTGGTTCGAAACGCGTCGGCCAAAAAATTCTCTCATGTGATTTCTACCGAAAGACTTTGTTTAATAGTGATATGACTTAACAACATTGTTTGTCTCCTGATTTGCATGGGGAAAAACCCAAAAACCTTTTACCCACATCCCTAATTGCAAAAAAATTGGGTTAATGAAGATATTTCATCTGTATGAAAACCAAAAAGAGAAATTTAAGAAAGAGTTTTTCAACTTATAGATCTTATCATTGACAACCCAATTCTTGTGGAAATGGTCTAGGAACTTCTCCACATTAGAAAATTTGTTGAAGAAAGACTTAATTTCATTTCTCACTTCAACACTGAAACAATAATTCATAATTAAACGCAAAACACTAAACATCGTTTTTCTATTTCTGGACTACTGGCCAATCGATTCACATTTTTTAGCCATGCTCGACGTATGTGCCAAACACACAAGATAACATTGCACCTTGTGATTCTTTTTCCACATTCAACTCATTTCAAGCATGTTCTTTTTATAATAAATACAAGTTGTACTGTAAAATAAGATTATTGAAGTTACCTTAAAGCACTGATTTCAGCCATTGCATCATCAACCATGAAGGCATTAACTTTCCAACTATGATCAACTTGGTGACACCTATGAATGAGGTGGTCCAACCATAGTGAAATGTCATGTGATGTATTACGTGATGCCACCACCCATGCAACTAGCACCCCACTTTGTTTCTCATCAAACACCACGAGTGTGTACAACTGATACTATCACATTCAAAAAACATATGAATTCAACTCCAACTCATTAATAATTATCAATCATTACAAATCAAATTATTATAGTATGTCAATCATTCTTAATACACTCACCCCATATTTATTTGTGTTGAATGTTGAATCCATGGCTATTAAGTTATTATTCAATAGCTTCACCATGGTCTCCAACATCCACTTCGTCTGAATTCCAACTATAAAAGGGATCTCTCCACCATTGGGCTTTTAATAAAAGAAAAAATCATCTTAATGTTTTTTATACAAAAGGTTCACACTCATTTCATCATTATTATGCAATTGATACTTTCCTTTCATCAGATGATTATATATTTTAACAACGTCTTTCATACAAAAAAATATATCCCTATCTTTAGTTTTGGAATCCATGTCAACATATTTTTTAACATGCATTTTACAAACTGAGTCAATCGACACTTCCAAGAAGAAATGACTCTCTACATAGGAAACCATGTGCCTTGATAAACTTGGTTGATGCAGGGACCTAGCATCACCCAAAGTGTCATGTTGGCCATGACAAGGCCATCCTTAGCTATCTTCATGCTCATACATGTTATATGTTATTATCTCTATCTCGTGGATTTCAACCTGTTGAAGCCCCGAAAATCGGGTCTACAACAAGGGGGATACCCGCCCGGTCCGGACCTTGGTTGGCAGCTCCTTTTCCGTTTGGTATAGCGGGTCCGACTGGGGATATGGGACCAGTTTCCCAATTTATGTGTGTGTGTGTGAGAAAGATGGATATTTATGTTTCTAACAGTTTCTAAATGGAATACTTCTACTCTAATTCTAATCTAATAATAATGAAATTATATTCTAATAAACAGAAATATGTAAATCTACACTAACCCGGGGTGTAATCTTTCTTCTATGCGATCTAAAATGATTTCAAACAACAACTGGTAATAAAGATCATTCAGCTGCTATGAGAAAAGAATTCAATAAAGATGAACCACTTCGTATAAAAAGTTAGACGAAACAGTTGTGAAAAACTTATCACATAATAAGCTATTCATACACTAAGCATAAATAAATAGCTATCATCGTACAAAAGTGCCAAATGATAACTCAGGCATTCATACATTAATATATAAATAATTGAACTGAACATCACTCTAACACAAGGCAGAAATAGTTAAGAGATAAAAATACCATTTATAACTAGTCCTACTCATGAGCTTCAAGTGATACCAATTTATCTCTTCTTGATCAAATATCCACTAAGAGTACAAAAGTGCAACATCAGTAGTAGATATCAAATGCAAACATCAATAAATCTTGTTCCATTCATTCATCAAAACCTCCTCAGAGGGTACAGAAGTGCATGTTCTGGGGATAAGTTTTTGATAAATTTCAGGACCCTTCTCTAAATTCATGAGAAGGGTTTAAATACTACTACTTAAATATAAAAATAAATTATTACAAAAATATAGGATGTGGTTTAAATGACCGTCTTCTTTTCAGGAAAATAAAACAAAATTAAGGCTAAAATTGAATCTAAAATTAGACTACTTCTATATTTGGTCCTTGAAATCGCACGCATGCAGCATCTGTTTGAGAAGAGTCGGCTGGCCGACTTCTGACTTTGGCTGAGCTGAGAAAACAGAATCGACGAGAGTTGGCGCCATTTTTTGGCCGAATCGATGATGCACTTAACAGTCATCCATTGGCTACGTGGCTTTACTAAGTAAGCCCAGTAATAATCCCAGTTCAACCTGGTTAATCCTTGAATTGCTTCTGCCTTTTCTTGGGCTTTCTGTTTCCAATCTGCCTGTCTCATCGCTTTCTTGCAATTTTCGGAGCTTGCAGGTGACTGGGCAATTAGCAGTTTGCCTTTTCGAAAAAAAATTCTCAGCGATGCACGATTAGCGCTAGGTGCTAATCGCGCATCAGAAACTGCCTCCGTTTCTTGATCCGGATTTCCTTGATGCATTTTTCGCCTTTTGCGCTTTTTCCTTCTAGCGGATATAAAGTTCAAAATTTGTAAAAATGATAATTCTGTGAACTCTTGACCTTGAGTCTTAAACTGTCTGTTTCTGATATCTGCGCTGTCCAGTATCCACTTTACCATGTCCGTGTATGGGAGAATTTTAGGCCTTGCTGCTATTCGGTGTAAGAATGAGCAAGCTAGCTCTGTAAGGGATGCTTCAGAAGAACCATTTGAGCCTGCGGTAGCAACTACTTCCATTACTCTGGGATTCTCCTCTTCAAGAAGATTATACATGCCTTCCCACGTAGCAATTCCCGCGTCTCTGTTACAGGCCGTGTCTGTATACAAGGGCGCCATTTCTTTTTCTTCTGAGCTCAGGGCTTTGCTTTTCTTTCCCATTTTACCCTGCATATTGCTTTGTATTGGCTTCTGTTCTCCATTCCTGCAATTCACAAGTGAAGCGAAAATGAATGACAAGGAAGGGTGATGGGAAAGTTTTAAATGCTGCAGACACATCAAGTATACCACCTTACGTGAGATGATTTTTTCGATAAGCACGCACCCACATTCCATTAATAACTGGCAACTAATTCATTTATTAGCATTAAAGCGCATAACCAGGTGTCAGCTTATGGAAAATACTTTTCTTGAATAGCGTGCCCAAAAGATCTGCGATGGAGCAATTTTGCGATTTGCTTCGCAATATCGCAGATTGCAGCATCACGAAATGATAATATCGCAAAATCGTAACATCGTAAAGTTGGTCGCTCATGATATCGCATTATCGCATTGTCGCTGTATCGCAAGATCGCAATATCGCAATATCACAGATCACAGGAATGTTATGAATGACAATCCTTGTTAACCTGTTTTCTGTGAAATGCAATTTGCGATCGGCGATATCACATATCGGCAACTTTTAAAGTGTTTCATGTAAGTTGTATTTGCTAGATGCGATGCAATATTATCGCAAATCGCAATATCGGAATATTGGAACTTCGGCTTGTAAGGAGGCATCCCGCTATCTTTTTGCGATGCGATATTCCTAAGGAAAGATTTGCGTCTTACCTTATCATAAAACTTAGATTTTTTGGATTTTCAAGGGGGGCTTCCTAAGTTTATGATGGTAATTTTATTTGAAAAAGAAAATTTAAACACTACTTTGATTTTTTAAATTTTTTGCTAAGGGTCCCCACTTATTTAGTATTAGGAATAACACTAAATAAGAAGGGGGGTTGTTGCTGGCCACAACAATTGGCGATTCACTTGGAAGAACCAGTTATCTCTGCTACTTTTTGAATTTTCAAAACTTCCAAAACAGAAAATTTTCCAGAAAGTTAAACTTTATTATAGAAAGATAAAGTACATTATACTTTAACCTGTCAATGACATTTTGTTTCAACTATTTTCAACTTTGATTATTTGTTGCCTCAAGCTAGTCCTTGTATTTACATCAGTCATTACTTGGCTTGTAAAGATAAAACAAAGTCTTCTCTGTAAACTAGTTTTAAATATGCTCATTTGTCGTAGGTAGAGCCTCTGCTGCCAGCAAGCGTTTATAGCCTCAACAGGGTTACCTGTTACCCCTTAATGATTGTTATGAAACCAGCTCACAAAAAGATAGAAAAGAGAGATCCACGCCTTAGAATTCAGCCTCTTCGAGGGGGCAACCTCCTTTATATTACATAAATGAACAATTCTTTGATGATACAAATGACAAAACCTCCTTTCTATATATAGGAGTCTAGGGAGTCACAATATAATCCAGCCGACCTAACAATAATAATATAAAGCCACAAAAATAACAATAGAGGGATTCTATGGGGCACAGAAATAACAATATGGGGGTAATAGGGGCACAACAATATAAATAAGGGGTATAACTACAATAGTAATGGGGTAATCACTAGTATTATAGGGACCCAACATGCCCCTCTCCTTCAAAAAAGTGTTGTCCTCAACGCTTGAGTAGTTCTGGATACTTCTGCATAAAATTCTCATCCTCCCATGTGGAATCTTCAGCGGATAAGTTCTTCCACTTGATAAGATACTCTGAAATTGATCGATTTCGTAGCTGTCGAGTTCTTGTTTCTGTGACTGCTTCCGGTTCCAATATAATTTTTCCTTCCTCGTCAAGTTCTGGCAATATTGTTTGAATTGGGAGCTTGTCACCTATAACCTTCTTTAAACATGAAACATGGAAAACTGGGTGCAATCGAGAAGCTGCAGGAAGCTCCAATTTGTATGCCATAGTACCAATCTTTTGCAACACCTTGTACGGACCATAATACTTTGGTGATAATTTATTATCCTTCTTAGCTTGCTTTAGGGACATTTGCTTATATGGTTGTAGCCGTAGGAATACCCAATCACCTACATCAAAACTTCTTTCACTGCGATGTTGATCTGCCTGTTGTTTCATTCTATTTTGTGCCAACACGAGGTTATCCTTTAAGAGTTGGAGGACTTGTTGTTGATGTTCGATGTGATGTTCCACTGCCTGAACCTTAGAATTTTCTCTTAAATATGATGTGATGGATGGTGGTTGATACCCATAAAGTGCCATAAATGGGGTCATTTTTGTTGCTGTATGGAAGGAAGTGTTATACCACCATTCAGCCAGAGGCAACCATTTGACCCATTGTGTCTGTTTATCAGATACAAAGCAACGAAGATATCCTTCCAAACATTTGTTTACTATCTCAGTTTGCCCATCAGATTGAGGATGATAAGATGAGCTATGAGCTAACTGAGTACCAAGACAAGAAAATAATTCTGTCCAAAAATTTCCAGTGAAAATGGGATCTCTGTCACTTACAATAATCTTTGGGTTTCCATGTAGCTTTTGAACTGTTTCCATAAATGCAGTAGAAACTGTACTGGCTTTAAATGGATGTGATAATGCACAAAAGTGTGCATACTTGGTAAGTCTGTCAACTACCACCATGATGACACTCTTTCCCTCAGACTTGGGTAAACCTGTGATAAAATCCATTGAAACCTCCTCCCAACGTTGGCTTGGAATGGATAAAGGTTGTAATAGACCCGGTGTCTTAATTGTTTCAACTTTATTTTGTTGGCAAACCAAACATTCCGCCACAAACTTTTGAATATCTGATTTAAGGCCATCCCAAAAAAATTCCTTCTTAACCCTGTGGTAAGTTTTTAAAAATCCTGAGTGCCCTCCTAAGGGAGAAGTGTGCAATTCCATAAGAATCTTTTGTTTTAGCTGGGAATTCTTACAGAGGTATAAGCGATCTTTGTACCATAACGAATCATTTTTCCAGCTAAATGTATCAGAAGTACTGGAATCTTGTTGTAGCTTTCGAATAAGTGCCCACACTTCTTCGTCATTCTTCCATTCCTCCCTTGCTTCGTTTATCCAATCTGGTTGGATAATAGAAATGGCACACAACAATGCTTCCACATCCTCATCCTTTCTTGAGAGTGCATCTGCCACCACATTTTGCTTCCCTTTTTTGTAGATGATTTCAAAGTCATAACCCAACATCTTTGTGACCCACTTTTGTTGCTCTTCAGAGGATAATCTTTGTTCTAAAAAGTATTTAAGGCTATCATGATCCGTTTTTACCTTGAAGTGTCTTCCCATTAGGTAGGGTCGCCATTTCTTAAGTGCATGGAGTATTGCCAACATTTCCTTCTCATAAATAGCTTTGCTTAAAAACTTTCCCTTGATTGGACGACTTTCAAAAGCAATGGGTCTTTCATCTTGCATTAGAACAGCACCAATTCCATTTCCTGAAGCATCACATTCCACAATAAAGGTTTTTGTGAAGTCCGGTGTAGCTAAGACCGGTGCTTGGCACATTGCCTCTTTAAGATGTTCAAAGGCCTTTGTTGCTTCCGGAGTCCATGAAAATGAATCTTTCTTCAATAATGTTGTTAGAGGTGCTGCTATTCTCCCATAATTCTTAACAAACTTGCGATAATACCCTGTCAACCCAAGAAATCCTCGCAGATGCTTTATGGATGTGGGGATTTTCCATTCCTTAATGGCTTTAATTTTGCTAGGGTCTACCTTAACTCCTTCATGAGATACAATATGACCCAAATATTCCACCTCCTGGACTCCAAAGAAACATTTGGATCTTTTTGCATATAATTGTTTCTCCTCCAATAGTTGTAGCACCCTGTCAACATGTTCAACATGATCCTTCCAAGACTTGCTGTAGATTAGTATATCATCAAAAAATACTAACACAAATTTTCTAAGGAATGGTTTGAAAATTGAATTCATCAAACCTTGAAATGTTGAAGGTGCATTGGTAAGGCCAAAAGGCATGACCAAAAATTCATAATGACCCTCATGAGTTCTAAATGCCGTTTTCGGAATGTCTTCAATCTTCATTCTGATTTGATGATATCCCGAACGAAGATCCAACTTGGTGAAGTAAATTGATCCATGCAATTCATCCAGTAATTCATCAATGACAGGAATGGGGAACTTATCTTTAATAGTGAGCTTGTTGAGCTCCCTATAATCCGGACACATGCGCCATGATCCATCCTTCTTGTGCACCAATACTACTGGAGCTGAGAAAGAACTTTGACTCGGTTGAATTATACCAGCCTCTAGCATTTCTGCAACCATACGTTCAATTTCACTTTTTTGGACATAGGGATATCTGTACGGCCTGATGTTTGGAGGAACACTTCCTGGAATCAGATGAATAGCATGATCATGATCACGCATAGGTGGGAGACCTTTGGGAGTCTCAAATACCTTGGAATGATTGTCCAGGACTTTTTGGAGATCTGGAGAAATAGATGATTCCAATGTGGAAACATCTAGCGAACATAATTGTGCAATTACACCTCTTTGCTCCTTTTTTAGAAGCTTTGTCATGCCATTAGAGCTGATTATCTTTCCTGGTTTCCCTGCAATACCCCTTAATTCAACTTCCTTTCCTTCCACAGAAAATTTCATGAAAAGTTCTTGAAAATTAAAAGCTATTGTACCCAAGGATTGTAGCCATTGGACTCCTAGTACAACATCAGCACCTCCCATTGGAATGGAAAGCATTGGGCTAGTCAATACATATTCTCCCATGGATAGCTTGATATTATGGCACTTTCCAGAACAATTTATTGTTCCTCCATTTGCAATCATCACTTGACACTCTGGTGCTGGATATAGGAAGCAATTCAATTCTTTTGCTACCCTACAATGAATAAAATTGTGGGTGCTTCCTGAATCAATCAACACTATTACCTTTTTCTTCTTGATTTGTCCTTCTATCTTGATGGTTTGAGGAGTGGTAATTCCCGCCAATGCATTACAAGATATGGTCGGATTTATTTGTTCTTCATCTAGGCTTTGTTCCTGGAATATATCCTCTTCTTTTGACCTTTCTTGCTCCTTTTCTTCTTCCTCTTCACAATCTATGTAGAATAATTTCTTCTCAGCACACTTATGACCTTTTGTGTATTTGCTATCACAATTGTAACAAAGCCCTTTTGCTCTTTTTTCTTCCAATTGTTGTGGTGTCAACCTTGTAGGTTGTGGAAGACTATGGGCAACAACACTTCCGTCTTTATAGTTGTGAATGGTATGCTTCCTAGTTGCCATAATTTTGCTTTCCATTTTTCTTGCTAACCTGAATGCCTTCTCTAATGAATCAGGTTCCCAAAGGCGCACATCATGTTGGATATTATCCTTTAAAGACCCTATGAACACATCAATCCTATGCTCCTCTGGAATATCTTTTACCCTTATGTTCAATTTTTGGAACTCCTCAATGTGCTCCATTATTGAACCCTTTTGTTTGAGACTTATCAATTGGCTAAAAAAAGTGTTGCTTTTTGTATCCTCATAATGTGCTATCAATTCTTCCGTAAAAATTGCCCAAGTGATAAATTGTTTACGAGAACAAAGCCATTGATACCATACAAACTGATTTGGTTCCAAATATAAAGTTGCCATACGTACCTTTTGTGTGTTTTGCACATTATTGAGATCGAAGAATTGCTCCATCTGTAATATCCATGTGGCGGGATCCTTGCCATCAAACTTCCTCATATCGATTTTTGGAACATGGTGAGTCTTCGATCCAACATTAGAGTCTATGGAATCATGATTAACATTTCTTTTGTTCTCATCATGAGTTTCCTTTACTACCTTTTCACCATTAGTGACCCTTTCTTGTAGCAACTTCTTCAATTCATCCATCTTATCATCCATGCCATCAAATTTAGCGTCAATCTTAGCTTCCATGCCATCCATCTTAGCTTCCATTCCCTTTATCTTAGATTCCACGCCATTTACCTTAGATTCCACGCCACTTATCTTAGCTTCTGTTAGCTTTTGTGAGCGTGACATTTGTTGCACTTGTTCTTGTAATTTTGATATATCATGTAGCATTTCTTCCTCTTCTTCATGAGTCATGCTAGAGCTTTCAGGTTCCTTACTAGGTGTTTGCATTTTCTTTCCTCGGGGCATCAGTTACCGATAATAATTTTTACTATGCCCTTTGAATTCCGTTAAACCAAGCTTACACAAAAATTAAAAAAAAAAACTACACACCTTTTTTCACTTTATAGAAGCCTGATATTGAATCTGATGTATCTCTGTAATTTCGGATCATCCAATTCTGAAATTGCTACCTGTAGTAGCCTTCTGCGTCCTCTTTCCAATGCCACAAGTCTGAGCCAAATTGGATTCTCCAAGGAAGAGTTATGTGAAATCTCCCACAGTGACTTGCTTTTAGACTGGTTCAGTAGAGCGAACTTGTACGACGTGCCACGAGTCACTGTTTCAACCTTTGAATCTGAAACACACACAAAAGAAACTACAGTCCGTCCTCTTTCTGTACCTTTTTACGAAATTTCAATCCGATCCTCAGAGAGAGAGTTATGACGATTTTCCCCAGGTCACCTGTTTTGAATGTAATTCAGGAGTCTGCAAAAAGACCAACTTCCTCAGATCATATCTCCGAAAATATCGCGAGAAAAGCTCTGAAATTTGGACCCAAGGTTCAGCGCCAATTCTTCTCAAATGGGTTTTTTTTGCGACTTCTGAAACGTCACAGAAAAAAAGTTATAGCGAAAATTCCACGATGACCTGTTTGGAGCAGCGAAACCCTAGAATCCAAAGCTCTGATACCAAATGTTATGAAACCAGCTCACAAAAAGATAGAAAAGAGAGATCCACGCCTTAGAATTCAGCCTCTTCGAGGGGGCAACCTCCTTTACATTACATAAATGAACAATTCTTGGATGATACAAATGACAAAACCTCCTTTCTATATATAGGAGTCTAAGGAGTCACAATATAATCCAGCCGACCTAACAATAATAATATAAAGCCACAAAAATAACAATAGAGGGATTCTATGGGGCACAGAAATAACAATATGGGGGTAATAGGGGCACAACAATATAAATAAGGGGTATAACTACAATAGTAATGGGGTAATCACTAGTATTATAGGGACCCAACAATGATCATGTATCCTACTTAAAGAAACCTACAATTCTCAAAGAAGAACCCACATCCACACTTATTTCTTTAATTTTCTTTTTTATTCTTAAAGAGCAATGTCTTGGTTTGGTAGCCAATTCATGACACATTCATTCACTGATTTATAACTTTGCTGAACAAGCCAGCTCGTGATGAGACCCCTTGTCTTTTGATTGCAACAATCTTGAGTCATTGCCCTGTTGTGGTATGTAGTATTGGCAAAGTCAACAAGTTATAATATCTATGATCATGATAAGCCAGCTCGTGATGAGACCTCTTACTCTTTAAGATAAAGTGTATCCTTGGATTGTTCCTCTGAAAGTTGTGATTTCCTTAGTAGGGAAGAAGTCATTGTTTCCTTAAGATAGCTCTGGACGACAATAATAGAGTTTTTTGGAAATAGCTGTTCTACAGAGAATGTTTATTTTGTTATTGATACCTTTAATTGCACTGATATAAAACAATTTCTTACTAAAGGTTGTTTTCATCAAATTTTATGAAGTTGAAACTACTATCATATCTAGGCTAGAGTTTTTAACTGTATCTTTCAATAGTAAAGATCAATTTTCCAAAAGATTTGCTATTTATACAAGCGAAAGATCAAAATTTGAAAGAGAATTGGTGTCTTTTTTGTAAATTCCTATTGTAACCATTCACAACTGATTTTATTATGAAAAGAAAAACAACTACTCTGCAAAAATAGAAGAATATTCTTCTATGGAAAATATTTCTTAAGAATCTGACCATTAATAGGTAAAGAGTCCCTTTTCCCTGCTAAATCTTGTAACATGAAGGTAGATGGACCTATGAATTCTATGATCTGAAAAGGACCAAGCCACATTCTTTGAAATTTTGTATGTTTTCCCTTTTCCTCATGTGCCTTGTCCCATTTTAAAACTAAATCTCCTATCTGAAAAACTTTTCTGGATATCATATTGGAATCAAAAGAGGCCTTTACCAATTCTTAATGATGAGCGTGAGTTATCTTAGCCCTTTCTCGTTGTTCTTCTAATTTAATTAATTCCAGGTGCCTAAGTTGTAAAGAGGAAGTTGGTACTTCATCAATATATTGAACCAAGGCTAAAGAGGGAATTGCCAGATGTGTTGGAAGAACCACTTCTTTCCCATAAACTAAATTAAAGGGAGAAGTGCCGATAGAGGCTTTCTGTGTTATTCGATCTACCCATAAAGCATATATTAAAGACTTATGCCAATTTTTATGATTTTGGTCAATGGTTCGCTTAATGATTCTAATTAAGTTCTTATTTGTAGATTTAGCTAACCCATTCCCTTGTGGATAATAATTGGCCGAGTATTTAAGCTTGAAACCCCTTTTGAGTGCAAATTCAGTCATTGCATTTCCAGAAAAGTATGATGCATTATCAAACATTAAAGTGGAAGGCAATCCAAACCTGGTAATTATGAACTGATCTATGAATTCAATGATATTTTCAGCATTAGCCATTTTGAGTGGAACTGCTTCTACCCATTTTGTAAAGTAATCTGTCACTGTCAGGATGTATTTATGTTGTTTAGATGAGTGAGGAACGATCTCACCTATTATGTCCAATCCCCACTGATCGAAAGGCTATTTGATGGTAACTGGTTGCAGTGGCAAGGATGGTTTCTTTTGTCTCCCAGCAGCGATTTGACAGACTTGGCATTTCCTTACGTAGTTGTGTGCATCCTTGAATAATGTGGGCCAATAATAGCCTGCGCGTAAGATCTTATGAGCAGTGGTGTCTCCAGCGTAATGTCCACCTGCTGGCCCATCGTGGAGTTCCTGCAAGACTTTTTCAGCTTCAGATTTCTCAAGACATCTAAGAAGAACAAAATCATAATTAATTCTAAAAATAACATCATTCACAAGTTGATATTGATTGGCTTTTAATCTTAGGGCCCTTTTCTTGGTATGATCTAGGTTTGAAGGGGCATATCCATTCTTCAGATAATAAATAATATCAGCATATAATGACTCAGCATCGTTTAGGCTTACCTTGTACACTTGTACCTCTTCAGATGGATTTTCGGGCATTAGCGATGCTCCTGCCAGCATTTTGCAAAAGCCTTGACCTTTTACAATATTTGCTGGTTTGATTTCTACGTCATATTCTTGTAAGGTAGTAACCCAATTTGCCCTTTTCTCACCCACATCCTTTTGTACTAGAAGATTTCTTACCGCTGGAAACGGTACTATGATCTTGGTATGTGTTTTGAGTAAAAAAGGTCTGAAATATTTAATTGCTTTAAAAACAGCATAAGCTTGTTTTTCCACATCTAAATAATTCAATTCAGCACCTTGTAAATTGGAACTGAAAAAAGCAATTGGGGCTTCCGCCTTTTCTTGATTTTCTTGAGTGAGTATCGCAACATATGATTTATCCGAGGCAAATGTGTACAAAATAAAAGGATCAAAAAAATTTGGAGTTGCTAAAGATGGAGCATTGATAATTGCTTGTTTGATCAGATTGAATGCCTCATGTTCATCTTGGCCCCATTTAAAGTTTTCGTTCTTTTTAATCATGGCTTGTAAAGGAGATACGATTCTTGAAAAATCTAGGACGAATCTCTTTACAAAGTTGATCTGGCCAAGGAAGGATTGCATGGCTTTTTTATTGTGAGGTAGGGGAACTATGGAAATTTCCTTGATTCTGTCAGGATCAATGTGAATTCCAGATTTTGACACTATGAATCCTAGAAGTTTTCCTTCACTTAATGCGAAAAAAGATTTTTTCGAGTTAAGCGAAATTCCATACCTTAAACAACGTTGGAAAATTTGTTTTAAATCCCTGAGATGGTTGTTTCGTTTCTTGGAATAAACAGTAATATCATCCAAATAGATTACCATTGACTTATTAACTAACCCTTTGAATGCAATGTCCATGGCTCTCTAAAATGTGGCACCCGCGTTTATCAAACCAAATGGCATCTTTTGATATGCGTATGTGCCCCACTTAGTTCTGAATGTCGTTTTTAATTGATCGTCGGGATGTACCAGCACTTGGTTGTATCCTGAGAATCCATCCAAGAATGACATTAATTCTGAGCCCGCAACTGCCTGCAGTATTTGTTCCATGGGAGGTAAAGGAAAATTATCCTTTTGGCAGGCCTTGTTAAGGTTTCGAAAGTCAATGCAGATTCTGATATCTTCGTTTTTCTTTCTAACAGGTACCATATTGGAGACCCATTTAGAATGTCTAATGGGAAAGATTATTTTGGCTTTCAATAACTTGTTGAGTTCAGTTTTGATCTGATTTTCTAAATTTGGATGGATCTTTCTCAACTTTTGTTGGACAGGTTTTTCATTATCAATCATTGGGATAGTATGTTGGATGATAGAGGTGTCGTATGTTTTGAGTTCATCGTAATTCCAGGCAAAGACACTTTTGTATTGTTTCAATAGACGGATATATGCTAATTTATTTTCAAGGGCTAGGCCAAGGCCTAGGTTGATATTCTGTGGTTTGGCATCAGTTCCTAGATTTACTAATTCATAATTCAAAGTTGAACTTTGGAGTTTTGAATTGGTAGATATTTTGAATCAATCTTTCAAATCATAAAGGTCTTCTAATTTGATTGCTGATTTAGGTATAGCATTGTTAGTACTATCCTATTGCAATTGTTGGTCATGTTGGTCTTCGTCAATTATTTGATTGGTGTAGGATCCTTCAGATGTGAGAAAACTCACGATATCAGGATTGTCATTGAAGATCCTCCAATTGGTAATGTTATCAGGGATAGATGGTCTAAAAATTAACTCAATTGAAAATCGGTTAGGGCTAAAATCTTCTGAAGGAATGAGCTTGGAGGCTACGTTGGCTAAGAGGTCTACGCTAGCATTCTGGAGTCTGGGAATTGAGGAAATATTAAATGCTATAAAATGTTCAATCATATCTTGAAGTAAAGATTGATAATGCTTTAAATGACGTGATAAACAGTGTATAGTATTGCGTACCTGTCTAATTACAATTTCAGAATCTCCAAAAACTTGCAAGTATTTGACGTCTAATCCGATTACCTTGTACAACCCTTGGATTAGAGCTTTGTATTCTATGGTATTGTTGGTGCACTCGAATTCGAATCTGCAGGTTAGCATGGTTTTATCTCCCTCTGGGCTTACTAACACGCATCCTGCTCCTGCTCCTTCGTTAGACTTAGAACCATCAAAAAATAATTTCCAAAACAAAGATTTATTTACAGGACTATCTATAAAATTAATGCATTTAGAACTATCTGTTTAAGAAAAATTTTCTACTTGAGACAAAACAGAATGTTCTAAGTAAGGTGAATTGTGAGCATTAAAATTTCCTAAGAAAGAATCTACTGAATAGTTGCCAATGATGTTAGAATTATATGCTACTGGTTCGCTTTCTCCCTCAAGTTCCATTACTATGTATTTCTGATGTTTTTCGCGTTCAACTCTTATCTGATTTGGTTTACCATTATAAGGGAGCCACATGTGCAACCAGTTAGTTGTAAAGTATCCATGAAGTTTTTCTGACCAGTCTCTGCTAAGAATTAAGCCATAAAATTCAGGAATATCAGCAACTAAAATGTCGATAACTTGACATACCTTTGGGTTGGATGACAACCTTATGGTAACCTGATTTAACTCGCCAATCACTTCGACTTGCGATCGATCTAATTGGACTATGTGTACAGTAGATTTCTGTGGTTGAACGTTCAATTTTGCACAAATTGATCTTGGTAAAATATTCGATGAAGCTCCAGAATCAACTAAGCAATTATGCACATTTTTATTGAAAATTTCATAAGTAAGGAGAAATGGGGGAGTATGTGATCTCGATCTTCCTCCAATTAATGCGATATCATTTGGATCAACTTTATTCATCGTACTAGTTGGAGGTCTTCCCATATCATGAAAATCTTGAGAGATTACAGCAGCTGGTAAAGGTGCAACTGGTACAGCTTGTAATTCATTCAAGAGTACTTTCTGCTGGTGTTTTAACTTGCTCAATTCAAAAAGAGTAATATTGGCCCTAGTCTTTTTCATATCTTCTGCGATGTTATACTCCATTTCATCCGAAACGATTAGCATTTTAGATGGAGTAGATGTGTCTGTTTGGACTGGGCTGGTTTGAGTCGCTTTAGGTGATTTTTTCTTCGCTGTGACTTTATCCTTAGACATTGAGCTTGCGCTC
The DNA here is from genome assembly GCA_031772625.1 of Pinus tabuliformis. Taxonomy (NCBI): domain Eukaryota; kingdom Viridiplantae; phylum Streptophyta; class Pinopsida; order Pinales; family Pinaceae; genus Pinus; species Pinus tabuliformis. Next base: position 608,984,981 of record CM062810.1, read on the forward strand.
TTTGGCTTAGGTGTAGGTTGAGGAGGATCAAGTTGATTTCTGCTGCGAGTACTGACTGGGAATTCCTCTTGATCTTCTTCATTTAGGAGGATGAAATCCCACATACCTTGTAACTCTACAACTTCTTCTTCATCGGTATGTTCTTCGGTAGTGTTTTCCTCTTCTTCTTCTTCTGACTCAGCATTTGATATAGCGTTAGGGGGTTTGGAATCAGTTGAAGGATTTCTTTTAAAAGGCATGTATGGCTTTTTAGAAGAAGTTTCTGCTACTTGTTTCTTAATGTCAACCATTTCATTAGACATGGTCTTCAGAACTTTTTGTAATCCTTCTAAATCAAATGGATCTTTTGGTTGTTTCTTCTTGGGATCTTCTTTGAACGAGACCTTCTTAGATTTTCATTCTTCCATCACGTTTTTCTTTTCTAGGGCCGTAATATGTTTCTCTACTTCTATCGCTTCTTTCATGTTTTCAACTAAGGTTGTTTCGTTAACCCTATCAACAAAGATTTCTAAGTTTGATGGTAAAGCAGTAATGTACCATTCACTTCGCACTTCTTCACTAGGCTGAGAAGCAGTAGGAATTTTGTTTAAAATTTTATTGAAACGTAAATTGAAATCTTTGATAGGTTCTCTCGACTCGGCCCTAAGATTAGACAAGTTATTGATCAGTGTCGTTGTAGACCTGTTGTCACCAAACTTGGTCAGGAATTGTTCTTGGAAGATATCCCAACTAGTAATAGATCCAGAAGGTCATGAGAAATACCATGATCCGGCTGTCCCTTGCAAAGTATAGGGGAAAATTCGAACAACAACATCCTCATTAACAACTCCATTAAGATTTATAGATAACATAAAGTTATTTATATTCTCTTCCGCTAGCATGCCTGCCTCAGGGTTAAACTTAGGCAGCCATTTTTCAGGATGGGCCGGTAACTGACTCAAGGGTGCAGGCATTAAGACTGCCCCTGGGTTATTCCATGGAGATTGGGCCATTGCTGAACTACTAATAGAGGAAAGTGTAGAAGATGATCCTTGTGGTTGAGAAGATGAGGATATTATGACTCCAGATGGTTGAGACGGAGTTGAGGAAGTTGCAATAGGCTGATGAACGATGATCTGAAGTGGAGGAGTGGATGGTTGACTTCGCGGTGAAGAGGTTGAGATGGATGATGAGGATGAAAGAGTCTCACTAGATCCTTTAGGAGACTTCCTTGCTCTCTTCCTGGTAGGTAGAGGTAATTCGGTTGGCTGAACACCAAACTTTTCGCTCTTTAACCTGGTGAGAGGATGAGCAGGATTATATTGCGAAGTCACGCTGCCTTGAGATTTATTAGACTTTTGAGGAGATATTGAAAATCACTGAAGCTTGTGAATCAAAGATTCAACTTCAGGAGGTTCAATAGTAGATTTTTCTGAAATATTAGGGTTTGTAGCAGCGGTTGTTGCTCCAGCGACTTCTAACTCTGGATTTAAGGTTTCTGAATGCAATGGAGAAGTCGGAGGAGATGGTGAGGGCAATTTACTCTCAAAATGGTATTTAGATTTGGATTTGCTTGCCATTCACAGTTCGGTGGCCCTCCTTATAGCGCAAAATATGTTGAAGACCCGAAAATCGGGTCTACAACAAGGGGGATACCCACTCGGTCCGGACCTTGGTTGGCAGCTCCTTTTCCGTTTGGTTTAGTGGGTATGACTGGGGATATGGGACCAGTTTCCCAATTTATGTGTGTGCGTGAGAAAGATGGATATTTCTGTTTCTAACAGTTTCTAAATGGAATACTTCTACTCTAATTCTAATCTAGTAATAATGAAATTATATTCTAATAAACAGAAATATGTAAATCTACACTAACCCGGGGTGTAATCTTTCTTCTATGCGATCTAAAATGATTTCAAACAACAACTGGTAATAAAGATCATTCAGCTGCTATGAGAAAAGAATTCAATAAAGATGAACCACTTCGTATAAAAAGTTAGACGAAACAGTTGTGAAAAACTTATCGCATAATAAGCTATTCATACACTAAGCATAAATAAATAGCTATCATCGTACAAAAGTTCCAAATGATAACTCAGACATTCATACATATTAATATATAAATAACTGAAATGAACATCACTCTAACACAAGGCAGAAATAGTTAAGAGATAGAAATACCATTTATAACTAGTCCTACTCATGAGCTTCAAGTGATACCGATTTATCTCGTCTTGATCAAATATCCACTAAGAGTACAAAAGTGCAACATCAGTAGCAGATATCAAATGCAAACATCAATAAATCCTGTTCCATTCATTCATCAAAACCTCCTCAGAGGGTACACAAGTGCATGTTCTGGGGATAAGTTTTTGATAAATTTCAGGACCCTTCTCTAAATGCATGAGAAGGGTTTAAATACTACTACTTAAATCTAAAAATAAATTATTACAAAAATATAGGATGTAGTTTAAATGACCGTCCTCTTTTCAGGAAAAGAAAAAAAAATTAAAACTAAAATTGAATCTAAAATTAGACTACTTCTGTATTTGGTCCTTGAAATCGCAGCATGCAGCATCTGTTTGAGAAGAGTTGGCTGGCTGACTTCCCATTTTAGCTGAGCTAAGAAAACAGAATCGACGAGAGCTGGCGCCATTTTTTTGGCCAAATTGATGATGCACTTAACAGTCATCCATTGGCTATGTGGCTTTACTAAGTAAGCCCAGTAATAATCCCAGTTCAACCTGGTTAATCCTTGAATTGCTTCTGCCTTTTCTTGGGCTTTCTGTTTCCAATATGCTTGTCTCATCGCTTTCTTGCAATTTTCGGAGCTTGCAGGTGACTTGGCAATTAGCAGTTTGCCTTTTCGAAAAAAAATTCTCAGTGATGCGCGATTAGCGCAACACTAGGCGCTAATCGCGCATCGGAAACTGCCTCCGTTTCTTGATCCGGATTTCCTTGATGCATTTTTCGCCTTTTGCGCTTTTTCCTTCTAGCAGATATAAAGTTCAAAATTTGTAAAAATGGTAATTCCGTGAACTCTTGACTTTGAGTCTTAAACTGTCTATTTCTAATAGCTGCGCTGTCCAGTATCCACTTTACCATGTCCGTGTATGCGAGAATTTTAGGCCTTGCTGCTATTCGGTGTAAGAATGAGCAAGCTAGCTCTGTAAGGGATGCTTCAGAAGAACCATTTGAGCCCGCGGTAGCGACTACTTCCATTACTCTGGGATTCTCTTCTTCAAGCAGATTATACATGCCTTCCCACGTAGCAATTCCCACGTCTCTGTTACAGGCCGTGTCTGTATACAAGGGCACCATTTCTTTTTCTTCTGAGCTCGGGGCTTTGCTTTTCTTTCCCATTTTACTTTGCATATTGCTTTGTATTGGCTTCTGTTCTCTATTCCTGCAATTCACAAGTGAAGTGAAAATGAATGACAAGGAAGGGTGATGGGAAAGTTTTAAATGCCGCAGACACATCAAGTATACCACCTTACGTGAGATGATTTTTTCGATAAGCACGCACCCACATTCCATTAATAATTGGCAAATAATTCATTTATTACCATTAAAGCGCATAACCAGGTGTCAGCTTATGGAAAATACTTTTCTTGAATAGCGTGCCCAAAAGATCTGCAATGGAGAAATTTTGCGATTTGCTTCGCAATATCGCAGATCGCAACATCACGAAATGATAATATCGCAAAATCGTAACATCGCAAAGTTTGTCGCTCATGATATTGCATTATCGCATTGTCGTTGTATCACGAGATCACAATATCGCAGATCGCAGGAATGTTATGAATGACAATCCTTGTTAACCTGTTTTCTGCGAAATGCGATTTGCGATATTGCATATCGGCAAATTTTAAAGTGTTTCATGTAAGTTGTATTTGCTGGATGCGATGCGATATTATCGCGTATCGCGATATCGCAATATTGGAACTTCGGCTTGTAAGGAGGCATCCTGCTATCTTTTTGCGATGCGATATTCCTAAGGAAAGATTTGTGTCTTACCTTATCATAAAACTTAGATTTTTTGGATTTTCAAGGGGGGCTTCCTAAGTTTATGATGGTAATTTTATTTGAAAAAGAAAATTTAAACACTACTTTGATTTTTAAATTTTTTGCTAAGGGTCCCCACTTATTTAGTATTAGGAATAACACTAAATAAGAAGGGGGGTTGTTGCTGGCCACAACAGAACCATAACTTTTACAATGAAATGGCATTGACAACCCCTCTTTTCACAAATGAGGATCATTGATTCATTTAATTTTGTCCTTTTTTGTCCTCGAGCTCATATGAACAAGCATAGTCGTATAAAAATATTTGAAAAGCCAATACATATAAAAAATGATTGAGCACTATCTAAACAATGCATCTCTAAAAAACTTACACTTCATATCACAAGGAAGTAGTAGGACTTGAACCTAGGTGTTTATTTTGTACCAGGGTGAAATAACATGGAGCATATGGGTTCATTTCCTCTCCTCTAATAAAGTCACAAATTCTATTTCAATGGATTTTTGTAATCTGATCAATCTCCATGTTTTTTCCATGTACTTTAGACCAATCTAAATCCTTTCTAGAAAGATGATATTTTATTTAGGATCTTGGACCAGAAGGGCAATGATTGTTTCCCATTTGACATGCTTCACCATTTTGTGACCGAATGAGTTGCTGCAACAGTAATCCAGAAAGGTGTTGCAACAATAACCCAATGAGTTTCCACAACTATGAACCAGTGATTTGCTGCAAAGTTGAACCAACTTGTTGCCACAATGGTTAACCAGTGATTACAACAATGGTAAACCAATGATCTTCCGTAATGGTCAACCAGTGAATTGTTGCAACAGTCAAACAATGAGTTTCCACAACAGTTAACCAACAAGTTTATACAATGGTTAACCAACAAGTTTCCTCAATGGTTAACCAACGAGTTGTCGCACTAGTTAACGAGTGAGTTGTTCCAACAGAAAGACAATGAGGTGCTGCAGCAGTGAAACAATTTGTTGTTGCAAAAGTGAATCGATGGATTTTTTGTAATCAAGTTTGTTTCTCTCCTAACCCTTAATAACAAACAACTAGTTGTGTGCTCTCCTATTTTTGCTAGGGAACTAGTCAAACAATACAATATTGTCTACATAAATTAAGAAAGCAACCCAGAATGACATTTCCTTTATATAATAATCTGCATAGATTATGTAATAGTCTCTTAATAATATAATAGTCTGCTAATAAATTATATAATAGTATAAGCACATAGATATATATTGAGATTTATTTGCGGAATCTAAATTAGTAATGTGGAGGATGAAGGTAAATAGTTGATATTAATAATAAGGTGAATCCCCCACTGTTGTATTGTTGCTCATAAATGTAAGGAATTTTGATTTGATGAGAACCAGTATGAGTTCCTGAGGAAGGGTTTTACAAATTGGGTTTTGATCAACACCATAAAATACAACAAAAAAACAAATATTATGCCTATAACCAAAGTTGGAACCTGCGTAGGTAGGAATATGCGTGGGTTTTGACATGCAGAAAAATAACATTAATATGCTTATAACCGGAGATGAAATCTGCATAGGTAGGATAGGAAAGGATAATAACTGCATGTTAACTACAGGTTTATGAGCCTACTTCCTTTTTAACTCTGCTAAAGAAATTTTGAAGCTAGATAAAAATTTCCTATTTTGAACTTACAATCTAAGTGACATCAAACTTTGTTGCTCACGTGCAAACGGTAGACAAAAAACCCAGCTGGGGAAATTGGAGCGATTTTTCAATCCGATCAATGAAAACACTGTGCTGAATCCCAATTTTCTCTGTCTGAGGGTGCAAGGGTTTCAAGATGATCAGGGAGCGAATGGAATTCAGAATATAGAAGGAGAGAAAGGGAGGCTCACCAGATGATTACATAATTCCCCATTAATTCATTTCACCATTTGGTTGCATGAGTTAGGCGAGCCGTCGTGTCGTAGCTAGAGAGCTTACAAACAGAACTCCATGGACGTTGAAAACAACGGTGACGGGGGTGGATAAGTCAACGAAGAGTTGGAGATGGAGAAAAGTTCATTTCATTCATGGGGCCCACGTCGCAGAGGAGATTGTCGAAAGGGCCTCGTTGGTGGCGAGAGGGCGTGAAACACGAAGGGTGTTTCGTCGATCCATTAGCCTACTCCAAAAACTTCCACTTAATTGACCTCCACCTAATTGTGAAAAAAATAAAAATAAAAAATCAACTTTGGTTATGCTTGAGTTCCATTTAACCTCCACCTCACTGTAAAATAATAATAATAATAAAGTTTGACTTTAGTGATGCTTGAGTTCCATTTAATTGTGAAAAAAAAAGACTTTGATGATATTTGACTTTGATTATTGTTAATTAAAATAAAATAAATTATATATATATATATATATATATATATGGATTATTGGATATTTATTCATTGAATAAATTTTTTAAATAAAGAAATAACATTAGTGAAGTAAGTTGAAATTCCATATTTATTATGATTGATTAGATTTATCATTTTATATATCCACTCAATAATTCTCAATAATTATATGCCAGTCACCCTTTCTTACATTACTATTTCATTTTGATTTCTATATAAGTATTAATATCAAATTTGAATATTTAAATAAAATTATTTAGTTTGATTTTAATCATCAAAATTTAGTTTAGATATAATTATGTTAATAGGTGTGTTTATTTTGAAACAAGATTTCCATATTCTTATTGAATTATCAATAAGTATTAAATGGATAGTAGGGATTTAACCTACATACAATATTCTAAAATTTTTATAGAAGTATACAAAAATCAAAGGTTGAGATCCATTTTCAAAATAATTATGCATTTTTATTTTTTTATTTAAATTAATTAATTAAAAAATGTCATTTGAAATGAGTTATGATCTTTTGGGCATGTGGTATTCATAGGCTATAGTACTGTAACAAAACCTATTTATATATTAAAAATGTCCATAGTAAAATAGGTGTAACTATGGTTAAGAATCTTGTTCCATATTTTTTTAATGTATATATATTTAACTTATATATTGTTTATTTTTATAATTAATAATAATAATATAATTTAAAATAAAATTATAATTTAGTTAGATTTTCTTTTTAAACAACATGAAACATATCATATAGTAAGTGTTTTTATGTTTATTATAAATTAATGTCCACATTTACCAACCATTTAATCTATATAATAGTGTTAATTTATGCATAATATAATTATGATTCAACTAATCATTAAAAAAAATATAGTTTTAATAATACTTTAATATTTACAAAATTAAATTAATTATTTAACTATTTATATTATAAAATAATCACTTCATTTAACCTAATCAAATTTCAAATTAATCTCATGAAAATTCAAAATAATATAATAAAAATTCAGTTAACTTTGACCACTAAAATTGATTCTAAGTATAAATGAAAACTTTTTAACTTTAACTTCAATAAATAATGCATGACACAAATAAAAAATAATAAACTACATAAATTGTATAGAAAACACCACATCCTTCCTATCATATTATCTTTACTCAAAATCTTCTTATATATTTGTCCTTTCCTTTCTTTCCCTTCCCTCTAAATCGTTAAACACTCTATTCTCTATCTCTTTTATAATAATTATAAATTTCATTGACATAATATTTATAATAATTGTAAGTTTTATTAATATAATACATATAAAAAAAATGAAATTTTGATTTGTTATAAAGGAGGTGGTGGTGGTGGTGAGACCAAACTTTGGTCTACCGGACCTAAAGAAATGAATTATTTAGTTTGATTTAAGATTTTATTCCTATGCTCAAAAAGCTTGGAGAGAAGCCTCCCGAGCTCACTGCAATTTTGACAACGTAAAAGGCTAGAAAGGTCAGTATTGCAACAAAGATTTTGAAACTGAGATCTAATGTGGTTGTATGCGGAGCACTCTAAGAGGAAGTGATTTTCATCCTCAATGTTCATATTCTCACAAAGATGACAAAGTGATAATAAATAATAATTCTTTATTTAATATTTTATTATTATTTTTAAAATAAAAATATAAAAAATATATATTATGTGTTATAGTTTCAAAATTTAAATTAATTATTTATAAATTATTTGAAAATTAATAATTCTAAATATGGTATTGATTAAATTTTATTAATGTGAAAAATGATTTAATAAATCTTTAATAAAAAACTATTTAATATTTTATTTCTATATCTAAAAAACATTTATAAAATCACTTCAGAATTATATATATAATATACTATACATTATAATGTGATATTATATATATATATATATATATATATATATATATATATATATATATATATATATATATATATATATATTCTTGTTAGTGAATTTTATTGAAAAAAGAGACGTATTATATTGATAGCTTCACTAGACATTGATTCTCTATTGAGAAAGCTAACTCGTTAGACCAGGTTTACTTAGAAACTCAAAATTACATATGGACATTGGGATAGTCCTCATAACATGATTGGATACACAATTACATCCCTTTTAGCTATAATCACCATTAACGTTGAATCTTTGCATGGCCATTGACTATGAACAAAAAAAACTAGCAGAGTAAACCTCAAAACAAGAAGTGAAACCTCGATAGAATTGGTATAAAAGGTGACTGTCATATCTAAGAAAAAACCCAAAGACCTTCGAAGGCTTGAAGTGAGATTCAAGGAGATGAGAGAACCAAGGAGACCATACCATCATCACCGCATCCATGTAGGAGTAGCAAGAAACATTGAGCCTTTAGTCAGAGATGATAATTGGTGAGAGGGACAATGATTTTCCTTGCGGAGAGATAGGTACTGGTGGAGTGACGGTCAGGGGAAGAACATTGATGACAACCATGGATTCTTGCTTCTCTGCTGACTCGGTCTCTGAATCATAGACTACAAATTTCTCCACTCTTACTAGTTTGGTCCCAATGTCATCAAGGCTAAACCGGATGTTGCGAAGAATCCTTTTGATATCTTCTTGACCTACAAACAATTTGTAGTTGTCAACCATATTTTCCCTTAGAACCATGTGAAACAAGGTAAGCTAGTTTTGGATGCAAAGTTATAGAGTGTAAGAAATATAGGCAATGTTTCCTAAAACAGCTTAGATCAAGAATCTAGTTTAGTCGGTCTCCTACAACCTTTGAGTTAGAGAAATAGGGTCTTTCACCAAATTATTTTGACTACATGAGAAGAATCTCTCTCCCTACCTCCGAAGAGATGGAGTTGAAATAATTCATCATTGATTCTTATCTAAAGAATCGACATCGAGAGGAGGAAGATCTTTGTTGGGTGCGTGTTATATTCTTTCCATGGCTAGCCCCACGCATAGGGGGCCGATAACCCCCTGTTTGTTGTGTCAAGTGCAGCAGGGGGGCGGCAGCGCCCCGGGGAAAATTCTTTTGGACCCTATATTAGGTGTGTAGAAAATCTTTGATAGGTTAACCCGATAATGCAATATAAATCAAAGCAAAATACTATAGCCTACTTCTACTATCAATTTGCAAAAGCATAAAGATCGAGCTGAACAATATAACCAGAAGAAGAAGAATCAATGGCACAATACACATGAAAACACTTTGGGGAAATCCTCAGACAAAAACCTCACACTATTTTATTATCATACATGGTGGAAATACATAGGAATTATACAAAGCCTTAGCTCTCACAGCTAGCCAGCTCTCAGTACAATCCTCATAGATGCTCACATGCAATCTTGGCTTCTCTCCAGCCTTCCTCTCTTCCCTCCAAGCTCCTATTTCCTTGCAATGTTCCTTGTGGATGATTAGCATTTTACCAACTAGAAAACCAGCCTTCAAAACTGCGCAATCCTCAAGGATGAATCCTTGACTGCATGCATGAGTTTTCTCCATGAGAAAACACATGCAATTGATAGTACATTGTCCTTGAACATTAATCTCAATTGGGTCTTTCTCATAATAGACATGCATGAGTTTCTGATGAGGGAATATTCAGTTAACTAGAGTAGCACGAGTTGAGTGCATTAATGCATCAACTAACTGTTAACTCACTATTAGTTCCTCAAACAGTTTGGAACTAATTTAATTGGACTTAACTCAGTAAACTGAGTTAACTAATTACAACTCAAATATAACTCAATCTTATCTCCTTAATTTAAGGGATAACTCTTGCATGACTTCATAAAGACTTCTAACTTGAATTTCTCCAACTAATTAATTTAAAATAAATTAATTAATTATTTCCAAGTAGTTGTTAATACTAAATTCAATTTTAATTCACAATTTAATTTAAGGACAAATTAAATTGGAATATTCTTGTTGCCATATTTCAACGTGGGTGAACCTACCTATGGTTTTTTGCATGGTTTTTGCACATGGTTTTGGGCATGATGGTTTTCTGTCCAAGGTATTTTTGTAGATCCGGTCAAGGGAACTACAGTTATTTTCTAATCCAGGTATAATGGATTGGGATTTATGGATGCTTCGACATGTATATATATGTATTGTAACATTGAAAGGAATATGATGAAAATTCAATCTGGTAGTCCCAGTTTTGGGATCCAGGGGAAAATCTCTGTGTATATCTATTTTATGTTTTATGCTCTCACCATTATTCATTTTCTATTTTTAGAATTCATATGCAGGTAATTTTTGTATGAGGTTAAAACCTACATTTGGTATCAGAGTTGTTTTGGCTTCAAGGGGATGCATTTGTTGTTGGGGGGTTTTTCTCGGGCCTGTGGTAGACCCTTTTCAGTGGGAGATCTGCGGGATCAATTCTTGTGGTGAAAGAAGATGGCGAGCAGTGGAAAGATAGAGATTGATAAATTTAATGGTAAAAGTTTTGAGTTGTGGAAACTCAAGATGGAGGACCTATTGGTGGATAAATATCAGTGGATTGCGGTAGATCCAAGTACTAAACCAATGACAATGTCAGCTGAAGAGTGGATGAAGTTGGATCGGAAGGAAACGAGAACAATACGGTTGTGTATCTCATATTCGGTATTGTTGAATGTATCAGGGGAAGCTTCGATGAAGGCTTTGTGGGACAAGTTAGGGACTTTGTACCAATCTAAGTTTCTGGTGAATAAATTGTTCCTACGAAAAAAGTTGTATAACCTGAGGATGAAGGATGGAGACTTAGTGACAGAGAATTTGAACACCTTCAATATTGTGGTAAGCCAGTTGTTATATATTGATATAAAAATTTTAGATGAGGATAAGTGCATCAATTTGTTGTGTTCTCTACCAAATTCGTGGGCTAGTATGGTTGTTGCAATAGGTAGCAATGTGACTGCCCTGCAATTTGATGAAATAGTCTCATCCTTGTTGTTGGAGGAGATGAGACAGAAAAATACAGAGGGCCAGAATGGTGGTGACATGTCTGTATAAGGATGGTCCCAGAATAGAAACAAAAATAAATCCTTGAGTGGGATAGCTAAATCTAGAGGGAGACCTAAATCTCTAGGAAAACCTATAAAGGTGTAATGGAAATGCGGAAAGGGAGGACACTTCAAAAAGAACAGTAGATCTAAAGCTCATGAGAAAGAAAGGGATATGATGATGCTCCTTCTACAGAGGTGAAAACCACCTCAGATGAAGGTGGGGATGTGTACTTGGCTTCTTCTTCAAGTACACATGTAGATCATGAGGCATGCTTGATTGACTCACGTGCATCCTTTCACTTCACTCCCCACAGGGAGTGGTTCTGCGAGTATGATAAATATGATGGCGGTGATGTCTTTTTAGGGGATGATAGGAAGGCTAGAATCGTCAGTTGTGGAAAATTCAAGTTGAAGTTGCAAGATGGAAGGATTAGAACACTTCCGGGTGTTCTGCATATTCCTTCATTGGCTAGAAATTTGATTTCTGTAAGCAAGCTGGACGATGTAGGTGTAAAAATAGTGTTCAAGAAAGATACTTGCAAGATGGTATGGGGATCATTGGTATTGATGTGGGGAGTTCGGATTGGAACTCTGTACAAGCTTCAGGGTAGCACTATTATTTATGGATGCAACAATTAAGTGGTCCCTGAAAGTGGAGCAGAAAATCTAGTGGTCTCTTGAGAAAAGACCATGCTATGGCATCAAAGGTCTGGACATATTTGAGAGAAGGGCTTTTGAATACTTCATGCTAGTGGTATGATAGAAGGTATATCTAATTTCTCTTTGTATTTTTATTTACGTGAAAATTTCATTTATGGGAAGTAGAATCGGGTGAGTTTCCCCTCTAGTGCTAAGAGCACGAAACATATATTAGAGTTTGTGCACAATGATGTGTTTGGACCTATGTCGGTTCCATCACTGGGTAAGTTTATGTACTATGTATCATTTATAGATGACTTCTCAAGGAATACATGGATATATTTACACATGAAGAAATCTGAAGTCTTTGACAGGTTTAAAGAATTTAAGGCTTTGGTGGAAAACCAGATAGAGAAGAAGATAAGGGTGTTGAGGATAGATAACGGTGGAGAGTTTTGCAAGAAGGAATTTGAAGAGTTCTATAAGAAGTGTGGTATATTACAGTAGAAGACTACTCCATACACACCTTAGAAAAATGGATTTACATAAAGAATGAAAAAGACATTGATGGAAAAGGAAAGAAGCATGCTCAGTGGTGCCAGTTTAGGACAGGAATTATGGGCAGAGGTGGTGGAGACTGCATGTTATCTGGTCAATAGATCACCTTCATCAGCGTTGGAGAATAAAACTCCAGAAGAGGTATGGAATGGTAAGAAACCCTCTCTTTCACATATTAGGGTATTTGGATGTGATGCATATGTACATGCTCCAAAGGAGAAATGAACCAAGTTGGATAGTAAATTTGAAAGGTGCATCTTTAGTGGGTATAAGGATGGTTTAAAAATTTATAAGCTTTGGAACCCAGAAACAAGGGAATTTGTGTACAGTCATGATGTGGTGTTTAGAGAGGTGAAAGACATTACTAAACATGAAGTCCTACCAAAGGAACCTGAGAAGATAGAGTTTGAGCTAAAGGAGGAGGAATCATACTCTACAGCAGAAGAGGAATCAGAAGATGAAGAGCCACAAACTCTGGCTATGAGAAGATCAGTTCGAGAAAGAAGGAAATCAAAAATGTATGGTCCAACTACTTTCTATTCAAATTTTGATTTATCTATTACTGATGATGATCCTAGAACTATCAAGGAAGCAGTAGATTCAGAGGATGGAAAACTATGGAAAGAGGCAATGGTTGATGAAATGACATCTTTGCACAAAAATGAGGCTTTGGATCTGGTGGAGTTGTCGGCTGGAAGGAAATCCATTGGTAGAAAATGGGTTTTTAAGAAGAATATGAATGCAGAAGGCAAGGTGGATAAATACAAAGCTTGGTTGGTAGTAAAAGGTTATTCCCAGGTGCCAGGAATTGATTTTGGTGATATTGTTTCTCCTCTTGCCAAGGTAGCTTCTATTCGATTACTTTTATCTGTTGCTGTTGTTTTTTATTTTGAGGTAGAACAGATGGATGTGAAGACAACATTTATTCACGGGGATTTTGAAGAAGAGATCTACATGAAGCAACCTGAAGGCTTTACGGTGAAGGTTAAGAAAGAACTGGTATGCAGGTTAAAAATGTCTCTGTATGGGTTAAAACAGTCACCTAGGATGTGGTATCAGAAATTTTATACATATATACGGGGACTTGGCTTCACCAGAAGAAAAGAGATCTCTGTGTGTATTTTAAATTAATTGGTGATCATGTTATTTATTTGGTCTTGAAATTATCCAGGAATTGAAGACCCAATTTTCCTCCAAATTTAACATTAAATATCTTGGTGTTGCACACTATATTTTGGGCATGGAAATTAAATGAAATCGGAAAAAAATGATGCTCTGGTTAAACCAAAGGAAGTATGTCGAAACAATATTGAAGAGGTTTAATATGAAACATAGTAAATTGGTGAAGGCTCCTATTCCTGTAAGTGTAAATTTATCCATTGAACAATGTCCCAAGACACAAGAAGAGGAAGAGGACATGTCCCATTTTCCATACACAAGTGCAGTCGGTAACTTGATGTATGAAATGGTATGTACTAGACAATACATTGCACATGCAGTTGGAGTAATGAGTAGATTTATGTCAAAACTAGGAAAGAAGTATTGGACAACAATGAAGCGGGTTTTCAGGTGTTTGCATGGCACCAGTGATTATGGTTTGTTCTACCAAGGAAGACTAGGATTGGATAGAGTTTTGCACATCTGTGGATTTGTTGATGTAGACTAGGCTGGAGATATGGATCAAAGAAGATCTACAAGGGTATGTATTTAACTTGTTTGGAGGTGTAGTCATCTGGATGACCAAGAGACAATCTGTAGTGGCACTTTCAACTATAGAAGCAGAATACATGGTAGCCACTCATGCAAGCAAGGAAGCAATTTGGTTGTAGATATTATGTTCAAGTATGGGGATGTTACAACGAGCTATAAGGATAGACTGTGACAACCAAAGTGTAATTTTTTTGTCAAATATCCCTGCTTATCATTCAAAGACAAAGCACATTGATGTTTAGTGTCACTTTTGTGAGGGATATGGTTGAGGACAAAAAGGTGTTACTGGTAAAGGTGGACACTTTGAAGAATACTGCAGATGCATTGACAAAGTCTGTGAGCACTGAGAAGTTCTCTTGGTGTAGAGAAACAATGGGTGTTGTAGGGGAGGACCAATGACTAAGCTCTCCTATGGCCCCTTGTGGATAGAAAACAACAAGTTGGAGAATGTTGGGTGTGTGTCACATTCTTTCCACGACTAGCCCCATGAGTGTGGGGGGCGGGGGGGAGAGGTCATAGGGGGGTGATAGCCCCCCTAGTTTGTTGCGCCAGGTATAGCAGGGAGGTCACGGGGGGGCTGTAGCCCCCCTTGTTAGGGGGTTTGAGGGGGCGGTATCCCCCCTCTACGGGGTCTAGGGCAGTGCCCCCGAGAAATTTGTTTTGGACCCTATATTAGGTGGGTGAACCTACCTATGGTTTTGTGCATGGTTTTCGCACATGGTTTTGGGCATGATGTTTTTCTGTCCATGGTACTTTTTAGATCTGGTCAAGGGAACTACTCAGGATTAATGGATTGGGGTTTATGGATGTTTCGGCATGTATATATATGTATTGTAACATTAAAAGGAATATAACGAAAAATCAATCTGGTAGTCCCAGTTTTGGGATCCATAGGAAAATATTTATGTATATTTGTTTTAAGTTTTATGCTCTCACCATTATTTATTTTCTATTTTTAGAATTCGTATGCAGGTAATTTATGTATGGGGTTAAAACCTACAAGCTTGTCAGTCCTCCTCTACGACTTAGAATTCATTGTTGAGGAGCCATAAGAGCGGAGATGCAAACATAAAAATGACTAAAGGAATGACCCCAGAAAGGATGTGAACCAAGCCAAGGGTTACCACCAGTAAGATAGTCAGGGACCGAGACCCCAACTATGAAGTGCCATCTAGTAAGGAAAAATAAAAGGTGGGGGTAATTTACTACAATATATGATAATCAGTTGGAACCATAAGGAACCCCCGAAACTCAACACCTCCATAGACATTTTAGGTAAACTTCTTATAATTTTAGAAATAAATTGAGAAAAGAAGGTGGTATGACTAGAGCCAACTAGGGCCAGTGGCCAACTCACCCTATCAAAACTAGATAAAAAACAAACCTGGGTACCAAACCCGACATACCAAGACAAGGAAATTGAAAGATATGTCGGTAGGGTTTGAGCCTTGGAGCAATGACGATGGTAGGACTATCACGACTTTAAAGGAAGGACCCATCCTAGTGTTATGTACAAAAAGCACAAAAAAGAGTTGAGGTCCACGAGAGATTAAGCGTACTAGAACCTAAAACATAAAAAATAGAGATGCATCATAAGAAAGAAAGATACCCAGTGAAATGGAGTAGGGGAAAGGCATATACCAAAGGTCACAAAAGTTTGGGAGACCCTCTTTGCCACCCCAAAAAATGTAAAGGTTTCATCACCCACAAGAATACCTCATGCAGATATAAATGGCTCATGATAACAAAAATATCGATGCCTGAAAGATGTTAGCAATGATTGTGGGGTCGTAGAAGGGACATTTGGCATGCTCGTCACACCCTTGAAAACCTCCAATCCACCCAAACATCATGCACTCATCAATGAGCTCAGAGATTGTGATGTTAGGAGTTCCCAAATGATCCACCAATCGATCTAATAGGATACATGCCATATCTACAACTGCGTGGAAAAACCTAATGCAAAATGTGTTATCGTACATCAACCATTTGTCTACATTTATAAAGAAGAGACTCCTTTAAAAGGCCCAAAACCTTGGTTTCCAACAGTCGCCACATAGTGATCTTAAATGGCCAAGTGGAAGGAATAGTCTTGTTGTCTGTGACCACCAACCCTCGCACCAATCTCCGGCTTGGCATGGAAATCATTCCCCTTATCACTATCTTACTATTGAGGTTCACCCCAAAAAATATATATATATATATAGATATACTCTTAATATTTTTCCCATCTAAATTTTTTTATACATAATAAACATTATTATATACTTCTTTATGATCTTATTTTTTTGTATACATAATAAACCTTAATTTTATTTGCAAGATAAAATATTATTTCTCATCCTCACATTTTGCATTCTGTAATTTAACTTCTTAAATGTGAATATTTAAGAAAACATTTGTCACATTTTAAAAAGTTTTGTACGATTAAACACATTTTTGTTTGTAAGCATGGTAGTACCTTTACATTCAATCATTTCAATAATTAAGCAGATTACAATCATAAAAAATGTTCAATGGCCTCAACCTGCCCAATTAGAAACCAGGTCTATTGGCCATCGAACTGCATTATAATCCATCTGAAACATAAATAGTCTAATTCTTTCTATCCAAGCCTTATAAGACTTATAGTTTGTAAACCATCTAGTAAACATAAAACTATAAACATAAATTCTACCCAACATATACATCAAAATATAAGCCAAAAATTATCAAACATGACTTCCAGCAACTAGTCATCTAACAATTCCACCGGAGCAGGAACTTTTGTACTTGAACATGGCAGTTTAGATTGGGGCAAACATGGAATGTGGCGCTCAATGCAACTAAGGCGGGCATTCTGGTGCTGTTGCTAGATTTGAATTAGCTGGAGTTTTTCTTTAATGTCTCTGAGACTCAGATCAGAATCCACATTTGCAACTATGTTGAGGGAGGAAACCATTGCTTTAGTCATAATACATTTCATAAGCCAAAAACGATGAACAGGCCATTTATACAAAGTGAGGTGACCACGAGTATAACCAGTGTCAGGGATCAAATCACTCTAACCCTTTGTCAATGGCTCAATCTCAGCTTCAATTTTAATTCTTCCTCCCAGGTCAAAATCAAATTATTCACCTGGGTTGGGGTTTTTAGTGTCGGTATCTTCATCCCTCCATCAGTGATCAAATTCTCTTGTTGCATTGCATGTTAGGTGTCTCATCCGATCAGCTGCATTCCATTAGGGTCATGGATCATCTGATGGTAGTGGCATATTATACATTTTCCCTCATGATCTTTACCTGCTAGCTCATTTTAATACATTCAGGTCATTTGCAGTCATTTTTTGTCCTAAAATCTGCAAAAGTAATTTTTAGGGTTTTAGGTCTCATTAGGTCTAGGGTTTTGTCAATAAGGTATTGTAAACATTCAATAATGGTCAGCAGGCACATGAGTAGATCAAATAAAGTCTCAGCAACAAAAATTTCAATAATCACATGCTCAGTGATTCATTTTTCCTCAAAACCCTATTTTGAGGAAAAACAGAGTTTTTTATATTTTATGTACAAAATTTCATGTAATTTCATTTTTTCTATATGTAATAATTTCAAGAGGCAGCCCTGGTCACCTTGCCAAGCCTCTGCACTCTAGTTCCTACAAAAGAAACAAAATTTCAAAGCATTTAGTCCATTAAAGGAAAAAAAGTAAAACAAATTGCCCAAAACAGAGTTTAAAAAAGCAAGTGAAAGACAAACATTAGGAAAGTGGGTTATCATAAGTCAAAAATTAAAATCATTGGTATATAAAGTTTTTTCATGGCAAGGAAGCTCATTTGTATGCCAAAGGAGAGGAGAGAAAGCACAAATCGTGTTTTTGAGCCAGGGGAGCGATTTTGCATCCATACAGTGAAAATTTGCAAGCGCGACGCACCTGGGTCAAGGCGTGGTGCACTTGGCCTGCACGGTGCACACAGAGCACAGTCTACATTGAAATTTTTAACTGGCATGACGCACCAGAGAGGTGCGGCGCACCTGTCAGTGGGCGCAGTGCACCAGTCTTCAAGGCCCGAACTTCATCTAAATCTTCCTCCAAAGCTCTCAAATCGCAAATTTTTCATTTCACAAGTAAGTTGACACCCCCATACTACCAATGTATGAGTTTTCATCAGTGTTTATGGTGATTCAATAGGGAAAAATTTAAACCCTAGTTCCTTGCATAGTTTGTTGAAAAAAGCTGCCTAGGGTTTGTAAATTACTGTTTTTGCTGTCTAAATCCCACCCCTACCATTTTCACTCCCTCACTACATTTCATTCACCTCTTTTATCCTTCCATTTTCCACTTACACTTACCTATTCCCCCTATCCCTAAAACTAATAACCCTAATCCCTACCTTCACTTATCCCAAACCCTAATTAACAACCCTAAACCCTAAATATTATTCCCCTAACCCTTCCATTCCCCAAAAACTCAACAAGCAGCATCCCCAACCCCTCATTCACAGTCCCTTCACAGTCCTTATCATCAATCCCTATCTTTTAGCAGCAAATACCTATTGTCACTCTAAAATATCTTCATACTCATCTAAAAAAACTCAAGCATTGGAAAACATGGAATCATATTCTTCTTATGACAGAAATGAGGAAACAGTCAGTGACTCCTCCAAAGAAATTCATGCACCAAGGAGACATCAAAAGAGTGGAAAACATAATCGGGAGAAGCCTACTTGACTTACTGAGTTGTTGGCTTGTCCTCTTGCTGTGACATGCTTCCAACATCAATCTTGTTATCAATTTTGTGAGATGGTGGAAAGAGTCAAATACCACCATGAGCTTGCCAGACTCTTTGTGCTCCATCTTCACAATGGCCAGGTCAATTTGGCAGGTGTGACATTCACCTTGACACCTGAGACTATAGCTCAAGAAACTGGTATTCTGAACGTAGGTGAGCAGTGGAATAAGGGGCAACTGGTGGACAAAGATCATTATGAGCCTTATATCAAGGCTAGTTTTCAGAGACATGTTAGTAGGGTCTTCCCTTTCAAGTACCTACAGGACACATATGCTCCCCTTATGAAACTCATAATCAAATATTTCAGCTGTGAGGGCAGATTTTCTCGCTTATACACCTATCATATCAGATTGTTGATGCATTTCACTAGGGTGAGGATGATGAACCTCCCCTATTTCATTTGCCGGAATATTGAGAAAATGACCACATTGGTGCAAAGGAAGCCTCCTCATCAGTAGTATAACAGCATCTATCACTTTGCATTAATCAAGATTGTCGTTTTGCATCAGCTTAGTTTATTGAATGTTTCATGGGAGGATTTCATTTCACATGAGGTATTTACAGGTCCTCAAGTGCCCCCATTAGTTTTTCATGAAGCAGGAGAACCTTCACATCAACAAGAGGTGCATGAGAGACAAACTATTAGTGTGCTAGTGTTTGTCACTTACCAAAAGGGCACTAGAAGGTTGTTTGCAGCAGCAAAACGAGTACTATCTCCACCCGGGGTGGAAGGGGTCTTGTTTCCTTCATCAGCAGAGCAGGTACAGGACAAGGGTAAGAAGCCATTACATGATAAGGGACCTTTAGAAGGTCAATAGGAAAATTTCATTCTCAGTTAGGATGATGACACTAACTTGAGCTCGAAGCTCAAGGAGATCATTCAGGAGCAGCAAGATGACATTCATCACTTTTCTCTCAACCTGGAAAGAGCCAAGTGGATAATAAATTATCTTGAGTAGAGGAACAAATAGTTAGAGGATCAACAAACCATCATGGAGCTCCAAAACATAAGAGAAAATCGGCAAGCTGCCAAGAGGAAGAAAGTCAAGTTGACACCACTTGAACAAGAAATTGAAGCTGATCATGAATCTTGGCTTGAGAGGATAAACATGCACTTGGAAAAGATGTTGGAGAAGGCCAACAGAGAGAAAAAGATGTTGAGGCACATGGCCTACCACTACTTGGCAAGAAACAAAGCTTGCAAAGTGAGAATTAGGACTTTGAAAGCCAAGTTGAGGAAAGCATTGAGGAAGAGAAAAGAGCAAGACAAGCTCCAAATCTTGGCTGAGGCTTCCTTAGCCCAACATAGCACTTGATGCAGGACACTCAGCCCAAATTTCAAGAGATTTGGGATAATTTTTGTAAATTTTGAATTTTTAGAGTAAAAAACAGGTTTTTCTGCCTGGTGCTCCGCACCACCTGGAGTTCGCTTTTGCTAGGGACCTCCTTTGGAGGAAAACTTATCATTTTTGGATTCCTCGGGAAAAAATGTGAATGCTCACACATGGCCAAGAAATTTTGACAAGTTTTGAGCTTATAAAAGGGTCAAAAACACCTCAAAAATGCCCTTTCTGCCCATTTTTGGCCACATAGGAAGCAGTGTTGGGAGAACTCATTGTTGGAGGGGAAAATGGACACCAAATTTAGAAATTCCACTTGTTCTGGAAAGTAGACAGGTAGAAATTTCCAACAAGCCCACTTGGAGCAAATTTTGTGCACGGGAAGACCTCCAAAATTAGCTACAAAGTAGCGCGGCGCACAGGGACAAGAGCGCGGTGCACATAATGAAAATTTGTCATTTTGGCCAAAAAAACTCTGTTTTTCGCCTAGTTTTTTCTCAGTTTGACTTTTCTCTCTCTAATATTCAAACTCATGATGTAATTTGATGTAACGTTATGGATTTTGATGTAAATATGCTAAAATTTCACTCATGGAGGTAGATACATCATGAAAAGGTAGTTTGCAACTGAGTGAATCAGTTTCCTAGGTTGTAGAGGCAAGTTGTTCCACTGCCTACTTTTCAGTTCTTAGTTTAGATCTTGTTGAAACAGCTCATAAACTCATGAATTCGACCCCTAAAGCCTAGCATGAGTTTTTTGTTGCCTATATCTAGTAGTTTTTCAGTCATTGGAAAAGGTTGGACTCTTGTGAATGCTTTGAGCATTATTGTACATTCATCTCTGCAGTTTGGCAAAGGAATAGACCAGGGTTTGCAGCACTTTGTGGGATTCTTGTGGCAACTTGATTTGGTATTGTTTTTCCTTCTGTAATTGCAAGTTTACATGTGTTTATGTATGTCATCATCTCTCTATGTTCATCTTAACTAAATGAAATAAGGATAAAGGTAGAATTCTTTGAAGTTGCAGTGCCCTACCTAGGGTTTGTTTAGTTATTTATGTTTTCAGCTATTTGAAGAGGATCTCTGAGACTTTCATGCCCTCTCCAACTCCTCACCAGTCTTAGAGCTCTCCATCTCACTCAATTTGAAGTACTAAACCATTTTCCTACCTTGTCCCATAGAGATCTCTGCAAGACTGTGTCCATTCCCTGGACCCAAATCTGCCTTTCACATTTGAGCCAGCAAAACAAAATTAAATTCAATCAAACTCCTTAGAGAATATACCTAGCCTAAAATTAGTCTTTACATCAGTCATATCAAGCCTTATTGATCATATTCTTCTGATATTGACAGGGAGAGAGCCCTCTCCCGACCTAGTAGGGCTAGCTACCAGGTTAAGCGTGGTTTGATGTTACCCTAGATCCTACCTTTCTCAGCCTGAGGTAGATTTAGGCCCTAATAGGGGTCACTACATAATAGGCCTGGATAGTATTATGTAAAATCTCAGCATTTATTTTCCTGCTATGATGGCACAAAGTCTTACCGGACGTCGAGCCTGTTTCCTTTCCCTTGCCACCTTGATTCTTGTGACCATGACCTTCGTGGCCAGAGGCACCACCACCAAGAGGATTCTTTTCCATTATGAGCAGAACCGACCACCCTTCATTAGATTTCTCTCACCTTCCCACACTTGAGACCCAACCCACTGTGCAGAGGCCGGAGGGAGAAGCGACTTAGGCAGACCTAGAGTAACAAAAATACATAAAACCACTTGAAAATCAAAAACAAAATTAATGGGAGGGCATAAGAACAAAGGTAGCACCGAACAAAACTTCAAGACACCATAAATCCACCACCCGAGCCAATACACAGAGACAAATAAGAACCCTCCCGGAGTGTGAGGCACCTTCTGAATGAGAACAACAACCCCCTTGCACCCTTGAGACCAGCGTCCATAGACTCGGCCTTGTCAAAAAATATGAACCCTTACTCTCCACAAGGTTTTCCAGTGCAGTTCTAACTTGAAATGGTAAGGACCACATTCAGCATGTAGAGGAAACATAATAAAAAAGACCCAGAAACTAGTAATCATGCCCATACGAGATAGTAAATTGCCAAAAAAGATGAATATCGACATAACATAGTCGAGAAAGCTATATATTTTAGTCACAAAAACTTCCAAATTAACCATTGTTCCTTTTCCCCTCCAAACGCGAGGCAAATCATGAATTGCAACCCCCAACCCGGGGAATAGGATAAGCATGGAAACATACCAGACTATGTGCACCAACCGCGAGTAGAGACAGACTGCTACCAAGTGTTCTCCCTGTGTTCCAAGTGCCATGAACCAGCAAAATAGTTTCCTTAAGCTCCCTAAGATATTGGTGACACCAACTTGATAGTCAAACAAATGTTCTCAAATGAACCTTGCTCCCACCACCTGTAATTGTAATGGCCTGCCAAACTGCACATCGTGGATCCATTGTGATCTACGACCCTTCATATCATTAAGATGGGAGAGCGTGTGAGGGTGTGGGAAAGACCTACCCCCATCCTGAGCATTTAAGCGATCAATCATGTCAATGATCCCCATACGGATCTCTAGCTATCTCGCACCCCAACCGGGGGTACGATTAAACACATCAATTTTATGGTACGATTAAAAACATCAATTTTATGGTATGATTAAGCACATCTGGTATGTGTTGGGTTGTGTTATATTATTTCCACGACTACCCCACGAAATTTTTTTTGGACCCTGTATTAGGTGGGCAGATCTACCTATGGTTTTGTGCATGGATTTCACACATGTTTTTGGGCATGATGGTTTTTTTCCATGGTATTTTGTAGATCTATTCAAGGGAACTACAATTATGTTCTAATCCAGGGTTAATGGATTGGGGTTTATGGATGCTTTGACATGTATATATATGTATTGTAACATTAAAAGGAACATAATGAAAAATCAATTTGGTAGTCCCAGCTTTGGGATCCAGGGGAAAATTTTCTATGTATATATGTTTTATGTTTTATGCTCTCGCCCTTGTTTATTTTCTATTTTTAGAATTCGTATGCAGGTAATTACTATACAGGGTTAAAACCTACATTTGGTATCAGAGTTGTTTTGGCTTCAAGGGGCGCTTTTGCTGCTGAGGAGTTTTTTGCTCGAGCCTGTGGTAGACCCTATTCAGTGGGATATCTGCAGGATCAATTCTTGTGGTGGAAGAAGATGGCGAGTAGTGGAAAGATAGAGAATGAGAAATTTAATGGTCATAATTTTGAGCTGTTGAAACTCAATATGGAGGATCTGCTAGTGGATAAAGATCAGTGGATCAAAGTAGATCTGGGTACTAAACCAACAGCGAGGTCAGTTGAAGACTAGGCGAAGTTGGATCAGAAGGCAAAGAGAACAATATGATTGTGTGTTTGAGATTTAGTATTGCTGAATGTATCAGGGGAAGCTTTGGCGAAGGCTTTGTGGGACAAGTTAGGGACTTTGTACCAATCTAAATCGCTAGAGAATAAACTTTCCCTATAGAAAAAGTTGTATAACCTGAGGATGAAAGATGGAGACTCGGTGACAGAGCATATGAACGCATTTGATATTGTGGTAATCCAGTTATTATCTATTGATATTAAAATTTATGATGAAGATAAGTGCATCAGTTTGTTGTGTTTTCTACTAAATTCATGAGATAGTTTAGTTGTTGCAATAGGTAGCAATGTAACTACCTTGCAGTTTGATGAAATAGTCCCATCCTTTCCGTCGGAGGAGATTAGATAGAAAAATATGGAGGGCCAAAATGGTGATGCCTTGCCTATACAAGGATGGTCCACGAATAGAAACAAAAATAGGTCCTCGAGTGGGAGATATAGATCTAGAGGGAGATCTAAATCTCCAGGAAAACCTGTAAATGTGTGCTAGAAATGCGGAAAAGAAATGCACTTCAAAAGGGACTATAAATATAAAGCTCCTGAGAAAGGAAAGGGATCTTATGATGCTCCTTCTGTAGAGGTGAAAACCACCTCAAATGAAGGTGGGGGTGTGTACTTGGCTTCTTCAAGTACACGTAGATCATAAGGCATGGTTGATTGACTCAAGTTCATCCGTTCACGTCACTCCCCATAGAGAGTGGTTATGTGAGTATGAGAAATATGATGGTGTTGATGTCTTCTTAGGGGATGATAGGAAGGCTAGAATCATTGGTAGCAAAAAATTCAAGTTGAAGTTGCAAGCTGGAAGGATTAGAACACTTTCGGGTGTTCTGCATATTCTTGAGAAGATAGAGTTTGAGCTAAAGGAGGAAGAATCATACTCTACGGCAGAAGAGGACTCAAAAGATGAAGAGCCACAAACTTCGGCTATAAGAAGATCAATTTGAGAAAGAAGGTAGCCAGAAAGGTATAGTCCATCTTCTTTATGTTCAAAATTTTCTTTATCTACTACTGATGATGATCCCAGTACTGTCAGGGAAGTAGTAGATCCAGAGGATGGAAAACTATGGAAAGAGGCCATGGTTGATGAAATGGCATCTTTGCACAAAAATGAGGCTTGGGGTCTGGTGGAGTTGCCGGCTGGAAGGAAACCCATTGGCAGCAAATGGGTGTTTAAGAAGAACATGAATTCAAAAGAAAAGGTGGAGAAACACAAATCTCGGTTGGTAGCAAAAGGTTATTCCTAGGTGGTGGGAATTGATTTTGGTGATATTTTTTCTCTTGTTGCCAAGATAGATTCTATTAGATTAATTTAATCTGTTGTTTCTGCTTTTGATTTTGAGGTAGAATATATGGATGTGAATACAATGTTTCTTCATATGGATCTGGAAGAAGAGATCTACATGAAGTAACCTGAAGGCTTTGCGATGAAGGGTAGAAAGAATTGGTATGCAAGTTAAAAAAGTCTCTATATGGGTTAAAACAGTCACCAAGGATGTGGTATCAGAAATTTGATACATTTATACGCGGACTTGGCTTCACCAAAAGAAAAGAAGATCACTGTGTGTATTTTAAATTAATTGGTGACCGTGTTATTTATCAGTCTTGTATGTGGATGATATGTTGTTGGTTGGAAATGACAAAGAAATTATCCAGGATTTGAAGACCCAACTGTCCTCCAAATTCGACATGAAAGATCTTGGTGCTACAAACTATATTTTGGGCATGGAAATTAAACGAGATTGGGCAAAGAGGAAGCTCTGGTTAAACTAGAGGAAGTATGTTGAGACAATACTGCAGAGGTTTAATATGCAGGATAGTAAACCGGTGAAGGTTCCTATTCCTATAGGTGTAAATTTATCCATTGAACAGTGTCCCAAGACACAAGAAGAGGAAGAGGACATGTCCCATGTTCCATATGCAAGTGCAGTCAGTAGCCTAATGTATGAAATGGTCTGTACTTGACTAGACATCACACATGCAGTGGGAGTATTGAGCATATTTATGTCAAAACCAAGGAAGGAGAATTGGACAACAGTGAAGCGGGTTTTCAAGTATTTGCGTGGCACTAGTGATTATGGTTTGTGCTACTAAGGATGACCAGGATTGGACAAAGTTTTGGAAATCCATGGCTTTGTTGATGCAGACTGGGTTAAAGATCTAGATCAGTGAAGATCTACAACTGGGTATGTGTTTAACCTATTTGGAGGTGTAGTCAGTTGCATGAGTAAGAGACAGTCTATAGTGGCACTTTCAACTACAGAGGCAGAATACATGGCAGCCACTCATGCAAGAAAGGAAGCAATTTTGCTACAGAGATTGTGTTCAAGTATGGGGTTAGTACAGTGAGATATAAGGATAGATTGTGATATCCAAAATGCAATTTTCTTGGCATAGAAACTTGCTTATTATTCAAAGACAAAGCACATTGATGTTCAGTATCACTTTGTGAGGGATATGGTTGAGGACAAAAAGGTGTTGCTGGTAAAGGTGGACACTTTAAAGAATACTACAAATGCATTGACAAAGTCTGTGAGCACTGAGAAGTTCTCTTGATGTAGAGAAACAATGGGCATTACATGGTTGGATCAATTACTAAGATCTCCAGTTGCCTCCTATGGAAAGAAAATAACAAGCAGGAGAATGTTGGGTTGTGTTATGTTCTTTCCACGACTACCCCACGAAACATTTTTTGAACCCTATATTAGGTGGGCGGACCTAAATATGGTTTTTTGCATGGATTTCACACATGGTTTTGGGCATGATGGTTTTCTGTCCATGGTATTTTGTAGATCCGGTCAAGGGAACTACAGTTATGTTCTAATCAAGGGTTAATGGATTGGGGCTTATGGATGCTTCAACATGTATATATATGTATTGTAACATTGAAAGGAACATAATGAAAAATCAATCTGGTAGTCCTGGTTTTGGGATCCAGGGGAAAATTTTTGTGTATATTTGTTCTATGTTTTATGATCTCGCCATTGTTTATTTTCTATTTTTAGAATTTGTATGCAGGTAATTTCTGTATAGGATTAAAACCTACAATACGATGGCCCGTTTGCCATTATCTTTGAGATTTTCATAGCTCTTCTTGTTCAGCACATGAGAGTGTTATGCTTGTAACTTCAAGAAAGCGAGGTGAGCATGATTGGTGAGTGCTTAATGTAACTTTGTTTCCAGGTTCTCTTATTGTTAAAGGGGGGTGGTAAAATGAGCCTCTTCATGAGAGGGAACAGTCCAAACCCAAGAAGGAACAGACGCGAAAAACAACAAGGTTCTGTCCAGGATCCAACGGAATAGTCCACAGTGGATGCGATAATCATGAAAACCAAAGTTCAAGGGAGAATACATACACCACCAGCGGAGTAGTCCACATGGGGGTGATGGTCGTTAAAACCGAGAAAACATAAAGATGTGTTTCCTAATGTCTGGCGGAGTAGTCCACATGGATAGGACAACAGTGATAAACAATACAACACATATTCAACAATATGAGTACTAAAATAACTGAAGTAGTTCAACTATATTAGTATAGGTTAAGCAAACATGCACTACAAATCTTTAAAGAATATTCTTACAAACAAATACAAAACATGCATGAAAATGTGCTGGCCTGAGACAGGATTTTGAATTAAGTAAAAGATCTAAGGCACATTTATACACCATACATCACTAGCCTCAATGTTGGGACATTGGAGCCACTCCTCGCTCCTCAAAGAACATACTACAGACTCTCAAGGCTATGTGGGAGGAGAAAAGGTGAAAATTCCTTTTTCATGTACAATGATGGGGTATATATAGCCAAGGGTGAACTAACCCTTGTGACTCTTCGACTTCCGTCATGATTGTTCGACTTACATGACCCTTCAACTTCATTCGTGGGTCTCTTGGACTTCCACGTTACATTACATTGATTACAACAAGTATGGCCCATAGTAGTGTTGTGGCCGGGACAAATCATGACACAACTCAACATGACACTACTGACATGTACTGGCTGACTGTGGTGTCCATGTCAAGCTGATGTGTTGTTGAGTGATGATATGCTCTTGGTGTAACATGTCTTCACCTTCGAATGACAAAATGTGCGAGGTCTTTGATGGTCTTTGTATTTTCTTGATGGTGCATGTGAATTTTGTTGAAGTTTCTAATTTTACTTAGTTAGAAACCCTCCATGCACTTTATCTAATTTATTCCTACCTACTTGTTATCTTCCTTAACAAGTTATTTACAATGTAAATACTGAAAATAAACACTAGTGCATGCTAAACATATTGCAGATCAGCAACCAAAAGAAGCAAGAACAAACACACCACATGACACCATTATTTTTGGACCAATGTCCTCGGAAAAACCCAATGCGGGAAAACCGGTGCAGCTATCTGAGGGTTTTCTTATTAAGAAATATCAGAGTACAATATGGGTGCCGAAACTGACCAACCTAACAGAGAATTTCCTTAGTAGCTATACCTCACAGTTTGAGAGAAATCTCTTGGCTGAAACTCTAGAAAAATCCTTCCGGCAACTCCTCAGCACAAAACTGCTCTGCAACCCCAACGTCTGCCCAATCTAGACTACGTCAGCCCGTCTCTGTCTCACGCTAGCCCTGTGTCAACATTTCTTGGCCTGCGTCAGCCCCAGGAGGCCCTGTGTCAGCTTTCTGGGCCTCTGCATTAGACACGCTGAACTCTCTGGTGCTCTATGCAGCACTTGGTTTCCTCTACGTGGCCCTACGTGAGCCCTTATTGGCTCTGCGTCACTCTCCTTGGTTGTTGTGCTTCTCTCCCGACATAATCTCTGCCTTCTCTGTTTCTTTGTACTCAATGCCCCTCAGTTTCTCTCCCAATCACTGATTCTATCTCTCTTAGCAAACCCCGCTCTAGAGAATAAAATGACTGATCATCTAATTTTACTTTCCAAGTGACCCTCAAGCCCCCTCTCATACTTTTCTTGTTGACATATCAATGGCCGAGATTAAATCCCTAATCAATGACTAAGATTATATCTAGCTTGATCCATGTCTTTTGGACCACTCTAACACAGATTCATATTAATACACATTAATATTTTATTTTCCCTAAGTTTAGACTTAGAACTCCATTAAAAATATTAATTATTTTAATATCTCCTTATCTGTTTATAATCTGCCCAAACCCTTTCCGGGTATTGGAGATCTCATGTTCCCCAACCTCTCCACCAAATTTTGTGGCTAGAGCACATCTGATGCTACCCTAAATCAACACTCCCTCTTAGCGAGGACTGTGCTCTAGCAATACTCCTCACTAAGTACTACTCCGATCATCCGAAATCGGTACCTGTGCTGATGCTAGGCCTTCCTGCCCAACATCCTCTGAATTGCTACCTCCTGTACTGTTGCCCACGGTTCTGCCACTGCCACTGCTGCATCTGTACGAAAACTCCCTCTGCATCAGTGATGTTGCTGGTCCCTTCTCCCAGCACTACATCCACACTGCACCTCCTCTCATCATGCTGCATCATGCTGCCCACTGTTGCAGTGCAACTCAGTTACTGAGAAGTAAGTAATTGATCTTCCAAATGCCTCCCTGTTGGGCTAGAGACACCCACTGATGCTGAAGCTCCCTCTACTGCTGACAAGTGCTCCCACTCTAACCTCTGCGCTACTGCAACAACTCCCTACATCTCGCACCGTTGCACACCTCTCTGTGCCTTCCTGCACTGGTGCAACACTCCTATGCCTCTCACACTGCTTAGCCTACTAGCTCTGCGTTGTCTCGGGACTCCTCCACTGTAGCTCTCTCTTCTGCTCCATCCGCATTTGTCTCTACCCACTCAGTGAATCCTGCTACTCCTCGACGAGGCTCCCGTAGCAAGGTCTAATCCAAGAGGCTGGGTGCCTTGAGGATCCTGCCCCTCATCGCCTGTAGTCCACCTGAATACAACACGATGTCTCCCCACTTCTTCTCAAGTGGCGCATGTGCACTCATGGCACAATCATCGTCTATCAAAACTTCCTTCTCTGCCCGTGCTGGCACTACCTTAGTCTCAGAAGACTCTCCCTTACTCTTCTTCCTTGGATACTGGGTCGCATAATGACCTAGCTCCCCACAATGGAAGCACTTGATCTTGGAGAGATCTTTCTTCTTTCACTTCTCCTACTTTCCCTTAGATGCTAGGGCCACATCCTCCTCCTCCTGCTTGACCTTGATCCCTTTGTTATTGCTACTTGTCTTCGACTACCATTTGATCTCTTCTTAGCGAAGAGCTGCCCACATCTCATCCTAAGGTGGTGTTGTGGCCACCAACAACCCCCCTCTTTGTTTGGTATTAGCGATAACACCAAGCAAATGGGGACCCTTAATAAAAATCCAAAAAAAACATTTTATCAAAATTTTTGTATTTTAACTCCCTAAAGTTGTATCGCATCGCGAGAAGAGAGCGAAACGTTTTCCTATACGCATAATAAGCTGCGAAGAAGCGACACGAAATTCATCGCATCGCATATATTGTGAAGCACTCTTAAATGAAAAACTTAAGGAATCTCCGACGGCCGATATGCGACGTCGCATATTGCAACATCGCATAAGCAGCACACGATGATTGGATGACTAAGTGTGATCTGCGATATTGCGATCTGCGATGTTGCGATTTGCGATGAATGCGATCATCAATTCCTGCGATGACACATCTTGACGATGTGATCCTCGATACTGCGATGTGAGTCGCAGAAATCACCCATCGGAAAAATTTCCTCGGCACAGTATTCAAGGAAAGCTGTCTGTAGGCCAAAATTGGGCGCACGCCTTAAAAGAAATTAATGATTGTACGCCAAAGTATCCAAGAAGGATTGTGTTGTGTTTTTCGAAGAGTCGGTTCATTATGGGTGTCATGATTATGCATTCATTAGAGCTTAAATCTTTCATGTCAATATTTTCATCATTACTCTTTTCCTTTGCGTAAACTGTAAGACAGCAAATAACATAAAGCAATGTGCAGGAAACATCTAAGGAAAAGGGGAAAGCGTCAATGCTCGGACAACAGAGAAGAGATGCCTTCACAAACGGATGCCGCATGCAACAGGACCACAGATTCCAGAGTATCACTCAACAGATACTGATGTCAATAGGCCATCCAAAACTCAGAGTCAAAGGCGCACAAAAGCAGCATGTTTACAAAAGATCCTGAAGCTTAGACTGGGTAAAGAAAAAAGAAAAGGCGCTAAAGAAGGAAAACTCACCAGAAAAGCCTGGAACAAAGAACGGAGGCAGTTTTCAATACAGAAAATTGTTCAGAGAGCAAAGTCCCTAACTTATTCAGTCATTTGCAAGGCTGGAAACCGAAATAGCAAAAGCAGAATCATTTGAGAGAAATTCGGGTTATTACCAAGTATACACACAGTGAATACACCAAGCCAGAAGAAGATTTTCGAAAATATCTTCTAATTTACCAGAAAGTGGTGCCAGCGCTTGTTATTTCTATTTTCGTAGCTCAAACGAAAGGAGAAGACGACCAACCGACTCTTCCCAAGCGAATGTTGCATTGCTTACAGCACTAAGGAGCAAATACAGAAATGGTTAGAAATTATATTCAAGTTTTAGAAATAAATTTGCTTTAGTAGAAGGGCGGTCATTTAAAACCGTGTCCTAAATTTATGTAATTAAGATTAATTAGTTAGCAGTATTTAATCCCTTCTCAGGCATTTGGAGAAGGGTCCAGAAATTTGTCAAAAAACTTGTCCTCAGAACATGCACTTTTGCACCCTCGGAGGGGGTTTTTGATGAATGGATGGAGGAGATTTATCAATGTTTGCATTTGATATCTGCTACTGATGTTGCACTTTTGTACTCTTAGTAGATGTTAGAACAAGTAGAGATAAATCGTTGTTGCTTGAAGCTTATGAGTGGAACCAGTCATAAATGGTACTTTTATCTCTTGACCATTTCTGCTTATATTCTTAAAGTGATATACAGTTTTCGGTTGTTTATATGTTAATGCATGAATGTGTGGGTTACCATTTGGCACTTCTGTACGGTGGAGTCATTTATTTGTGTTTGATATATGAATAACTTATTATGCGATATGCTGTTCACAACTGTTTTGCTTAACTTTTTATGCAGAGTGGTTTATCTTAATTGATTTCTATTCTTATGATAGCTGAATGATCTTTATTACCAGTTATTGTTTGAAATCTCTTTAGATCGCATAATAAAAGAAATACACCCCGGGTTAGTGTAGATTAGATGTGTTGTTTCTCATTAGATTACAATAGCATAGAGTTAGTTTAGAAGTTTGAATTAAATTAGCTTTAAATACTCCTAGATCAGCATCATCCAACTCTACACACACACACACCCCTTAGATTGGGAAACTGGTCCCATTATCCCCAGTCGGACCCGCTATACCAAATGGATAAGGAGCTTCCAACCAAGGTCCGGACCGGGTGGGTATCCCCCTTGTTGTCGACCCGATTTTCGAGGTTTCAACAGGTGGGATAGTCCCTCTGCCCAGGATACTCTGGAAAAACACTTGCCAATCTTCAGAGACAACATTCAGGGTTGTCCTCACCATAAGCTCCTGATCCAGTGATGCCCCTATATTATTCAATTGGTCTTGGATCTCATTCAGTCCTCCGAGGAAGGTGTCAATCGATTGGCCCTTCTTCATCTGATACGACCTCATCTAGTTCTCAAGCAGCATTCTTATCTACACAGAAGTATGCTGGTACAGGTTCTTGAGAGCCTCCCACATCTCAACTGTCGTTTCCTTCTCGGCTATATGTGGTACCACATGATCCTTGACCCCGTCAAGGATAATGCACTTGGCCCTCGCCATCACCTCTTCGTACCTGTCATTATCATTAGGGTCGACTGGGACAACTATTACCTTTAAGGCGATGTTCTTGACATGATTCCTATCAAGCACTGATAAGATTCTGGCCTTCCAAACTGCGAAGTTTGATGCTCCATCCAGTCTATCCTAGTCTCTTACCCCGTGTAGTGCCATGACGCTCCTCTACTTCCCTCCTGGAAGTTCTCTATTCGACTCCTCTGAGTCTCTACTTCCCGTTTGGAATTTCTCTTCCGAACTCCCTCTAAGTCCTGATTTCCCTCCTGGAAATCCTTCTACCACTTGTCGAGATGCCCCCTACTCTGATCGTCTTGTGCAACTGCACTGCTGATTCGGGTTCCTCAGCTAGAAACCCTCAGTAACAACTCCTTTGACCCTGCTCTGTCAAGTATTGTTCTGACTATAGTACCTCACCAGCTCTACTTTGCAATATTCTTGCAGCCTTCTAGACCCCAACAAGTGCCTCTCTGTGAACTGCGTCAGCCCCTCTTTGCCTCACACTGGCTCTGCGTCACCCTAGGTGGGTCTGTGTCAGCCCTGGGATGCCCTGCGTCAGCCCTATGGCCCTCTGCATCAGCAACACTGGCCTCTCTGAGGCTCTGCATAGTTCCCGACTTCTTCTGCATGGCTCTGGCTGGCTTTGCGTCACACTTCCTTGGCTTCTGCACTGCTACAAACAACTTTTGTCACCTCGAGACAACTATTTTTTGTTGCTATTGCTCCCCTCAGTGAATGTCTTTTAGTCCTCCTATGATCTTCAATCATCCTCTCATACCATGTTGAAGTTTCTAATTTTAGTTAGTTAGAAAGCCTCCATGCACTTTATCTGATTTATTCCTACCTACTCGTTACCTTCCTTAACAAGTTATTTACAATGTAAATACTAAAAATAAACACTAGTGCACGCTCAACATATTACTGATCAACAACTAAAAGAAACAAGAACAAACACACTACATGACACCATTATTTTTGGACTAATGTCTCCAGAAAAACCCAATACGGGAAAACCAATGCAGCTATCTGAGTGTTTTCTTATTAAGCAATATCATAGTACAATCTGGGTGCCAAAACTGGCCTACCCAATAGAGAATTTCCTTAGCAACTATACCTCACAGTTTGAGAGAAATCTCTTGGCTGAAACTCCGGAAAAATCCTTCCGGCAGCTCCTCAGCACAAAACGGCTCTGCAACCCCAGCGTCTGCCCAATCTGGACTACGTCAGCCCGTCTCTATCTCACGCTAGCCCTGCATCAGCCTTTCTTGGCCTGTGTTAGCCCCAAGAGGTCCTGGATCATCTTTCTAGGCCTTTGCGTTAGACACACTGGCCGCTCTGGTGATCTATACAACACTTGGCTGCCTCTGCGTGGCCCTGCGTGAGCCCTTGCTAGCTCTGCATCACTCTCCTTGGCTGCTGCGCTGCTCTCCCGACACAATCTCTACCTTCTCTATTTCTCTATACTCAATTCCCCTCAACTACTCTCCCACTCACTAATTCTATCTCTCTTAGCAAACCCCACTCTAGAGAATAGAATGACAGATCATCTGGTTTTACTCTCTAAGTGACCCTTAAGCCCCCTCTTATACTTTTCTCTTTGACATATCAACGGCTGATATTAAGTACCTAATCAATGACTAAGATTAGATCGGGCTTGATCCATGTCTTTTGGACCACTCTAACACAGATTCATATTAATACACATTAATATTTTATTTTCCCTAAGTTTAGACTTAGGGACTCCATTACAAATATTAATTATTTTAATATCTCCTGATCTGTTTAGATGGCATCAAATCCAAAAAATCTCCTAGTCTATCATTATGCATGGTTTTCCATTTCAGTGTAGGTGATCGAGAGAGCGACAAGGCACTGAGACTACATGAGCACAACACAAGCCATGAAGTGAGGCTCCAAAACACTGTCGAGAAAAACTACGTAGATGTCACTGGGAGATAGATTTTCATAATCCGAGACAACAGTGATAGTTGCGAGTAAAAACCCAACTGGGAGGCAGAACTGCACAATTTCCCAGGGGCACACTAGGTAGGTCATCCAGCTGGGATCTGCGCAATTTCTCAGGGGAAGATAATGCGAGCAGCAAGAGGCACTAGCAAAAAAATCCACGCAGTTTTTCAGAGGAGCACAAAGTCGGGTTGCGGAAGCTGCTGCTAAAAATTGCGTAATCCTGAGAGACAATCTAGGCTTGGACAGTTCTTAGCAGTTTCTAATCTGGGGTCAGAGCGAGGAAGAAGGGATGGACATGACAGCTCTGCACAATTCATGAGCTGGTTGGAGAGTGGGGAATAAGGGTTGGACAGGACATCTCTGCTCGATTCTTGAGTTGGTTGTAGAGTAGATAAGAAGGGTTGGCAGGGTAGGACAACTCAGTGCAATTCTTGAGTTGGTTGCAGAGCAAGGAATAAGGGCTGGCAGACCAGGACAACTCTGTACAATTCCTAGTTTGTTTTCAGAGTGGGAAGGAAGCACAGGATGTTGGAAATAATACTGAGAGGGGGGGTGAATCAGTATTATCAGATTAATCAAACTTTTTAAATGCTCAGAAACATATACGCTACTTCAGTTAAGTGAACCAGCGTGTACACGCTACTGTGACGAAGTAAAACAGCGTATAAGAAGAAAACTCACAATTTAGTTAGCTTATTCTTCAATTAAGTGCATCAGGACATTATTCACCATATTAACAGTAAACATGTGCAGTATAACTGAACAGATAAAAAGCCACACACATGAACACCAAGATATAAGGTGGAAACCCAATGTGGGTGAAAACCACCTGCTGCAAGTTGTCTCTATCTTTCTTTAATATGAAACTTCAGTTTACAATCTTTTGTACTGGTGCAGCCTTATACCAGTACGCAGGCTACAACCTGCAGAAGGCTACAACCTTCTCTCGTTCTCCAAACTTCCTTGGAAGGGAGCTCCAACCCCCTTTGCTCTTGTACTAGCCAAGATACTAGTACGTAGGTGCTGACCTACAATCTTCCTTCTTTCAGGTATCACTTTTCATACATTTTCAGACTTGGATATTCCTGAAGCACAACATTACAATCTGAAGACCACAATTCATTCAATTTCCACAACAGATCATTGAAGCATAAAACAACCAAACTTTGAATCACTGAACCACTGAACCCTGTCAATCACCAGTTACCAGAACACAGAGCAGACTACAGAACTCTGCAATAACAGTCAGACCCCACTGTAAACCCAAAATCAAGCTTCAAAAGATATACGCTACTTTAATGAGCAAAACTCGCGTATACACGCGCTTTTACCGAAGCCAACCTGCGTACAGATCTAAAAATAAACTTTCTCAATTTGCAGCTGTACCAGACATTAGTTAGACCCAGAACGTAACATTGCGACAATATGCAGATCTAGAAATACGCATAATCAACCATATCATGATAGTGCATTTCAAACCATTAGATCCCGATCTATCCTTAGATCTAGTCTTCCATCAACCGATGTGATCTCTCCTTAGATCAAGCAACTCAGAACCTGCATATCAGATCTCTTTCTCTCTTAGATATTCAAGCCTTGTCGAAAGATGATTTTGCCTAATGATCTTCTTCTCCTTATATAGTCTTAGGCCTAGCTCAATACCAAGAGCCAAAACCATAGTAACACAATACCATCAACTTTAAAACTAGGGATCGACACGCCCGTCGAGACATAATGGTCCGAAATCATAGGCACAACTTCCAAGGACTAACCACCATGGACCAAAGGAACCTTTCCACATACACGCGCTTTTTCTGAATCGAACTAGCGTATACACGCGACTTGGGCTTAACGAAACGGCGTGTATGAGCTTCCTTGGCATGCTGTACTGAGATCTGTCTTCTGATTAAGTTACCAACTTTGCCATCACCTGTACCAACTTCTGAGTGAGTTGCCATCAAGGACAACACTTAAATCATAATGCCAACAATCTCCCCCTTTGGACTTGATGGCAACCACCACACCAAGTCACTCTCCCCCTTTGACATCAAGGGCAAAGGGCTGTGCTCCCCCTGAGGACATGCTGATACCTCTGCTTGGCTGTGCTGACTCGTGCTCCCCCTGACAGTAGGCCAGATCTGCAAAAGATGTTCTTCAACAAAAACCAAGACTTATACACCATAAGGGACCTTCCTATCACCAAAAGACTCAATACATACATCCATAACATATCAGAAACAACCAATTATATTACAGCATTCATCCCAGGCATAGTGGGGAAACCAACAAAGGCCGTTACATGACCTTGATACCATAAAAGAGATATGACAAGAGAGATACATGACATAGAGACAACAGATCTAGACCAAGACTTAGGAAAGGCACCAGCAGCATCTGATAAACATCTTGTTAGATCAGCAACCAGAATTTCTTTCTGAGCTCCTTCTCCTGAAACCAACAACCAAAACATCTGAATGCCAACAATGCTTTATGAGACTTTTAAGCTGCTCCCCCTGAACCTGTGCCTGTTGCACTCCCTGAAACTGTGCCTGAAGAATTCTGACATTCCCATTGCTGTTCAGAACTTCAGAGTTTTCCCTTGCTGTTCAGAACTTCATATACGCGGTTTATCCTGTATAAAACAGCGTATGTACGCGGATATTCTTTCTGCAACAAGCGTCCAGCATACACGCGACTTACCCAGCATGAATCCGCGTATATACGCGTATATCCCTTCCGTAACCTGCGTATACCAACTTTTTGTAGAACAAACAAACTTCAACAACAGGATGAAGCATCAACTACTCCCAGCTTTTGTCTGAGATATTCAAAAGTTTCCCTGGGCAGTGGCTTTGTGAGAATATCAGCAACTTGCTCCTTAGAAGGAACATACTCCAACTTGACCTTCTGCTCAAGCACTTGTTCCCGAAGAAAATGGTACTTGATTGGTATGTGCTTGGTCTTTGAGTGCATGACTGGATTCTTTGAAATGCTGATTGCACTTGTATTATCACATAAGATAGAGACAGGTGGAGTGCAAGTGATTTGAAAGTCCTGCAAGGTCTGCATCATCCAAAGAAGTTGTGTGCAACAAGATGCTGCAGCCACATATTCTGCTTCAGCTGTAGATAAGGCAATCGAACTTTGTTTCTTGCTGAACCAAGATACTAATCTGGAACCCATGAAGAAAGCACCTCCACTTGTGCTTTTCCTATCATCCACACTTCCAGCCCAATCTGCATCTGTGTAAGCATGAAGAGTGAGATCTGTATTTCTAGGATACCATAAGCCATAGTTTTGGGTCCCTTGAAGATATTTGAAGATTCTTTTGACTGCCTGAAGATGAGTTTCCTTTGGGTTGGCTTGAAATCTTCCAACCATTCCTACTGCATGTGTAATATCTGGTCGAGTACCTGTCAAATAAAGCAAACTCCCAATCATGGATCTATAAGTGGGTTGGTGAACTGCTGCTGATTCATCATTTGCACTGAGGCTGCATCCTGTAACCATGGGTGTACATACTGGCTTTGACTCTTCCATGCCATACTTCTTCAAGATCTGCTTGAGGTATTTGGTTTGAGACAAGAAGATACCTCCTTCATTTTGTTGGATTTGCAATCCAAGAAAATATGTCAATTCTCCAAGAAGTGACATTTCGAATTCTTTCTGCATAACCAAGGCAAAGTTTTGACTCATGGTCTCTTCATTGCTGCCAAAAATAATATCATCTACATAAAAAACAAGAATTAGCAATTTGTTATTTTCAACTTTTATATAGAGATTGCTATCTGCTGATCCTTTTGAAAAGCCTTGTTGGTGAAGATATTTGTCCAACCGATAGTACCAAGCCCTTGGAGCTTGTTTGAGCCCATAGAGTGCCTTTTTCAATCTGCATACAAGGTTTGGATCATTCCCAAGAATGAACCCATCTGGCTGCTCAATATATACTTCTTCTTCTAAGTCTCCATTCAGGAAGGCTGATTTCACGTCCATTTGAAATACCTTGAAGTTTTGAAAGCTTGAGAGAGCAAGGAACATTCGGATGGCCTCTAGTCTTGCCACAGGAGCAAAGGTCTCTTCAAAATCTATTCCTTCTTGCTGTGCATACCCTTTACAAACAAGTCTGGCCTTGTTTCTAATTACTTCTCCATTTTCATTTAACTTATTCTTGAAGACCCATTTTGTTCCTATTACATTCTTATCTTTTGGTCTAGGAACTAATTCCCAAGTGTTGTTCCTTTCGATTTGCTCAAGTTCTTCATCCATTGCTTTGACCCAACATTCATCTTTGCATGCTTCTTTCACATTTTGTGGTTCAATGGAGGAGAGTAGAGCCAAGTAGCTTGAAGCTTCTGCAAGTGTCCTTCTTGTTTGTACTCCTGCTTCTTTCTGCCCCACAATCTGAGTTTCTGGATGATTCTTTTGGACATATCTGGATGGAGTCTTCTCTTTCGTTCTTGTCTGCTCCTCTGGTTCTTCTTGAGATTCTTCTTCTTCTTGAGGTTCTTCTTCTTCATTATTTCGCCTTTGAGAGTAACCTTCATCTTCTTCAATGTCTTCATGATGAACTTGCCTAGGAATATATCCCTTCTCATCAACCACTATATCAATACTGTCAACAATTCTGCCAAGTCTTTTATTGTAGCACTTGTATGCTTTGCTATGTGGAGAATAACCAAGAAGAATGCCCTCATCTGCTCTAGGTTCAAGTTTGCCAAGTTGCTCATCAGTATTCTTAATATAACATTTGCTCCCAAAGATTTTGAAGTGCTTCACGGAAGGAGTTTTACCACTCCAAAGCTCATGAGGTGTTTGAGTGCTGTTTACTCGGACATTTGTTTTGTTAAGAATAATAACAGCAGCATGTGAAGCTTCACCCCAGAAGGTTGCAGGAGTACCTGATTCATCGAGCATAGCACGAGCCATTTGTTGGATAGTTCTGTTCATTCTTTCCACAACCCCATTTTGCTGAGGAGTTCTAGCTGTAGAGAATTCTCTTCTTATCCCATGTTCATCGCAGAAATCGAAAAATTCATTTGATGTGAACTCCCCACCTCTGTCAGATCTGAGGCACTTAATTTTGTGTCCTGATTCATTTTCAGCCAATGCTTTGAAGGATTTGAATTTTTCGAATGCTTCATCTTTGTGCTTCATAAGCCCTAACCAAACAAACCTTGAGAAATCATCAATGAATAATATCAGATATTCTTCTCCTCGAGGTGTCCTTTTTCTAAATGGACCACATACATCTGTATGGACTAGCTCAAGAGGCAAGCTAGCTGATCCTTCCTTCTCTGGAAAGTTAGTTCTGGTTTGCTTTCCAAACTGACAAGATTTGCATATGGTGTTGTCTGGAATTTTGATATCTGGAAGATCGCGAACTGCCTGATATTTGCATGCTTTCCTTATTTGTGAGAAACTTAGATGTCCCAACCTTCGATGCCATAACCAGTGCTCTTCATCCTTGCTAAGATAGCATTGTTGTTGTCCTTCTTCAAATATGTACAGATTATTTGGAGTTCTTTTGCCCTTGAGAACTGTTTTACCTGTATCAAGATCACGAACAAGACATCCATTCGATCTAAAAATAACCTCGGTTTTTTGATCACACATCTGGCTGACACTTAGAAGATTATGCTTCAATCCATCAACATACAAAACATTTCCAGCCTTGACCTTTTCTTTCAAAGGAGCAATACCTTTTCCTTTTATAGTTGCAGGAGTATCATTTCCAAAAGAAACTTTCTTTCCCTTTTCTAAAGTAGAATAAGATTCAAGTTTTTCTTTATCACCTGTCATATGTTTCGAACATCCACTGTCAATGTACCATAGATTTTCCTGTCCTTCTGCATAAAATGCTATCCCACATCTTTCTGTTTGAGGTTCCTTTATTCTCCATGTTTTGGTGCTTGTGGCTTGTTCCTTTTTCTCCTGAAACCTGCTCCTGCATTCAGAGTCTTTATGACCAAAATTATTGCAAATAGAACATTCAACTTCATTTTCAAGAACCGAAAAGTTGTTATAGGTCCTTTTTGTAATCCCTGTCATACTTCTTTGTTTTTGAGCTTCCCTAGTCATGATTGTTTTATATGCAACACATTGAGCTGCTCTGTGACCAAAGTTGTGGCAAGAAAAGCATTGTCCATTGAAGAAGCTTCTGCGGTTATTGAATCTACCAGCCAACTGATTGTAATTTCTATTTTCATCTATTCTTGAGCCAAACTGAGAAGATTTTACCTGTGGTTGGTTGTAGCTTTTGTTCATCCTTAAGGAGGATTGTCCCTGATAGTTTCTGTTTGTAATTCGTCCCTGCTTTACCTGATTATCTTCATTGTTCTTCCGCTCATTTCTTCTTGCTGCATCAAGATAACTTTTTGAGGTGGATGCTTGAGAGGTTTCTCCATTATAGCCCAAACCTGTCTTGTTTAGAGGAGACCGCTGCACACTGATAATCTCATCCAAAGTTTCAGATCCTTTGACAAATTTAAGATTAATAGCTTTTGTTTTCTCAATTTCTTTTCTGAGACCAACAATTTCACCTTCTAGTTTTTCAAGATGTTTTTCCTTTTCATCAATCTGAAATTGCAAAGTATCAATGATCACATTCTTTTCTTCTATGCCTCTCTTGAGTCTAGTGATTTCATTATAGAGATTATCCACATCTACAGCATCCTCATAATCATCATCTTCAAATGCCATTAACAGCTTATATTTATTACCTTGTTCATCTTCATCACTGTTTGATAAGCCATCACTATCTTCATGGGTGTAGTAGCTTTTCTTATTTGCACTTTGTTTCTTGTTCCATCTAGCAGGTTCTTTTCCTTTATCCTTATAAGGACATTTTGCAGCATAATGACCTACTCTTCCACAAGCAAAGCATTTGAAAGGTAGCTTACCTCTGAACCTTCCAGCACCCCTTTGAAGATTTCTGACAAAATTTGATTCTTCTTCCTCTTCTTCTGGAACATGGCTTGCTTCATAGTAATCTTCTTTTCTTGATGCCTTAAAAGCAGCTTCCCTTCTGTCTGATGGACCTCCCTTTCTCATTTCATAAGCAGTTAGAATTCCATGTAACTGAGACATAGTGAGAACTTTGAGATTTTCCTTTTCTTCTATTGCAGATACTTTAGATTCAAACTTGGGGGATAATGATCTTAGAATCTTTTGAACTACTATATTCTCTTTTATTTCTTCACCCAAATTTTTCATACAATTAACAATCTCATCTACCCGAAGAAAATAATTAGCCACACTTTCATCATTATACATCTTGAGGGTCTCATATTGAATCCTGAGAGTTTGAAGTTTAGCTTGCTTTACCTGTTCATCTCCTTCATAGCTAGTGATCATTTTGTCCCATATCTCTTTTGCTGATTTGAAGTGCATGACCTTCATGAATTCTGTTTGAGATATACTTCCTAATAGAGTACTGACTGCTTTTGCATTTGTTTCATATGCCTTTTTCTCAGCTGGATCTGTAGGAGTAGCTGAAGGAAAAGCATAGCCTGTTTCTACAATGTCCCAAACTTCTGTACCAAGAGATTGAAGATATGCAGTAACTCTTACCTTCCAATAATTGAAATTTGTTCCATCAAAAACCGGTGGCCTGATTGATGCTTCTTTCTCGTAGTTGCTCATGATGAATGATCTTCCTTCAAGCGATCAAGCTTCTCTGAAGGACCTGCTCCGATACCAATTGTTGGAAATAATACTGAGAGGGGGGGTGAATCAGTATTATCAGATTAATCAAACTTTTTAAATGCTCAGAAACATATACGCTACTTCAGTTAAGTGAACCAGCGTGTACACGCTACTGTGACGAAGTAAAACAGCGTATAAGAAGAAAACTCACAATTTAGTTAGCTTATTCTTCAATTAAGTGCATCAGGACATTATTCACCATATTAACAGTAAACATGTGCAGTATAACTGAACAGATAAAAAGCCACACACATGAACACCAAGATATAAGGTGGAAACCCAATGTGGGTGAAAACCACCTGCTGCAAGTTGTCTCTATCTTTCTTTAATATGAAACTTCAGTTTACAATCTTTTGTACTGGTGCAGCCTTATACCAGTACGCAGGCTACAACCTGCAGAAGGCTACAACCTTCTCTCGTTCTCCAAACTTCCTTGGAAGGGAGCTCCAACCCCCTTTGCTCTTGTACTAGCCAAGATACTAGTACGTAGGTGCTGACCTACAATCTTCCTTCTTTCAGGTATCACTTTTCATACATTTTCAGACTTGGATATTCCTGAAGCACAACATTACAATCTGAAGACCACAATTCATTCAATTTCCACAACAGATCATTGAAGCATAAAACAACCAAACTTTGAATCACTGAACCACTGAACCCTGTCAATCACCAGTTACCAGAACACAGAGCAGACTACAGAACTCTGCAATAACAGTCAGACCCCACTGTAAACCCAAAATCAAGCTTCAAAAGATATACGCTACTTTAATGAGCAAAACTCGCGTATACACGCGCTTTTACCGAAGCCAACCTGCGTACAGATCTAAAAATAAACTTTCTCAATTTGCAGCTGTACCAGACATTAGTTAGACCCAGAACGTAACATTGCGACAATATGCAGATCTAGAAATACGCATAATCAACCATATCATGATAGTGCATTTCAAACCATTAGATCCCGATCTATCCTTAGATCTAGTCTTCCATCAACCGATGTGATCTCTCCTTAGATCAAGCAACTCAGAACCTGCATATCAGATCTCTTTCTCTCTTAGATATTCAAGCCTTGTCGAAAGATGATTTTGCCTAATGATCTTCTTCTCCTTATATAGTCTTAGGCCTAGCTCAATACCAAGAGCCAAAACCATAGTAACACAATACCATCAACTTTAAAACTAGGGATCGACACGCCCGTCGAGACATAATGGTCCGAAATCATAGGCACAACTTCCAAGGACTAACCACCATGGACCAAAGGAACCTTTCCACATACACGCGCTTTTTCTGAATCGAACTAGCGTATACACGCGACTTGGGCTTAACGAAACGGCGTGTATGAGCTTCCTTGGCATGCTGTACTGAGATCTGTCTTCTGATTAAGTTACCAACTTTGCCATCACCTGTACCAACTTCTGAGTGAGTTGCCATCAAGGACAACACTTAAATCATAATGCCAACACAGGATAGGAAAACTTTGTACAATTTTGGAGATCAATACAACCCTGGGTCATAGGTCAAGTCATTTCTTCAGGTTGACCAGCGGGAGGCTTGATGGGAGGTCTTGCGGGAAGCGCAGACTGGATCGGCTTCTAGGACACCTTCTACGTAGTTCGGGGAGTGAGTCTCAAGCTCTGCACAGTTCCCGGCAGCAGTGCAAGGCCACTGAGATTAGGTCTAGTTGATGGAGGGTTGTCCAGTCGACAAATTTTCAGGAAAATTGACTAAGTGTGAAAGAGAGTGTACTCGTGCACACACGACAATGTGATCACACACTTAGCTCAACGATGAAAAGACACCTCAAACTAACAAGGCAACAAGTGCTCAGTGAGACTGACTCGAAGGTTGAGAGCGACAAGTGCAACAATTGAAATATGTCTTTGAATGACT
This sequence comes from Pinus tabuliformis, assembly GCA_031772625.1. Lineage (NCBI taxonomy): Eukaryota > Viridiplantae > Streptophyta > Pinopsida > Pinales > Pinaceae > Pinus > Pinus tabuliformis. Next base: position 609,029,203 of record CM062810.1, read on the forward strand.
GTGACAACACTAGTGCATCAGTGTTTACAACTTTGTGTGTGAGTGCAACTGATGTCGACATAGTGAGAAAAAAAAATCATACACACAAAGACAAACCTTCAAAATTTCTAGAACAAACTTGCAAGCATGACATAGAAATCAACATGCCAAAGAAGACAGTTGGTCAAACAAGTGAAAAGGAAGCAAGACACATAGAGGAAACACATGAAATGATTTTGTGCTTGAAAACATGCATGTTATCAAAGATAGAATGATATGAAAATGAAAATAAGTCCTTCAAGCTTCACTAAGAGATGTACTTCAAAAGATATTATTTACTTACCATACTTACCCTCGAGATGATCATGCATCTGATGGAGTTTGCATGAGGTCCCGATCATAACCTGGTTTCTTGTTCCTTCTCCTCAACTCCTTAAGAGTGATGTAGCATGTCACCTTTTCCTGTAACCAATGAGAGATAGACCTGCGCAATTTCAGCGAACAATGATTGATGCCAGATGATCTATGCAGTTTTCCAAAGAAAGGTTGGGTTGCTTTCTCTACACCATTTTTGGGAGCAAGGTTGCTGGCCTACTTTGTGTATTTTTCCAAAGCAAGGCTTGGTTGCTCTATGCAATTTCTGGGAGCAAGGATGCTAGGCAGTTAGGACAACATTGCATAATTTTGAGATGTAAGACACCACTGCGGGATGGGGTCCTCGGAGGAAACCTCTGCGTAGTTTCTGAGTGCAGTGCAGCCTGAGGAGCCGAGGGAAAATACTGCACATTCTCTGATGATAGGATGCTCCTATGGGATGGGGTCCTGGGAGGACACCTTCAAGTAGTTTCTTGATGCAGGGAAGCCGAACTTCTCTGAGCATTTTTGGAGAGAAGTGTTGGCTGCTTGAAAACTCTGCACATTTCTGGAGAGTAGTGTTGGCTGGGCAGTGGAGGGACAACACTGCACAATTTCTGAAGACAGTGGGTTCCTGCTGGGGAAGGACAATGGAGGAAACCACTGCGTAGTCTTAGATTCCAAGCGAGGATGGGGTATCTGTGAACTACGTAGTTCCAACAGGCAAGGGAAAAAGCTTAAGGGTTTCATAAGAAAAGCACACAGTTCCTGGACGCTAGATGAGGCTAGGTTTCTCGGGAAATTGGATAAGAGTGAGATTAGTGAAACAGATGTAAAAAGTGATAGTTATTGGTATTATGATACAGGTGTTGTCCTTGATGGCAACTCACACAGATGACAGTTCACAGTGCAACAGGTTAACGACAAAGTATTACAGATCAGATTCAAGAGATTGAAGAAAGAGAGTCGTTTAAGAAGTATACGCTGGTTCACTTTGTCCAAGCATCATATACACATGGGTTAATAGAAAAAAAGGATCGTATACATATACACGCACTCTCACAGAAGGAAAAGCGCATATGGGATGGAAAATCAAGGTTTTGGTACAAGGTATTGGTCCAAGGTATTGGTCCAAGGTATTTGGTCCGAGGTATTTGGTCCGAGGTATTGGTTCGAGGTATTTGGTCTGAGGTATTGGTTCGAGGTTTTTGGTCCAAGGTATTGGTCCTATGTGGTTTTGGTTTGAGGTATTGAGAAAGGCCTAAAACTATATAAGGAGGAGAAGATCATTAGGCCAAGATGTGCAAGTATATCTTATGAAGTGTTAGATCAGATATGCATGTTATGGGTTTTTGATGCTTTGCTTGATCTGAACTAAGGATGCACCTATGTGGTTGATGATGGATGATGGATCGAGATCATAAGGCCTGAAATGAATTATCATTATGTGGTTTGATCATGGATAGTCTAGATCTGAATACTAATGCATGTTTTATTATGTAAATGTTGTGATTTGGGTATGACTGAAGTCTGGAATGTCTGAGAAGTTTTTAAGATAGTATTTGCAGATCTATACACTGGTTTGCTTTGGTAAAAGCGCGTATACACACTGGTCAGTCACATCCAAGTAGCATATACATTATGAAATATGATATTTGAAGTTGTAGTTGGATCTAGTTGTTGTTACAGATTTCTGGGTTCTGCTTTATGTTCTGGTGATAGTGTTCTGAAAGTTCAGATTGATTGATTGTGATCTGCTTTAGTGATGATGGGTTGTCAGTCATTGATTGATTCAGTTGTGGTTGATTCAGAGATTGATGGTTGAGTTTCAGTGATTGGTTGATGCACATGTATTTGATGGTTGTATTGCAGTTGTGATTGATTTTTAGCTTCAATGTTGTTGATGGGTCCACTATGAAAATTTGATGAAACAAGGCCTTCATGTGTATTGTTGTGTACCAAGAGCATCTAATCTGAAAATTTATGAAACGTGGTCCCTGGAGGAAGAGAGAAGTTCGTAGCCTTCTGTAGGCTGGCACCTACGTATTGGTAAACATATCGGCCAGTACAAGAGCTATGCGGTTGGAGTTCCCTTCCAGTAGCAGCTGGAAAACGAGTGAAGGTTGGAGCCTTCTGTAGGTCGGCACCTACGTACTAGTAAATGGATTGGCTAGTACAAGAGCAAGGGGGTTGGAGCTCCTTTCCAGTAGCAATTGGAGAACGAGTGAAGGTTGGAGCCTTTTGTAGGTTGGCGCCTACGTACTAGTAAACGGATCGGCTAGTACAAGAGCTAGGGGGTTGTAGCTCCCTTCTAGTAGAAGCTGGAGAACGAGAGAAGGTTGTAGCCTTCTGCAGGTGGATGCCTGCATACTGGTATGAGTTTGCACCAGTACAAGATTGTAAACAGGTTTTTCTTATATTAAAAGAAGACAGCATCAGGTGATTTTTTTCCCGCATTGGGTTTCCACCTTAAATATTCGTGTTCATGTGTGTTGATTATGTGTTATGGTTTATTCTATTATAACTACACATGCTTTCTGTTTATATGGTTAATGAAGTACTGATGCACTGATTAAAGATCAACATATGATGAATTAACTTAATCATAAAATTGTTGGATATACGTTGGTTGCTTTAAAGATAGTTGTGTGTACACACGAGTTACCTTCATTGAAGTAGCGTATATAAATTTGAGTATGAAATGAAAAAGTTATTGATTTGATAATAATGATTCACCCCCCCTTTCAGTATTATTTCCAACAATTGGTTTCAGAGGAGGTCCTTTGGCAGAAGCTTGATTGCTTGAAGGTGATCCGTAGAAGAAATGGGAAAGAAACTAAAGAATAAAGCACCTCAGAAGAAGAAGACATCTCAAAGGAACAGTGACAACAGGAGAGACAATTGGTCGTTAGGTGGAAGCAAGTATTCAGATTCAGAATCACCTCAAATTGAATATGAACAAGCAAAAGAAGTATCAGGTACAAATTTTTGGTCTTCTAGTGATACTTTTCTCTGTTCATGCAATGTTGAAGATATTGAAAGTGATCGTGAAAGAAACATTGAGGCAAAAGTTAAAATACTCACAGATAAAATCAGAGATCAACAAGATCTATTTAACAAAAGGGAGTGTGCCTTCAGAGAAGAAGTTACCAGATTAAAAGCTCAGTTGGAGGAAGGAAACAAAGTAAGGAAGAAATACAAGGAAAAGGAAGATCAATGTCAAAAGTTGCAGGATGAAGTGACATCATTAAGAAATGAAGTAAATGAAAAGATTACAACAATCAAGAGACTTAAAGATAGATCCAGTTACTATGAAATTCTTGAAGCTAAGATCCTCTCTCTAAAAGAAGATCTTGAAAATTCAAATAAGAAGAATGAAGAACTACCTCAAGTAGATGAAGAACAAGAAAATGAGATTCTCAAATTAAGGCAACAAGTGGAAGAAGGAAGAAAGGCTGAAGAAATCATGAAGCAATATCTTAAAAAGGAAGAGAAATATCTAGTTGAAGTAAATATCTTAAAAGGTAAATTAGAAGAAAGGGATAAACTGTTACGATTTCAAGAGAGTACTAATATTTTGGATAATATTCTTAGTAGTCAAAGTTCTTCTACCATCAAAACTGGTCTTGGTTTTCAAGAAACCATTGAAGGTGAATCTAGCTCACAAGATGAGGCAAGGAACTCTAATGAAAAATCTAAAATGCTCAACAAGGAGATAAGAGGTCAACCCCATCAACAACCAAGGAAAGAAAGTCTTCAAAGAATATCATTTACTCCAAACTATGGAAGTGACGATCGGTTATTTCCTCTGATGAATAATGTTGAATGTTTTGTATGTAAAAACTTTGGACATGTTACAGCCAGATGCAGAAGTAGAATGGTTCAAGCTAATAACCATCACACAGAATGTTTTGTATGTCATAATTTTGGACATGTCGCAGCCAGATGCAGAAGTATAATGGTTCAAGACCATCACCAAGAAAGATCATCAGCTTCTAGGTACTTTAAGGGATATTGTTTTTATTGCAATATGTTTAGTCACAAATCCATTGACTGCTATAGAGGGAATATGAAACATATAATATGTTATGCTTGTGACAAGTTTGGGCACATATCAAAAGAATGCAGGAGAAAATTTCGGCCAACATACCAAAAGGAGAAATCAACATCACACTCCAAGGTATGGAAGAAGAAGGAAGTACATCCAGAAATATGTGGCATAGCACAGTATACAAACATAACAGACTTAAGGGGAGATGAAAGTATGAAACTTCAGTGTTCTAAATCTCATATGCAGTTATCATAAAGACAAGTCGCGTATACATGAGTTCGAAGCTACACAGTCACGTATATGTTGATTTGAAGAAGAAGTAGTGGGACAGACTCAGCAAAAGGGGTCTGATATGGTTCAGTCAATTATCAGTTATCTTTTATGTTTTGATTGATGATTATTACAGTCTGTTGATGATATGTAGAAGTTCTTTTGGCCCTCATAAGTTGTTAATAACTTAATGAATAACTGGTTGATGATGATTCCTTGATGATTCTTACTGACAAATGCAATGATCAAATCTGACAGGTTCAGGGGGAGCATATGCTTCTAATAATTCATTGTTGGCATTATAATAGAAGACCTTGGTACATGAAGATGCTTATATTTCTTGATCTACATAGTTGTTTGATTCAAGTGACTCTTTTGATGATGGACATATACAGGTTGTTGATCCTGATGCTGTTGATAGATGCTGATGGTGCAGACCATATATGGTGTATGAGAGTTGTTGATGACTATCATGATCTTGTTTAGATTGATGGTCCTTGTTATAAATATCAGTATATCATTTCATGTAAAGGTCATGAAAAGACCTAATTTGTAACCCCACTATGCATGGGAAGGATGATGTAATAATTGTTATTTCAATCATGTATAAACATTTGTTATATCCCCACTTGGTTGGGTGGATGAATCAAAATTGGTGTATCCCCACTTGGTTGGGTGGATGAGTAAAAATTGGTGTATCCCCACTTGGTTGGGAGATTGATGTACGTATGAGTCATTGGTGATAGGAAGGTCATACTCACTTAGTTGAGTTATAGAGTCATGTTATTCTTTTGGAAAATATTTTTGTAAACTCTGCATGTGCTCAGCGGGAGCATGGACAGTTTAGTGCATCTCAGCATGTACAAAGGGGGAGCTTAATCAGAGATTTCAGCATGTACTCAGGGGGAGCATCTTGGTCTGCCCTTTGACCTTGATGTCAAAGGGGGAGAGTGTCTTGGTGTTGTAGTTTTGTTGCCATCAAGTCCAAAGGGGGAGATTGTTGGCATTATGATACAGGTGTTGTCCTTGATGGAAACTCACACAGATGACAGTTCATAGTGCAACAGGTTAACAGCAAAGGATTATAGATTAGACTCCAGAGATTGAAGAAAGAGAGTGGTTTAAGAAGTATACGCTGGTTCACTTTGTCCAAGCAGCATATACACGTGGGTTAACAAAACAAAAGGAGTGTATACGTATACACACACTTTCATAGAAGGAAAAGCACGTATGGGATGGAAAATCAAGGTTTTGGTCCAAGGTATTGGTCCGAGGTATTTGGTCCAAGGTATTTGGTCCGAGGTATTGGTCCGAGGTATTGGTCTGAGGTATTTGGTCTGAGGTATTTGGTCCGAGGTATTTGGTCCGAGGTATTTGGTCCGAGGTATTTGGCCTACGTACTAGTAAATGGATCAGCTAGTACAAGAGCTAGGGGGTTGGAGCTCCCTTCTAGTAGTAGCTGGAAAACGAGTGAAGGTTGGAGCCTTTTGTAGGCTGGCGCCTATGTACTAGTAAACAGATCGGCTACTACAAGAGCTAGGGGGTTGTAGCTCCCTTCTAGTAGAAGCTGGAGAACAAGAGAAGGTTGTAGCCTTCTGCAGGTGGGTGTCTACATACTGATATGAGTCTGCACCAGTACAAGATTATAAACAGGTTTTTCTTATATTAAAAGAAGACAACAGTAGGTGGTTTTTGGCCCGCATTGGGTTTCCACCCTAAATCTTGGTGTTCATGTGTGTTGTTTAGTGTGAAGATTTATTCTGTTATAACTACACATGGTTACTGTTTATATGGTTAATGAAGTACTGATGCACTGCTTAAAGATCAACATATGATGAATTAACTGAATCATAAGTTTGTTGGATAGATGTTGGTTTCTTTAAAGACAGTTGTGTGTACACGCGAGTTACCTTCATTGACGTAGCGTATATAAATCTAAGTATGAAATGAAAAAGTTATTGATTTGATAATACTGATTCACCCCCCCTTCAGTATTATTTCCAACAATAGTACTCGACTATGATCACACACAAACACTTAGTTATACAATGTATACCATCCATAATGTATAAAACATACTCTGCTTGATGCACAAACCTTCATGACAAGAATGCATGAAGTGAGTGAAACATGTCTATGTAACGAAAATAACTCATACACACAAGATTTCCCTTGAAGAAAAACAAAACTCCCTTTGCGTGACAAACAAAAATCCCTATGCCCAAAGATGACACATATCGCATAAATATGAGAACTTAGACAACTCTTAAGGTCAAGGAGGAGGCTTGAGATCATCACCTTACCAACAAGTGACCAAGGAATGATCGATCAAAGGATCCAAGCTAGGCTCCAAAATTTGCATGCTAGCCAAAATTTTGGAGGGTGGTTGTAGCCGCTACAACATTGTGACACGCTGGTATTACTCTAGCTCTCTATATGGACCTTGTTTTGTGAAAAGCTTGTCTAACCTTTCTGAAAGTATTTTTTGATTATTTGATAGTGATGGCTTCCACACTAGCTTGTGTGAAAGATGTAGTCCCTACCATTCTCTTGATCGATCAAAGCAAATTCCAAGCCAAGTCAACTTAGTTGTTTCGATTGGGGATGAGGGGTATATTGGTGCACAAGTAATATAGTTGTTAGAGTTTAAGTTTCATCTCTAGTGTTGCTCTGCTACCAATAGGCTTGGACAATACCCCAACGGAGTCACGCAGGAACACAAGCATCACTCTACTGCCAACGAGCCTGGTTAGTACCCTGGAAAATTTAGGTACATCACCTCTCTGCGCACGAAGCCTTTCTCTTCTTTTGCCTTATTCATTTTTTCATTTTTCATTTTTTTAAATTTTTTTTTCAAAGAACTGTGCATAGGCACTTATTTATTTTCATGAGCCAGAAGAGGGATCCCGACTTATTGGGAGAATAAGAGGTTGTTTCTTCAGAGAAGTATGTTATATATATCTATGACATACTTGTTAAGGTTTTCCCCCTCACCTTACTCTACTTGACTGAGCTGATAAGGGTTTACCCAAAAGAACCGATTAGAGTAGGTGAATCTAGTTAACAGTGCAAGCGTTCTGTTTTCACCAAGACCCACTCTGAATAGAACGTATTTCCTGTCACGGTATCATCAACAGAAAACAACAAGATCTTCATAAAGAGAGAGGATAATAGATAATTAGATGTTGATAGTCGTACAAGTCCTCTTAGATTTTCTTGGCTTGTCTCAAGAGCCAAACACGATTTCATGTGAGGCTAACCTACGAATACAAGAAAGCAAAGAAAGCAAAAAGAAAAAAGAAGAATTAAAGCGAAAGAAAAACAAGTAAGCAAAGCAAGCAAGAAAACCAAACCAAGTTAGCAAGAAAACAAACATGCAAACCAGAAAGCAAAGAAAAGCAAGAAAGCAAACACTACTCCTACTCCTACACTAAACACTCGGGGTTACGTGAAATGAAATTTCCCTATGAAGCCACTGTAGGCATACGTGACCTGTGACCACAAAGATACAAGCAATTAAAACTAATAAAAAATAGTGTGCAACAGAAAATACAATAACTTGACAATCTTGCACACGAGAGAGAAGGCCTTGCATGTGGGCAGAAAGATGTGTTATAACCACCCAACACACATGCTTACCTCTTCAATACCTACCATTTTTCAACAAACCTCGAAAGCCTCTTGCAAGTGTTTGTTCATCTGCACCAAGCTTCTTAATGAGTGCGAGGAAGGATTGAAACTTGTTACTTACAACACGGCTCTCCAAGTAAGATTGTTCCAACCATTCAGTGATTAGATCATAAAATTCGTGATCGTTGCTTTGAAATACTTGTGATCTTTGAAAAGATGGATTTCTGATTTGAGAGAGGGGATCACGATGGGAATCAGGTACAGATAAATAGAACTAATCATTCTCGTCAGTCATGTCAAGACAATGAGGACCTGCCATAGCCATCAACACAGGTTGAAGTGACTCACCTTCTTGATATAAGTCTGAGGAGAAAGATGTTACATGGTGAAGATCATAGTGCGCGAAGCAACTATCATTGGATGTGTTGTTGGGAAAATGATAAACTTCATGACAGTCACCCAAGATAGAAGAAAGATCAAACAAGTTGGTCGAGATGCCAGATTCCTAGTTTGACATGAACAAAGAAAATTTTTGAACAATCTCGCAAACGCTCTAAATTATGGAACCAAGTTCGTTGTGCACTAGATATGACATAACACCCACTAGTAATTGGTGAAAAATTGCGCAGACATCATGGTCATCATAGGAATGTAGAAATGATGTCAGCACTATGAATGTGTGAAGCTAGTTGGGGTGTGGTGAAATGAGAGGAACTTGATTCGCGTGATAGATTGTGTGCTCGTCATCGCACAGGGAGATTGTTGGTGTGATGAGTGGGAAGATTTGAAGTGCAAGATTCTCAAGAAGACCAAGGAGCTAATCACAAGAGAGATTATCTGATAAGTATGATTCCGGACAAAGACAATCTTTAAGATAATCAACTTTATAGTTCCATGACTACATGAGAGATGGGCACTCCCAACCTGAGTTGGATGTAAGAGACGTGCATGAAGATGGACACACTGTAACAGACTGGTGGATTCGATCATGAGTGAAATTTTGAAATCTTGAAATATCACACCTGGAGTAGTAAAAAAAAATTACACAGGGATCCACGTCAAGTGCAACCATGCAGATAAATGGATTTTGCGTGAGAAACCAGATCTGATTGAGTTCTATGGGCTTACTAGAGTCACGAGGTCCAGACATAACCATCAACTGACGTTGAAGTGCATCGACTCCCTAGCATGTCCCAGAACTTTGCAAAATTGCATAATCATATTTTGAAGCTTGAACCAGATCGTGCATGGCTTGAGAGTGGTTGTTGTTGTTGATTTCAGAATTTATCTTAGGATGGCAGCCATCTCTATCGTAGGTTGCACTATATTTTTCAGCTTTATCAAGCTGACTTGAAGAGTTGTCTTCATGCAAGAGAAGAAATGACAGGGAATGAGAAGTATGCTCTATGATTAAACTATTTTCAACTTCATCATGGACAACCTCACTACCTTGTCTCAATTGAGGAGATAACTCATCAGATGAAGAAGTGAGATAACATTGATTATCTCCAACGCATGTGGATGCGTTGTGAAAGGTAGGACACACGGGAAAGTGAGGAGAAGAGAAAGTTTCGATGTGAACATCTTCTTTGATCGATGGAAATTCTAGATCTGAGTTAGAGTATTCATGATAAAATGAAAGATCACATGATGTTCTTGGGCATTTTTCATGGCATATGGAAGCATGGGAGTGATGATTGCCCAAGACGGGTGGTTGATCAAAAGAATTAATTATATAATATTTTTCATTGAGATTAGCAGATTGAGAATTGTTAGAGAATGGAAGCTCATTGGTTTGATGTGGACAATTTTGACTCAAAGAGGGGGAATTGGTAGTGCCTTCACCTTTCTACTCCTCTTCCAATGTAATTTGACTGACTTGCACCTAATCATAATTTGAGCCAACAACTTGGGAATTGAAAGAATGTGCACAACTTCCTAGTGAAACAGATTGGTCAAGCGAGTCATGGTACAAGGAATCATGGCTTGTGAATGATGGAGGATGGCAGATAGGTAGATCAAATTTGAGACTTGAGTTGTGAATGGTGATTTCCTCTTGTGGAATGGAGGAGTGAGTCTTAGCTATAGGATTTCTGACCCATTCTGGAACTTCCTCCATGGAAGCGAGAGACAGATGAGAAGATGGGCTAGGGACATGTTGCAAAAATTCCTCATCTTTGCAATCACCACAATGGGGCACCCACATCGGGACCTGAAAAGGAGGAGGACAAGAAACAAATGGGATGTTGGGCTTCTCCTCTACAATCTGAGGTGCCTCATGATTCGCAAGAGTTGGAGAAGAAGAAGAATCGAGAGGTTCGGGTTCACCGTATGAAGAGATACGAACCAAGCACTCGAAATCTTGTTTCAAGAAATTCCAGTTCAAATCTTATTTTAGAATTTCATAGCAAAGGTGAAGGAAACGATCAGAAAATTTCTCAACTGATTCGTTAGGCTCCATTCTTAATAGGTTGATTCTTCCACAAAAATCTCGGTATTTATACTTACCGAAGGCTTGATGGAGCTCCTTGAGGAAAGGGCAAAGGGAATGGATGGAAGCAGGTGGCAAGGTATGACACCATTGATTAGCGCGACCTTCAAGGTTGAGGAAGAAAACCACACAAGAAGACTCTTCATTATCGATTTCACAAGGTTGTCAAAATTGAAGAAAATTAGAAATGTGCTTGGATATGGACGTTCCGTCCTCACCATCAAACTTTAACTAGGACAAGTGAATGAGAAGCTCATTGGGGAGTGAAATTTGATCAAGGGAAAAATTGGAGAAACACACCAGGAGCACAATTTATGGATGGGCCATTCTATATAAGAGATTCAAAACAGATGCAACAGGCTCAGCTTGTCATCTAGCCCTCCTTCTTGTGCCATTTTGTTGACGGTGCTAGAACCGCCAACAAAGGGGATCTCCTCAATATGAAGTCCTAACTAGACCTCACACCATTTGGTGTAGGATTCCCATCTAGTACGATGGTCTGGTTGCCAGTATCTTAGAGATTTTCCTTAGTTCTTATTGTTTAACACATGAGAGTGTTATGATTATAACTTCAAGAAAGCGAGGTGAATATGCCCAGTGAGAGCTTAATGTAACTCTATGTTCAAGTTCTCTTACTGTCAAAGGGGGCAGGTAAAGTTAGCCTCTTGATGAGAGGGAATAATCCCAACCCGGAAGAAACACACGTCAACAACAACAAGGGTCTGTCCAACATATAGCAGAATAGTCCACAACGGATGCGGTAGTCCTGAAAACAAAATTTCAAGGGAGAACACGTACACCACTAGCGAAGTAGTCCACATGGGGGTGATGGTCATTAAAACCGAGAAAAACATAAAGATGGTCTGCCTAATGTCTAATGGAGTAGTCCACACGAACGAGACAACAATGATAAACAATAGAACACATCTTCAACAACATGAGTATGAAAATAGCTGAAGTAGTTCAACTATCTTAGTACACGTTAAGAAAATATGCATTACAAACGTTTAAAGAATATTCTTACAAACGGATACAAAAAATGCGTGAAAATGTGTTGGCCTAAGACAAGCTTCTGAATTAAGAAAAAGATCCCAAGACACATTTGTACACCATGCATCACTAGCCCTAGTAGTGGGACATTGGAGCCACTCCTCGCTCCTCAAAGAACATACTACAGACTCTCAAGGCTATGTGGGAGGAGCCAAGGTGAAAAATCCTTTTGCATGTATAATGAGGGGGTATATATAGCCAAGGGTGAACTGACCCTTGTGACTCTTCGACTTCCCTCATGATTGTTCGACTTACATGACTCTTCAACTTCATCTGTGGGTCTCTTGGACTTCCATGTTACATTACAATTATTACAACAAGCATGGCCCATAGTAGTGATGTGGCCAAAACAACTCGACATGACATTGCTAACATGTATCGGTTAAATGTGGTGTCCATGTCGAGCTGATGTGCTGCTTAGTGATGATATTCTCTCGGTATAACATGTCTTCACCTCCACATGGAAAAGTGTGCAGGTTCTTCGATGGTCTAGGTCTTTGCTTGATGGTGCATGTAAATGTGTCCCTTTCACTCGCTTGCTCTATGTGATTCATGTGATCATTCGACAACGATAAAGTCTTATAGCATGTGCCTCTTTCCATCTCGTTCATCGTCGCACCATGTTTCATTGATATACCTGTTCCTGCAATCATTCTTGACGAGACGACATCAAATCCAAAAAATATCCTAGTCTATCATGATGCATTTTTTCCATTTCATTCTAAGTGACTCGGAGAGGGACAACGAACTGAGATTACGGGAGCACAACATAGACCAGGATGCGAGGCTCCAGAGCATTGTCGGGAAAAAATGTGCAGATTTCACTGGGAGACAAATTTTCACAATCCAAGACAGCAGCGACAGCTATGGGGAAAATCCCAGCTAGGAGGCAGAACTGCGTAATTTCCTAAGGGAGCACTAGGCAGGTCATCCAACTGGGATCTACACCATTTCTCCAGGGAAGACAGTGCGAGTAGAAGGAGGCATTGGTAGAAAAATCTGTGTAGTTTTCTAGAGGAGCACAAAGTTGGGATGCAGGAGTTGCTGGTCAAAAATGCACAATCCTGAGAGACAGTCCGGGCTTAGTTAGTTCTACACAGTTTCTGAGATGGTTGCATAGCGGGGAAGAAGGGCTAGACATGACAGCTCTGCACAATTCCTAAGTTGTTTGCAAAGCGGGGAAGAAGGGCTGGACATGACAAATCTACGCAATTCTTGAGTGGTTGCAGAGCGGGGAAGAAGGTTTGGTAGGTCAGGACAGCTCTACGCAATTCTTGAGCTGGTTGCAGAGTGGGGAAGAAGGGTTGCTGGGCAGGATAGCTTTGCGCAATTCCTAGGATGTTTACAGAGATGGAAGGAAGGGTAGTACAAGACAAATCTACGCAATTTTGGAGATCAGTATAGCCCTGGGGCACAGCTCAAGTCATTTCTTTCGGTTGACTAGTGGGAGGCTTGATGGGAGGTCTTGAGGAAAGAACAGACTAGATCGGCTTTTGGGACAACTTCTACGTAGTTCTGGGAGTTAGCCTGTTGGGTCCCTATAATACTAGTGATTACCCCATTACTATTGTAGTTGTACCCCTTACTAATATTTTTGTGCCCCTATTATCCCCATATTGTTATTACTGTGCCCCATAGAATCCCTCTATTGTTATTTTTGTGGCTTTATATTATTATTGTTAGGTCGGCTGGGTTATATTGTGACTCCTTAGACTCCTATATATAGAAAGGAGGTTTTGTCATTTGGATCATCCAAGAATTGTTAATTTATGTAATGTAAAGGAGGTTTCCCCCTCGAAGAGGCTGAATTCTAAGGCGTTGATCTATATTTTCTATCTTTTCTTGAGCTGGTTTCATAACATCTGGTATCAGAGCTTTGGATTCTAGGGTTTTGCTGCTCCAAACCGGTCATCGTGGAATTTTCGCTATAACTTTTTTTCTACAACGTTTCAGAAGTTGCAAAAAAAACCCATTTGAGAAGAAATCGCGATGAACCTCGGGTCCGAATTTTAGAGCTTTTTGCGCTATATATGCGGAGATATGATCTGAGGAAGTTGGTCTTTTTGCAGACTCCTGAATTACATTCCAAACAGGTTACCTGGGGAAAAGTGTCATAAATTTCTCTCTGGGGATCGGATTGAAATTTCATAAGATGGTGAAGAAATAAGACGGACTGTAGTTTCTTGTATGCAGTTTTCAGATCCAAAGGTCGAAACAGTGACTCGTGGCATGTCGTACAAGTTCGCTCTACTGAACTAGTCTATAATCAAGTCACTGTGGGAGATTTTGCATAAATCTTCCTTGGACAATCCAATTTGGTTCAAACTTGTGGCATTGGAAAGAGGACACAAAGGGCTACTGCAGGTCATAAATTTAGATCTAGATGATTGGAAAGTACAGAGATACATCAGAGGCAATATCGAGCTCCTACAAAGTGAAAAAAGGTGTGTAGATTTTCTTAAATTTTTGCTTAAGCTTGGTTTAAAAATTTATTTTGAAGGAATTCAAAGGGCATAGTAGAGCATTATTATCGGTAGCTGATGCCCCGAGGAAAGAAAATGAAAACACCTAGTAAGGAACCTGAAAGCTCTAGCATGACTCATGAAGAAGAGGAAGAAATGCAACATGATATATCAAAATTACAAGACCAAGTGCAACAACTGTCCCTTGCATAAAAAGCAACAGAATCTAAGATGGATGGTTTAAAGAAAGGCGTAGAAGCTAAAATGGATTGTTTAAAGAAAGGTGTAGAATCTAAGATGAATGACGTGGAAGCTAAGATGGATGATTTGAAGATAGATTTGAAGACAGACATGGAAGAATTGAAGATAAATATGAATAAGTTGCTAAAAGAAAGGGTCACTAATGGTGAAAGGGTAGTAAAGGAAACTCATGATGAGAACAAAAGAAATGTTAATCATGATTCCATAGACTCTAATGTTGGATCAAAGACCCACCATATTCCAAAAATCGATATGAGGAAGTTTGATGGCAAGGATCCCGCAACATGGATATTACAGATGGAGCAATTTTTCGATCTCAATAATGTGCAAAACACACAAAAGGTACGTATTGCAACTTTATATTTGGAACCAAATCAGTTTGTATGGTATCAATGGCTTTGCTCTCGTAAACAATTTATCACTTGGGCAATTTTTACGGAAGAATTGATAGCACATTATGAGGATACAAAAAGCAACACTTTTTTTAGCCAATTGATAAGTCTCAAACAAAAGGGTTCAATAATGGAGCACATTGAGGAGTTCCAAAAATTGAACATAAGGGTAAAATATATTCCAGAGGAGCATAGGATTGATGTGTTCATAGGGTCTTTAAAGGATAATATCCAACATGATGTTTGCCTTTGGGAACCTGATTCATTAGAGAAGGCATTCAGGTTAGCAAGAAAAATGGAAAGCAAAATTATGGCAACCAGGAAGCATACCACTCACAACTATAAAGACGGAAGTGTTGTTGCTGCTAGTCTTCCACAACCTATAAGGTTGACACCACAACAATTGGAAGAAAAAAGAGCAAAAGGGCTTTGTTACAGTTGTGATAGCAAATACACTAAAGGTCATAAGTGTGCTGAGAAGAAATTATTCTACATAGATTGTGAAGAGGAAGAAGAAAAGGAGCAAGAAAGGTCAAAAGAAGAGGATATACTCTAGGAACAAAGCCTAGATAAAGAAGAAATGAATCCGACCATATCTTGTAATGCATTGGCAGGAATTACCACTCCTCAAACCATCAAGATAGAAGGACAAATCAAGAAGAAAAAGGTAATAGTGTTGATTGATTCAGGAAGTACCCACAATTTTATTCATTGTAAGGTAGCAAAAGAATTGAATTGCTTCCAGCACCAGAGTGTCAAGTGATGGTTGCAAATGGAGGAACAATAAATTGCTCTGGAAAGTGCCATAATATCAAGCTATCCATGGGAGAATATGTATTGACTAGCCCAATGCTTTCCATTCCAATGGGAGGTGTTGATGTTGTACTAGGAGTCCAATGGCTACAATCCTTGGGTACAATAGCTTTTAATTTTCAAGAACTTTTCATGAAATTTTCTGTGGAAGGAAAGGAAGTTGAATTAAGGGGTATTGCAGGGAAACCAGGAAAGATAATCAGCTCTAACGGTATGACAAAGCTTCTAAAAAAGGAACAAAGAGGTGTAATTGCACAATTATGTTCGCTAGATGTTTCCACATTGGAATCATCTATTTCTCCAGATCTCCAAAAAGTCCTGGACAATCATTCCAAGGTATTTGAGACTCCCAAAGGTCTCCCACCTATTCGTGATCATGATCATGCTATTCATCTGATTCCAGGAAGTGTTCCTCCAAACATCAGGCCGTACAGATATCCCTATGCCCAAAAGAGTGAAATTGAACGTATGGTTGCAGAAATGCTAGAGGCTGGTATAATTCAACCAAGTCAAAGTTCTTTCTCTGCTCCAGTAGTATTGGTGCACAAGAAGGATGGATCATGGCGCATGTGTCCAGATTATAGGGAGCTCAACAAGCTCACTATTAAAGATAAGTTTCCCATTCCTGTCATTGATGAATTACTGGATGAATTGCATGGATCAATTTACTTCACCAAGTTGGATCTTCGTTCAGGATATCATCAAATCAGAATGAAGATTGAAGACATTCCGAAAACAACATTTAGAACTCATGAGGGTCATTATGAATTTTTGGTCATGCCTTTTGGCCTTACCAATGCACCTTCAACATTTCAAGGTTTGATGAATTCAATTTTCAAACCATTCCTTAGAAAATTTGTGTTAGTATTTTTTGATGATATACTAATCTACAGCAAGTCTTGGAAGGATCATGTTGAACATGTTGACAGGGTGCTACAACTATTGGAGGAGAAACAATTATATGCAAAAAGATCCAAATGTTTTTTTGGAGTACAAGAGGTGGAATATCTGGGTCATATTGTATCTCATGAAGGAGTTAAGGTAGACCCTAGCAAAATTAAAGCCATTAAGGAATGGAAAATTCCCACATCCATAAAGCATCTGCGAGGATTTCTCGGGTTGACAGGGTATTATCGCAAGTTTGTTAAGAATTATGGGAGAATAGCAGCACCTCTAACAACATTATTGAAGAAAGATGCATTTTCATGGACTCCAGAAGCAACAAAGGCCTTCGAACATCTTAAAGAGGCAATGTGCCAAGCACCAGTCTTAGCTACACCGGACTTCACAAAAACCTTTATTGTGGAATGTGATGCTTCAGGAAATGGAATTGGTGTTGTTTTAATGCAAGATGAAAGACCCATTGCTTTTGAAAGTCGTCCAATCAAGGGAAAGTTTTTACACAAAGCTATTTATGAGAAGGAAATGTTGGCAATACTCCATGCACTTAAGAAATGGCGACCCTACCTAATGGGAAGACACTTCAAGGTAAAAACGGATCATGATAGCCTTAAATACTTTTTAGAACAAAGATTATCCTCTGAAGAGCAACAAAAGTGGGTCACAAAGATGTTGGGTTATGACTTTGAAATCATCTACAAAAAAGGGAAGCAAAATGTGGTGGCAGATGCACTCTCAAGAAAGGATGAGGATGTGGAAGCATTGTTGTGTGCCATTTCTATTATCCAACCAGATTGGATAAACGAAGCAAGGGAGGAATGGAAGAATGACGAAGAAGTGTGGGCACTTATTCGAAAGTTACAACAAGATTCCAGTATGTCTGATACATTTAGCTGGCAAAATGATTCGTTATGGTACAAAGATCGCTTATACCTCTGTAAGAATTCCCAGCTAAAACAAAAGATTCTTATGGAATTGCACACTTCTCCCTTAGGAGGGCACTCAGGATTTTTAAAAACTTACCACAGGGTTAAGAAGGAATTTTTTTGGGATGGCCTTAAATCAGATATTCAAAAGTTTGTGGCGGAATGTTTGGTTTGCCAACAAAATAAAGTTGAAACAATTAAGACACCGGGTCTATTACAACCTTTATCCATTCCAAGCCAACGTTGGGAGGAGGTTTCAATGGATTTTATCACAGGTTTACCCAAGTCTGAGGGAAGAGTGTCATCATGGTGGTAGTTGACAGACTTACCAAGTATGCACACTTTTGTGCATTATCACATCCATTTAAAGCCAGTACAGTTTCTACTGCATTTATGGAAACAATTCAAAAGCTACATGGAAACCCAAAGATTATTGTAAGTGACAGAGATCCCATTTTCACTGGAAATTTTTTGACAGAATTATTTTCTTGTCTTGGTACTCAGTTAGCTCATAGCTCATCTTATCATCCTCAATCTGATGGGCAAACTGAGATAGTAAACAAATGTTTGGAAGGATATCTTCGTTGCTTTGTATCTGATAAACAGACACAATGGGTCAAATGGTTGCCTCTGGCTGAATGGTGGTATAACACTTCCTTCCATACAGCAACAAAAATGACCCCATTTATGGCACTTTATGGGTATCACCACCATCCATCACATCATATTTAAGAGAAAATTCTAAGGTTCAAGCAGTGGAACATCACATCGAACATCAACAACAAGTCCTCCAACTCTTAAAGGATAACCTCGTGTTGGCACAGAATAGAATGAAACAACAGGCAGATCAACATCGCAGCGAAAGAAGTTTTGATGTAGGTGATTGGGTATTCCTACGGCTACAACCATATAAGAAAATGTCCCTCAAGCAAGCTAAGAAGGATAATAAATTATCACCAAAGTATTATGGTCCATACAAGGTGTTGCAAAAGATTGGTACTATGGCATACAAATTGGAGCTTCCTGCAGCTTCTCGATTGCACCCAGTTTTCCATGTTTCATGTTTAAAGAAGGTTATAGGCGACAAGCTCCCAGTTCAAACAATATTGCCAGAACTTGACGAGGAAGGAAAAATTATATTGGAACCGGAAGCAGTCACAGAAACAAGAACTCGACAGCTACAAAATCGATCAATTTCGGAGTATCTTATCAAGTGGAAGAATTTATCCGCTGAAGATTCCACATGGGAGGATGAGAATTTTATACAGAAGCATCCAGAACTTCTCAAGCGTTGAGGACAACACTTTTTTGAAGGAGAGGGGCATGTTGGGTCCCTATAATACTAGTGATTACCCCATTACTATTGTAGTTGTACCCCTTATTAATATTGTTGTGCCCCTATTATCCCCATATTGTTATTACTGTGCCCCATAGAATCCCTCTATTGTTATTTTTGTGGCTTTATATTATTATTGTTAGGTCGGCTGGGTTATATTGTGACTCCTTAGACTCCTATATATAGAAAGGAGGTTTTGTCATTTGAATCATCCAAGAATTGTTCATTTATGTAATGTAAAGGAGGTTGCCCCCTCGAAGAAGCTGAATTCTAAGGCGTTGATCTATCTTTTCTATATTTTCTTGAGCTGGTTTCATAACATAGCCAGCTGGATTATCTCTTGAATTACGCAGAGTAGGTTACTCGGAGGACAACCTCAAGCTTTCCACAATTCTCGGTAGCAGTGCAAAGTCACTGAGATTGGGTCTAGTTGATAGAGGGTTGTTCGGTTGACAGATTTTCAAGAAAATTGACTAAGTGTGAAAGTGAGTGTGCCCATGTAGACATGACAATGTGATCACACACTTATCTGGACTTGATGACAAGACACCTCAAACCAACAAGACAACAAGTGCTCAGTGAGACTGACTTGAAGGTTGAGAGCGACAAGTGTGACAGTTGAAATATGTCTTCGAACGACCGTGACAACACTTGTGCGATAGTGTTTACAACTTTTTGTGTGAGTGTGATTGATGTCAAAAGATAAAAAACAACTCATACACACAAAGACAAACCTTCAAAATTTCCAGAACAAACTCGCAAGCATGACATAACAATCAACATGCCAAAGAAGATAGTTGGTCAAACAAGAAAAAAGGAAGCAAGACACGTAGAGGAAACACATGAAATGATTTTGTGCTTGCAAACATGCATGTTATCAAAGACAGAATGATATGACAATGACAAGAATTCCTTCAAGCTTCACTAAGAGATGTACTTCAAAAGATATTCTTTACTTACCATACTTACCCTCGAGATGATCATGAATCTGACGGAGTTTGCATGAGGTCCCGATCATAACCTGGTTTCTTGTTCCTTCTCCTCAGCTCCTTGAGAGTGATGCATCATGTCATATTTTTTTGTAATCACTGAGAGATATATTTGTGCAATTTCATCGGACGGTGACTGTTGTCGGGATGATCTGCACAATTTTTCATAGCAAGGCTAGGATGCCTTCTCTGCGTAGTTTCTGGATGCAGGGTGGTTTCATGCATGGTTGTCATTTGTTGATATTAAAACAAGAATTGATTGTTCTTACCTTACTAGAAGTTGAACACTTAGGTTGGTTCTATAAACTAGGGGTTTAATATGGCTAATGTTAGAGCTTTAGTTTCATGAAAATATACTAGGGAAAACCTAGAATGCATGAGAAATGACATTGACAATAGAATGGATAAATATCCAAAGAGAACCATCATTCCCAAATTTGAGCTAAATCATCGATTAAGAGTTGAAGAAAATTATATATAAGGGACCTCATAGGCTACAAGAAGTGTATTCCAAAGGATTTAAGGAGGATTATAAAAAATAAACAAATCATGTATAAATAATGGGGAGATTTCCTCTAACAAAGGTGAGAGTGGAACATAAACTCCTGTAATATAGGATCTCTACCCTACCCCAAATACACTAGCCCTCCGTATCCTTTTGAAAATGCTAGAGTCATGTTGATAGTTATATCCAAACAAACTATGAAGAGAAACATAAACATTGTTCAATAGAGTGAGTCCTTAGTAGGCCTATTAAACAATATTGAGCCATCAACAAACAAAAATATAACTGGTAAAAGAAAACAAGACAACCCCTTCCACATCAAATAAAAAAACCAAGTTAAATCTAAGATTACATAAGAGAAAATCCCAACATAAAGGACACAAGAATCCATGAAACATGGAATATAACTCTATGTCATCCTCGTTAGAATTCACAAAAACTAAAATATAAATAAAAGAACAATGAAATCAACAAAATATTCGACAACAACGACAAAGACAATTACCAAAGTAATAAAAATATATTTCCATCCAACCATACCAATAGAAACCAAAGAAGAAAAAAGCATAGATCCTTAAATATACAATAGTGGCAAAATTTCCAGAGCAAACTACAAACCTATAATACCATTTATAAACTAAATTATAACAAGACGGGTTGCATGGCAGCTAGTCCTTGCCTTAAGTATACCATTTATAAACTAAATTATAACAAGACGGGTTGCATGGCAGCTAGTCCTTGCCTTAAGTGCAGCGACCTGGTAGTTGTGCAGCGACCTGGTAGTTGAGGACTGTATGGTTGCCAGATTTAGACACACGTGATTAGACAACTACTCTAAACGCAACCAGATAAAAATATTGTTAAAATTGTGATGCAAAAGTAAATCATTCTACCTGTGTTATTCTGTTACTTCAAATTTCAGAAGCAAGTAATCGTGATATTTTCTTTGCCTGTGGATGAAAGCAAAACTTATCAGATAAATTTGGTATTTTAAACACTACAAAGTTCCAAAAGAGAACCATATATCACAACTCCAAAACAAAGTTCAAAACGGGCATTTATGACGACTGTGCGTAGTTCTTAGTGTTCCCCTGGCTGAGCACAGCCATATCCTCTTTCTCATATGCAGCATGCTATTTCATCTCAGCCACATGTTCTCTCACAGGAGCATCAACAACAACCTGTTTTGTCACAGCATGTGCTTCATCAACAGACAGCATCTCAACAACAGTGATTGTCACCTGCACCTCCAACGTTGGCACTTCAGCAGTGTGGTGCTTCACCTGTAAATCCACCTTTGCAAAGTCCTCCACAGCAGCAACTAAACCTTGCTCAGGCACTTGGACAAAGTTTACAGGTAGCTGGCCAGTCAAAGTAGCTTTCTTTGACTCAGAAATTCTTTGCTATGTATAATAATAAAGATAACTTGTCATATTATAATGATACTGTGCTACAACGATGTTATTTTTGGGTAAAGATATTGTGCTTTTTTGGATCTTCTTTATGGAAGCGAAGAGCATCCAAGTATGTTGTGCTTATACAACTAAAGAGGTAGCTGTGAGGTCCATGATAAATATAGATTTTATTGCTATAATATATAGATTTTGGGCTTCCATTCCATGCTTATATTCCGTTTATTAAAGTAAAGGTAAACAGTATCCACCACGTCCTAAATTCGTTACACAATTCCAAAAATTCTACTTACATCCCAGGAAAAAATTGGGACAAGATTGAAACCTATATAACATTAAAAAAATATACTCTTCTGAATTCAATCGCAGATACATCTCATCGTTATTAAAGAATACAAATCTTTCTTTATTCCTGGAATGCATGGCAGGTGAGAAAAACTTATTATTAAATGTACACAACCGTCTTTTCTTGGCAAAGAAATTTGCATACTTCATTCCAGAAATGCACTGCGTGTAAAATCGAGTTGACCAAATGTATGGGTTATTCTGAAATTATGTGTACGTGTCCTATACTTAGCTTTTGAAATCAGCTCTGGACATGCATATATTGCGTGTAAATTGTGAATACTTCAGAAGTTTTCCCTTGAAAAATAAGTCATGGCCATCACTATAACAGTGCCTGTTTTAGCAACAATATGGGATCATTCTTGTTTCATTTCATTTTCCATACTCCCCTTGCAAAAGGGGAGAAGAGGACACAGGATATTAGGTAATCAGACAGCCCAACAGAAACCAATGCTCATTTCAATGTCGGGATATGTGCCCTTACCAAATTTTCCAGACAGGTAGCTCTTAGTAATTACAAATATGCAAGTGGTGGCACCATCACACATGTAAACAACCCGCTTAGCCCGGAACCGACGGCCTAGCAGGATCACACGAAAGGTACTGAAAATGAAACGTGGCATGCTCATAGAAAACGAAAATGAAATATGTAGCATGAAAATGAAACCTGTCTTCATGTTTCTGAAGAATACGACCATGTGGTAAGAGAAAATAAAAAATGTAAAAACACCAGCTTATCAAAATCGCAACCACAGCAACAACGGTTGTTTCAGCTTGCCTGCCCTGACATTTTTGCGTCTGGATATTTATGATCTGCACTTGGAATTTGATCATGGCATTTTTTAGGATCTGTGCTTGGAATTCGAATTCGATCAAGATCTGGGCTTGGAATTCGATCAGGGACTGGGAATAGGACCAGAAAAGAGCGGATCCGCCACCTTTGTTTATGCCACTACTCCTCTTGGGTAAGGTAATTGCAAGCTGGCTGGTAGAGACAGCCTCACCATCCTCTTGGTTAAGGTAATTGCAAGCTGGCTGGTAGAGACAGCCTCGCCATCAACAAAGACAGACAGAAACAGCAGCTTCAGAGGCCTGCACAACAAGAATCCCCCAGGAATTGTGGCCAACAGAGGCAAGCTGACTGAGTGTTTAATCTAAGACACCCAGCTTTGCCAATCTACTTTCCATGTAAGTGTGGAATTCATCTTTGAGACTTGAGGCCTTGCTCTTCAGCTGGTGTGACTTCTCAGATCTTGTTGGGCTTCCACAGTGCTGCTTATAAAAGCTTGAAGGTAGTCTTGTTCTTTCAACCTGTCATGGGATGATTCCAGTTCACTGATCTTTATCTTCTTTGCAGATGTTACAAGACCAGAGGATTGAAGTGGAGCTTTTCTTCTCCCAGATGACTAAAACAATTCTATTATAAAAAGAACCCTCAAAAACCATGGCAGACAATGGAGATTCATCTAATATGCAACAATAGTCATTGGGGAGAATTAACTGTATCAACACACTACCAGAGCAATTCAAGAGGATATCCCTGCCAGGTCATCCTCTAAAGAGCGGTGTTTTTCTCCTGCCAGTCTGCTCTCGGGAGTAAGTTTATTTTTTGTTTTTTTTCCTGTTGTTTTAGGTCTTGGAAATGAACAATTAATCTTTTACAGTTATTTAGCAATAGCAGATAAAATATACATCTATTATGTAATCTTATTTTGGATACCATTTAGCCACAGTTATTTAGTGATGACCAAGTTCTAATAGATCTATTCGCTCAATCTGCTCTGTAACCAGAACTTTGGTCTCAGAATCATGCAATTGTAACTATCTTTTGTTTTATTCAATCTGCTCTGTAACCAGAAATTTGGGTCTCAGAACCATGCAATTGTAACTATCTTTTGTTTTATTAATAAAAGATGGTGTGTTTTTTTCTTGTGAAAAAAAATCCATTACCGTGCATGATATAGTCAATCTCTCTCTTAGGAATTCAAAGATTGTTGTGTTAAATGTTTCTGTGAACAATGCATCAAAGCATAGTCCCAAAGAAAACGCTAAAGCCACATAAAATAAAAGAACTTTTCTTGTCAAGAATTTGGCTCTTGTCCTGGGGTACCATGTCGATTGTAAGCCTAAGGCCAATGGCCAAAATCACAAATAAAAAGAACCAGTGTATTTTTAGTTAACAGAAGACTCGTGTAATTAAGAATTATAGAAATTTATATTCGTAAAGTTCATGTTCATTTAAGATGTTTTATCTAAACGAATTATTGGCATTGACTCTATCTATGCATTCCATTGTTAAATCAATGTCAAAGAGAATCAGTACAGATTTTTGAACTTTGTTGTATCGCTGCACTCCAAATGCAGATTTTAATATGAAATATATTTGCGCATTTTAATATGAAATATAATTCTTGTTACAGTAATTGCATGAAGTCTATGCCTGTACTATATACACAGAGCAAGTCCAGGAGCAGGAATTAAGAAACCGACTCTGTCTGCCTTTTACTTTGAGGGAAAAGTAGCAAGAGCAAGTCCAGCAGCAGGAATTCAAGAAACCGACTTTGTCTGCACGCAATCTAAATAATGGCACCAGGTAACTAGTAATGAATAGCACTACTTGTAACCCTTACTTTGTATTGCAATCACCCTTACTTTGTATTGCAATCAGAACATTTTCTAAATTTAAAAAGAAACAATTATATACCCAATAAAGCCTGTGGAGATTACCTTGATGTCGCCGCAAATTTTCATGAAATGATGTAAAGCTGACTGATCTGTACAAAATTTACTTTGAGGGAAAAATAGCAAGAGCAAGTCCAGCAGCAGGAATTCAAGAAACCGACTTTGTCTGCACGCATTCTAAATAATGGCACCAGGTAACTAGTAATGAATAGCACCACTTGTAACCCTTACTTTGTATTGCAATCACCCTTACTTTGTATTGCAATCAGAACATTTTCTAAATTTAAAAAGAAACAATTATATACCCAATAAAGCCTGTGGAGATTACCTTGATGTCGCCGCAAATTTTCATGAAATGACGTAAACCTGACTGATCTGTGCCCTTTGCATAGAAATCCTGCCCTCGAGCAGTGATACTGCCATCATGAAGAGCTACAACAGGAGTTTCTAAGGCTCGATACCCTTAAGGCTAATACCCTTAAGGCTAATAAGAAGCAAGAAGAGATGGAGAGGGAGACAGTTTTCTGCCCCAATTAGCCGCATCAGGGACAACCTGGGTTACTGGTTAAGAAGGAAGGCTCTGCAAGCAAGTACCCTGGATAATGCGAAGATAGCTCCCGTTGCTTCATAGCTCTCCCTATTGTGCTACTTCTGCTTCACAGCTCTCTTTTGCCCTGGAACCTGGGTTACTGGTTAAGAAGGAAGGCTAAGAAGGAAGGCTCTACAGGCAAGTACCCTGGATAAGTACCCTGGATAATGTGCTCCCTTACCACATTAACATGTGGAAACTTCAGCCACACCGCACCTTACCACATTAACATGTGGAAACTTCAGCCACACCGCACAAACACGTAGCAACTTCAGCGATTAAGAAATGGCTTATGGAAACTTTATCTTCCCTGGCATTTCCAATCTAGGCTAACATTTAATATTGTTAGACTAATGCTAGTGTGCTCCCTTACCACATTAACATGTGGAAACTTCAGCCACACCGCACAAACACGTAGCAACTTCAGCGATTAAGAAATGGCTTATGGAAACTTTATCTTCCCTGGCATTTCCAATCTAGGCTAACATTTAATATTGTTAGACTAATGCTAGCATTAGTCTAAAACAATTTCGAAATATGCAAAACACAAACCGAAAATAACATAAGATTATCACCCCTCCGCCTCGGGAAGAGGCCAAATAAGACCACGAAAAAAATTAGAATATGGTCTGCATACGACATAGCTCATAGACACCTAAAAACTTACTAAATATTTTGGGCGAACTAATGTTAACTCATCGAAATCGATTACTATAGTCCCCTGGCAGGGACTAATAAGAAGTGAAATGAGATGCCCTAAAGAATTTTTGAATGAGGTGTAACCAAATTAAACATGAGACAAAACCATATAACCAAAACCCAAAACATTCAAACACCCCACTTCAAATCATTTTTTCTAAACTATATGTGCACAAAAAGTCTCAAATACAAGTAACTCAAAAATATTATTAAATGTCTCACTAAAAAAACGTGTGAGATATATGAAAGCTAATATTCTCAAATTCCACACCAAAATAATGATTATGAAACGCGGAGAACTATTGAAATGAAGGAATGAGAGGTGAAAAGAATTTCATTAAATTCCCTTCCACCAAATATCTAAGCAAACACCAATAATGAGGCCATTAATTAACTTAACAATCATCGATATTATCATGGATGCACAATACGATATCCTAAAATGATTAGGAGAGGTTACATCTTTATGCATTTAAAGGAATTGCGACAGAGGCAAGGATGTTCGACCAAAGGAGGCACTTCAGAAGGACTAGTCGAGGTTGAACACTCTAAGTACGTTTTCTGTTTGAAGCATGCTTTTATTTGATAAGTCCAATCAAATTGCAGCTGCCTTCATATTATACTCATGTGTAGGGAAACCTACAAGTAATTATTGTAACTATTTGAAGCATGCTTTTATTTGATACGTCCAATCAAATTGCACCTGCCTTCATATTATACTCATGTGCTTGGAAACCTGCAAGGAATTATTGTAACTAAGTGTTAAAATTAAGAGTATTGATGTTATACGTGAGAGATGCTATCAATTTTCATTGTTTCACTTTCAACAACTATGCATTGCATTTTCTATTGGTTGAAAGTATAAGAGAGAATGTAAAAGAGAGATTAATAGTTTGTTAGTGAATAATGTAAGGATGAAACCAACAGATATGGTTTGAACCTTTTGAAGGAAATACGAGAATATTCTACACATGTCATCATTATATTATTTTTGGCTTCTACATATACTATCATTGTATTATTTGTGGCCTCTACATATACTATCATTGTATTATTTGTGGCCTCTAAATCTCGAGATTTAGAGATTTAGTTGTGCTATTTTATGCTGTCATCGTTATGACTTCTAACAATGTAAGAAGGAAACTAAAAACAATACTATTTACATAAAAGTATTTACGAACAAGAAGATAAAATGGAGAAGGATATATCCAACAATGTAAGGAAACCAAACAATATTTTTTTTTTTCAAAAATATAGCATATATTTACATAAAAGTATTTACAAACAACAAAATAAAATGGAGAAGAATATTCTTTGTTATTTTTAAGTTTCAAGATAAGTTTCAAGATTAGGTTACTTAGACTCTACAACCTTTAGAGTTGTTAGGCAGGCATGCTTACCTCATTTTGATGCTTCTAATGCACTTAAAAAATAAAAAAATATCAGAAGGGGCTAGGCAAGTTTTGAAAATTTATTCATCATTAAATACAAACTCAAGTTCACTCTCAGTTCTCAGACATTTCATGAGCATTTACATCTAATAACATTGTTTAGAAAATCTTCGGCAAAATCACATAATCAATCTTTTGTCGACGCGTTTCGAACCAACTAGTGTGGTTCATCGTCAGGACAAGTTGAAAAACAGATTATTTTATTTTCATTAAATAAAATATTTTATACTTTTATATTCATTAATATATAATTTATTATTAATTTATATTTCTTCATTGATTTATTTATAAATAATTTATTATTATTTTATAATTCTTCATATGTTTATAGTTTTATCTCACACCGAATATAACTAATTTTATACATTTATATATATTGATTTATTTATTATTATATTTAATTTAATTTTTATCTATTTTTTACCTAATATAACTGAATTGGACCTTTCTCCCTTAGTTAGGTAACCGTTGGTGTCTCTGCTCTAGCTATTTAAACAGGCGAAGCTGGATCTGTTTTTCAACTTGTCCTGACGATGAACCACACTAGTTGGTTCGAAACGCGTCGACAAAAGATTGATTATGTGATTTTGCCGAAGATTTTCTAAACATTTACATCTATCTGAAGGAAAAATTCATTGGATTCCTGGCATCATTGTCACCATGACCGTAGATTGTTATTTCACGAGACATGTCAGTAAACTGTCTATTTCTTTTGCAATCTCTCTCTGATTGAGGGATGCACCCATAAATACTAATTTCAAATTGACTTTGCATATTTCTGTTTAGAGTATTTGTTGGGTCCCTATAATACTAGTGATTACCCCATTACTATTGTAGTTATACCCCTTATTTATATTGTTGTGCCCCTATTACCCCATATTGTTATTTCTGTGCCCCATAGAATCCCTCTATGGTTATTTTTGTGGCTTTATATTATTATTGTTAGGTCGGCTGGATTATATTGTGACTCCCTAGACTCCTATATATAGAAAGGAGGTTTTGTCATTTGTATCATCCAAGAATTGTTCATTTATGTAATGTAAAGGAGGTTGCCCCCTCGAAGAGGCTGAATTCTAAGGCGTGGATCTCTCTTTTCTATCTTTTTGTGAGCTGGTTTCATAACATTTGGTATCAGAGCTTTGGATTCTAGGGTTTCGCTGCTCCAAACAGGTCATCGTGGCATTTTCGCTATAACTTTTTTTCTGTGACGTTTCAGAAGTCGCAAAAAAAACCCATTTGAGAAGAATTGCCGCTGAACCTTGGGTCCAAATTGCAGAGCTTTTATCGCGATATTTTCAGAGATATGATCTGAGAAAGTTGGTCTTTTTGCAGACTCCTGAATTACATTCAAAACAGGTGACCTGGGGAAAATCGTCATAAATCTCTCTCTGAGGATCGGATTGAAATTCCGTAAAAAGGTACAGAAAGAGGACGGACTGTAGTTTCTTGTGTGTGTGTTTTAGATTCAAAGGTTGAAACAGTGACTCGTGGCACGTCGTACAAGTTCGCTCTACTGAACCAGTCTAAAAGCAAGTCACTGTGGGAGATTTCACATAACTCTTCCTTGGAGAATCCAATTTGGCTCCGACTTGTGGCATTGGAAAGAGGACGTAGAAGGCTACTACAGGTAGCAATTTCAAAATTGGAGGATCCGAAATTACAGATATACATCAGATTCAATATCAGGCTTCTATAAAGTGAAAAAAGGTGTGTAGTTTTTTTTTTAATTTTTGTGTAAGCTTGGTTTAACGGAATTCAAAGGGCATAGTAAAACTTTATTATCGGTAACTGATGCCCCGAGGAAAGAAAATGCAAACACCTAGTAAGGAACCTGAAAGCTCTAGCATGACTCATGAAGAAGAGGAAGAAATGCTACATGATATATCAAAATTACAAGAACAAGTGCAACAAATGTCACGCTCACAAAAGCTAACAGAAGCTAAGATAAGTGGCGTGGAATCTAAGGTAAATGGCGTGGAATCTAAGATAAAGGGAATGGAAGCTAAGATGGATGGCATGGAAGCTAAGATTGACGCTAAATTTGATGGCATGGATGATAAGATGGATGAATTGAAGAAGTTGCTACAAGAAAGGGTCACTAATGGTGAAAAGGTAGTAAAGGAAACTCATGATGAGAATAAAAGAAATGTTAATCATGATTCCATAGCTCTAATGTTGGATCGAAGACTCACCATGTTCCAAAACTCGATGTGAGGAAGTTTGATGGCAAGGATCCCGCCACATGGATATTATAGATGGAGCAATTCTTCGATCTCAATAATGTGAAAAACACACAAAAGGTACGTATCGCAACTTTATGTTTGGAACCAAATCAGTTTGTATGGTATCAATGGCTTTGTTCTCGTAAACAATTTATCACTTGGGCAATTTTTACGGAAGAATTGATAGCACATTATGAGGATACAAAAAGCAACACTTTTTTTAGCCAATTGATAAGTCTCAAACAAAAGGGTTCAATAATGGAGCACATTGATGAGTTCCAAAAATTGAACATAAGGGTAAAAGATATTCCAGAGGAGCATAGGATTGATGTGTTCATAGGGTCTTTAAAGGATAATATCCAACATGATGTGCGCCTTTGGGAACCTGATTCATTAGAGAAGGCATTCAGGTTAGCAAGAAAAATGGAAAGCAAAATTATGGCAACTAGGAAGCATACCGTTCACAACTATAAAGACGGAAGTGTTGTTGCCCATAGTCTTCCACAACCTACAAGGTTGACACCACAACAATTGGAAGAAAAAAGAGCAAAAGGGCTTTGTTACAATTGTGATAGCAAATACACAAAAGGTCATAAGTGTGCTGCGAAGAAATTATTCTACATAGATTGTGAAGAGGAAGAAGAAAAGGAGCAAGAAAGGTCAAAAGAAGAGGATATATTCCAGGAACAAGGCCTATATGAAGAACAAATAAATCCGACCATATCTTGTAATGCATTGGCAGGAATTACCACTCCTCAAACCATCAAGATAGTAGGACAAATCAAGAAGAAAAAGGTAATAGTGTTGATTGATTCAGGAAGCACCCACAATTTTATTCATTGTAGGGTAGCAAAAGAATTGAATTGCTTCCTATATCCAGCACCAGAGTGTCAAGTGATGATTGCAAATGGAGGAACAATAAATTGTTCTCGAAAGTGCCATAATATCAAGCTATCCATGGGAGAATATGTATTGACTAGCCCAATGCTTTCCATTCCAATGGGAGGTGCTGATGTTGTACTAGGAGTCCAATGGCTACAATCCTTGGGTACAATAGCTTTTAATTTTCAAGAACTTTTCATGAAATTTTCTGTGGAAGGAAAGGAAGTTGAATTAAGGGGTATTGCAGGGAAACCAGGAAAGATAATCAGCTCTAATGGCATGACAAAGCTTCTAAAAAAGGAGCAAAGAGGTGTAATTGCACAATTATGTTCGCTAGATGTTTCCACATTGGAATCATCTATTTCTCCAGATCTCCAAAAAGTCCTGGACAATCATTCCAAGGTATTTGAGACTCCCAAAGGTCTCCCACCTATGCGTGATCATGATCATGCTATTCATCTAATTCCAGGAAGTGTTCCTCCAAACATCAGGCCGTACAGATATCCCTATGTCCAAAAAAGTGAAATTGAACGTATGGTTGCAGAAATGCTAGAGGCGGGTATAATTCAACCGAGTCAAAGTTCTTTCTCAGCTCCAGTAGTATTGGTGCACAAGAAGGATGGATCATGGCGCATGTGTCCGGATTATAGGGAGCTCAACAAGCTCACTATTAAAGATAAGTTCCCCATTCCTGTTATTGATGAATTACTGGATGAATTGCATGGATCAATTTACTTCACCAAGTTGGATCTTCGTTCGGGATATCATCAAATCAGAATGAAGGTTGAAGACATTCCGAAAACGGCATTTAGAACTCATGAGGGTCATTATGAATTTTTGGTCATGCCTTTTGGCCTTACCAATGCACCTTCAACATTTCAAGGTTTGATGAATTCAATTTTCAAACCATTCCTTAGAAAATTTGTGTTAGTATTTTTTGATGATATACTAATCTACAGCAAGTCTTGGAAGGATCATGTTGAACATGTTGACAGGGTGCTACAACTATTGGAGGAGAAACAATTATATGCAAAAAGATCCAAATGTTTCTTTGGAGTCCAGGAGGTGGAATATTTGGGTCATATTGTATCTCATGAAGGAGTTAAGGTAGACCCTAGCAAAATTAAAGCCATTAAGGAATGGAAAATTCCCACATCCATAAAGCATCTGCGAGGATTTCTTGGGTTGACAGGGTATTATCGCAAGTTTGTTAAGAATTATGGGAGAATAGCAGCACCTCTAACAACATTATTGAAGAAAGATTCATTTTCATGGACTCCGGAAGCAACAAAGGCCTTTGAACATCTTAAAGAGGCAATGTGCCAAGCACCGGTCTTAGCTACACCGGACTTCACAAAAACCTTTATTGTGGAATGTGATGCTTCAGGAAATGGAATTGGTGCTGTTCTAATGCAAGATGAAAGACCCATTGCTTTTGAAAGTCGTCCAATCAAGGGAAAGTTTTTAAGCAAAGCTATTTATGAGAAGGAAATGTTGGCAATGTTGGAAATAATACTGAGAGGGGGGGTGAATCAGTATTATCAGATCAATCAATCTTTTCAATTTCATACTCAGAAACATATACGCTACTTCAATTAAGTGAACCCGCGTGTACACGCTACTGTGTCTAATGAAACTCGCGTATACCCAGAGATCTTATAATTCAGTTAGCTTAATCTTCAGTAAATGCATCAGATCATTATTAAGCATATTAACAGTAAACAGGTGCAGAATAACAGAACAGAGCATCACACAAGAGCCACACACATGAACACAAAGATATAAGGTGGAAACCCAATGTGGGTGAAAACCACCTGCTGCAAGTCATCTCAATCTTCTTCTTAATAAGAAAATCCTTTTACAATATTTGTACTGGTGCAGTCTTATACCAGTACGCAGGCTACAACCTGCAGAAGGCTTCAACCTTCTCTCGTTCTCCAAACTTCCTTGGAAGGGAGCTCCAACCCCCTTTGCTCTTGTACTAGCCGATCCATTTACTAGTACGCAGGCTGCTACCTGCTACAATGCTCCAAAGATCTCCTTTAGCTTTTGTACTAGCTTAGATACTAGTACGTAGGTGCTTGCCTACAATCTTCTCACCTCCAGGTACCACGTTTCATCAATTTTCAGACTGGATACACTGAAGCACAACACATAATCTGTAAGGCCACTTTTCATCCAATTTTCATACTGGACCCATAACTATCATTGAAGCTCAAAACAATCATCAACCCTGAATCACTGGAACCCTGTTAACAACAGTCACCAGAACACAGAGCAGACACAGAACTCTGTAATAACCATCAGATCCATCTGCAACTTCAAATATCAAGCTTTACAATGTATACGCTACTTCGATGAATCAAACCCGCGTGTATACGCGCTTTTGCCAAAGTCAACCCGCGTACAGATCTAAAAATAATTTTTCATAACTTGCAGCTGTACCAGACATTAGTCATACTCATAAAGTTTATAGAACAATACATGCGTCAGTATGTAGATCTAGAATAAGCATCATAAAGATAGTTCATTTCAAACCATTTGATCCCGATCTCTCCTTAGATCTAGTTCTCCATCAACCGATGAGATCTCTCCTTAGCTCAGATCAAGCAATGCATCATCAACCCATAACCCTGCATACTGGATCTAATGCTT
The DNA here is from genome assembly GCA_031772625.1 of Pinus tabuliformis. Taxonomy (NCBI): domain Eukaryota; kingdom Viridiplantae; phylum Streptophyta; class Pinopsida; order Pinales; family Pinaceae; genus Pinus; species Pinus tabuliformis. The sequence goes on from CM062810.1 coordinate 609,062,549, forward strand.
CATCAGATATTCAAGACATTTCAGATGCACTTGCCTAATGATTTCCTTCTCCTTATATAGCCTTAGGCCTTGTTCAATACCAAGAGCCAAAACCATAGTAACACAATACCATCAACTTCAATACTAGGGATCGACACGCCCGTCGAGACATAATGGTCCGAAATCATAGGCACAACTTCCAAGGACTAACCGCCATGGATCAAAGGTACGTTTCCACATACACGCGCTTTTGCTGAAGCCAACCTGCGTGTACACGCGACTTGGGCTTAATGAACCTGCGTGTATGAACTTTTCTCTTCTTCTTATAGCCTGATCATCAATTCCTTGCTGCTGACCTTCTGTACTATGATTTGTCATCAGTGAGGTTTGCCATCAAGGACAACACTTATCTCATAATGCCAACAATCTCCCCCTTTGGACTTGATGGCAAAGCTAACTTGTCACACTTAGAACTATCATCTGATTCCTTTGAGCTGTCCTTCATTAGTCACATCTGATATCTCTTCTGAAGATTCATCCAGTTATACATAAGTGAGATATTCTTCTATGAGAGGGTTGCCATCAAGTACAACACATGCATCATAATGCCAACAATCTCCCCCTTTGGACTTGATGGCAACAACACCAAATCACTCTCCCCCTTTGACATCAAGGGCAAAGGGTGGACCAAGATATTCTCTTCCTTTGCTGAATCATTCCTCTGTCCATACTCCCCCTGAGTACCTGCTGAAATCTCTGAATAAACTCCCCCTTTGTATATGCCAAGGTGTACCAATCTGTCCATGCTCCCTCTGAGTACATGCTGAATCTCTGTGCCGCTGAAGTGTGCTGTTCATGCTCTCCCTGACTGTAGGCAAGATCTGCAAAAGATGTTCTTCAAGAAGAACATGACTCTATACATCATAAAAGACCTTCCTATCACCAAAGACTCATACATACATCCATCTCTCAACTAAGTGAGGATATACAAAAATTGGCTCATCCACCCAACAAGTGGGGATACATCAAAAGTTTACATATGACAACCAATCATAATGCATCAATCATCCCAGGCATAGTGGGGAAACCAAAATAGGCCGTTACATGACCTTGACACCATGAAAGAGATACCACAAAAGAGATATATGACATAGAGACGAAATAACTAGATCAAGACTTATGAAAGTCACCAGCAGCATCTGATAATCACCATTCAGATCAGCAACCAAGAGATCCTTCTGTTCTCCTTTCGCCTTTGTTCCTCCTGAAATCAACACCAAATGTGAACTAGAACCAAAAGATTTAAGATAATGCCAACAATGCATTATTGGAAGATTATCTGCTCCCTCTGAACCTGTGCCAGATGATCTCTGTCAGATCCATATCAGACTTTCTGCAACCAACATCTGTCCCTGCTGATTTCCTTCAAAAACTCCATATACGCGTCTGCATCCACATAAACAAGCGTATATACGCAGATATCCCTTACGCAACACGCGTACACCATATACGCGACTATCCCCTTGTAAAACGGCGTATGCACGCGGATATCCTTTAAACAACACGCGTACACAAATTTTCATATCAGCAACCTGTAAATGTCCTGTAGAGAATAGGTCATCAACCTATAACAAGGTATGTCTGCATC